>CM056811.1:19622914-20834477 GCA_029852735.1 Persea americana
TTCATATATATACACACACCTTTCACTTAGTAAGACTTTTATCCACTTTTCTTTAACTCTGTGCATTTATGTTCTATATTGTATTTAGGTTCAACGGTATGCTTCCCAGCTAGACCTGATTCTAAAGGGTGACATAGTGGGGGCTGAAAATTTAGATACATCGTTATCAAATGACAAGGAAAATGGCGAGGGCGACACTCAATTCCATACCGATGTGTGCCAGTCCACTACTGAAGATTTGGTGAAGCATGAGTGGACTTCTCTTCAATATAGCCTGGCAAGGTCTGTTTTGAACAAATTTATGAAGGAAAATTATAGACAATGTCAGCGATGTGGGGCGAAAGCTGCAAAGATCAAATCTCCTACTTTTGGCTGGCTTCGTAAGGTATGTTTCCTTGGTACCTTTTTTTTCCCTCAAAAAACTATGTATATTAAAAGACGTGTGGAAAAGTCCCATCGTACATTCAAAAGAATTTTACCTAGGATCTACTATGGCACTCTAGTCAGGTGACCAGTTATGCAGAAGCATATGGCGACCTGCAGCGAGTAGTGCATTAAAGGAAGGGCTACCTTAAAGGAGTGAAACCTATGAGCATGATTTACCAGAAGCCCACAAGCCGGGCCAGCTTAAATGCCAAAGAAAACAGCCCACAAGCCGGGCCAGCTTAAATGCCAAAGAAAACAGCCCACAAGCTGGGCTGGCTAAGGCTCAATAAAGGGAAAGGAGAAAAATACATCTCACAAGATAGACCAGCTAAGGCCCAGAACGATTGCATGGGCTCCTTAATCATACACAGGAATGATCCCAGCCTTTTACTCTGGATGATCCCTATTTTTAAACCTGGAAATCCTTAAAAATTCACAAATTTACTTGCGCACCAAAACTCTGTAATTTCCAATCGGATTTTTAGCTGCCTAGTAACCATGAAAATTCATATCATGGGGGCCCTCAATGGTTAGAGGCTGCTTAGCAGGGGCGGACCCAAATAATTCTCCTTTGGGGGCTTTATGGAAAAAAAAATCTTGGAGTAAATGTAATTTTTAGAATTTGTAGGGGGCTCTTAAGAAATTTGGACCTCTTTTCAAGTCTGGGTGGGGGTTTCAGCCCCCAGACCCCTCTACTTGGGTCCACCCCTTCCGCATAGGGATGGAATTCATAATGCACAGCAATCCTTGGATGTAGTAGTGTTACACATTTACGCATGGACCTGTTTGGATTCTGGTAACAATGCTGCTTCTATAAAATACGAGGCATCCGTGTGATTTGGTGAATTCTTTTTATGGAGGAAGGATAAAAACCATCCAGCTGGTCTTGATTTATGGCTTGATAGTGAGCATGGTGAGGACGTGGAGGGCATTTGCCCCATTTATCAACCATGACAGGATTTGATATCCTTTTCCCAAGGAATAAACTCTCTAAGCGACATCTTTGATGGAAAATTTGGATGTGGCAGCACTGCTTTTGTTCCTTCTGAAATGCATAAATGACGTGTTTTTCATGATAGCTTTCATAATAGTGAAAAACAATATAATCACCCTTTTTCCTCTCATTGATACTTCACTATTCTTAGCTTAAATTGCTTGTGGGCCACGTTGGTATATGCTTAACAATATTCTTATGTTGGGTGTATACTGAGCAAAGCATTTAGAATTGGGGTGTTATATATGAGCAGAATATGTCTTGATCAAATCTTCTGGTAATGTAAGTGATGTTGATTCTTTAATGATAAATTCATACATTGGTATTTAGTTGCTTTAATGATAAATTCTTACATTGGTATTTAGTTGCAGATGGATATGGATTATGTGGCTGTCATTTGGCTCTGTTAAATGTAGCATTACTAGTGCGTCATGTTCAACCATCGTTTTTCATGATTAATAATGGTTTATCTCTCAACCAAAGAATTTAATTTTAGTTTTAGCGCTTTATTGATATGACGGATTGGATTTATTCCATATACAAAATGGATAATGGGGGTGTTTGGATGCTTGTAGCGGAAAATATCAGTAAGTATGCATAATGAAATATTGTTGCAATGTAAAATTATGCTAATTGTGAGGTTTGACAATATTTTTCAAATCGACAAAATATAAACTACAGTGTTTGGCAATTTATAAATATTTCACTAGAAGTTACACCTAAAGTGGAAAAAGAGAGAAAGCGAGAGATAAGAAGAAATGATTGACCTACATGCAAGCCCATTATTAGTAATCACAATAGAGTCATCTAGTGATAGTCATTAAAATGAGTCATCTGCTATTAAAAAGTAATGGGACCCATCTATTGATGATAAATTCAAATGGGGTATATCCAATGTAAGTAATCATAGTGGGAGACAGCTAGTATTAGAAAATCAATGTACTCATCATCACCATTATCATCATTAAAAGCCTTGTCCCAACTATGTTGGGGTTGGCTACATGAATTCTGTTTCTCCGTTCCGATCTATTTTAAGCCAAATCCTCAGATAAGTTATACTTTTTCATGTCTATCTTTACTGCCTCAATTTACGTTCTCTTTGGACTACATCTTCCCCTTGGTGGGCTATCAACCTTCATGGACGAACTTTTCCTTACTGGCGCCGTTACCGGCCTACCTGGGACATGCTAAAACCATCTTAAACGAGATTTTGTAATTTTATCCCTTATTGTTGCTACCGCTAAATGCTCTCGAAAGCTCTCATTTCTATTTCTATCCTTCCTAGTTTTACCGTACATTCACATCAACATTCTCATCTCTGCTACATCCATTTGTGCATATACTGCTTCTTGATTGGCTAACATTCTGCTCTGTAGGTCATAGATGATCTATTCGCCTTCAATCTTGTTGGCATTCGTCGGTCACAAAGAACTCTCGAAACAAGTCTCCACTTCAACCATCGAACTTTAATCCTATGTTCAATATCTTCATCAATCTCCCTATCCTTACTAATTATAGAGCCAAGGTAGCGAAAAGAATCACTTTTTGGTATTTCATGATCTTCAATTCTGAAAGTAGTTTCAGCCCTTTCTATATGCCCAACGAAGTTACAGCCTATACGACATCAGAGGGTGGTCAGGTGATTTGGTGCCCTATCTTAAGGAGGAACTTAAAGGATCATGAGGTGCCTCAACTCTTATTGCGCCTTGACCTCTTAGCGGGGTATCACGTGGTGGAAAGAAGAGAGGATGAGAGGGTGTGGATGGCCTCTAAGGATGGCCGGTTCTCCGTTACTTCCTTCTTTATGGCTTTGTCTAACACTCTAACTCTAAGAGGGAGAAAAGCGCAGTGAGTAGCATTTGGAAGCTCAAAGCTCCCCCTAGGGTTGTTATATTTGGGTGGCTGGCATTTTGGAAAAGAATTCTCACTATGGATAATCTTAAGAGGAGAGGGAGGATAGTGGTCAATGGATGCCTCATGTGTTTACGAGATGAGGAAACAGTGGACCACCTTCTGTTGAATTGTACCATAGTTCAATTTATATGGAGATCGGTGGTGGAGTGGTTTGATTGCTCCTGGGTTTTTCCCCAATCACTTCAGGATCTCTTCTAGGCTTGGAAAGCCCCAACTGGGGCCCCTAGAGGCAAGGAATTGTGGAGATTGTTTTTTCTGGCAGTTTTATGGACAATTTGGAAGGAGAGGAACTCCAGATGTTTTGAAGGGGTTTCAACTAGTCAAAGATGTTTGGTGGAGAGAACTAAGTTTCTAGTCGCTCTGTGGGTGTCCACCAGTCTATTATTCAAAGATTTCTCCATAGATCAGATTATGCACCATTGGAAGGAGATTGCTTCCTATTCTGTTGAGTCAATGTAGATATGTTTAAGGGGCCTCTTTCTTTTGTTTTGTTCTTCTTGTGCTTCTTTTGAGGAAGTCAATATTATTCTCTTGTACTGTTTGCTGCTTTAATGAAAGTAACCATTTCAAAAAAAAAAAAAAAAAAAAAAAAAGGAAGTTACAAACCGTATATTCTGTCTTTGTACGGCTTATTTTAAAGCCTTTGGATTCTAAAGCTTCCCGCCATCTTTCGAGTTTTGCATTCATACCATCTCTTGATTCGTCTACCAACGTAATATCATCTGCAAATAACATGCACCAAGGTACCTCTTCTTGAATATGAGTAGTTACCTCATCCATAATTAGTGTAAAGAGATAAGGGCTTAGTGACGCAGCGATCGGGTTGAAAGATCAATCTCCCGAAGGATTGATCGAATCCAAGAGGATTCCAGCCACTAGGGCACAGACGAAAACATGAAACAACTAAAAACTCACGTGAGCAACTCAGAGAAATTTGTGTATTAATTGAAAGCATAACTATTACAATAGAGGGCATCTCTATTTATAATGTATTAAGGCTACTAAACAGTAAACAATAATAGAAATAGAAAACTACTAATTCTCAAAACAAGAAACAATTCCTAATCAATCCTAAGATAAATTTAGAATAATTCCACAGTAGCTTTCTCAGCCAATGTGGGCCTGTGGGCTGCACCCAAAGGGTTGGGTTGGATGGTTGGGCCCATCATGTGGGCCCAGGGCCTCTTTTGGACTTCCGTACTGCATCGACTCTCCCCAGCTTGAAAGAATTCGACTCCGGAAGTTAATCGCTTGATAGCGCTCATAAAGATCTGGATCCAGACGCTGGAAGTCGGTAGCAGTAATCCAGGTGGCATCATAGACGGGGCCGGTCTTGCCAACGAACAAGGAACTTCAAAAATCCTCTGCGACGAGTAGAAACAATTTGATCATCAAGAACATCAATGATTTTATTAGGTGGTGGCGGAGCAGCTGGTAATGTAATGGTTTGCTCATCAGAATCGTCCTCATTATCATGCCCACGATAGAGAGTGAGATCGGCAACATTGAATGTGGGGCTTATACCAATATCAGATGGCAACTCGAGAGTATATGCATTGGAACTGAGCTTCTTCAACACTTTGAATGGACCTGTATTTCTCGGATGTAACTTCTTGTTTGCGCCTGGCGGTAATCTTTTTGGATGAATACGGAGCACAACCATGTCTCCTTCAGAAAACTCTAAGATACGACGACGTTTGTTAGCATGAGCCTTGTAACTGTCATTGCTAGCTACAATATGTCGTCGAACTTCATCATGTATTTGTTGCATGTGTTTAATGAAGTTATCGGCTTCAGCACAAGGGTGTGCTTCAAGAGGCAAGGGGACAAGATCAATAGGCAAGCGCGGTCGAACACCTGTGACTGCTTCAAAGGGTGAGATGCCTGTGGACCGATTAACTAAATTGTTGTAAGCAAAGTCAGCCATAGGTAGAATTTGATCCCATGTTGTGATATGATCACGTACAAGGCATCGTAACAGTTGTTCAAGGCTTCTATTAACAATTTTAGTTTGGCCATCAGTTTGCAGATGGTAAGCAGTAGAGAAGTGAAGCTTTGTCTTGGCTGTCATCTACAAAGTCTTCCAAAAGTAACTCATAAATTTGTTGTCACGATTTGAAACGATTGTCTTGGGGAGGCCATGAAGACGAACGGCTTCTTTGAAGAATAGTTGAGCTACCTTGTAAGCATCTGATGTGTTGTTGCATAAAATGAAATGTGCAATTTTAGAAAAACGATCAACAACAACAAAGACGGAATCAACTTTTTGTGCAGTCCAACTC
Source organism: Persea americana (assembly GCA_029852735.1). Taxonomy (NCBI): domain Eukaryota; kingdom Viridiplantae; phylum Streptophyta; class Magnoliopsida; order Laurales; family Lauraceae; genus Persea; species Persea americana. The sequence goes on from CM056811.1 coordinate 19,628,531, forward strand.
GGAGCCAACCATTACCAAGTCGGGTTTGATAAGACTCGGACCAGACTCGATGGGAATCGGCTGAGTCCACAGTGATGGACTTGGCTAACCATATAGTCTCTATTACTAAATCATGTAAATCCATGTTTTTCTAGTGTTGCTGCATCCATGACACCACGAGAAACTGTTGTTTGATTTTCTCACATTAATTAGAGCATGTGGTCCATTGATAGAGATTTTCTTTTGTGCAATCCAATGACCCCACATAGAAATTGGTCCTTAAATAAATGGTGGTGCAATGACAGATTTTCTTTCATGTAATCCAATGACCCCAGATTGAAATTGGTCCTTAATAAATAAGAGGTGTCTCCTCTATGAAAAAAATATACTCCTCAAGCATATGTAGAATTTTATCTCTTCTTATTTTTAGAAAAGAGGCTTCACTTCTCCATTTTGAGAAAACACATTTGCATATGTCACATGGCCCAATTTTTTATGTGGTAGGGTAGAAATTTCCTGACAGAAATGATTCAGTCGAGTTACAATACAGTCAAATCACAAGATTTTTATTAAAATGAAAAAATTCAACAAATTTACCATCTGATGGGGATGGGGCTCTTATACATTTTTATATTTTATAATTTTCCTGAATTGTTAAATGGGACCTGACCTGACTCGGTTGAGTACTTGGTTGAGTCCCATGTGACTTGGCCAAGTCGAGTGAGTCGACTCGGACTCGGCCCTGTTCGAGTTGGGTCCTGAGTCTGAATTTTAAATCTTTGCATCTAATGTTAAAATCATTCTACTGGTGGTAACTGGTGTGACTTGTCAAATTTTGATTTTCACAGTGAGATTATGTCTGTAATCATTATGGGACGCACATGCTGTTGATAATCACGATGGAGTCCATTTAATGTGATAGTTGTGGGACCTACCTAATGTTAGTAACCAACAAGAGCATGTCTAATGTAGTAATGTGGTAGTTATGATAGGGCCTACGAAATGTTGGTAGTCACAGTGAGGCTTACCAAATGTTGCTATTCATGATAGGACTCACTACTCATAGTGGTACCAATACAATGATGGGAATCATAGTGGGGCCATTTATTGCTGGTAATCATAGTAACGACTATCAATATTTAAAATTGTAGTGGGACGTTATGTTATGTGCTCGCCCATGAACTCCATGGATGTTGAATTGAATACTTTTAACCCTATGTTTTAAAGATTTTCATATAAAAGATCATTTTCTACATGATATTCTTGAATAATCTAATATAGAGGCTTCTACAAGAAAGTAGCATATTGCATAATCTATTCTAAGTTAGCCAAACACCTATTTTTTAGGTCGGTAGATTATATCTTAATCTTGCAGATAATACAACAAAATCTTTTAAAACATCTTGTTTCCAAACACCCTGCATATATAAACAATTTGGATTATTTCTATCTTGACTGTCAAAATCTGTTAGACTCATGTAGTCTTCCTCTAAAAATCTACACAGTTTTTTTTTTTGGTTTGTGTTTATGTATTTATTTCTTTATTTTTAATTATACAGTCTAGAAAGATAACACATTAGGTAGGGTTCTTGATGGTTTCAAAAGTCAATTTGGGGCTCTTTGTCTAGATTTTACATATTTCTACACATTTATGATGATTGGAGTACTCTTTAATGAACTCTCTTGCTGTCGAAGGCCAGTGAAAAACTTTTGTTGTTATCTGAAAAATATTTTCTCTACTTTCCATGGTGTCATGGGAATAAAATGTCTCCAGTTTGGGGTTTCATTTCTGAATTGGGTGATTCATAGAACAGGTAGGACCCTTCCTTCACTTAACAAGGTTCATTTCAAAAGTTGGGTCCTGGGGATGCTTCGCAACTGGTGTACTTTCATTGCTCCCTCTTTTTTCTGTTAAGACTTAAGAGCAGTCTTAATAAGTAGGCATTCTAGTCTCTAGAGCAATTGTAATTTTGTATTTTGACAATGTAGAAACCAATAAAAAAATAATATATAATCTGCAGTGTTGCTACTGTATCATTGTCAATACTTGTCCGATGTGATTAGCAGCTGCAGATTGGTTAACAACCTTCTCAAATGTCAATTTGAGGGTAAATGGGAGCTTGTGTGTTATCATGTGTGGCTGCATTTGGCCCTTCCCCCAACTCCCTTGATGAACTCTTTGAGGTGAGGAAGTTCGGTTTTTTGGTGGCAATGGGTATGATTCTATGGAACTATCCTTCATGGCAGTTATTTGGGTTATTTGGAAAGAAAGTGATGCAGTAAGGAAGGCCTTGGACCCACATGATGGACCCAGCTATCCAACCCAGTCCATTGGGTTCTGCCCACAGGCCCAATTGGCTGGAAAGATACCGTGGCATATTATTTTTATCCTAGGATTATCTGATTAGGAATTGTTTCTAATTTTATTGTTAATTAGGATTAGTAGCTTTCCTTAATAGCAAGAATATTGCTCTTATATATAGAGGAGCCTTTCATTGTATTTAGACATGCTTATTATCAATTAAATCAAGAGTTCTCTGAGTTATCGTGAGTTTATGGATTGTTCCATGGTTATGTTTGTGCCCTAGTGGCTGGAATCCATCTTTGGATTCGATCAATGCTTCGGGAGATTGATCTATTGCTTGATTGCGGATCTTTGCTGTGCCAAAAAGGAACCCTTTTGAAAGTAAATCAGCAATAGCCTTCTAGTAGCAGACATGATCAAATTTTATGTTTCGACAAGAGTCTTGTCCTAAGAGGCTCTTTGTAGGATAATTGAGAGGGCGGGACCGATGGATCTTATCATAGGATTTCTTCTAGCCATGGGTGCTCCAACCGTAAACCATCTTCAATTTGCAGATGATACTCTTTATTTTGTGATGTGGAGGTGGATTAGGTGCAGAATCTAAAGGCTATTATATTGTGCGTTGAGGCGGTTTCTGGTCTTAAGGTAAACTTCTTCAAACGTGAGCTGTTGGGTGTGCAAATACCTGATCTTCAGCTGGAGTATCTTGCGGGTTTTTTGGTGGTGTAAAGCGGGTTCGTTTCCTAGCACTTATCTTGGTCTTCCTTTATGCACTGGTGCTGTCTCTCCAGCTCTGTTAGTCCCGTAATTGATAGAGTGGGGAAGAGATTGGCTTCATGGAAAGCTAAGTACCTTTCTCTTGGTGGACGTATCATTCTTTTCAAGTCAGCCCTCTCTAACTTACTGATCTATTTTATGTCGGTTTTCAATTGCCCTATGTCAGTGGTTAGGTGGATTGAAAAATTACAAAGGGATTTCCTGTGGCATGGTAGTGGGGATAAAAGGAGATTCCATCTTCTAGATTGGTCCAAGGTCTGTAAGTTGAAAAAATGGGGGGCTTAGGATAAGACCCCTGAAGCTTATGAATGAAGCTCTCCTTGGTAAATGGCTTTGGCGGTTGGGTGACGAGAATGGTGGCCTATGGAAGCAAATTTTGATAGCTAAATACAGAGTTACCAGGGATGGGTGGGGCCTCCAGCTGTCTAGATATGGTATCTCGCACCTTTGGGGGGGCATCATGTCAATCAAAGATGACTTTTGGGCTATGATCCGACTCAGAGTGGGTTCAGGTGACATGTCCTGACATGTGGGTGGGATCTATGACGGTTGCACCTCATTTTCTAGAACTGTACTGGTGTACTTTGGAAGGTCCGGCTATGATCAGTTTGTATCTTTCTAGAGTGGGCAATAGAGTTGTTTGGGTGCCCATTGCCCACTTTTAGACGCAATCTATTAGAGATTGAGATGACTCTACTAAATGTTCCGCTTTCCTTATTGGAAGACGTCTATGTTCCATTGGGGAGCGTTGATACACGGGTGTAGGAAGGGATAGTTGATGGCTCCTTTTCGGTGAAATCATTTATCTACATCCTTGACGCAGTTTCCACCTCTCCTCCCATTGTGGACATCTGGAAGCTTAAGGATCCTCTGAGAGTTGCGGCTTTCGCATGGTTGGCCCTTTTTAGATGCATCTTGAAGAATGAAAATATTTGTAAAAGAAACATCATTTTGGCGAATGGTTATCCTATGTGTCTTAACAAAGCGGAGTTTGTGGATCACCTAATGGTGTTGTGTGAATTCGCTAATTCTCTGTTGTATGCTGTCTTCCAATGGTTTGGCTTGAGTTGGGTGTCGCCTTTGTCCCTCGGGTCCTTATTTTAAGCCTGAAAGTTTCTTAAGATCCCAGCTAGAGGTAAGTAGATGTGGAAAGTTTCCTTCTTCGCTATAATTTGGGCTATATGGAAAGAGAGAAATAAAAGATGGTTTGAAAACTACTCTTCTTTGGTGGTCAAGGTGTTGCATAGCCTGAAATCTCAAGGGGCTACTTGGGTTTCTGTTATTCCAGAATTCAAATGTATCTCTGTAGACACCATGATGTCTAGTTGGCATGAAATTGTACTTTCCTCTCCCTGGAGTCCTAGGTCTAGGTCCTTTCCGAGGTGGTCTCCTCCAATTTCAGGGTTTCTGAAGCTTAACTTTGATGGGAGTGCTAGGGGTAGTCTGGGATTGACTGGTATTGGAGGCATTATTAGTTATGGGTCTTCCTTGCTGTCCTTCTCTGGTCCATCTGGATTTTGTTCGGTTAATGAAGCTGAATTGCTTGCTTTGAGAATGGGTCTTCACCAAGCAGATTGTTTGGGTTTGTCTAATCCTATTGCTGAAGGGGATTCATCCTGTGCTATCAGGTGGGCTTCAGGCTCTTCTAGGCCCCCTTGGCGTCTTGAGAACATTGGAGAGGAGGTGGTGGGCCGAGGCTTGAAGCTGAATGTCTCCTTTGTGCTTGTCAAGAGGTCTCCTAGTGAAGTTGGTGACTGTTTGGCTAAAGAAGGGGTTAGGATATCAGATTTGGTCATTGAGATTGCTTCTTCTTAGTCTTTCCCATTTTTGTCCAGGGAGTTCTCCTTTTGCTTAGTTTTTTCTGCTTTTCAGTATATGTATCTTATGCTGCTTAGCTTTTATAAAATTCGCCGCCTTTCAAAAAAAACAGAAAAAAAGTCTTGTCCTAAGAGGCCTTAAAAGGTTTCAATATCTCATATCCAATGGAGCTGGGAAGAGGTGGCATTGTCATACTCTTACACTCCGCTGCCTCATCCACAATGGGAACCTTCTCCAGGAGGATTCTCAAGCTGAACTGTGATGGTAGTGCTTTTGGAAACCCAAATCCAGCTCGTGTGGGGGACCTTACTGGCGATAGCGCTAGACAGGTTATCTAGAGTTTCTTAGGTCTGGGGAGGTTCGGACATCAACGCCACGGTGCTATTGGCCTTGAAGACAAGCCTTGTCGAAGGGGACTGTTCTTGTGCTATCTGCGATCTAGTCTGGACAGCAAGTAGCCTTACATTAATTGTAGTGCTAATGAACAAACTGATCTCTTGGCTGAGCATGGTGCAAGGTGGAACACTATGGTGCTTGTGGAGATGTAGACAAGAGCCCATGTCACAGTTGCAGGTTTGAGTGTTGTTACTTTTGACATACCAAAATCTAACAGTCGTTGGAGATGTCATCTTGCTGCTGATTTGACTTCTATCTTTGGTTGCCATGTGGGCTAGACCTAAAAGCTCTTTCAGTATAGCTCTCCTACACTGTACCCCTTTCCCTGTTTTATATTTAAAATCATAATTACCATTAAAAAAACCGGTAAGGGTCCTATTATGAGTCTAGATACTTATGATGCATCCTACTCGGGTTCCTGTATGGTGAAATTCAATTTGATTGTATTGTCCTAATTCTCCTATTAATTGTTATAGTAACGATTGATTTGAATTGATTTTATTGCGGAGGATTCATTTTTAACCTATACTGTTCTTTCTACATTCGTCTTCGATTGCGTATGCAGATAATGCCTCTCAACATTCAGATTGAGATGCTGATCCTTACCATCTAATGGCAAGCAAAATTAATAGTCCAGATGGAGGAGGATCAAATCGTCCATCCATCGTGTGGCAACACCTGGAAGATTTTGAAGGAAAAAAAACTATTTTAAGGGATTCAGGCCAGTCATATAATACTAAAAAGATATTGGGTTTCTGAGATCTGATTGCCAATTAATCTCGGGACAACTTTTTCCCAAGTTCATCAACTATACTCTAATAGCATATGCACTGCTGAACATGTATGTTGGCTTCTTGTCTTCTTATGAAGTGGATTCTTTTGTGGTTTTTACACCCACAGTTTTCTTGTATATTTCCATTTTAATACTGACCTTCAAAGGAGGTTGTGGATGGATCGTTTATACAACCTTTCATTGGATTTATTGATTACAAAATAAGTGGGACTTCTTTAATTTTTTTCATTTTTTATATCTTGGGCCGCACATCTTTGTTCTAGTTAAGCTGCACAAGCTGTGAGAATCTTATAACATCTATTGAACTAAATGTTTGTAGGATCCTATTGAGAATTCTTCTGTCAGAGCCAATGTAATTAGAGGTGTTGAGCTGGATCAGTCGCTCATTGATGAAGCAGAAAAGCAACCTGTCAGTGGTTTGGAGGAGCAGAAGGATGGCAGTGAATATACTAGTGGTTCTGTTGAACAACCTGATGCAGAACTCTCTGGTGCCACGGCCAAAGAAATGCCAGGAATCGCAATGGAAGCACATAAAAACATAAAAGAGCACTTGCCTTCTGAATTTTTTAAGCAAAAGGAGTACTTTAAAGGGCCTTTTCTGCCAACGGAGGTTTGTGACTTCCTAAAATTGAACTCAGGACTGTTGATATTTACCTGAGCTCTTTTAATAGAGGTTCCATTACTGATAAAAAAAAAAAAAATTTGCCTGAGCTCTATATAATGGATATTGCTGCATCTGTTTGGAAGCTTGTGCTGACATACTTCTCCAACACATGCTGGCTCAAGTATTCATTCAGAACATTGACACGCAGCCCTTTGTTTTCTGTGTGGGCGTGGCAAATGCAACACTTAAATGGTGTTAGATTTAAGTTGACGTTCCCCAAGATAGTTTGGACAATGCTTTGATGGTGATGATGATGATGCACATGCAAGTCATGTAATTGTATAATCTATATGCATGCTTTATGCTAATAATATGTAATTGTATAAACTATACACATGCGAGTCAGATAATCACCAACACTGTAGTTCAGTTATTCTCAGATATTCATTTAATCTTTTTTGCTTAACATAGGTAAAATTTCTTCTGAAGCGTTTGTGGGAAAATGAAGCGCATTTATGTAATCGGATTTTTGACATCCAACGGAAGAACTTGTCTATTTCTGGGGAGAACAAGAGTTACTCTATGTTTTTTATTGAGGCTCTTCTTGTTCCTCCATGCAGGTTCCGCCCCCCTTGCAAGAATGGTGACATGGTGGGGGACTCTTTATCTTACACTCTATTTATTTGTTTTTTTTCATTTGAAGAATATTTGTTACTTATTTATTTTTAGTTTGTTAAATATGCCAATATTTTATTTTTTAGCATTTTGTTCCTAGGTATCTTGCCTTACATTTTCTCATAGTAGTTACCGGATGCATCTATTGTAACCATTTGAATTTATTTATTCATAACTTTTTTCGTTCTTCTATTTGGGATCGTAATGGAAATGTGTAAATAAATGATAAGAGGAAAACAAAAGAAAATCCATTTCGATATAGGAAATGTACTGACCTGAGGCATCAACACTAGAAAAGGCAAATGCAAAACAAAAAAATTACATGAAAAGCCTAATGTACAGATAATTTCTACCAATTCCTTTTCATGGTAGAGCATTTGTGACCACATTAACATCCTTTCTAATGTGGTTGTGGGTGTTGCGGCCAGCTTTGAAAACCAATACATCGTGCTTCACGTCCACGGTCAAAGAATCTGAAAATAATAGAAAAGATCAGGAATATTGGGTAAATGCTAGAATCTAATGCTTTCCCCCCTTGGGCTAGTTTGGCACTTTATTAACATGGTAAAAGTCAAGTAAAGCCTCCATTTTTCGGACAAGATGTCACATCAAAAGCACTTTAATTCAAAACTCCCTCCATCTTTTTCAAAAAAAGTCAAAAAGCAACCACTGTTATCCACTAAAATACAAAAAAACTCCACTTTCCCGTACAAAAAGTAAAAATGATTCCATAACAAACAATTAAAAACAAAATGCCATCATAACCCACTTCTATTTTATTCTTTCTTCAAAATCAACTTTACTTCACTTGACTCTATTAGTAGAGTTGCCAAACTGTATTATAATGTAATTCCCCGTTAGGGTATATTATAATGTAATTTCTTGGCTCCCCAACATCATCTACATCTTATATTGCTGTCATATCCGAACTATCAATTCATTTAAATATAAGATTGAGTAAAATTTATTTGCTAGACTTGTAGAAATATCACTATAAAAATCACATGTCAAGAAAATAAAGTAAAATCTACAACCGGTAACGCTTTAACAAATATATGTGAGAAGTTGATTATGTGGGTAGACCAAACAATATTTTGAAATTATTGGATAATATGAACATTCAACCGATTATTTCCCTATTATTGCTAAAATTGGCTCATATTACTGAAAAATATTACCGATTATTTCCCTATTATTACTAAAATTGGCTCATATTACTGAAAAATATTACCGATTATTTCCCTATTATTACTAAAATTGGCTCATATTACTGAAAAATATCTGTGAAATACCGTGATATTGACCGATATACGTCAGTTGATATTTTAAACCATGGGTGAAGACAGCCTCTATTGCAACACTCTTTATTCATTCCAAATAAATATCATCCGCCACTAACACATATTTTTTCTTTTTTAAACCAACTCGGCTTATGACATTCAGAAATAACTTTCTTCCCTTTTGTTTGAATGGTAACAGTAATAATAATTATATTCAAGTGGGACAAGATTACAAAGTATGGTTGATTGTTTGTGCGCACGTGATTGGGCACTATGCTGAGTTTCTGATAACGATCCGCTCCTGATTTGGCTAAAGAGTTTGTGGAGTGCGTAAATTGTACTTCCAAAGAGGAAGCAAGGGAACTTAGGGCCTGTTTCTACAGGAATTCTAGATGTTGGGGCTTTTGGGACATGATGTGACATTGTGTCCCCTACCATTTGCAAATCCCAGGTTTCTTGCAAAGAATTTCAAAATTCCAGCCACACGAAAGGGTCTCAATTAACCTTTGGGAATTTAAGAATTCCACCCTCTTTACATTTTGGTGGAATTCCTGGATGCTCAAGTCCAAGGGAGCATCCAGGAATTCCGGTGTCTGGGAATTCAGGAATTCCTTAGACAGGAATTCCTTGAATTTCAGAAAAGAAACTGGCCCTTAGTCTCCCTTACAATGGTAACCCAAGCCTAGAAATAGATATTGGAGTCAGTTACTAGTAAAAGCTTCCTAGAAGAAGAGTTGATGAAAATATAAGAGCGTCCCTTGTAGCTGTGAGTATGCTGTATTAGAGTCCAGTATGCCCGCTGTCTTGCAGAAGATCTTCCGAATGATGCCCTGTTTGTCCCTTACTACCATTAGAGTCCAGTACGTGGCACGCCAACTATCCTTTCGAAGTTCTTTCCAATGATGGCTTTTGTCCATCATAACACCAGCAATGCCAGCTGGCCTTGGCTTCCTTGTAGGAGCACCATGGACAGTAAACTTTAGGGAGCCTGGTGGAGGAGGAATCCAAGCTTTCACCGCTGTTTCACACTGAACTGAACCAATCAAATAAACAGAATGCTTTCTGATAGAATTGATGAGGCGAAATTCTAAAATCACTTCTAAGGCAGGGTATACATGTCCGCTGCTACTTTGATTAGCTCTTGTCATCTCCAGGGATGAAGAGCGGGTTAGATTCAGTGTGGCTCCACCATGGACCCTTACTAGTACCCAAGTTTGAAGGATACCTACCTGTAAGTCTTAACCCTATCAGAAATTAGTTAAATACCTTAACCCATGAAAACCCCCAACTATTTGAACTGTTCAAACCTTGATATCTTGTTACCACAGCCATCACATCACCATTTAAATCCGAAAATGGCATATTATGATCTTTTAAAAGGAGTACTGATCACTGTCAATATTATCATGCGTGAGAAGAGCAAATGGTGAAGAAAATTCTAATATTTTATCGAGAGAGGGTTTAAAAACTTGGTCAGGTCCAAGTCGACTTAGATAAAGTTTGTGCCTGCCCGAGTCACCCAGTTGGCTGAGTTCTATGATTTTTGATCCTCAAATGCACTTATTTCCTTCGTAGGAGGCTCTTATGGACATTTTACACTGATTTTTGATCCCCAACCAGATGAAATTTGAGTTAACCACCTACAACAACTTAAAATCATTATTATTATTTTTTGAATGGTAACACCCTAATTTCATTATGAATTATATTTTTATTTTTTAGATTTTTTTTTCGTATTTTTGAAATGTTTTTGGGCCTAGGGTGAGAACTGGTCCAACTGGACTGACTTCCATGCAGCTGGGTCAAGTTAAGTTGAATCGAGGGGGGCAAGTGTCACTAAAGTAAAGCCCCACATCCCACATCACCTAAGTAATGCTTTTGGCAAGGCTTCATATATACCTGTTTGGGCCTTCTACCTATGAGCTTAAGCTTTTGGGTTGGCACATGGTTTCTTACATACCTATGAGCTTAAGCTTTTGGGTTGGCACATGGTTTCTTACATGGTATTAGAGCGGGTTTTGATCCCGTTGTTCTTGATTAGCCCACGTGGCAGCCCCGTCCATGAAATCTGTTGGGCCCACACGAGAGTGGGAGTGTTGGTAAAGTAAAGCCCCACATCCCACATCGCCTAAGTAATACCTTTGGCAATGCTTCATATATACCTGCTTGGGCCTTCCACCCATAAGCTTAAGCTTATGGGTTGACACATGGTTTCTTACGGCAAGTCCCTTCCCTCTCCCTCACGTGATTTCATTTTTTTTTTTAAACTTGCATAAAGATGAAAGAAGAAGAAGGGGGTGGAGAGGAAGATGAAGCGATAATGGTTAGTGTCATGAGATCTGACTGCCATGATCCCATTTTCCCATCCTGCAAATTTCATGGCAAAGAACCCATGTAGCAGAATGAAATTCTGCAGTTTTCCATACTGGAATAGTTTCCATCTTTTTCCTTCCTCAGAAAATTGAGAGGTTTTCTGCAGTAAAAAACAACTGCTCTAAGTTTCTCTAGCATTTTGTTATGGAAAGTTGAAAAGTTTTTATGCAATTTAAGCATCTGTATGCTGCGCTGATTGGTATTTGCATGGCATAGAAGCCCATATATGATATGTAAAATTGTGAGCATGCCATTGTTATACGAGTATAATGTTGTAGAGCCATACCTGACCGAATTAGGTCCAGGTTACAGGACCTCTCTCTGCACACAAATTTGAAATGAAGACACGAAACTGGACTTGAAAAGGGGGCCAGATCCTGGTTCAAATTGAGACTCAATTACATTTCAACTTATATAATATATTTATATATTCTTAATATACATTGCTAGTTATTTATATGTACGGCCGTGGTATCGGGTATTCGAGTCCATAGTGTGAAATCCATGGGCCTGGACTTGGTCCCAAATTACAAATGGGTCCAAATATTGGACCCTTTTCATTTTAAGTTTTTATCCCACCAATTTAGGTCATTTGGGTGAGCAGGATTCAGTGACCCATTTTCATCTATGGATTTGTTGCAATTATCTGTTCTTTTTTTGTTAATGAATATATATTTTTTTCTGATGGTACACAAATCGGCAACCATTTTAATTTGATGCAATGAGGTAAGTTATCACCGATGCATTTAGAAACAATTTTGAACAAATAATGGTGGTTTTGGTTAGATTATGTCAACAATGCATGTTAACTTGTCTACTACAAAACATCGAACTGATGTTCCGATAGTTGATCATTTAATTTAAAAAAAATATATAAATGGTTACTTGTTGGTTTTCATTTTGAGTATTTTTTAACTGAAATGATTTACACTATATGATATATGCTAATTTTAGGTGATGAGTCATCCCCAAAGTGTTCTCTTAAGTAAAGTTGTACAATCCAATATCAGTTTAAGGAACGCATATGTGAACAACTCTGAACGATCAAAGCTTGTCCCCAGGTGGATGGATCTTCAACTAGCTGTAAATGTTTTGTTTGATAGCAGGAAGGCCATCAGTGAGTCTCTTTGTTGTTCTTTTTCTATGTAGTTTTGCTATGTTGTCTTGACGCTTCCATACAGCACACTGTTGAAATGGGAAGCAATAATGACATTTTCTTTTTGGAAAGTGAAAGCAGTCATTACATCCTTCCTTCCCATTCTTTTGAAAAACCGAAACTTGATTCCATTCCACTCATGCTATCATTTATCATAAGCATCTATGCTAAGCATATTTTAGCAATTTAACCCACGTTCTGTACATTATCTATGCACTGTTTGTCTGTTGCTATCTTATATGTGATGCTTCAAAATGTTAAAAGCACAAAATGAGAACATATATGCATGTCTTCTGATGTGAGAACAACATTTTGAGAATTTACAAATAAGTTTAGGCACTGTCATGCTAGTATGAGATAACCACAAGTGCTTTTTTTTCTTTTTATTTTTTTGTAATTTTGGAAAAGATCAATAATAGGGTTTTATGAAAATATCCTCTTAAAATCGAATAATACAATGGAGGACTCAAACTTTAAAAAACAATGGTAGAGGGCCTCACACCAATATTTTTTTCTTGACTTTTTTACCTTGTTCCACGATATCATGGAACATTGGGTTATTCCATGATGTCGGGGAACACCGAGTTTTTTTTTTAACTCTTTCCCCACTTTTTCTTCCTTATGTTTACAGTCATGAATGCACTGGTTGGTCTTGGTAAGATAGAGTAAGATTTCTTTTTTGCTTTTGTCATTGTCATGTCGACTGATCTCTCCATGATCATGAATTATTTATATTAAAAGAACTTGGGACAGATTTACCTCTCAAGAGTGTACTAAACTGACAGCAAAATAAATAATTCTAGATTTCCATTGATTCAGTTTTTCAACATGCATCTTGAGGACTAAGACCAACAACAAAGGAAAATACAATAAAATTAAATAAAATAAAAGGCCCTGGAAAAGAAATGAAGGATTCAACTGAACAAGGAACCAAGGTGAACAATTTGTTCGCGTTCATCGACTTTTCATGGATTGGGATTTGCTAATTCAATACCGTACAACAAATGACAATTGAAAAAGATATCCAAATAGAATCTACCCATACTAAATAGAACACTAAATACTCTTGATTGTGCAGTGGGATACTTTGCAATCTGCATTCTGCACGATAATAATAAAAATTTCTGCTTTGGATGATACAAAAGAGTTTCTTCCTTCAACTGCAGTATTGACATGATAATCATGCAAAGCCTGCCTTTATGATTGCTTAAGTTGCAATGAAAAAAATGCCATCACTATCATAATCATGGCCAATAGAAGATATGGTTCTACCACTGGATCTTCCACTTCCTATTCTAACACCCTAGTGCCCGACAACGGTGTCTCGAGCCTAACAGCATGGAAATGAGACCCCTCTCTGTCGCTGCCATAAGATCCTTCAAATTCCTGCTATTAGAGCCTGAATCTGAGAAGGCTTGACTCGTGTTTCTCCACCGACAGCTTTAGCAGAATCGGGCAGTGTCTTCGCTGTCACAGTTGGCTCCAGAATCGGTTTTTTTAAAAAAAAACCTCGGTATTCCACGATATCATGGAATAACCTTGTATTTCATGATATTGTGGAATGGGGGTTAAAATGGAAAGAAAAAGGCAGGAGGTCCTCTTCCGTTATTTTTTTAAGCTTGGGTCCTCCGTCTTATGACTTGATTTTAATGCTTTTTTTTTTTTTCGTAAAAATCTGGTGGATATACTTATGTACTAGTGTGAAAATGGTGATGTAGGCCCACATGGTAACGTGTTTCACACATCTAACATTTGCATATGTAATCCCAATTTCCTTTCCATACGTAAAAGGCAAACAATCCCCTAGCAGTTTTTATTGCTCTTTATATTATAGCAGTTATATTTACTCAATGTTCAAGAATTTAAATAATTTATTTCTTATATAAATATTCGTGATTTCTTTTATTGTATAATGTCTCTTGATATTTTGTACATGCACATTTACTTCTTTATTTGTATGCCATATTTCTCACATCCACATGTTCACTTTAGTTTCTTTTATTATTTCTTGTGTTGAAGAATTATAATATGGTTTCATTTATGGTTTCTTGTGTTAGAAAATTATATATTAACTTACTAGGGAACCAATTGTCTCTAGAGTGGTGGACTTTCTGTGCGCGCGTGCGTGCACGTGTGTTGTGCGTGCGTGCGTGTGTACAACTGAACCCAACTCTCTTAATAAATTTATAGGATTCGTGTTTAATGATCACATGATATATTATTTACAATTAGCATTATAATCTTTTGACCACTGGCTGGTTGGTGTGTGTGGGGCTCCTTGCTATATCAGCGATGCCCCTTCCTATGCTGTGGTCTGGACAGATTGTAATCTTTGTACATTTGTGTCTTGCCATTTCTTAAATCCTTTACTGGTGTCAATACTTTCTTGGCTTGTAGGGAAAGCGGATAAAGAAACTGATGGAATCTGTCAGTTACTGGAGAAGAAGGAGGGTATCTTCCGACAGAAAATGATGGGAAAGCGGGTTAATTTTGCATGTCGATCTGTCATATCTCCAGATCCTTACTTAGCGGTTAATGAAATTGGAATTCCTCCTTATTTTGCACTCAGATTAACATATCCAGAAGTAAGTACCTTTTCACTTTGAATGAACATATCTATGATTCTTTTCTTTTTTTTTTTGGTAAAATTATTTTCATTTTTAGAGACATACCCCCCTACATATTTGCCTTTGAGAAAATTTAATTTCACTTACCATGGATATTAGAACCAGATTACACATTTTCCTGTCATTCTAACTTGGTCGTATCTGGTATGCATGCTATTGCACCTTATCCAGTTATCCACAATATAAGCTGGAGACATATTATTGTTGATTCATGCATGTATGGTTGTATAAACGTACATGAAACATCTGGCTAATTGCAATTTCTTTTTGGTCCATCTGTGGATCTATCCCATAATGGAGGTGTGCCTTATCACTGCCCAATTATCTGGTCTGGCTCTTGCTTCTAGGTTCTATAGTCTAAATTAGTACAAATACTTTTGATGATATTCTTTTTATTTTTTATTTTTTATGACAAGGGTATCCCTGAGTTCTTTGACCCAACAGAACTATTCCCCCGAGTGGTGTCCGCTAAACCCACACATGAATTCTTTGAATAATATTCTCAAAAATCATTTTAAAAACATGAAAACTATTAATGGTTTTAATGGTTTTATTTGGTTTAATGGCTCATTTGTAATTGCATATAAATGTAGGGGTCTCTTGTTAATTGCATATAAATTATCAATAAAATACAAAATAGAGATTGTCGAAGGGTTTGGATGATGCTCCTCTTCTTCCATCGACTTTCACTGTGTCTTCTTCATCTTCTCCATATTTCCTCTTCTTCTTCTTCTTCTTCTTCATCCTCTTCTTAAAACACAAGACATCTTTCTGATGCAGGTGAGACCCCCACTTTCTCTTATCTAGAAAAAGAACTGCTATGTTGTAAAAAACTTATATAAATGACATTTTCTGGGGGCGTGTTTACTGTTCACATTTTCAATTAGTACTACTTATGTTTGTATTTTCACTTAATAGTATTCTGCACATGTTGTCATGGCTTTGTTGATTCTGCAGAAGGTTACTCCTTGGAATGTTAACAAGTTGAGGCATGCAATCATTAATGGTACTGAGGTCCATCCAGGTGCAACACACTATGTGGACAAATCAGCAGTTATGAAATTGCCAACAAGTGTAAATTCACGTATTTCAATTTCAAGGAAATTACCATCATCCCGAGGAGTAGTTACACATCATGGTAAAAGTCTTGAATCTGAATATGAAGGCAAGGTTGTCTACCGCCATCTGCAAGATGGTGACATTGTACTTGTGAATCGACAGGTATGTTGTAATTGGTTGGGTTTGTCATCAATTTTCTGTATATATGTAGCTTTTGCTACGTATTCTGATGTTATTTTGACTAAATTCTGGAGCACAGAGGCTATGTTAAATACTATCTTCATTTACTATTGTCGTATATGTGATTCAATCCTAGGGATCGCAAGTGCCGCAACACAATTAGGGTTTCCACAGGAACAGTCACATGCAGAAGAACACTCTCCAACGATAAACCCACAAAAGGGAAAATTCTATTAACTCCAATCCGAGAGCAGGGATCTCTACAATGTCATATTTATAATAAATGATACTTAAGCCCTTCGAAACAATCCTAGTCAAACTAGGAAACGAAAATAAGAATCCTATCCAAATTAGAAACTAATCCTAATTACAATCTTTGCTAAAACTAGGAGCTAATAAAAATCAGAAACTAATAAC
Source organism: Persea americana (assembly GCA_029852735.1). Taxonomy (NCBI): domain Eukaryota; kingdom Viridiplantae; phylum Streptophyta; class Magnoliopsida; order Laurales; family Lauraceae; genus Persea; species Persea americana. The sequence goes on from CM056811.1 coordinate 19,644,970, forward strand.
AATAAAAATCAATTCCTTGGGTCCCACATGTGGCCCACAATATATCTCCTGTGGAATTGTGGTGCGGCTGCATTAATCCCCCTAGGTTGGAAAAGAGTTCGGCCTCGACCTCGGCTCTTCTTCTTGATGTTGCTTTTGTAGACATTGTGTACTTGAAGTGCTTCCTTGGTGATACGAGAACTTGACCCTTTCTTTGGTGGTGCTGGCTTCATAGGGCGGAGTGTGACTTGCTTTTCACCATGCAGGAATGTGTATGAGTTGTCGCGCATGTCATTAATTCCATTCTTGTCATACATCCATGGGCATCACAACAAGATATCACCACTATCCATAGTTACCACATTACACCAATTTGTATATGTATAATTTTCACCCATAGAAAAAGTAACTGAACATGCATACCTCACATGCACTTCATCACTTGTCATTAACCATCTAGCAAAATAGGGATGATGATGCTTTCGAGCCTTAAGCTACAAGCGATCCACAAAAGCTTGAGATATTGTGTTTTCACAATTGCCTCCATCAATGACTACTGTGCATTCTTGACCATTGAATTTTCCTTTTTGAGCGAAAAATATTATTTTTCAACCATTTCTTTTCAGTAGAAGACGTAGCCTCCGTGAGGACCATAAGAGATTCACCTTCAACTGCATGGTAGATCACCATAAGAGATTCACCTTCAACTGCATGGTAGATCTCTAATTATGTCACAGCTTTAGCCTTTTTCTCTTTAGGATCATCTGGTTTATCTTTCACATCACTTTCATTCTCAATGAGGTGGATTTGTTTGGGACATTCCATTGCACGGTGCTCCTGTTGTTTACAATTAAAGCATGTGATCCTATTTTGGCCTTTGGGCTTGGTGAAAACTTTCTCCAATGAACCACTTGGTTTAGAATCTTGTATTGATGAATTCTTTTACATAACCCATTTAGATGCATTAAATTTCCTGGCCTGATAATTTGCAATATCCTCGGCCTTGATAGCATGCCGGACGATCTCATCATCAAAATGTTTGAATGTGAGCATATGTTGTATGTCAAGTCTATGCCCATGAAAGCAATACATCATCTTCATTCAAGCCACAACAAGCTTACATGGTCATGAACTCCTTAGAATACTCAACTATCTTAGATCCTTGTTTCAAATCTTGAAAACTTGAATGCAGATCTCTTGTATAATTCACAGGGAGGAACTTTTGCTTCAACAAATTCTTCATCTCGACCCATATTTCAATGAGGTCAATATTTTGATTCCTTTTTTCTTTTGCAACTCGGCCCACCATATCGTAGCATAATTGCGAAATCGATTTGCCACCAATGTAACTTTATGACCATCCGTCACTGACTTGTATGCAAAAATATTTTCAACACACTAACCAATCCATAGACTCATCTGGCTTTAATTTTCCATCATATTCAGAAATCACGAGTTTAATTCCTAAATATCGATCAACATTAATTGCTTGTCGATCTCATTGATTCTGATTATGTCCTCCATCATCTCGGTGATTATCCTTGCGCCGATTAGTTTCTGAACTGGTTAATTGGGTTTCAATCCTTGCAAGAGTCTCTTGGATTTGAACCATCATTGTGGATAATTGATTAACATTTTCCAATAATTCCGCAATGGTTCTCTTCAAATCCTCATATTGTTTGTGGAGGACTCCACTTCAACCTTCTTCTCATGAACCACCCCTTTTTTTTTTTTAATGCAATGAAGAAAATTTGACTGACCTAATGGGTAGATATGCTCTCTACAAATACGCTGGTGAAGACAGATTGGAAACCGGGCTTTAGATGGTTCCAAAATCACGAAAGGAAATTGCGACCCTTGATTGTTTGTTGCCGATGTCAGGAATGGTGTCACCTTGCTAATGCTTCGAAACATGTTGGGCTTCTTGTGCGAATGGATCAAGTCAGCCCGAAATGACTCGAATCGGTGCTAGGCCCAGAGAATAAAACAACAGGGGTGAACGACCCTTTTTGTTTATGTTTCATCCAAACAGTGAGAGGGAGGGTCGAGTGCTGAGACATGTGCATGTCTCTCGAGTTGCGTGGCGAAGAAAAAAGAAAAGTGGTTAGCCCCTCTTCGCTGTTGTGCTTCAAAGATGGGAGAAGGGAAACGATGGGGACGCACAATGACCCTGATGCAGCAGCGATGGTGGTGGCTGGAGTCAGGGGTGAGCGGCTTCGGCGATTGGTGCTACAGTCGGAATCAGGTGCGCTCGTCCTCTCTGATCTTTCTTCTTGTTCTTTTTTTTTTTTCTTTGTTGGGTGTGAGGGATTCCAGCGGTGGGACTGATAGAAGGGAAGGTGGCAGATGGTTGTCGGGATGACGGTGGGAGGAGTAGATGATTTGGGCTGTGCGATTGGGGATGGGGATGGTTTGGACGATGGGGTCAGGTTTGGGATTATGGAAAAAAAAAGGCTCGGGTGTAGTCGGGCTGCTCTCAGGTGCAAGATTTGGGGATTGTTGGCAGCGGGGAATGGGTCTGCTGGCAGGGGTGTTTGGTGTTTTCTACTGGTGGGGAAGTTTGGGTTCGCTGGGATTTGGGAAGGATGGCTTGGATGTCGATAGGTTCCAGAGGCTTTGGGTTTTCGGCAGTGGGGAATTGGGTTTGATGGGGATTTGTGCGGGTAAGGATTTCGGCAGTGGAGAGGTGGTGGAAAGGTTCTGGGGTTGTATGGATTTGGGTTTCGGGTGATGGTATGAAATGATGACGACGATGGGTAGGGGTAACCAATGCCGACCGATCGAGGATCGTTTGGCTATGATACCAATTGATGCAATCCTAGGGTTAGGATCGCAAGTGCCGGAGCGCAATTAGGGTTCCCACAAGAACAATCACACAGAAGAACACACTCCGACGATAAACCCACAAAAGAGAAAATTCTATTAACTTCAATCCGAGATCATGGATCTCTACAATGTCATATATTTATAATAAATGATACTTAAGCCCTAAGAAACAATCCTAATCAAACTAGGAAACAAAAATAAGAAGCCTATCCAAATTAGAAACTAATCCTAATTACAATCTTTACTAAAATTTGGAGCTAATAAAAATCAGAAACTAATAACAATAAAAATCATTTCCTTGGGTCCCACATGTAGCCCATAATATATCTCCTGTGGAATTGTGGTGTGGCTGCATCAATATGACAGCTGAAAGTTAAAGAGATTAGTTGTAGCTTTTGGAGTTGTATTCTTATATATTGCCTGTAAATTTTATGAGTATGGGTTTGGCTGATTCATAAATAATTTACTGGCTATTACTAATTCCTGGTTGGCAGCCTACACTACACAAGCCGAGTATGATGGCACATGTCGTTCGTGTTTTAGCAGGGGAGAAAACACTACGCATGCACTATGTAAATTGCAGGTTTTACTTTTATTTTTTCATTTATGTCATTCTATGGTCGGATTTTTCTTGTAAATTAACTGATATGTCTTTAAAGTTACATTAAAAAAAAAGTTACATTATTGTTCTGTCTACAGCACTTACAATGCTGATTTTGATGGTGATGAAATGAATGTTCACTTTCCACAAGATGAAATTTCACGTGCAGAAGCATTCAACATTGCCAATGCAAATAAACAATATGTTGTTCCTACAAGTGGTGATCCTATCAGGGGCTTGATTCAGGTTAAGAATTCAACCTTAACTCTGAATGTGTCATTTGGTTCCTCATTTGGACTTCTCTGTGTCTATCTTGAAGTGTCATTTTTTAAACTGATTGGTAATGGGAAATTGTATTAAACCAAATAGTGAAGATTACGTGGGTTTAGTGATGAAACCAACGAGAAAGGTGCCATGGGTACTAGAGAATTATTTATGTAATTGTTATATATTATCTGCTTTAAGATTTTGGATTTTCTTGTTCTCAGGATCATATCATCAGTGCCGTACTTCTTACAAAGAAGGACACATTTTTGACCCGGGAAGAGTACCATCATCTTCTTTATGCTTCTCATGTTTCTGTTACGGCTTTGAGGTCTTCCATTGGTAATTTCAGTAAAAAGATTTGTACGATAAGTTCTGATGATGAGATAACACCCCTTCTTCCTGCTATTTGGAAACCTAAGCCGATGTGGACGGGAAAACAGGTGAACGTTAGAAACACATGGAAACACGAACATGTCTAATCTAGCCATTGCTCAATAAAATTAGATCTGAGAAGATGCATGATATACACACAATGGTTCTGTTTCAAAGCTTTGGCATTTGATGCTTGGTCTGAAGATGAAATTTGCATTTGGAAATTCATTTTCTTTTGTTTATGTTTTTATAGGTTATAACCACGATTCTAAACCATATAACCAGAGGTCGCCCACCTTTTACTGTTAAAAAAGATGGAAGGATCCCACAAGATTATTTTGGAAAGGACAGCCGAGAAAACAAACTGCTAATTCAGAAGAATGAGTTTATCCATGGGGTGATTGACAAGGCTCAGTTTGGCAAGTATGGTTTGGTCCATACTGTCCAGGAGCTTTATGGTTCAGATACTGCTGGCATTTTGCTATCAGTATTCAGTCGATTATTTACGGTGTTTTTGCAGGTAGGTTATTTATGTTTATATATGAATATATACTATTGATATTTGTTTTTGTGGCGGTCATCATCATCATCATCATCATCAAAGCCTTGTTACGACTATGTTAGTGTCGGCCACATGAATTACGTTTCTCCATTCTCATCTATCCCGAGCCAAATGCTTGGATAGGTTGCATTTCTTTAGATCTATTATTACTACTTGCATCCATGTCCTCTTCGGCCTACCCCTTACTTGGGTGGGCCATGAAACTGCATTGAAAAGCTTTTCCTCACTGGCGCCTTTGTTTTTTTCTGAATAATCCTCATTGGCACCTTTGCTGTCCTGTGCTGGTGACGCAGTCAGAGAAGCCAAAATCTATTGGTTGTGGTGAATCCAATGGCCTTGATCTCCAATCAAACGGAAAATCCCCTCCAACCCAAGGAGAAAGAAACAGATTAGCCTACCTGAATCGCTAAATCCATTATCAACACTATCTTCAACCTTTGGGAGAAGCCTCAAACTAAAGAGAGGAGAAGATACAAGTGCAGAAATGCAACTTTCATTAACTTAATCCGAAATATAACTGAACAGGGGCTGGTTGTCCCTTACATGGCATACATAAGAGTCGAAATAAAACCCTATAACCTGAGAGTACATCTCCACCATTGATCATAATTGTAAAAAATAGGATCCGTAAAATTTAGAAGATTAATATATGAAAAAGGAAAGAAAGTCTCTTCAAAACAATTGTTAGAAGGAAGGGAAATGACATTTTGGATGGAAGATTTTTTAGGGATGTTTTGTTAACTTGGTTTCCTTATCCTAACAACTTCCTATATGAGTCAATTGACAACTCATATATATATATATATATATATATATATGGGAGATGCTCCTATGAGAGCATCTCTCACCTTACTATGAGAGGTAAGGTGGGGGCCCTCACATCCATATCCAATACCAACCTCTCATAGTAAGGTGAGAGATGCTCTCATAGGAGCATCTCCCAATATATATACATACATACCAATCCTAAACAATTAGAATATAGGAGAGAATTGGTTGCTTAAATTCTAGGCCTGCAGGTTGTACAACAAGTCCAGACGACATTAGGAGTTTCTGTCACTGCTAGACTTGGTCTGACTAGGGCCCAATTCATATGGGTGAACAAAGTTCACTAATTTGCTGTCCACTTCAACAGGCTTGTGGGGCTTATTTGTGGCTGGGTTAACATGTTGGACTGCTTCAAATGGGGAAGGATTGATTTGACTTGTTTTCCAACTCAATTCAGAACATGGATAATTAATTTTGACATTAATTTAAGCCCCACCATGACCGTCCAAATGTTGATTTTGCCCATTTTTCTTTATTGGGCCCTGATTGAGATGGATCAAAATTCCGTTTGTCCAATCAAGTAGATCCAAGTAATCAAAAGCTTGATTAATCATAGGATTCACTAAATCCAAGCCATCTGCTCCTGTTTTTGTTGGACATGTCCAGACCATCTCAAATTGGCTTCTCTTACTTTATCACCTATTGATGCTACCCCTAAATGCTCTTGAAAATGCTTAATTCTGATTCTTCTTTCCTAGTTTTATCACATATCCACCTCCACATTATATAACTGTTTTAAGTGAAGCAAATGATGTCCCTGACAATGGTGATCAATTCAGATGCATGGGTTTACATGTGGAGTAGATGATCTTCTAATTGTTAAGCAATATGATATGGAAAGGAAAAGGATGCTAGAAAGCAGTGATAAAATTGGCGAGCATGTTCATGCTAAGTTCATTGGTTCGAAGAATGATCATGTGGGTATGTGTTGATTATTTTAATATTTCTTTTTATACCGTAGTGTTTCAAGTATAAACTTCTACAGTTCATGCACAAACTTCTGGTATCAAATAACATCTATCAACATTATTTATTGCATAGTTGACTTGGTCATTCTGAAATGTTTTCCATGGTATTGGTTTTTCATCTTATTTCCACTCTTAGTCAAAACCTATTGACTTGGTCATGTATTACAGACATAATTGATGTGAATCCCAGCTCGCTCGCTCAAAATTATACGTAGAGGACATGACCAGGCTCACTCTGAGTTGGGAGTCTCGTCGAATTTGATGGGGTTTCATAATTCAACTTATTTGACATTGATAGAATAGAAGGAAAATTTTCTCCTACACACTGCTTACATGCACACTGCAAATTCATAGCATCCCAGAGTGGGACTCACCTCTAAATTTCATGCATGCTTGGTCAGATGCAGTGCAGATAAATATATTCCTGGAAGAGAAACAAAGCATTTAACCTTCAAAACCTAAATGTTTGCCCTGTTCTCTTAGAACCTTGCATTGAAAGAATAAGAAGCATGGTACAATGTTTCATATTACACTCACATATGCTACCTGTGAGCAATAATGAATAGCAACAGTAACATCAAATTGTTGATTATGGTGGAAGGAGACTCAGCCTGCCCTGGACTTGGGCAAGTGCAAGGCCCTTGATGATTAGCAAACATTGTGGAGGAGGTGGTGAATCTAGCTAGACAGTTAGAAGTATCCTTTGGCCTGTTAAGTGGAGTGCAACATGCCCCTTGTCAATTAGCGACACTGTGGAGGAGGTGGTGGATCTAGCTAGGAAGTTAGAAGTATCCTTTGGCCATGTTAAGGGGAGTGCAAATGAGTCGATAGACATTCTAGCCTAGGAAGGAGTTACGAAGCAGAGTTTGATTGTCGTTCATGTTCCCCCTTGACTTTTTATTTCCTTTTGGGGTCGTTTGTTTCCCCCCATTTGCATATGTAAACATCCCACATGTGAAATGGTTCCACACTATTTATGTTTGTTTACTATATTTATACACCAGGTGTGTAAATCACATTTAATTTTGCTGTGTAAGTAATGTGCAAAAGACACCTCAGGAGGGGTGAAATAGAATCACACCTATGGTTGCTTTTGTGGTGCTACAGTGCTGACTCACCTAGGATGCCTTATTCATTTTTTTAATTTAAGTGGGCCCTACATCATGATCCGAACCGTTAATCATGTTAGAAAGGCTAAGAATGGCTATGGTGCCAAATTTCAGCCGTTGGATCATTATAGATTGTGAGAAATTTATGTAAATGTCCATATCTTTATGGTTTCATTTCTGGACTTTTGTGGGGCCCATTTTCACGATCCTAACAATTAATCCTCTTCAAAAGCTCATTTTCAGCTATGGGATCAAATACATATGTAAAGCATTTCACGTCACATGTTAAATGGACAAACGACCCCTTAAGAGTTTGATTTTTTCTTCATTGTGACTCCTCCTTATAGCTGCTATGTATAGTCCTTTTTGTATGCTCAGCCTTTTCCTTTATTGAAGTTATCACTTAAAAAAAAAACAAAAACTGCAACAATCAAAGTTAATGATAAGGTGTGGGCTCAAACTCGTATCAAGATGCTTGAGTAAGGGAAGAGGAGAGATATTGCCAGAGATTGGGCATGGGCTTTAAAAGATTCGGTTGTTTAAGTTGATAAGATTGATATGGATTCATAAGCATGTCTTTAAAAAAAGCACACGTTTTACATGATGAGATGTTTGTTAAAGGTGAGGGATTTTACATGTCATTGTAAAGTAAGACTCAGTGAAACCTATTACAAAATTCATGGCTCATCAACATGTCAACTTACAAAGAAACCTTTGAAGCTTGTTTGAATGAATGGAATCCATGAGATTGAGCAATTAATGTATTCCCATGTTTAGTGGAGCCAAGTAATTCTAAAAAGACGTGCACAGAATCCTCACATCCATCCTTTTCGAGGAATCATCATGTCCTGGTGAAAAGATGGTGATCACCATTTTCTAAAGTCAGGGAGTAGTCTTTATTATTATTATTATTATTATTAATGATCACTTCATTAATGGAAAAACAGTATGGCATGAAATACTTGTGTCCATGCCAAGGTTTTTAATATCGGACTCGGACTCGGACTCGGCTCGGGCCGAGTCCCCATATTTAGTAAAAAAAAAAAAAAAAAAAAAAGGAAAAATTTTGTTTCTCCTTTTTTCCATCCAATCCATTCATAATTCTATATATAAAGTTTCACTCTCTTCATTGATCATTCTAATACGTTATTTAAGGATAGAAATATAGAATAATAATAACAAAATCGCAAGCCATTTTATAATTTAATTGCAATTAAAATTTAAAATTTAAAACTAAAAAGTAAAAAATACAATGTACATGTTTCCAACTTTCAATATCCACTCTCAAGTCTCAATTTAGTCAATTATCAAGTCAACTAGTAAGATTAATCATCAAAGATGTAACTAAGCTTCAAATTTCAATTATATTTATAGCATATAAAAATGTAAAACCATAGTATACCTTAGCTCTTTCTTGTTAAAATTTAAATGCTAATTCCATGTTGAATGCCTTGCGGGTTCTAGATCTTCATCTTCGTCGTTATTTTGACTTTGACGATAGTATTGAGCAACATCAAAATGAAAAAACCCTTGCCCTGCTCTTGGAGTTATAGGACCTTCTCCATAGTTTGATGATGGAGCCATAACTTGAAGTTGAGGATATTCATATGGCGGTTGCACTTGTGGGGGTGTTACTCCATACTGTTGTTGCCCATACCCATGCGAAGGACCACCGTATCCACCATACTGATGCGGCAGTCCATACTCAGATGAAGGATCATGAAATTGATCTCCATATTGTTGCCCATATCCGTATGAACTATCAGAACTTGTGATCCAAGGGCTTGATGCCATTTGATGCGGCTGAGGATATTCATCCGTTGGCTCACTTCCTTTTCCTTCACCTCTGCCCCACTCACGTGACCCACCAGTAGGCTCACTTGGACTATAATATACATTAATGTTGTCATGTCCACCACCACGTCTATCATCACTACCTTCGTATGCCTCCTCGTTCTGGCCCTGTTCACCTCCTTCTCGTGAGCCACTCTTGCTAGAAGATGATGTTTTATGCTGTTCCACTTCTTCTTCATAAGTGGCCAACCTTTGGCCTTGTCTTGTCTTTGCATGAGTGCTCTTAGTCTTATCCTTTGACTTTCGCGTGTATTGGAAAGTTGGTTTTGATCTTTCTCTAGCCCCCTCGACATGTTCTGAAGTAGAACATGTCAACTCTGAACCACGGTTATGACCACGTCCCGAGACTTGCAATGACGAGGTTGCTACACCCTTACCCTTATCGCGCGCTGATCGCGCTGTAGAAGTAGCCGTAGCAGATCTGGAACTCGGCTGCTGCGGTGGGGAAATATGTGCTTCATTCGACTGAAATTCTTCAACATCAGCCATTGCTTCATCGAGGAATATTGTATCATTTAATACTGGCTCCTCTCTTTCAGCCAACCATTCATCAAGAGGGTCATCTTCCTCGAATATATAATCCAAATTAATTGGTTCGTAGTCGCCGTTGTCTCTTCTCATCAGGTTCCTTGCCCGTAACCTCATGTTGTAATGGACAAAGACCAACTTCTCTAACTTAGCCATAGTAAGGCGATTACGGGTCTTTGTGTGTATCAAGCTGAATGTGCTCCAATTCCTTTCACATCCCGAAGATGAGGCTTTTTGGCTCAATATTCTTTTTGCAAAAGATCTTAAATGGGGAACCTCATCACCAAATGTAGCCCACCATTCAGCTGTGTTAAAAGACCAAAACAATAAAATAAATTGTTTGTTATAATTCATAAAAAAACTATATTTCATCTAATTTAAGTACTGAAATTTGAGAATAATACCTGGATCCATCTGCTTACGACTCAATATGGCTGCGTCTGATCCAAAACTACCTAGAGCGCCCTTGTAGTTTTTCAACTATAAAAGTTAAGATTTAGAAGTTAGCACCTAGCAGTTAGCACTTTTTCAAATTTCAACTAATTTGTGAATAATAATGTCATGATCTATGACATCTTTACCTGGTTAAGAATTGTAACTTGATATTGCGCGTTATTTGTCATAGCCTCTAATGTTTTTTTCAAGCCACGGAAAACTTCTTCATGGTTAGAAAAGTGTTTGCTATAGAAGCAGCTTGAGTTCAAGTAGTACGCTGCATGCCATGACGTCATTAAGTAATAAGTATTGATTATTAGATTCCAAAATAAAGTAATAAGCAATAACTAGTTAGTATTCTATTTATAATAACCATAATAAATTAATAGTCAAAAATTACCTGCCGCATGTATGTCTTGATGCATCTGGTTGTCCCATCGATTATCAATGATTTTCCATATCTTCTTATAATAAGTCCCATACTTTCCTCTGGACCTTTGCTCTATAGCTAGCTTTGCTCTATCCATGGCATCATACACAAAGCCCATTGTGGGCTTCGTATCAGCATCCACTAGTTTCAAAACCAAGACAAGAGGCTCGAGTAAGTCAGTAATTCGTTCTGCCCTGTTCTAAAAATCCTCCCCAAGGACAATCTGTTGTACTTTGCGTGCCAAAGGTTAACGTGAAAATTTTGATTTCACATATGCTGTACTGGTCCACATCTGCATTATGTTAGCCTTGGCACGACAAAGACTCTCAAGGGCTACGAAGTGCGTAGCAAAGCGTGTGATACCGGGCCTCAAAATCTCACGACCTTCGTTCATTTCTCTTAGTAGATCTGTCATGAACTGATGGTTATAGATCAAAGATGTCACCATCTTTCCCTCATCAATAGTCTCACGGACATCATCTAATTTGCCAATGTCCTCCAGCATGAGATCAATACAATGTGCCGCGCACGGCACCCAAATAATACCCTTACCCTTTTCACGCAATTTCTTCGCTGTGGCCTTAAAGTTAGGCGCATTATCTGTCACAATTGCAACAACATATTTGTGCCAATTGTTAACCATGGCCAAGGTATCATCAATTAAACTGTACAAATATTCAGCATCCATTCTATGTCCGCTTGTATCTACAGACCTGATAAAAACTGTTCCCGTTACACAGTAAGCCATGAAATTAATAATGTGCTGCCTATTGTTGCTTGTCCACCCATCACACATAAGCGTGCACCCATACTCCTCCCAAGTTTTGAAGTGATCTTCCAAGTATCTCCAATAATCAGAAACTTCCATGTCAAGATACTTTCCGCCAATCTCATAAGCGGATGGAGGTTTAACTCCGGGCCCCACCTCAGCTATAGTATCAACCATGGAGCGATAGTATGGTGAATTAGCAACATTCGGTGGAATCCGATTATAATGGAAGAACTTTGAGATGGCTCTCCCCATTTTCATGGCTCTAACTTTCATATCACCCATGATAGAGCTACTAATCTTTGGTTGTTTTGTACTTTGAGACCGATGTAAGAATGGATCCATTGTCCCTCTCCTTGCTGTGTCCCGATAAGGGTCAGGAGGAGCTCTAGAAGAACCAGCCCCAGCCCGTGTCTTATCCATACGAGCCTGCTCAGAAGCAAATTGTTCACGGCTCGCTCTAAAAGCCCTCCTTAACTCCCTCGCCTCAACATCATCATCATCGTCAGAGTCATCTTCAGAATCAGAAGTGTCAATCCTCTGCATATTTACAACCCTCTCATCAAATTTTTTCTTCTTTTCTTTCTCATTCTTCTTTTCAAGCAACATGTCTCTCATTTCTTTCCTCACTTCAGTGGGGACATTTGCACATGGTTTAGCTTCCCCTTGTATACCTGCTAGGTGTTGTTTAAATCTGTGGATCCCACCACTGAGAATCTTATGACACCATTTGCATTTGACCTTATGACGGTCTCCTGCAACCATCTCCCCATGTTCCCATTCAGGGCCAACTTCTTTCTCTTTATTTTTTGGGGCCATTTGTGATATAATCTAACTATCTGAGTAATAGTAATCTGCACAATCATGAAAATCACATTCTTTTAACCAAAAAATAGTTGAAATTTCATCTACAAACAACCCACACATGTAATCATCTACTCTACATAATTTAAGAATGTAAAATGCAAAAAATCCATATTATTAATAATTATTTTTACAAGAAAAAGTAAGGAAAATATTATTATTGCACATATATGCATAGATCTAGTGTTAGAACCATAGATCCATGTTATACAAACCCAAAATAATAATTTCATACAAAGAACATAAGTAAATAATAATAAAAAATTCGGATTTCTCATTATTTCTTTTTAAAATTACATCATAATCATGAAAATCACATTCTTTTAACCAAAAAATAGTTGAAATTTCATCTACAAACAACCCACACATGTAATCATCTACTCTACATAATTTAAGAATGTAAAATTCAAAAAATCCATATTATTAATAATTATTTTTACAAGAAAAAGTAAGGAAAATATTATTATTGCACATATATGCATAGATCTAGTGTTAGAACCATAGATCCATGTTATACAAACCCAAAATAATAATTTCATACAAAGAACATAAGTAAATAATAATAAAAAATTCGGATTTCTCATTATTTCTTTTTAAAATTACATCATAATAATGAAAATCACATTCTTTTAACCAAAAAATAGTTGAAATTTCATCTACAAACAACCCACACATGTAATCATCTACTCTACATAATTTAAGAATGTAAAATGCAAAAAATCCATATTATTAATAATTATTTTTACAAGAAAAAGTAAGGAAAATATTATTATTGCACATATATGCATAGATCTAGTGTTAGAACCATAGATCCATGTTATACAAACCCAAAATAATAATTTCATACAAAGAACATAAGTAAATAATAATAAAAAATTCGGATTTCTCATTATTTCTTTTTAAAATTACATCATAATAATGAAAATCACATTCTTTTAACCAAAAAATAGTTGAAATTTCATCTACAAACAACCCACACATGTAATCATCTACTCTACATAATTTAAGAATGTAAAATGCAAAAAATCCATATTATTAATAATTATTTTTACAAGAAAAAGTAAGGAAAATATTATTATTGCACATATATGCATAGATCTAGTGTTAGAACCATAGATCCATGTTATACAAACCCAAAATAATAATTTCATACAAAGAACATAAGTAAATAATAATAAAAAATTCGGATTTCTCATTATTTCTTTTTAAAATTACATCATAATCATGAAAATCACATTCTTTTAACCAAAAAATAGTTGAAATTTCATCTACAAACAACCCACACATGTAATCATCTACTCTACATAATTTAAGAATGTAAAATTCAAAAAATCCATATTATTAATAATTATTTTTACAAGAAAAAGTAAGGAAAATATTATTATTGCACATATATGCATAGATCTAGTGTTAGAACCATAGATCCATGTTATACAAACCCAAAATAATAATTTCATACAAAGAACATAAGTAAATAACAAAAAAAAATTTGGATTTCTTAATTTTTTTTTAAAAAAAAGACCCAAAAATTAAAAAAAAAATGCATTTTTAGAAAAAATAATGATCCTCCAAACCATCTTCAAGCAATATCTTCATCTTAGCATCTTCTCTAAACCATATATGCATGTAGAATCAAGAAAACAAACCTCAAAGTTGAGAAATAAAAAAACCCTCTTTGATGTGAATAGTGGTTGGATTCTTTGGTAGGCTTGATCTTCGAAAATGGATGGATTTGATGATGTTTGATGCTTGAAACACAATTTGGAAGTAGTCTCCTTCACTCTCCACAAAGTAGAATGCCAAAAAAATGAGCATTTTAGGGTTTTGGGGGGCTTTAAAAGCCCCCCCTTCGTCAACAGGGGGACTCGGACGAGTCCCCCTGGACCTGTACCGAGTCCAGGGTACTCGGTTCGGTCCCTGCCGAGTCCGAGTCGACTCGGACTCGGCCGATTTTTTTTTCCTTGGTCCATGCCCTGAACAAATTCAAGAAGTATCCAAATATGATATAACTTTCTTAGTAATCCAAAGATCAAAATATCCAATTATTCAAGCCAAAGAAAGAAAAGAAAAGAAAATAAAAATTCACTAGAAATCTATCGGATTCAAATTTTATTTGCGTCCAAACGAACCCGAAGTTTTGACTGTTCATGATTCATATGGATGTATTTCTATTTTATTCAAAATTGAGTGGATTGAAGTGTTTCTGATTTTAGTTGGAGTATTTGTTGAAATGTGAGTTAATATTGTACACTTTTTGGAAATTATTACTTAACTGTGCTTGATAGATTCTTTTTTTTTTTTTTTTTTTTTTAAATTTTACAGAACCAGGGAAGTTGCAAAGGGAGACAGAAAGAATCATACGTACTAAGGGAGAATCTGCTGCCATGAGCTTGGATAGGATGATGTCTAGTGCCCTTAACCGTTTAACTTCTGAAGTTAATAATAAATTATTTCCTAGGGGGTTATTAAAGACTTTTCCTAGGAATTGCCTCTCTCTTATGACCACTACTGGAGCTAAAGGTGGTTTGGTGAGTTAATACTTCAGTTGATCTTTAATGTTTTGAATTTTGACATTCCATTTTAGTGCTTATTTGTTGCTAAGCTGTGTTCGCCGGAATGCAAAATGAGTTTGCCAGGCTTGATGAGTGACGACGGAACATGATTTCTGTTTGCTTCATTGAGCTAGTCTTGTTGGTTTTCAGTAGGGGGCTTGATGCATCTATAATTTCTTAGCCTTTGCACCTTCCTATTTTCATGAAAGCATAGCATCAATCCATGGAGTCTAGTCATTGAAATATATTTATCAGTTTTGTATAACATTGTAGCTGAACAACAGAGGGACATTTGGTTTCTGAGATGCCAATTAGAAAGCGACTTTTTCCTGCTCTTTTTTAATTGGCACCAATACTCAATTGGAGCAATTAGAATTGTACAAGGAGGGACTGGTGTCAAAGTGGGTTTTTTCTGGACCACAAGAGGTTATGAAAGAGAATCAATATGTATTCTTTTCTTATTTATCCTTTAAATTTGTAGTATATAACCTTTGCTTATGTCCCAAAGCAATATGATTCTGGAGCTACTCCACCTCAGACATTTGATGTTCTCAATAATTTTCTTCTATTTCTTTTCGTTTCTCCCATAGAATTGCACAAAGGAAATTAGACCAAGGAATACTTCCTCCATCCTTAAAACTAAGCTATCCATTATTGGAACGTGTTCATTGTTGCACTTGCACGTTTAACTAATGTTATTATTTAATAAACCTTAACATCTAAGCATGTTATGATACAAATGATAAAATACTAATAATCAGAGATGGTACATCAAGAACCCCAAGGGGTAGCTCATTTGGCCTAGGACCACGTTTTGCTCTCGGAGGTTGAAGGTTCGAAACTGTGCTACCACATTGGGGCCACAGGGGATTTACCCGGCTCCCCCTGGGCCCGTAGGGATTAGTCTGGCCCTAAGGGCTAGGACACCCTCCGATATAAAAAAAAGAAAAGAAGAGATGGTACTAAAAGCTGTCAAGTTTTAATGTATATGTTTCACAATATTACATACTATTTTCAGAGTTTTCGACGTTCTCTTCTGTTTTTGTTGACACAGAGAGCCAATTTTGATACATACTGTTTCTTTAATCTGCTGTTGTCAACTTGTCATAACTATTTTCATATATTTTTAATGTCCTTAGGCCAGTGGCCTCCAATAGGAGTGACATGAGGGAATACCATTTTTTATAATTCAGGCATGTAAAAAAAAACTTCGTGTGAAGAATAAAGTGTTTCAGGTACATAGCTTTAAATAGGGGTGGGGTGTTCATGGTTAGCCCTAGAAACTGTTAACTTGCGGTAATATGATGTGGTTATTGGCCACTATGGCCTGTTGTGTTAGGACATGAATTTTTAAGTGCTCATGAAAATCCAAAAACGAAAGAAAATCCAGAAAGTCCAATTTATTGGAGGGATTTGGTTAACTAGGCTCTTTAATAAGATATTAATGATAAAGAAAAGGCCAGATGACTGAAGAAAGAAGTGTTGTAGTACCTATATATAAAAACATGGGAGATACAAAATTGTACCAACTATCATGGGATTAAACGTATGAGTCATATTATGAAGCGGAGAGAGTAGCGAAGCAAAGACTTCTACAGAAGACCAAGATATCTTAAAATCAATTTGGTTTTATGTCAGGAGGTCACCTATGGAAGCGATCTCCTAACTTAAGCAATTATTGAAAAAAATATCGAGTGAAGAGGTAAAGTCAGCCTATGGTCTTCACCGATTTAGAAAAGCTTACGACATGGTACCTAGAGACTTAATTTGGCAGGTTTTAAGTACAAGGAATGTTCCAAGAGGCTATATTGAAGTTATTGAAGACATATATGAAGGAGTAGAAGGGTCAACAGCCATGCAGGAGCACAGGAAGGAAGGAAGAGGCAAGATTCGAGAGACCATGAAGCAGGCAGGAGACAGTTTCACAAAGATCCTCTTCCAGCACAGATTAGGAAGAGCAGGGAGGAGACCTTCTTAGTCTTTGTATCACATCATCCTCAACAGATTTCCAAAGCTGATGAAATAGAGGCAATCTCATGGAAAGCAGGGAGGATACAAGATGTGTTTATCCCTAAAGATAAGAGGGACAACAGCAATAGGGGTTTTGCATATGTCAAATTTTGCAACCCTAAGAGAAAGCAGTTGAAAAAGCAGAAGGCAGAGTCTAGGGAGGAAGGAACATACAGGCCAATTTGGCTCAGTTCTACCCCAACATTAGTAAGAGTAGGGGTGTGGAAAGCTCAAAGAGGGACTGGAATGCCTTAGGGCAGTCCCCATTTTGGCTTGGGGAGCACCACATAGGAGAAGCCCAAGATCAGATGAGAATGCACAGACGAGGTTCAGGAGTTGCTGGGTGGATAATGAAAGAAGACACAGGTAAAGGTGTGAGGGTAGCACAGTGGGTTGTCAAGGAGCAGAAGAGATCTCTCTTCACTAGCCTGGTGGGGCTCTTGAGAGCAAAATCAGTAAGCATCGAACAAATAAAATCCTGGATCCGCATGTGTTGTGGTCAGCTACCTGTCAAGTTGCAGAAGTTGGACGAACAGTTGGTCTCGCTGCATCTCTCTTCCTCTAGTGAGGTAGATGAGTTTCTCCTCAAAATTGCAGCAAAGGGAGGCTCATCTCCATTCTCAATGATCGAAAGATGGATGGAAGTGCTGGGTCTGCCACCAAGCCCCATCTGGGTTAAAGTTAAAAAGGAGTTCCCCTTCAGGCTTGGCATGAGGGAGTGTTCAGGCTCATAGGTGATTGTGTTGGTAAAACAGTGGAGGTGGATGCAACAACCCAAGAGAAGGAGTTACTAATGCAAGGGAGGGTGCATGTACTGCTGAATAGTTTAACCACACTGCCTTTGCTGGTGCCAATCTGGGTGTAGGATCTGAATTTTATGGTGGCTTTGGAGATGGAGGAGGAAGTAGATAAACTGATGGGGGAAGAGGTACGGAATGAGATGAGGTTGAAGGAGGAGGAGGTGGTTAGGAGTTGCAGTTGCAGAGATCAATAGGGAAAGAGGGAGGAAGAAGATGACGTTGGCAACCCAATTTCAAATCGTTCGCCCACTTGATGGATGGGGGATGGGCCAGTTTCGGATCTGGATGTAATGGGTCAAGATAGCCATCGTGGATGTAAGTCACTTAAAGGTTGTGGTCTGTTTCGTGGTCGGCCTGGAGGATCCGAAATAAGAGTTAAGTGTTTAAAGGGCTAGGGCTCCATTCAAGGTCTTATGTCGTAGAGGAAACGCAGAACAAATACGAAGGTGGAGAGATGGAGCTTTTGCCAAGCCGAGCGAAAGGACTTAAGGAGCCAGTGAGCGAGCCGGAAGAGGAGAACTTCTCCGATGCAGAGCAGCTAGCAGTTTTGGAAGCTCCGTCGATGGAGAAGAGAGAGAGCAGACAGTTGGGGACTCAAGGGCTTCTGTAGAAATTGTAAAATGCTCGCTGGAGGGGGAGAAATCGGGGGGGTGGGCCACGACACCAAGATCCACCTTCGGGCCAGGAGTAGCAAAAGGGGAATGCAAAAAGGGAGCCAGCGAAAGGAGCTGCTGATTTGCTACATCGATGCCAAGGAAGGAAGAAGTCTACGGAGCTAGGGAAGGGAGCTGCTGATCTGCTATAGTGACATTAGGGAAGGGGGAAGTCTACAAAGCCCTAGTCAGATCCCTTATCATAGACTCACATGGCTGGATCTCCGTCCAACAGAAGTGAGAAGGTTGCTAGCTCCTTTTAGTGAAATGGGGATCCAGGTCAGCTCCTCCTTTGGGTTGAAGATCGAAGACGCTGCAAACCAACAATCTCGGGGGAGGGGAGAGGGCCCTCACCTTCAGTCAAGAGCGACGGCATGCTGACGGAACAAGCTTGGGTATATTTGGTCTTGGAGGGTATCTTAGGGTAGGGGATGATCTCAACAGTCACAAAGGGAGTTCCTATGGGGGAGATGAAGTTGGCGAGATGCAGTGGTCGCCTCAGAGAATTGTTCACTGTGCCAAGACTATTGGAGTAATAGTAGAGGGATCAAGAGGTGGATGGAATCCATTAGTGGAGTTTGTTCAAAGTCGGGAGAGGCAAAACTGAGAAGAAAGAAAGGGCACTGAGTCCATAAGGAAGGGGGTCAGGGAGCTGAATAATTTCAATTGCTCAATTAGTTATGATAAAGCCAAATCAAAGGAGACAAAGGAGAAAACTATATAGAAAAAAAGGGGGGAAATCTAGGGGGTTCTTTCAAGCCCTAAATGAAAGTTCTCTCTTGGAATGTTTGTGGGCTGGGGGGATTCTCGCGCAGATTGGTAGTGAAAGAGATGGTCAAAAGTTGGAAGGCTCAAATAGTCATCCTGCAAGAATCAAAATTGAAAGAAGTCTATGAAAGGGTAGTGAAAAAGGTTTGGGGAAGGAGGCATGTAGACTGGGTAGCTTTAGATGCAGTGGGTGTTGCTGATAAGAAGCTGGAAGGATGTTTTCTCCCTCAATTCTGGTGGAGGACCTTCTGGACAATAAAAAATAGCTCTTGACCTCGGTGTATGGTCCAAATAACAGATAGAAAAGGGACGAGTTTTGGAAATAATTGGATATGATTAGGGGGAGATGGAGTAGGGAGTGGTGTTTTGGTGGGGACTGGAATATCAGTGGATTCCCTAGTGAAAAACGGGGAGGTAATAAACAAATAGGAGAAATGAGGCGTTTATCGGATTGGATCAACTCTCACTCCTTCGTGGACTTGCAAATGGGTGGCGCTTCGTTTACTTGGTCTAACCATCAAAGCAATCCTGCTATGTCCAGGCTCGATAGATTTTTGGTTTCTACAGATTGGTTGGAAACCTACCCAGAGGTTACCCAGATTGCTTTACCTAAGTCAGTTTCAGATCATTGCCCGATTCTGATTGGCTCGGAATGTGAAGGATATGGACCTTCTCCCTTCCGCTTCGAACGTATGTGGCAAGGTGAAGAGCAATTCCCTACTCTGGTTCAGGTGTGGTGGGAGGAGATTGGGGTGGAGGAATGGGAGGGTCATAGGCTGGCTACAAAATTGAAGCTGTTGAAAATCAGAATGAAGGAGTGGGCAAAGGAGTACTTTGGGGTTGTGAGACTCCAAAAGTAAAAAATTTTAGCAGAAATCCAAGCTTTAGATGGGAAGGAGGAAATTTAGCCTTAGAAGTTATTGGAGAAGAAGAGGCGAAGTGGCTAGAGAGGAGTTTTGAAGAGGAGGAAATTCGTCAGGCGGTCTTCAATCTTGTAGGAGATAAGGCTCCAGGCCCAAATAGGTTTCCGATAGAGTTCTTTCATTGCTTCTGGAAGATGTTGAAAAAGGATGTTATGGATTTTGTGGAGGAATTCTCCCAAAGGGGTAAACTGTCCAAAGGATTAGGGGCTTGTTTCATCGCGTTAGTCCCGAATAAGGTAGGAGATCTTGGCATCCAGGACTACAAACCCATTAGTCTTCTGGAAAGTTTCTATAAAATTCTCACCAAAGTTTTAGCAGGGAGAATTCAAAAGGTTCCGCTGAAGATTATTTCCAATGAGCAAGGGGCTATTGTAGAGGGGAGGCAAATTTTAGATGACATCCTAGTGGCCAATGAGTGTGTGCATTCAAGAAGACTCAAGGAGAGGATTCTGGGGATCATTTGCAAGCTAGATCTGGAGAAAGCATATGATAGGGTGGACTGGAAATTTCTTTAATATCTGCTAGGAAGGATGGGGTTTGGGGAAAAATGGAGGATGTGGATTCAGGGGAGTGTCTTGTCTGCTTGGTTCTCTATTTTGGTTGATGGGTATCCAAAGGGCTACTTCTAGGCTGGAAGGGGGCTAAGACAAGGGGACCCTCGCTCCCCTTTTCTTTTCCTAATTGTAGCTAAAGCGCTGGGAAGAATGATAAAAAAAACGCAGTGAGCGTAGGATTGTTCGAAGGCTTCAAAGTGGCTAGAAACTCCCCAGCAATCAGCCACTTGCAGTATGCTGATGATACTGATATTCTGTGGAACAAAAGAAGATCAAGTTGGAAATGTTAAAGCCACAATCCTTTGTTTTGAAGCAATGTCAGGTCTCAAAGTCAACTTCTTCAAGAGTGAGGTGATTGGACTAAGAATTGAAAAGCCGTTGCTCCTTCAATGCTCATAAATTATGGGTTGTAAGATTCGGGAACTGCCAATTTTGTACTTAGGGATGCCGTTGTGCTTGGGGCGGGTAACTAAATCTCTATGGAACCTAGTGGTGGAAAGGATAGAGAGGAAGCTGTCTACATGGAAAGCAAATTACCTATCTGTAAGAGAAAGGGTAGCCCTGATCAAATAAGTTCTCTCGAATCTGTTAGTCTACTACTTCTCCATCTTTAGATGTGCAGCCTCAATTATAAAGAGACTTAAAAGACTGCAGAGAGTTCTTATGGCACGACACAAGCTCCCCGAAGAAGCTTCACTTGGTAGATTGAGACTTGCATCTCTAAACAGAAGGAAGAAGGGGGCCTGGGAATTAGACCCCTAAAGAAGATGAATCAAGCTCTACTGGGCAAATGGATTGGAGACGGTTCACAAGGCCTTTGGAGACAGGTGCTGGTAATGAAATACAACCGTCCGAGGCATGGTTGGGATGTCAGGACCCCCCTTGGAATTCGTCTGCTATATGCAAAGGAATCCTCTCAGTAAAGAGATTCTTCATGGACCATGGATGAAAATAGCTATAGCGGCGGGCGTAGCGGCCCGCTACCAAACTGCTACGAAGCGTGCGATACGTAGCGTAGCGGTGCGATTTGAAAAAATCGCCCAAAAAATATGAAAAATTTCCAGAAAATTCAGAAAATTGTAAAATGAAAGAAAATGCGGTTCTTTTGCAAAAGTAAGTAAGAAAATGGGGCGTAGCGGTGCTCTCAATATATGAGGTCCTGTATCGCTGTATAAATAGAAAATAATAGTAATGATTAATTTTTTTCACATGTATTCATGTTTCTTAGTCATGCTAGCTTAGAAAGTAATGGAAAGCTCGTAAAAAAAAAAAAAAAAAAAAAAAAAAAAACTAGAACATGAAACAAAGGCATAAGATTTAAGAGTTAGGTCATTAGTGAACATTGAACAATCAAATATCAATACTTCAACATTCAAGGTTTAAATTCAATCAAGTGAATAAACTATGAAGTGATCAACAATCAACATTCAACAATTGACACCAATTTAGAAATGACAGAGTAGAGAGTTAGTGAAGGAAATAGAAGTACCTTAATCACCACCAAAAGGAATGTCTGCCAAGATTCAAGGCGCCATGGTTATCCTCATCCCCATCATTGTTATCATTTCTATTGGCACCATATTGAATTTGATATTGATGAGAATTGGGATCCACAAATCCAAACAAGGCAGCCACATCATAGGAACTTGGAGGAGGTGGAGGTTGATATCTTTGCATTTCACCATAGTCACCATATCCATATGAGCAGGACCCTGAAGCTGAAGACTCTTCTTCTCCTTGTTGCACTTGACCATATGGAAAATAATGTGAGAGTCCTTGTCCACTGCAACTAGGGTCCTACGAATCAGTCCATGATGCCACTTGTTGTCCACCAATGTCTCCACCCATATTTCCTTGCTCACTACTACCTCCAGCCCCAGGTGGTGAGTCTCTTCGGCGCCGTTGATTACCACTGCTTGGATCAAATCTTTAAGATGGAGGGAACTCATGTACTTCCTCTACAGGAACGACATCGTCTTCATCATGTTGATAGTATTCACTAGTATCACCTGTTCCACTGTCTCCTCTATCTCCTCCAGTTCCACCATGGCTACTCGAACAGATGGTGGTGGAACTAGCTTTCTCAGAGGATCGAATATGAGCAGGTTCTTTCCCACTCCTCCTAATCCTACTGGTACCTTCAACTTGAGGTGGCTGACCTTCTATAGGTGCCTCACGGCCCTCACCCATAACCTCATCTATCAATTTTTGAACCGTTCCCTGAAAAACCGGATCTGAATCTAGCAGTGGATCCTCTATCTCGGCTAACCATGGGAGTAAGGGATCGTCATCTCTAAATATGTGATCCAAATTAATAGGACAATAAGCTGGATCATCGCTTGCCCATCTCTCCCTATTTCTGTTTCTCAACTTCAGATTGTAATGACAGTATATGAGCTTGTTGAGTTTGTGCATGGTAAGCCGATTCGTGGCCTTCGTGTGGATCAAGGAGAAAGTGCTCCAATTTCTTTCACAATTGGAAGATGTTGTAGTTTGACAAAGGATACGAACAACCGCTCTCCTTAGACGAGGAACATTATCTCCATAATTCACCCACCAATCAGCTGAAGTGCAAAAAATAAATAAAAAATAAATTAGATATTCGTAATCCTCAAGTCCTTCTGATCAATTAAGATAAATAGATAAAGATTTAAGGCTATTGGGTGGGCTGGTGGGGTCTTTTGTTCATAGTCATTATCATGTGGCATCATTCCAATCGATCGTTGCACAGGAGGGTCAGCAAAGGTTCCTCTCCTTTGTGTATATATAGATATCTACAATGTGAAAATTAGAAATAAGTCAGTAAACCCCTACAGCATGTATGGCAATTGGGCCATTGGCACTTGGCAGCATAATTAAATTCTCTTAAGTAACCACCTACTCACCTCTTGTATGTCATCAATTTGATCATCTGGGCTTAACAATCTCTTCAACACCTCCCGCAATCCTACCCGCAAGTCCGTATCTATTGTTTCGGTGTATAGTTCGGCATTGGGGTAATAGAATTCGGGATTCAAAAAATAACCTATATAAAAAATATGTAGAATGTACTCTGAGCAAACGAGATAATAAATACATTAGTTAGGAAAACAAAAAGTATCAAAGATATATATTAATTACCTGCAGCATGCAATGGATGGTGTAACTGATTGTTCCTACGAGCATCAATAATTTATATATATTTCTCGTGATACCTAACATTTTCTATAATGGATTGCTTTGCCCGATCCATTGCTTTGTATATAAAGCCCATTGTCGGCTTGTCATTACCATCTATAAGCCCCAACACTTTAATTAAAGGCTCAAAAACCTTTAATACCTTCCTCACTTTCTTTCAAAATTTATTGTCCTTCATTAGGTTTGGGACTTCAAACTCTAGACCACTAGTTGCATTGCCCCATTTCGAACGAAGCCATTCTTCTAGTGCAAACATCTGAATCAGCTCCGTTCTAAATCTTACAAGGCTTTCCTTAGCCAGAAAATGGGTTGCAAACCGAGTTAATCTTGGACGAACCAAGACATGGTTATTTGTGTATCTTTTCATCAAGCCTAACACCCATGAATGATCATATATAAATCTTGTTATTCCTCTACATTCCTTGATCATGAAGCCACTTTTGTCATCCTTCCAATCTCTTTCAAGATGAGATCTATGCAGTGTACTGCACATGGGGTCCAGAATAAATGGGTCCTCTTGTCCATTAACAACTTACCTGCTTTCTTGAAATTGGCGCCATTGTCTGTAACAATATGTACAATGTGCTCATCTCCCATACTCGCTACAACTTTATCCATAATAGAGTATATATATGTGGCTGTCCGTCTATGTTCAGTTGCATCAACGGACTTTACAAAGACAGTCTCAGCGACTGAATACACCAAAAAGTTTATTAATTGTGTTTGGGCGCCACTGGTTCACCCGTCACACATGATGGTAACACCATTCTATTGCCACATGGGCTTAAACTTTTCCACCCAAGCCCTGTATTTCTATATATTATTCTTCAAGGTATTTAGTGCCCACATCATATACGGAAGGCGTCTGTATACCCCGCCC
This sequence comes from Persea americana, assembly GCA_029852735.1. Lineage (NCBI taxonomy): Eukaryota > Viridiplantae > Streptophyta > Magnoliopsida > Laurales > Lauraceae > Persea > Persea americana. Next base: position 19,669,679 of record CM056811.1, read on the forward strand.
AGCTTCGGCGGCAACATCAAGAATAGTTTGGAAATATGGGGAATCTATTGCTGTAGGTGGTATATTCTTGTGAATTAGCCATTTTGCTATGGCTTTGGCTAACCTATCTCTTGCAGCCTTCATTACCCCTTTCACAACACAATATTTTTGGTTGTTTAGCTCCCTCTTTTCTATGTGCTAGAGGATCAACAGGGGGTGGAACTATTCTTCTAGTAGAGATAATTTCTACATCAACATCCCGTTCCCGGGTGCTAAATGCCCTACGCATGGCCCTTGCAATGCCCTTGCCCTTGCTTGGCACAGTAGATGAGCCCCCTGCACCATAATATTTGCTTGCAGCAAATGCACGACTTTCTTGTTCTTCTTGTTGACTCATTATGGACTCTCGGTGTGCAGCCTCCATCTGTGCATCTTCCTCATCAAAGTATTCATCCCCAAATACTTCATAACGGGCAGCATCAACATCTTGCTGCCTCTTTTCTTTTATCTATACTTTTCTATCTTTGCTTTAGCCAACCAAAGCTTTCATTTGTTCCCTAACTTCCCTTGGTATTTCAGTACAACTAGCAACATTGCCAGAAATGTGGCCCAAGTGGTGCTTGAATCTTGTAATGCCCCCATTGGTCACTTTCCCACAAAACTTGCATTTGATTTTCAACTTGTTATTCTCAACTGCCTCACCAAAGCTCCATGCAGGATCAATGTCATGAGGCATTTTAAGTTATCAATAGAAGGAACAAGTAGTATGTTAAAAATTAAAAAAAAACAAAGAAACATGTTAGAGGAAACATATATCTAACGCATAGGAAACTTTCTCTTGACATTTAAGCGGTATTTCATTATTTGAAGTATAATTTTTTTTTTCAAAAATTTTAAAAATCCGAAAATAAGAAAATAAAATAGAATTAGGAAAAGACAAAAATATGTTGGATTGATCAATGCCAAACATAGATATAACATTTAGGAGCATTTTTCAATACATTTGATTGGCATTCCATTATTAAAAAAAAAGCAATTTATGTTGGAATGATCTATGGAAAACATAAATCTCAAATCTATGAACCATTTTCAAGACATTTGATTGGTATCAAATAATAAAAAAAACTCAAAAATAAATAAATCCGAAAATAAAAAATAGAGAAAAATCAATGAACATTCAAAATGTGATGGATTGATCAATGAGAAACATAGATCTATCATTTAGAATGCATTTCCAAGTGGTTTCATGGGCTGTCTATGAGTATTCACATTTTTTTTTTTAAATAAAAAAAGGAAAAAAATTAAAAAACTACCAGTATATGTTGGAATGATCTATGGAAAACATAGATCTAACAATTAGAAGCTATTTTCAAGATGGTTTATGAGTTTTCCAAATTTCCATAATGTTTTTGTTTTTTAAATAACAAAAAACCCGAAAATAAAAAAAGGAAAAAAAAATAAAAAAACAACCAATATATGTTGGAATGATGTATGGAAAACATAGATCTAACAATTAGAAGCTATTTTCAAGATGTTTTATGAGTTTTCCAAATTTCCATAATGTTTTTTTAAATAACAAAAAATCCGAAAATAAAAAAAATAAAAAACAATCAAAATATGTTGGAATGATCTATGGAAAACATAGATCTAACGATTAGAAGCTATTTCAAGCTGTTTCATGAGTTTTCCAAATTTCCATAATACAAAAAATCTGAAAATAAAAAAAGGAAAAAAAATTAAAAAACAACCAATATGTGTTGGAATGATCTATGGAAAACATAGATCTAACAATAAGAAGCTATTTTCAAGATGTTTCATGAGTTTTCCAAATTTCCATAATGTTTTTTTTTTAAATAACATAAATCCGAAAATAAAATTAACAATAAATATAAAAAAAAAACAAAAGATATGCATGCAAGATCAAAAGGAAGCTTGGATCTACAATAAAACAAGACAATGATGCCATTATGTTGTGATTCATAGTAGTTGGAGAGTAATATTCTCAAAAGTTGAAAAAAAATCACAAGGAAATGCATACCTCGATGATCAATCTTCTTTAGATTTCTTATAATAGTTGAATCTCTTGATTTGGTAGCAACAAATCTTGACAAAATGGAGTTGGGACCACTAGGGGGACACACAGAGGCTTCACAGCTGTGAAAATGGAGAAAAAAGAGGAAGGAAGATGAAAAAAGTTGAAAAGGTAGAATGAATAGTCGTTAGGGGGGTTTTATTACCCTCCAGAGCCACGTAGCGGCCGCTACGGCCTGTAGCGGCCAGTAGTGGCCGCCATGATTGCGTAGTGGCCGCTACGGGCCGCCACGGGTGCGATGCCCGCCAAATTCGTTGTAGCGTGGCGGCTACTGCTGCCACGGCTGTCAGCCGCTACGCTACGTAGTGGTTGATATTTTCATCTATGTCATGGAGAACATTAGATACCAAATTGGATAGGGGGAGAGGATCCTTTTTTGGAAAGATAGGTGGGCAAGAGGAAGGGCATTGAGTGCTCAGTTCCCAGATCTATTTAGGTGTGCACAAGACAAGGAAGCAATGGTTAGCTCTTATATGAGCACAATTGGAGGTTAGGTGGTTTGGGGTCCAACTTTTAGAAGGAACACGAAGGACAATGAAGAACCCAAGTTCATTGCACTCCTTAATTGCACTCCTTAATTCCCTGAACAATTTAATCATTCAAAATAGTGGGGCAGACGCTAGGGTGTGGATAACCTCTAAGAAAGGCTCCTTTTTAGTGTCCTCTTTCTTTTAAGGTTATCCTTAGCAATCCTAGGGAGTGGAGTGGGGTGTATAGTATTTGGAAGTTGAAGGCTCCACCAAGGGTGCTTGTATTCGGGTGGTTGGCTCTTAGGAGAAGGATCCCTACTATGGATCTTTTAAGGATGAGAGGGATGCCGATAGTGAATGGCTGCCCTATGTGCTTGAGGGACGAAGAATCCGTGGATCATCTCATGCTGAATTGTAAAACAGCTTAGGCAATTTGAATGACTATAGTAGGAGGGTTTGGCTGTTGTTGGGTCCTTCCTCACTCTCTCCCCGTGCTTTTTCAAGCTTGGAAGGCCCCAATTGGGGACCTTAGAGGCAAAGTGATGTGGCGGTTGTCATTTTTTGTGACGATTTGGACGATTTGGAAGGAAAGGAACTCAAGATATTTTGAAGGAATTGCATCTAGCGAGAGTAGACATGTGGAGAGATCAAAGTTTTTAGCTGCTCTTTGGGTGTCTATTTTCCCTTCTTTTAGAGGGTACTCCTTTGATCAAATAATGTATCATTGGAAAGAGTTGGCCTATTCTCATGCAGGGCCTTAGTTTGCTTGTTTTAGGGTTCTTTTTGGTTTTCCTGCTTTGCTGTCTTTTCCTTTCAATACTTATCTCTTGTGCAGTTTGCTTTATTTAATGAAAGTAACCATAAAAAAATAAATGTATGAAGGAGTGGTAACGAGTGTGAGAAATACTTGTGGAGAGACAGGTGAGTTCTTAAAGACCATTGGTTTGCATTAGAGATCAGTCCTAAGCCCCTATCTCTTTGCACCAATTATGGATGAGTGAACTGTTCATATATTCAACAGGAGGTACCTTGGTGCATGTCATGGTTCAAAATGGTGGCTGCTATGCTATTTTGAAAATAGCGGCGCTATGGTTTAAAACCTAGTAGAGCCAATCGGTTTTAATTTTGAACATTGTTTTTCCTATTTCTTCTCCTCAATAGTCTTTCCTAAAGTGTTCTCAACCCTTATATGGTTTCAAATCACTAAAAACTCACAAGATTTACTGTTATACAAGACTCAGTTTTTTGAGCACTTTAAAAATTCACACCGCTACACTACTATATCTCGCTCGCCGCTACACCCGCCACAACCGCTATTTTTATCCTTGCTGTATGTTGTTTGCAGATGATATAGTGTTGATGAATGAATCAAGAGATGGTGTGAACGCAAAAACTCGAGAGATGACCGGGGGCCTTAGAATTAAGGGCTTTCAAAATAAGTCGTACAAAGATAGAATATATGGATTGCAACTTCAGAGGGCATATATAAAGGGCTGAAACTATTGTGAGAATTGAAGACCAGGAGATACCACAGAGATTCATTTTGTTACCTTGGCTCGATAATTAGCAGGGTTGGGGAGATTGATGGAGATGTTGAACATAGGAGAAAAGCGAGATGGTTGATGTGAATACTTGCTTCTAAAGTGCTTTGTGACCAGCAAATGCCAACAATAGTAAAGGAAAAATTTTTCGGGAGAACAATTAGACCAACTTTAACCTATTGAGTAGAATGTTGGTTAATCAAGAAGCAACATATACATAAAATGGATGTAGCAATGATGAGAATGTTGAGGTGGATGTGTGGTAAAACGTTGAAGGATAAAATTTGAAATGAGCACTTTCGTGATCATTTAAGGGTAGCATCAATAGGGGATAAAATTAGAGAAACCTGTTTGAGATAGTTTAGGCATGTCCAATGTTGGCCGACAATGGCACTGGTAAGGAAAAGTTTGTCTATATAGGTTGATGGCTCACCAAGGGGAAGGGGTAGGCCGAAGAGGACGTGGATGTAGGGACTAAAAATAGATCTTAAGAAGTTTCAACTTATATGAGAATTTGTCGCAAGATAGATTGAAATGGAGAAACAGAATTCATGTAGCTTACCGAACATAATTGGAACAAGGCTATGATAAATGTATGTGTGTGTGTGTAAATGTTTTGAACTTTATGAATTTTTTATCTGGCTTCATTAGTAATTGAATTATATATATTATGTTGTAGATGCCAGACAATCAGTGGTTTACCATAATTTTTATGATAATCAATCTATTTCTGGATTTGTTCATGAGCAAGGGCCAAGATACTTTGATTTCTTAAGTTTCAACGAGCATGGTCATACAAATCATACATGCTAGTTCTAAATTAGTGAATATATTGTAGATATCTGTATTTATTTATATCATTAATACTATTTTTTCAACAAATTCGATTGATTGATATGAGTTGATTTTCTGTTATGATGGATCGATGAAACAATAGCTGGCCCAATAGCTGCTTCAGCGGCTCCAATAGCTATAACAAAAATCAAGAAAATATCTTCTTTTAATTGATGGTCATATATATATATACATGTACACACATACAAGGCTCTTCAGCTACAGCTTAGGAGAAGGTAAGCTCAAGTGTGTGGTGGGGTCTATTTGGGGACCCACATGGGGATGAGGATGGCGTGGATTTCAAGGACTCCCTGGGACCCTCTTCTTTGCTAAAAAACTAGCTCTAATTGTGGTTTTTATAATCTCCATCTGTGCCCCAAAAGTTTAATGGTCAACAGTCCATTCGGATCGGCACGCAATCGATCTTACGGTCCTGTAAATTCGGATTTGACCGAAATTTGGTGGACATGTGCATTTTAGGGGGGTCTTGTGTTTGGTCCATTTGGATGGACCAAGGGTGCGCCCCACAAGCGTGAGCTTACGGAATTTTATCCTAAGCTTTAGTTTAGGAGAGCCTTGCCCTCTATATACATATATAGACATTCATTCATATGATTACAGCTCTCCTAAGCTATAGTTTATAGTATCCTGAGCTGGAACTGGAAATTCCAGTTTCGATTGGATTTATCTTGATTTTGGAGACGATGATTTTGCAGACGATCTCAGCGTAGGATAACGTCAGCTGTAGCTTAGGAGGGACAACAACCCCCCCCCCCCCCCCCCCCCCCCCCCCCAATATTTATATTGCATTAATATCTAGCGGATTCCACAAAGTATGTATATCGTGCATTGCTGCTTGATTCCAAACTTATATTCTGTTTTACTGATTCCATTCACTTTATTGGCTTTATGGCATTTAAATAAAAAGTGTGATTATTGTGCCATTTCATTTTTTTTCCTTTTTTTGATTGGGTAACATGATTCAAACCTGCAACTATGTTTTTTCTCTGAAGACTAACATTGCTTTTCTCTCCACTTCATGGGTCTTAAATGGCCTCCCCTTCTAGTTCTTGGGACTCAATAAACTCTCACCATATGAAGGCTGAATATACTATATACTATGAACTATTTCCTATATGGATTAGCAAAGTTGAAACAAAAGAATGAAGATTATTGGATATGGAATCTAGATGTAGGTTTATGCTTTTATTTTTCTTTTGCCAACTGCACATTGGAAGTTGGAGACTCGGGAGGCATTTAGTAACTCTAAAAATAAGCTCTTATTTTGTGATTTAGTGCTTATTTACATATTTTAGAGCATTTAGTAAACCTCGAATAGTAGATACTAATTTTAGAGCTCATTTATAAATTAGAGCTTTTGCCTCTAAAAACTAAGCTAAGGGGGCTCCTCTTTTTAGAGTTTTTCTGGCTGAAATGGCTCAAGGCGGACAATGCAAAATTTATAAGTGTTTTGGATGAAAGTAACGTCATAAGTTTTCAAAATATGCAAATGGAGGTTATTGTAACTTTTAGAAGTTTGGCCCCAATTGCAACGATTCAAGTGGATTCAATTTCTTCATTCCAACTTTTAGAAGTTGGGCCCCAATTTCTACATTGTAAAGTGGATTCAAGTGGAGGATCACTTTAAGAGACTAGAAAAGAAGAGGGGTCTTATAAAAAAGTACAAAATTTCAAAAATCATCTTATTTTGTTTTTAAAAAAGTCAATCTCTCATTCCACGAGAAGACAAAAGGCCTCTTCTTTTTATCCAAAAAAGTCAAAAATGTTCTTTCACGTGCCACAAAATTACAAAAAGTCAAGAAGATGGATTTTGAAATTTTGTACTTTTTGATAAGACCCCTCTCTTTTTTTTGTCTATTAAGGTGACCCTCCACTTGAATTCACTTTACAAGTGAGTTACCCAAACGGGTCCGCACTTACGTCATGAAATAAGACCTTATTTTATTTTATTTTATTTTTCCAAACACACTAATTGTAATTGGAACTTAAAAATTGGAGCTTTTATTGTAGACCCTAATCTACTTGGCTCTTATTAATTAGACAAGAGTTTCCAAACGGCCCCTTTGAGTATCATACATAGTAACCTAATAAAGTAGTATTTTTTTAATAGCCCAAATTGGCAAAGTTTGGTAACTGATCTGAACCTATTAAAGTATAATAGAAAAATAGAAATGCAGAGCTCTGACAGTCAAAGCTTGTAATTGTTTTCCGGGTGCTCCAACTTGCCTAAAAAACCTAAACGATAGAAATCAAGTTAAAAATTTGAAACCCATTCTGAAGTTACTTGTATCAGTTTGTAGTCTTATCAGTTGATGATATTGTCTGACACCCACCCATGATTCTACCAATATTAGTATTCAGATCAAATTAGCGTACCAGGCCAAGGCTGATATTATGCTAACACAAAGGAAACAATTGAAGACAACATGAAGTAGTCAGATGTAGTCTGTGGACTTAGAATGGCTATCCAATTGGGCTTTAATATAGCAGTTATTTTTGCTATATGGTCAGATAGGCTTACACTACACCTTGCAAGTGGAAGCATTTTTTTTTTTTTTTAAAGATTTGTTGCCAAAAAAAAAAAAGAAAAAGAAGAAAAGATTTGTTTTCTTTCACGTATAATTGTGCTAATAGATCATTTGATTTTTCACTTGCTGATAACTTGATTCCATATGGTCCTGAATAGGTCAATTTCACACAAATATCTTCTCTATTGGGCCAACAAGAGTTGGAAGGTAAACGGGTTCCCCGTATGGTGTCTGGGAAAACATTACCCTGCTTCCATCCTTGGGATAGCGCAGCTCGTGCTGGTGGCTTCATTGCTGATCGTTTTTTATCTGGTCTTCTTCCTCAGGAGTATTATTTCCATTGCATGGCAGGCCGGGATGGGTAACGCAAGATTCATGTTTTATTTGCTGTTTTCTCTGAATATTTTCCTTAATTTCGTTTTTTGTTTACTAATTTGCATAGCATGTGACACTCTTCTTCTTTTTTAGATTTCCCTTAATTTCATTTTTTACTAGTATTTATTACATAACATTTTTCTTCGGAGGAGGTGCCTTGTCAGAAAGATTTGGGTAACTTTGACACATCTAATGTCCAATGCTTGGCACAATAGTATCTATCAATCATTCAATCCTGTGGCATGGATTATGGTTTACTCGAATGTGATTGTTGGTCAATAGAAACTGGAGATAATTTAAGTCATTTGTTGCAAGTTTTATTTATATTATCTGCGAGGACTGTGTTTGGCATGGCTAGGAAACATAAATACCCTACTCAGCATGTTGCAATCTCAAGATTTACCTGGATGATGCTTATGCTAGATTACTGATAAATGTTTCTTCGTGTTGTGGTACCCTTTTTTCCCCCTTCTTCAATCAGTAGCTTTTGAGGTCTTTGTTATTTTTACATTTTATTTTTTGAATGCTACTTACTTTAACTAAGAAATACACAGTAAAAGAGATACATGCTGATTCACCCATTGGCCAGCCAAAGCCGAGGCAACTACAGGAGCCGAAATGTACTAGCCATTGCAAAGGGTCTAAGATGCCATTGGCAGTAATAGAAGTATGCATCACCTTTTGTTCTTAGGCAGTCTGGTCTGCCTTCAAATTTATGCTTCTCTTAATATGTTTTGATTGAAGCGCCCAGGGATGGCCAAATCAACGACCTCTTCCACCAGAGTTGCTACACCCTATGGCGCATTGCACTAGCCAGAGGCCCTCCAAATTGTACACAACTGGCAACCTTCCACGAGAATCTGTTGGATGTTGAGATTGAATTGCTTCACAGTGACAAGTTCTAGCGTCCAACATCTCTGCTCCATTCCAGAGCAGATACCAAGAAGGCCTGAGATTGTGGTGATAATTGTGGCCGAATCTCTCAAATAGGCTTCCTTTTATAGGGCCCGTTTGGTAATCTTGTAAAATAAAGTGTAGAGAAACATCGAATCAAGAGAGAATAAAATATAATGGGGTTATGATGGTATTTTGGTTTTAGTTGTTTGATATGCAATCTTTTTTATTTTTTGTGTAGGCAAGTGGAATTTTTTAGTCTTTTAGTGGAAAAAGATGTCTTTTTGACTTTTTTTTTGAAAAAGATGGAGGGAATTTTGAATTGAAGTGCTAATGATGTGACCCCGTGTCTGAAAAATGGAGGCTTTACTTGACTTTTACTAATCTAGTAAAGTGCCAAACGGGCCCTTAGGCGCTCCTGTCAACCCCTGGAGGGGGCAGCCATAGTGGGTAGTGTCATAACCATCCATGACGTGGAGCAACAGGTCACTTCTTGCCAGCACCAGATAATTGTCACGGTGGAGATGTCGTGAAACTATGATAGTTGTGAAAATCCATGCTATTAACATAGAATTTAATCTTGATCACTAAAGGTTCCATGTTAGAGGATTTTTCTTCAAAGCACCACGAATTCCTTCACTCCTAATCTAAGAAGCACAGACACGGACACGGGACATGGACACGACACGATACGGACACGCTGACACGGCATTTCTCAAAAAAGTAGGACACGAACACGTCGGGGACACGTTAATATTTAATAATAATAATAAATCTAATCATATACTAAAAAAGATAATATCATTTTAACTTTGTAATCAATTTAGCAATCAAATAAATAAAAATCCTAGTACAAGTGTACCACTGTAATATTTCCCCCTCCCTCATTAAGTTTCTCAAACTTGGTTACATATTTCCACAGAGGCCTATTTATATCTTCTTCATTGGAGGGGTGTGAGCTAGAGCTAGGAATGGAACTCATATTCCTAAATTTCAGAGGTTTGCAACAACAACACAACAAAGAAGAAAACAGCAAATACAGAACATCTAATGATCAGAAAAACAACAACAGATTTGAAAAAAATAGTACAAAAATAACAAACAGATTCGATGAGCCAAAAAAAAAAAAAACAGCAGCAATAGAGAAAGAAAAAAAGAGCAGCAGCAAAAAATAAAATACAGCGTACCTGATGAGCAAAAGTAGTACCATGAGCAAAAAAAAGGAAGCAGAGTTAGTACCGCGGCAGATCTTTTTTTCTTTTCTTCGTCTTTCTTCTTCCTTTTCTTTCTTCTTCTTCTTTCGTTAGGGCTGGACGGACGAATGGGGTTTTTGCTCTTTTGTTTAGGGATGGATGGACAAATTAAAAGAGCCCCCTTTTCCTCTTAAGTTATAACTTTTTACAAACAGCCCCCTTTACTTTTCTTTTTAACTCTAATTTTAGTTTTTTTTTTTTTTTCAATTAAAAGAGGCCAGCGTGTCCTCAGCGTATCCCCCTAACATGTCCCGGCGTGTCCCCCAATGCGTCCCAGCGTGTACCCAGCGTGTCCGGAATATAAAATATAAAAAAATAAATAGGATACTCTTTTTGGCGTGTCCGACACGTGTCCAGAGTGTGTCCATGTCCGACACGTGTCGAACATGGACACGACGGCCCCGGAGAGGTGTCCGTGCTTCCCAGCTCCTAATAACTCAGATGACAAATGATCAAAATAGTGGTTGTGGCAAGTGTAGTGATTAATGGCCAAAACACTATGTAGTTGTTGTGGCGATACGTAGCGGCGTGAATTTTTTAAGTGGTAAAAAATACTTGAATCTTGTGTAGCGGCTAATAATGCAGCCACTACGCTACGTAGCAGCCGCTATTTTGAACAGATGACAGCTATGAATGAGACTTTCTTCATAATCTTACCCCTTTCAAACCCTGTACCCAACTTCTAGGCGTCATAAAGCTACAGAGAGTGTTCAGAAAAGGCTAACTATATCCAAACCATCCTAGTAGTGATTTCCACTTAAATTGTGCAATCTGACAATTGAGCACAAAATATGGTCCACTGTTTCTGCATCTGCTAGGCACATGTGGCAGGCATTCACTATACTCTTGTGGTACCATGAGTTGTCCAGTCTTAGGACGGCATCCAGCATAACTGCCCATCTACTATGTGTTAAAATTTAGTGTGGAATACAGGATTGGGTGCAGTGCAAGTAAACTTGATTTACTTGTAGGACTGGGAAATTCCAGTTTTTGGTTCCCATATAATGTCTTTATTTTATTTTTAAGGCTTTTTTTTTTTAATTATTAGTGTATGTGCATGTAAATTATTGTGTCATTTCATTTATGATTCAGGGTCGAGGTTTCCCACACTTAACATTGCCCAACTTTTTGTTTGATCTTCTCGTACTTCTGTATTAGCAGTAAAGAATTCTGCCTATGAGAAATATGTCAAAAATTATATGTTATAAGTAACTGATTATGGGTTTTAAAATCACCTGGGTCTTGACCATCTTATGGGTATTTCTCTTGTGCAGATTAGTTGATACTGCCATCAAAACATCTCGCAGCGGATACTTGCAACGATGCCTTGTAAAAAATCTTGAATGTTTAAAAGTCTGTTATGATCATACAGTACGTGATGCAGATGGGTCTATTGTGCAATTTTGCTATGGGGAAGATGGTGTTGATGTGCACAAAACAAGCTTTATTACTCAATTTAAAATGCTTGCTACTGTAAGACAATAAACATATTAACCCTCTTATATCAACTACTGTCCTCAATGATTCATTTATCTCTAATATTTTATTTTGCAATTTTCAGAACCAGAAGATTGTTCTAGAAAAGCTTAGTGGTCATGTTGAGGATGCACACTTGGCTAAATCAGATAGTTACATTAATGATTTACCTGATGCACTCGAAGCGAAAGCAAAGGACTTTATCGGTAGCCTCACAAAGAAGAAGAGAGATATTCTTCATCTAAGGAAACAAAAGAAATTTATGAAGTTAATGAAGCTCAAGTACCTTTCGAGTCTTGCTCAGCCAGGGGAAGCTGTTGGCGTACTTGCTGCTCAGTCCGTAGGAGAGCCGTCAACACAAATGACGTACGAACTTTTCACTTCCATGAAATGTGCTCTTTGGCTTTTTCTTTGCCTTTTTTGTTTGATGAGCAATCACAAGCGTTCCACAAAATGATCTTGAGGAATATACAGTTAGAAGATTCTGATGATTTATAGGCAAATTCTCCATAACCCCCACCACCCCACCTCACGTTACTAACACCTTTTTTCTTATTTCAATTTACGTAAAGGGGCCTGTCTAAGATCAATCCAGTCCTCCTACACTCCTATCCCCCTTGAATTGTTACCAAGTAATGACACTAATCCTAACATTAGTTACTGGTGGATTTTATCACATAGAAGGACCACCGAAGGACCTTGCTTTTGAAGCTTAGGATTTTATCACATGGGAGGTACAAATGTAGCTAGAATCTTTGTTCTCTGATACCTTGCTGTGTGGTGGTTGGCCAAATCTCTATTCTCCTTATGTCACATCAACAATGAGAACTGCGTCAATTTTGATCATCAATCCCAATTTTGACCAGTTATCCTTTATAACAGCTCCTTTTAAGGCAATGCTTTTTTTTTTCAAGAGGTAAAGTGAAAACTGTGGGAAGTAATCCCAATGCTCAGTTTTTTTTTTTTTTTTTACCCTATTTTTGGTTGGTCAGGTCACAACTAGTGGGAAAGCCCCAGCCGCCAAAAACTTTTACTTCTACTTTCCTACCTGCCAAAAAAAAAAAAAAAATGATTTAATAGAACACTAGGTAACTGGTTGCCTTACCGGTGGTCGTCTTGTCATCTCATTTCATAGTACTTTACACCATGAAAGCAAACACAAATATAGTTTACCTGAAAGTATACTACTATACACAATCATTACCTTTACCCTTTTTTTTTTTTGGAGGAACAATAGGTGTTCAGTTTGCGAGTGCTGATATTGAGAATGCTTTTGGATTGGGGTGGTTGATTTGGGTCTGTTGGGAGATGGACAGGGCTAGGACAATGGCCATTGGACAGGAGAAGCAGTATCCATTACATGTAAGAGAGAGTTTGGTTGAAAGGTGATATAAAGGGGGGAGAGAGAGAGGAAGAGAAAATCCTGAGTCTTAATGTGGGAGAGATTTGAAGATGAGGTGAGTGATTAGGAGAGATTCATGAGGTATTAAGGGGTGACGTTCCTCTTTAAGGGTTAGAGTAGTGACCGATTGAAAACGAATGAAATGCACAGAGCTTATGTGGCATCAGGGAAATGACATGGCTTAAGGGAAGCAAATTTTTTGTTTTGGTTTCTATTAATTGAGAGCATTCTTAGCTACATTTATGGAAGTGTGGGGCTCACCCCACCCTCACTATTCCATTCCCCACATGAATTTGGGCACTCACCTGATGAATGCTCTATTCACTTTTATATGTATCTCTTAGCTATATTTGTGGAAGTGTAGGGCCCACCCCACTCTAACTATTCCATTCCCCACATGAATTTGGGCACTCGCTGCAAGTTTTGACACTCATTTAATGAATGCTCTATTCTCTTTTATATGTATCCATCATTGATTTTTGAGGCCTTAAAAGCTAAACCTATTGTGATTCAATTAGGCTGATTCTCGGTGAACTCCTTTTCCATGCATAGACATTCAATCCCCGATCCCCTTGATTAGTGGTAAATGACAGCATACCACACTCACACTCGCAAGTTTTGGTTACTCAAAGCATTTATTTTGGTTGTGAACTATGAATAAGGGCTCAAACGATTATCATTTGGACACACTTTTAGTTTTTAAAATAGCCATTAGCTCATAGTTTTATTTATTGACATAATTAATTGAATTTTATATGTAATACTCTACAGCTTTTTAAGACAATTTTTTTGGTTCTGATGCATCGGTACATATCCGTGTTACATAGGAAGAAAATTCTCAAATAATTTGGCACAATATTTCAATCAAAACAAGTTCATCTATATGCACTGTGCATCCACACTTGAAAATGTTTCATATCTGCACTAATGTGTAGTTTCTATTGACAAAGTTGCTAGCCAGTAATCCCAAAACCAATTGGTGATAGGAAATTACACAAACAACTACTTAACACCCCTCCTCGGGTGGAACACCGCCCGGATTCAAAGCACATGCCCATACAAGACTTCAACGCAGCATGGGGCCTTCTTGCCCTACGCACTTGCCCCCTCACAAACACACAACACGGCATGGGGCATTTTTGCCATGCGTGGTTACGAACTCGAGACCTCTGGCTTTGATACCATGACAAAGTTGCTAGCCAGTAATCCCAAAACCAATCAGTGATAGGAAATTGCACAAACAACTACTTAACATTTACGTTTGCATACATGTATCTAGTCAATGTAAGACTAGGATTATATCTACTGCATAATCTGAACAGAACAGGCTCATCCATCTCGACAGTGAACCCATATCACTTTGATATGCCAACCAAAATTCATTTAAGTTCTGGGTTGGCGGGATACAAAAATACACTGAGTTTTCCCAATCTCAAATAAAATGTTGTTTTAGGTCTGTTTCAGAAGTTTTGTTCCATTAATTGATGATCTTTTCTGTGAATCCTCTTCCTTAACCACTCACTGGGGCCTCGTTGGTTTTATCCATAGTTCTTCTGGCAGTGTTCACCTTTAGCATTCAATATCCTGGTTTTTTTTTTATTTTTTTCTCCCTAAAAATAAGAACTCATACAATATGCTTCCATATGCAGACTCAATACATTCCATTTTGCGGGTAGAGGAGAGATGAATGTGACACTTGGAATCCCGCGTCTGCAAGAGATATTGCAGAGGGCTTCAGACAAAATCTTAACTCCTGTTATGACCTGTCCCTTGCGTAAGGGAAGGACAAGGCAAGTTTTTCTCTTCTTTTTTTTAATCTTTTGTTATACATGGTTGGAATGTCCTCACAATATCATAAAAGAAAAAAAAATCCATGGACATTGGTTGCTTATCAATGTAGAGGATTGCTACAAATTATCTTTGCACCTAAGTTGATGGATGATGGCAACAATGACACAATTTATTGTACAAAATTGGAAGTGCCGGCTGTCCTAGCCTTACAATTTAAGGTTCTCTCTTGGTCGTATTTCTTCAGTATTTTCAGTACAGAAGCATTTTTTTGATGTGACTGTCTTCCCAAATGTGGCTACCCAGAGTCAGATGCAAATGGAAAATCCATCTGTCATGGGCTCACAGCAATGATTCTCTGGCCCCATTGTTAGCCCATGGTTGTTGGTAATAATCAAGTGGTCATGGTGATGAAAGGGTTTAAATTGAATTCACATCTGGGTCACTTGATTATTGAATTAGCCTAAATTTAAGCCACTGTGAACCCTCTATATCATTACCAAGCTCAAGGTGGCACATATCATATCTTCAAACTGTGGCTGCATGGAATTGGCTGAAGATTAAATGGTGCCTTGCCAGGAAGCAGTAACCAATGAATCCAAAAAACCTTGGCACAGGACACTTCTGTTACAGAAAATTTGATCTATGAAAATTTTGTAGTTTCAATTGCTTTTCTTCCTGAAATGGCATATTGTCAATTTGCTCAATTGGAATTAGAAGAAAACGAACTAAATATACATTTGACATAAATGAGAATATGCAATGGTATCTTCACAGACATACACTGTAAATATCTATCACACTTGAAAGAAAAGTAATGTAGCAATGATGAGAGAACAAAAAAAAATGAATTGTAAGAATTGCAGTAAGTTGATGTGGTCTATGATTCCTATATAAGAAAATGGAAACTAAAACCTGAGAGGAGGGAGGAGGCCCTATGAATAACCAATTACTAACTTGTTAGGAGAGTGAACAGGATTATCAGGTTTTGAAATGAAAATCTTCATCTAAACAAAATAATCTACCTGATATATTTGGGAAAGCATGCAAATCTAATGAAGACATTAATGGTTTCAGATGTAATTTTTCTTTAATCACGTCATCGGCACCTTAACTATACACATTTTGAATTGTCATGCTGTGTCAAGAACTTCTCCAGGAACCGGAGAGTTGACATCCATTAAATATTGGGGAGGGTCTGATGCAGGCCAGACACATGGGTCGGCCAATCCATTGGGCCAAGTCCATTGACCCAACAGGACATCCATTTAATTAGAGATTTTTTAGTTAGGAGTCTTATTTGAGAGTTTTGCTTTATTTAAAAATCTTTACATTAGGAGTTTTATCTTATTTGGACTGTTAAGCAAGTAAATGATTTAATTTCCTTTATTGTTTAGGAAAGTAGAGTCCTACAAGGAAAGGGGATGTCCAACCCTTCCTATAAATATGTAATCCCTTGATTAGGAGAGTAGTTCATGATTATTCAATAAAGATTGGTATGTTTGGTTTGCCTATGGTTGTGAGTGTTTCTCTTCAATGGAAGAGCACTCGTAGGTGTTGAATTCCAAGAGGAATTCGGTCAATTCCCATCTACAGAGTTGGTCCTCATTGGAATCCGTTTAGGATTCGGCAAACTCTTCCATAGAGGTTGTCTACACCCGTTCCATCATAGCTTGTGGATCTGAGGCTGCGTCCGGGTCGCACACTTGCATGTGATGTTAGTGAACTGCTTCATATTCTTATCCTTGTTAACCTGTTGTTACTTTCGAACTAGATCACGCTAATAACTTTTAAAAAGATATAAAAGGTATTATCCCTTTATTTTGTCTACTGCATCAAGAGTTACTAATTCTAAGTTTTTACATTTGTGTGGGAGCACAGTCGCACACTCAAGTTGGAAGAGATTGTTATATTTACCCATGCATTTGTTTGTGTCAGGGATGATGCTGAGCGCCTTGCTGCAAAATTGAAGAAGGTTTGTGTAGCTGACATTATAGAGAGTATGGAGGTCTCTGTTGTGCCGTATTTAGTTCAGGATCAACAAGTCTCTACCATCTATAAGCTCAAGATGAAGCTTTACCCACCTGAGCTTTATCCACCATTTTCAGATATAACACTTGAAGATTGTGTGGGAACTCTTGAGGTCCCATTTGTTCGGGAATTAGAGGATTCCATACATAGGCATCTATTGACATTATCCAAGATCAATACTATCAAAATCATCGCAGATAACATTGAACATGTATCCAGAAAAGATACAGATGATGATGATGAAGATAGTAGCAAATCCAAACAAGCTGGCAAAGAAGATGGTGATGGTGATGACAATGGTGATGATGACTTCTTGGCAGAGGATCTAGGCGTTGATGCTCAAAAAAGAAAACGGCAGGCTGCGGATGAGATGGACTATGAGGATGGTTTGGAAAATGAGATGCTTGTTACTGAAAATGAACACGGTGGGAAAGAGCACTCTCTTGGATTTGAAAGTGAGATTGATCAAGCTGAACCTGATGATGACTACACATTGGGAGGTGAAAATGAGATTGTAGATGATCAAAGTCAAATCTTTGATGCTGAGGATGAAACCTCTGGAAGCTTGTCAAAACTAGCTTCAAAGTCAAAATCAAGTGAAGATAATTTGGCAAAACGAAAAAAACCCAAAGCAAGCCTAATCAAGAAGAAAACTGACCGGGCAATCTTGGTTGATGCTAGAGGATTAAATTTTGAGGTTCATTTCAGATTCAAGCAGGAACCTCATATTCTTTTGACTCAGGTATTTTCCATCTTCGGTTATTCAATTTTGAATTAGATTATTGGATGTGCCCTGGCTTAATATTATTTGGAGTACGGCGCTGTATATGGGGAAATGTAGAAATGTAGTAGTTTGTGTGTACTTTTCTGCTGCAAACCTATATTTTGTGCATTTCTCATGAGAAATGCACACTATAATTGTTTAGCAGATGGGGAACCATCTACTGCCTTGCGAGATCCCCATTTATGCACCATTATGCTTGAATATGGGCCAATATAGCTTTGTTGGTTGGTTTTAAATTAATTATTCTTGGTCTTTTATACAATGCAGTAGCTTAACTTTTTAATAATTGGGATGTAGGAATTGTAGTATGAGTAATGCGTTTTTTGCAATGCCGAAAGCAACAAACTCATGTTTTTCTGTTAAGAATTGTCTAACATCCAGTTCTTTGGAGATTTTCTAATTGTCCTTGCTACAAAAGGGGCATTGCCGTTACATTCTGAAAGATGATAATATCATTTGTGCAAGCATCTTCATCATAATAATCATCACCATAAATGGGCCCACTAGTTGGTATGTGCCGTAAGATTTTAAGGGCTGTCCTTGGAGGACCATCACAATGAGTGAAATATACCACGTAGAGATTCATTGAATTAACACCATTTTTCACGTGGACTCCTCCATTAGGCCCACAATTGAGAAACTCAACCGGTCAATGGCTTTGTATATTTTATGGTCATTTCCAAATCTCACTTTCTTTTGGGACACCTTCATTGGGCCCACTTAATTAAAAATCCAAATAGATCAATGACCTTGTATTTTATGGCCATTGCCAAATCTCACTTTCTTTTAGGACAATCCACTGGGCCCACTTATGAAAAAACCAAACCGATCAATGACCTTGTATTTTATCGCCATTGACAAATCTCACTTTCTTTTGGGACACCTGCACTGGGCCCACTTATGAATGATCCAAACTGATCAGAGACCTTGTATGTTATGGCCATTAGCAAATCTCATTTTCTTTCAGACTGGTTTCAGATTTTTGGACCCACTTCAGTGTTTAAAGGGGTCCCGATCATGGGTTATAAACATCTTGAGAGGAAGCCCCAAAAAACTTATGATTTCTATGACGTGAGAAAAACAAGGAAGATACAACTCCCTTGTTATTGTTTGCTAGAGAGAGGAGAGAGGAGCATATTCCATGAATCCCTTAGATTCCTTTCTAACCTTTTCTTTATGACGAGTCCATGTCATGAGAAGATAAGTTTTTCATTGGCTAAATACTTGGGGTGTTTTACTTTATAGAACGCCACACACACACACACACACACACACAAATGTTCATGTGCACCAATCCCTCACCATATTATGGTGAGGGAAAACTAGATGGGGCCCCATTGATCACGGGACTGAAGGGGATGGAAAGAGACATTTTGGATGAGCCTAGATATCAAGTTTGGGGTCAATCACATGCCTTTTAACCCCTTCATCCGTGACCCACAAGTTTAACGACTTTATATTAAAGAATAAATCTGACCATCGATCCAACAATCCTGTCCATTCGGTATAGTGAGGGACAACTTGATGAGGCCCCATTGATCATGGAACTGGGGGGGATGGAAAGAGACATTTTGGATGAGCCTAGATCCAACAATCCAGTTCATTTTGATTGGTGAAAACCCGATGGATCCAGCGTAATTCAAGGGGTCCCGTGTGTGTGGATGGTTCAAATGGATCATAAAGTCTGCTCCACTATGTTGCCCCACTGTGTCCCTTACCCTGTGGTAAGGGATGGATGTACATGAACATTCCTCGTATGTATCAAAGAAGGTTATGCTAAGAGGGACCTCATGGATTTGTGTGTGGAATTTTTTTTTTTTTTTTACCTCTCTTTTGAAGTTAAAAGCGGCACTAGATGACTGCATAGCACACCACTATCTTGTCCTCTTCACATGCAATCTATTGATTCTACTGGTTACGTTTAACGTAAACCCTTCATTTTGTTCTACAATAGCTCTCAAGTATCAAAATTTACCACTCCTCAATACAAGCTTGACCATCTCAACTTCTCTACTCTTTAGATTATAAATATATATATATTATATCTCAGATCTGGTAATTTCTTCACCCAATTGAATCAAATGGCTTTCTACACCTACTTTTTTGACCAATCAGTATCATAAACTGATGATATTTCCTCCCCTATTATTTATCTCTGATGAGACCCAAACAAACCTACTCGTCTATTATGATTTCTCTTTGGGATCAATAACCAAAAAGATCGATCAAACCGAAGGATAAGAAACAAGTAAATCAAACGAGGTTCTAAATGAAACATCGAAAATGGCACAAATCAGCACAGGAAAATAACAAAATAAACTGAAACAAATAGCAGAGCAATTACTATACTAAGATCTTTGTTTTGTGGGCTGCCTGAGTGTTAACTTTCTCATTGTTGCTTGATTGCTTTTTTTGTGTGGCTTAGAGTCAAGTCTTCTTTAGACTTCTCGAGCATTTTGCATACATTTTATAAACATCACCTAAATCTTATTATCAAGAAAAGAAAAGAAAAACAACAAAACAAGCAACTTCAACGGTAATTTTATGTGACTCTCTTTTAACTTGAATGAGTTTATATACGCTCTACTTGGGTGAGTTCATGTATGCTGTGACTTGAATGAGTTCATATATAGTTTAGAGTTCATTTATCGAGGAAAGATGATTAATATATGGAACATGAATGCAGATTGCTCAGAAGGCAGCCAAGAATGTGTATGTGAAATCATCCGGGAAAATCAATCGGTGTTCAGTAATTGATTATGAAGGGAATATTCCGGCACTGCAAACTGCGGGAGTAAACTTTGAGGCATTTTGGAACATGGAGGATGACCTGGATGTCAGGAAAGTAGTTTCAAATGACATACATGCTATGCTGAATACTTTCGGGGTTGAAGCTGCCAGAGCAACCATCTTAAATGAGGTGAAGGCGGTGTTTGGTTCATATGGTATATCTGTCAACATTAGGCACCTGACCCTCATTGCCGATTACATGACCACTGCCGGCGGGTACCGGGCAATGAACAGAATTGGGATGGCCAACACCAGCACGTCTCCAATCGGTAAGATGTCTTTCGAGACAGCAACAAGGTTTATTGTGGAGGCAGCTCTTCATGGAGAGGTGGAGAGATTGGAGTCCCCATCAGCGAGGGTCGCCCTTGGCTTGCCGATCAAGATGGGTACAGGTGCTTTCGACGTGCTGCATAATTTGCAGGTTTGATTTATAAAATATGACTAATCATTTTTGTTCCAACCTAGTTTTTGTTTCACTGCTGTCTTGTTTTCATGTCACAAATACCAAACTGATTTACCGACAAAATCAATGAGAAATAGAAAGTCTTTGTATGGATCCAAGGTTGATGCTGGGTGGCTTTTTTTTTTTTTTCCTTTTTTCTTTTTAATGGTAATCGTGAGATCCTCCTTGGCCTGCCCAATTCAGAGCTGTAACTGCCTTAAAGAGGTTCACCACCTCCTGCCATTTGGTGATCCAGAAAGTTCATTTAGTAGATGCTACCTTGAATTGGTCTGTGAAGAACTTCCAAGTAATGTTAGTGCATGTGGGTTTTCTACTGTATTATGCGCTTAATAGACCATGGTGGGTTGCCCTGGAACTGTTTCACCACCTTTAACGACGTGTTTTAAAATTTGCAATTACCTTTTTAGTTTTTTCACCCTTGCTGTGCCACTCGTTGGGAAGCTTTTCCAACATTGTCAGGGATTCAACCCTAGCTTTACTTATGAAGGGCAGATGCCTTTGCCACTGGTCCGGCGGTGGCTCAGCAATTTGCCTTTGCCACTGGTCCGGCGGTGGCTCAGCAATTTGCCTTTGCATGTGCAAGACTATTAGTCAGGACAGGGGGGTACTGGTCAGGCAAGCTAAATGAACCTGAATGAGTCAACTGGATACTCTGGTTTGTCTAACTCAGTTTGATGGCCACTGAGTTCATTACTACTTAAAGCATTCTTCTGCGACGTTGGTACTAATAATATTGCTCCAAAGTGGACCACCTGACCAGCCAAATGCACGACTCGACTAAGTAGTTGGTCTACTGAACTCTGCTTGGACCGGACAAGCTTATTAGGTCTCAAAACGAGCACACATTTGACAAAGAAACTAGGCTTCACACTTTTTCCCTAGTCGTTTCCAAAGTTTGAATAGATTGGGCAGTCTTTTAAGAATTACGGGGTGCTGTTTCTACAGTCATTCAAAATTTTGACCCCATTGCAAATGGTTTTAATGACCACGTTCTTAATGACTCCGGTGGTTTTGATCTAGGGTTTATTCTCCTTGGGCGCTCTGCACTCACATACCACCTAGGGGAGTGTGCACTGCACGGCGCGCTAATAGGCCGGGCCGTGCTCGGGTTCACTAGAGTCGGCCCAGTACAACCCACGGCATGGGTTTGGCCGTGCCACAATTGGGCTAGGCTGTGCTGCACATGGCTGGCCCTCTTTTTTTTTTTTTTTTTTTTTTTTGAACTCTTAATTATTCTAAGTATTCAACTGAAATAAATGCACAAACATTCATTGAAAAAAGACATCAAATGATTTGTTGTTTCTTTAAAATGAAGCTAGAAAGATTTTAAAAAATATTAGTTTGATGGAATTCTAACTTTATGAGAAATGAAAGAAACAAGAATTACAACTTTACAAATTACTAGTATAAAAACATTCTAAAAAAATATTACAACATAAACAACTATGTCTATGATGATATATTTTTTTTTTAACTTGAATTAAATTTCACAAAAAGTATTTGAGTATGATAAATTTTGAACACTGATATATCTAGCGACGAAAGTTCGTCTTCTATTTCATCTTCCTGTATCAAGTGTTGTGTTCTACTTTCTGCTTGGAACCATCTCGCAGGCACGTGCAGGTCTCCACCATTTCTTTCGCTAGCATTATCTGCTGTTGTCAATAAGGCGGCTCCGATGTAATTGTAGACATTGGAACTGTTAGTAAATTATGAGCCATGGCAAAAAGCACAAAAAATCTACTTTCACATGCTTTCCACCATGCCTAAAGGTCAAAATCGTTGTCATAATTCGTGACTTCAATTGGACCTATAGGCAGATACACATTAATTCATTAGAGTGCTCCTAATAAGACCCCAAACAACATTCTTTTTCCCTTTTTTGGTTGGGGGGGCCTATAGGGGTAGAGGATGTTTCAGATCTACCCACTTGGGCAGATATTCCAAATAAAGTTGTTCTAAATAAATTTTAATCATAGAAATATTATTTACAATAGCTTGATTCATATTTACTTATTGCATTAAGTAAAGTTCTTATACCTACTAGTTTCCTGGAGTCTAATGTAGTAGCTAAACAAAATATTAATAGAGAAATTTTTCAATATTATGAAAACTTCACCTCCATTGCTTCACACATACTCTTGGTAACCGGTACATCTCTATATTTTTCAAAAGCAATATTGATTTTATAAAAATGATCCAAACTTGAGTCGGTGCCGGATAATATACCCTAGAAAAAATTAAAGTTGCATCATGAAAAACTTTTAAATTTATTATTATTATTTTAAGAAGTTGTCAACTTTCTTCGAGTACAAAAATCTATTGATGTGATAAACATAAAGTACAATATTGATTAACTGTAGATTTATAACGGGAGGCTTCTTTTGACATTCTATAAGTAAAATCCACCTATACCTTTCGTTATCTTTTTGAGAGAGATGGAAAAAACGTAAATTACAACATATTTAATTACTTTTAAGGTAGGCTTAATAAGTTTTAAGCCTTCTTATATTATAAGATTTAAGATGTGACATGCACATTTATTGGGAGAGAGCTCCATTTAAATTAAGTTGAAGCGCCGATTTAAGTCTCTCTACTGCAATATTGTTGGAGTTTGCATTATCTAAAGTTACAAAAATTACTTTATTTTCAATATTATACTCTTTATTTTTTTTTTTCAAGCAAGGTGGACTCTATCCTAGCACGAATGTGTGGAAAGTCAAGTAAAGAGAACAAGATCATTCTCTTTTGCATAATGCAGTCATTATCAATATAATGTAATGTCGCTGAAATGTACCCCATATTTTGTTTGGAGGTCTATAAATATGAAGTTAATGTTACTTTACTAGGTATATTTCGAAAAGTTATTTTTAAATTCTCCTTTTCTTTTCTAAATATTTTTATTGCATCATTTATTACATTATTTCGTGGAATTCTATGCCATGAAGGGGCAAACGATTGCTTCAAATCTTCAAATGATTGATTCTCAGCAAGACAAATGGGAATTGAATAATTACAATCTATTTTATAAGTTTGTATCTAGCATTAATAGGCTTATAATTAGAAACTCCTAAACTACAAGTTGGAGAACTTGAAGAAAGTTGGGTTTGAAGCCACCATACTCGGCCTCGAATTGACATCTCCTTCCGTCTGTTCAAGCATAAACGATTTCACGTGTCTATTAAGGTGACCAGTACCACCTGTTGATTTGCATTAAGAGAGAATTCAATGTTGAATGATTGTAATGGTTCAGCCATTTAAAAAAAAATAATAATAAAGTTTACAAAAAACCTAAATAAATAGTTATATATAATGTATTTATTGTGATAATTTATATAAGAAAAGGGAGAAGATGAGACTTATTATGTAATATTACTATGTATATTACTAAATAGATTCGAAAAAAAAAAAAAAAAAACCTCTAAGAGAGAGAGAGTGCTAATAGGAAAGTTCTGCTTAGAGAGTGAGAAAGAGCTCCTTCAATAATGAGAGAGAATTTAGTCTTAAAAGGGTTGGAAAGAGATCTTGGTGCCTTGGAAAACTTAGTGAGAGTATGAGTAGAGAGAGTGTAGTGTAGATGAGTGTTGAGGAATGATAGGAAAGGAGGTATTTATAAACTTTTAAAGTGTCGAAATGATACAAGATACCCCTAATTTGATTTTTTTGGCCAGGGACAGGGTGCGTGGGGGCGGGGGTTTTAAAATCTGATCATTGGGCGCGGCCGGGCGGGCCAAAACCAAGGCATGGTTGTTTTTGTGCGCAGCCCGGCCCACTTAACACCCCTAATACCACCAAATTAGATTGTTGGGTTTGACCAACCATATGGCCCATTGGTTTAACCGAGCCAGCAATAGGCCAGTCCAGTGAAATGGATTCCTTTTTGGCGTCGAATCACCGAATCCTGCTATCACAAATTCATCTATAATTCGTTCCATTCTGATTAGTTACTCATCCTCCACATTGATAGATAAACTTAAATACCTTCTATAAATGTGTCAAAAAAAGATCTCAAATGGTATTATTTGATTTTTCCCAAAAACCACTTCTACCAGGCCTTTGAAAACTCTAAACTTAAAATATATAGATAAAGGAGTTGTAGTTGGATTACAAGTAGAGGAAAAATCTCTGGGTTTTCTCTAATTTTCATGCTACTATTTAAGATGAATATGTTGATTTACTTATGGCTTGAAGGAAAACACCCTAATAGTTTTCTTGCTTTTATCCTCTATATTTTTCTATAATATTACAATGTCTTCTAAAAGACCTCACCAAAACTCTAGCTAAACTAGGTTTCCCTCCTTTCTTTTTTTCTTGGAAAATTATCATATAACAACAATATGTATGAGAACTTTACAATAAAACACAACATAAATCAATTTGGGAGATGCTCTTATGAGAGATATTTCTCACATTAAATGAGATATTGGGTGGGGCCCCTCACAGCTACATCCACATCCAATGCCAATAACTTAAATGTGAGGGCCCCCACCCCTATCTCTCATATAAGGTAAGAGATATCTCTCATAGGAGCATCTCCCAATTTTATATAAGGACAAAATTATACAAATTTTACCTCAACTCTATCCATTGTCTCAGATATTTTTATTATATTTTCAATTGTACCTCCAAATAGAGCTGATAAGATTAAAAACATTATAATAACATCATGATTGGCAATTCTGTTTAGTCAATTAGATATATTTTAGCTAACAAAAAATAATCGAGCTTCTCCAAATAAGCCAGAGTGTGATAGAGCCCAAGAGATACCAAAGTCTGAAACATACTCCATATTTTTTCTCTACATCTTTAAAGTTATCACAACTCTTAAGAAATATATAAAAGGAAGAAACTATAAATATCAATAAATGTTATGAAAAGAATGTAAAAGTAAGTCTTCTTCAATCAGTTCTGTTACGGTTGCCATTGGAATTTTAGGAACATTCTTTGTTGTTGATGGCCTGAAATTATCCTCCAACCGTGTAAATTTAATATTTATCTCATTTACATCAGGACCTAGCCAGGGGCCTTTGCAACCACTTCAAGACAAACCTCCCCCACCATAGACTCTGGGAATGTTCTTCCCATCAATAAGTAGCTCGTAGATATAGGCGACATCTTCTAATGTAATGGTCGCCTCACCAGATGGAAAGTGAAAGGTGTTTGCTTCAGGACAACCCGTACCAGATGGAAAGTGAAAGGTGTTTGCTTCAGGACAACCCGTAATAAGGGCATGAACTATCATAATCTCATCCATTTGGTCCTGACATATTCTATTTGAGTTTCATTAAGCACCCATTCATCTTTGTCAGGGCTTGTCGGGATACATAAAAAGGTACTGAATTCCTTCAAAGTTTTAGAAATGATTAGAATTAAAACAAAATAAACACCATGTTCATATAAGTAGAAGAGTGGTTCAAGATACACCTCTCCATGATTTATGACGTCTCATATGTGATTTTCTTGATCATATAGGGAGCCTATTACGCACTCCCTCAAACCTTCTTTCAGTCATCTGCCAAAATGGTTATCACCGTTAATTAAGGACCTTCTACTTAGATTAAAGTATTAGAAGACAAATAAAACAAATACAAATTCAAACACAAAGAAATATATGTGTACATACGCAATAATGTAACAACAAACCTATAAGAATAACAATATGAGTTCTATGTACTTATGTCACATCCACAATGTATTATTCATTTTAAACCCTATGCACCACCAATGAAAGAAAATGAAGAATCCAATAATATGCTCTAGTATTTTATTAAAAATAAGTATTTGAAAATGCTGATTATCAAACATGACCTGCAGTAGACACCATCATTCTT
This sequence comes from Persea americana, assembly GCA_029852735.1. NCBI lineage: Eukaryota > Viridiplantae > Streptophyta > Magnoliopsida > Laurales > Lauraceae > Persea > Persea americana. The sequence continues at coordinate 19,696,231 of CM056811.1, forward strand.
ATTCTCTTTCTATCATATGGTTTGAAGAATATGGACCTTAAGATTACCCCTTATTCCCTTGATTTATGTTTATAATTCCCTATAGACACTGTAAATGTCTCCTGCTAACTATGTTTGACTTGTTTATATATGTTTATCAAACCATTCAGAATCTTGTAATACTAAATATTTTATGTTGGGGACGATCATCTGCAAATCATAAGCATTAGTAACCGTGGGCCTTATACATCCGAAACTAAATATTTTATGTTGGGGACTATCCTGCGCAAATCATACGCATTAGTAACCGTGGGCCTTATACATCCGAAACTAGGAATTAGGAAATTATTCCATGCTCGTAATATGGGGGAAATTGAACCATAGAGAAAATGAAAGCTCAAATTGAGAACATTAACTGAATACAATCTATGAATCTTATGTGGGAGAGGACCCCAGGTGTCCAATGAAACCAAGCTTACTACTTTCAAGCTATTTAGCCTTGATAGTGTAGTAACAAAAGAATAAACAGAGAGATCTTGGGAAATAGTCTGACCAAGAATGGAGTAGCCCTCAAACACACTGACCTTGAAAGGCTTGTCACCTCTGAATCTGAGCTCTGGAGATGAAGGTATGCTGCAGAGGTCTCCACCCTTATCCCATACTTCCAACGATTTTGCGTGTTCCAAATGCTTTCTTAGCGGCTTTAGTACATGGATGTGGTACAATTGTAGTTGTTGGGTGTTGGAGATTAAGAGAAACCGTGAAAGAAAGACAACAAGAAATGCATTAGAAGACGCCATTGAAAGAGAGGTTCTCTACCTGGGAGTAGACTGCTTTACTTCAATAAGAAGAACCGATGAACAAAATAACAGATAATGAAAAGAAAGCTTCCATGGACAATAGGGTAAAAGAAAATATCCGATTTTATTAAGCTAAAGATAACACATTAAAGGAAAACAAAAGAAATGCTGAAAAATTCCAACTTGGATGTCTCTTACCATTAACTCATACCGACTCCATTGTAAATGATGTTAAGTGAACAGGTGAAATGGCCCAAATGTCTCCTTTTCCATTTCCATAAAAATTGAAAACCCTTCTACACCCAGAAATCTCCCGGCTGGATATTGTTCGTCATCAATGGACTTTTTATGATGTACAGCATTGCCATTTATCTTCTATTTTCCTCTATCCCTCTCTCTTCTGTTCTCTCTTGCAGCCATTTGATTGCATGAAATTGAATATACAGGAATTCATGGGCAAATGGGGGCTGCAATAAAGGATTAGCAAAGAGGTGCGGGGTTGACGGATTTAAGGTAGAGGTGAAGATATAACCTTGACTTTCACAGGATTTGAATTACTAGGGTGGTGACTAGTATTCATTTCTCATCTTCCCCTCAATCCATTTTCCATTGAAGTGGAAATTGTTGCAAACCCTTGTACATCCTCACACCCAACCTCAATAGAAAGCTATCAGGCACTTAGAGAAGATGATAGATCTCAAAACATCTATACACTACATTCCAAAAGAAACACTTGAGCAAAAAAACCTATTCTGTATATTGCATTACAACACTATAAGAGGAAAGAATAGTGAAAAATAAAAAATAAAAATGCAATATTACCAAGCATTCCATAATCTCAAGGTGCAGGATAACAAGTGCATGGAAAAAAAAAACCCTGCAATATTACAGATTCTACACCTCAGATTTAAGCCCAATCAAGAAAGGGGGAAAATGACTATAATGAAGAACGGCTGACTGAATGCAAAAAAACAAGTGAAATGCATGAATATCAATTAGTTTATGGTAAAATATCAGAAGAAGGTTGGTGGAATGGGAAGAGGATAAACAAACACAAGCAACTCATAGTGTGGGACACAAAGAAGGGGAAGACGACAAGAAATGTACCTCAACATGCTACAATGATGGACAGTGTGGTGCTTCAATCCAACGAAATGGTGGAAAATGATCTCTATAGGACCACCTTTGGAAAGGCTGAGGGGAGCAACAAAATCACCAGAGGAGAAGAAATGGCGAACAAGAAATTGGTTTTTGTATAGTTGAGTGGACCGGCAATATTGTTGCTCCACATATACTTGAATAAAAAGAACCGAAAATGGCCCTAGGGGACCACTTTCATATCATAAAACCATTGGGGATTTTTTTTTCTGCAGTGGCCATCTAACATGATTTTTCCTGTAAATTCCTCAAGAGGTTTTCTTAGACTTTTTGTAAAGGAGCTAAATGTAAATTAGAAGTTAAAAAGTTAGAAAGATCTTTTATCTTTTTTTTTTTTTTTTTTTTTATCAGTTAATTAGATATATCACCTGCAAACCTAATCTAACCAAGCTCTTATGAGATTAAACTTAAGGATTTCCGAACGGGCCCTTAAGTTAAGTGTACTCATGTTTGTTGCAATCAAATGCCACAAACGGGCTAAAAAGGTCGAAAACAGGTTAGAATGTGGAGGTGATAAAATACAAAGCTTTTCTAAGAAAAAAGTTAAAAATAAAATAGAATGCTTTTAATCAAGATGAAAGAAGTCCTCACGAAGCAATAACAATTAGTATGGGCTAAGATTACAATTATAACAATGTAATGTGTAAAAACACCAGCTTTTCTTCCAAAAAGAGAAGTCGCCCTGTAAAAATGAGGTCAATTTCATTGAAACAACATCAATTCATCAACCAAGAAAAAGAAACATTGTATATTGGCCCCACCATACAAACATGCAGATAAATCCCATTACATGGGAACAAAAGTCAACCTGTCCCACACCTGCCAATATAGTACATGATTAAGAAAACCAGATCCAACTCGTGCATATAACATCCACTTATTTATCAAGACAAATGAAATAATATATGGGTCCCATAAGCCACAATACACACATTAAAATGTATACTTCTCCAAGCTTACATAAAATTCCCCAATTCTTCTCCATTATCCATCTCAATTTCGATTCAGTTCACTTTAACTGTTCAGTAGAACAGAAAATCCCCAATAGTAGTCCATATTTTCTGTTTATTGTCCATCTTCATAATAAATACAGAAATTCCTCAAATGCCAGGACTCATAGAAGCTTCAGAAATAGGGAAACCTTCAAAAATTGCAATGGACACGGTAAAGGAGGTAATCTCTTCCCAAAACATGAGAGCCAATATGATGGAAAAACTCTATTTGTTAGAAAGGAATAGATAGGTTTGTTGATGAATATACCAAACTGTACCCTGTTTTCTGAAAGGAAGGGTAAGCAGAAGATGCACTTCACAATGAAGCAACAAAGAAGCTTTTTAATTAAGAAACCTAGATTAAACTCATCTCGTTGAAATTAAATATAATATGGACGCACAAAATGAGAAAATAAAAATAAATGGATGCATACATCCGTAGATTGGAAAAAACGCAAATTGGAGGGAAAAAAAAAACAGTAAACAAAACACAAGCACACACCTGGTCTCGCCAGCACTGATGGAGAGGAAATGTCGACCTTCCTCACAATCTTCATGTAAAATGGTCAAAATTTTCCAGTAGCCCAAGCAGAATAGTGATGACTGGAGACTGAAAATAGCCCATGGATAAAGATGCTCTCTGGTGGCTTTGGCTTCATACATGGAAAACAAAACAAGGGACAATTTTCATAGGAAAACTACTCTCCATGAGGACCCGTTTGCGCAATGAGAGGTTTTTGTGCTATGTGGATTTCCATTTTCAATGAAGAGAGTAATCATGCATTCCTACCCTCCCATAAGAATTGATATCCCATGGATGTGTTCTTTTCCTTTTCTTTCTTTCTTTCTTTTCCGCAAGGAAAATGTGTCACACCAAACAACACAACAGTGGACCACATGGAAAATTAGAACAATTTTTCTTTCTTATTGCACAAACACACCCTGAAAATAAAGTAATTCCAGGAAGATAGCCTCAGAAATCGTTTTACATGAAAGAGAGCCACTTTTTCCGGAAAACATTTTCCTTTCCCTAGGGAATGGAAAAATGTGGGTTGCACCTTTGGGCTGATGTAAAGATGTCAAACAGCCAGCACGGCCTGCCCCAATCCCAGCCCGGCCTTGCCACGGGCCGGGCCGTGCCGACCCTTCGTGCCTCTATTATTATTATTATTTTTTCGATTAATTTTTTTCTTATTTTCGGTATTAAAATTAAAAATTAGAACACAAGCACGGAAAATAACAAAGATATTTAAGTGGTTCGGTCAAACTCGACCTACTCCACTGAGAAGAATGGGAGGGTTCAAGTATTTATAGACTTCGTAAAATTGAAAAGGAAACAAAATACCCCTTATATGATTGTTTTATAGCTGTTTTGCCGGGTGGGGGGGGTGTAAAATGGATAATTTTTTTAAAAATAGTCATTTTTGAGAGGGCCAGGCCTGTCATGCCTGGCAGGCCGTAGGGGTCGGCCCACGTGCCTGGCGGGCCAAACGGGCCGTGCCAAATAGGCCTTACGTGCCCGGTACCCTCGGCCCAGCCTGGCCCATGGCACGGGCAGTGCCTGGTGGGTCGTGCCAGGCTGCGGGCCGTTGACTGGCGGGCCGGGCCGGGCCGAACCAGGCCGGCCCGGCTCATTTGACATCTCTAGGCTGATGGATGGTGATATTTCCTCTGCCCCAAGTTTGTGCCATTGTCAAATGCATCATAAACAACACCAAAAGGATACACTGATTCATTTTGTAGCATATGTCCTGGTTGTGATCGTGTACTCCAGCACTGCAGAGCACATCATCAAACAAATACCAAAGGAACGCCATTCACTTTGGTTGTGATCACATGTACTCCAGCAGTCCAGTGAATATCTATGACTTGCTAAAGTGCTATGAAACAGTTGACCTGACAGATAGGTCTAAACTATATGTTCTCACCCCACTTCCATGTAGAAATCAATATTTGAATATTTCAAAAGATTTCAAACCACAACGTGCCCCCCACCCCCAACACGCGCGCGCGCGCACACCCACACCCACAAAAAAAAAAAAAAAAACCTTCCTTGTGAAAAAGAACCCAGCGAGTGGCAACACGATAATTTTCTCCAAATCAAACACTAATATGACAGCTCACACTTTCAATGCTTCTCATGATAGGCAAACAATAACAAAAAGAGTAAAATGATAACTCATCTCCATCACTAAAAGGTCATCAGCAAGTTGTTGAAAAACTAATAATTCTAGTGAAAAGAACGAATTACTTTTGGAAATCTAAAGTGAGTTTTAAAAGTAGCATAAGAAACAAATGACTGCGAAATAACATGTGAGCGTGTGCACACAGATATGAGGCACAGACAGACTTACAAAGACACATCCACACACTCAACAGACAGACACACACACACACAGAGATGCACACCTATCGAGACACCCACATGCACGAGCTCATACAAGTTGTGTGCAATTAATTACATCTGAAAATCTAAAGATAAATGCCAATAAATACATATATACATGCGTGCACATGGAAAAACTATAATACTATAAAAATTTGATGGATTGCTTTTGAAAGTCTAACGTGCACATGGAAGCACATGCGTGCACACATACATCCTCAACATTTTCAAGAGAATGCCATCGCGATATTCTAACCAAGGGATGGCAATAGGTTAGGTTAAATTGATGTATCCTCCATGAAGGGATGGATTTGGGAGTGGTTTTTTCAGGTTTGGCGTGCGTATGGTTTTATATTTGTTGCCCCAATAGGCACCACCCTTTTATGAACAGTTTACATATTGGTTAATAGAGTATAATTCACAATATCTATCTAGCTCAGTTGGTATTTGACATTTGTAAGTGGAGTACAGAGGTTGATTTAATCTCTCTGTCTTTTTCTTTTTTTTTTTGGATGGTATATTTAAACCCTCCTTGCTGAAATGCATTTACAAAATACGTTATGTTTTAATATCTTAAAATAAAAATACTTAAAAAGATAACAATATCAAATCCAACCTGACCTGTGTGGGGGTGGGCGGGGGGGGGTGGGTGGTGTGTGGGGGGTGGTATATACACCCTTCAAGGGTTAGGTTCAGTATGGGCAGGCATGAATAGGTTCAAGTTTAGGTTTACTTTGACCCACAACAAACTGACCTATTACCATACCTGACACAGCCACCCATCATTCAATATTTCAATTCTTAAGAACACAATAAGGTAACAAAAAGGCAAAAGTATCTGTAAGATTTCCCATGCTTCAGTTGATTGTGGAAGGGACCCATCAATCTACTGCTCAACTAACCCAATGGTCATTTGACATGCCTATAGGCTCGGCCCAATGAGCCTTGGGTCAAGGCCATGGACTTTTAGCCAACAGGCTACTGCACAGCCTGCATCAACATGCCTTGCACAACAGGAAAATTTCTTCTACAGGGCTAAATAGCTAGACAATACTACCAAATGTAAAACTAGTGCATAACAATAAAACATAACTGAGAGATTGCGTCCAACTGTCCAACATAGTTTAAACAAAATGATGCCTGGTTACGGTTTCCAGGTAGGGGTATGTGTGTGGAACTCACATTCACTCCTGTTTTGATAATAAGATAACGGGACATGACCATGTTGCCCATTTTTAATACTTCTTTTATAAAGAAACACTTCTTTTATAAAGAAACATTCTTGCAAACCGTTTTATGCTTTTAACATATATTTTACATAATTTAACTTATTTTTCAATATTTGAAAACGAAAACTTTGAAATTTATAAAAACAATTAAACTATAATGTGAGTCGTTAAATTCTATAATTATATAAAATTCATTTTCTTAGGAGTTTTTATATGTATTTTCACATTTTAAGTAGTTTTATGAGTGTGAGATCCGTCCAATTTGGCCAATTCGACTCAACTTAGGGAAAATGATTCACACCCCAACCCCGCAAATGTTCACAAAAGTAGCATTCGCACATTTCCACCATAGAATAGGATGAATGTTTGTTTTTGTTTAAAATATCTATTTGAACACATTTCAGCAAGAGTTTCCACAAAACATCTGGCATGTTATAACAAGAATAGGATCCCTCTTACGTTAGTGGATCCATATTACACGCAAAAAGCTACCTACTTACCTCCTCAACTGTACAACAGAAGTAGCATTTGAACATGGGTATTTCCAGAAAGCTGCAGAACTAAAGTGCCTCCGGATATTAGTGCATCTTAAAACTTTTAAGTTGAAGGATCAGATCAGCAGTACTAGCACCAGGACTACACATTCCAGCAAACAAGCATTACTGAACTCTGCCTAAATCAATTTGATTTCTTCCTTGTATTCTATCCATTGCAGTAGTAACAGGGTTAAAGGATGCTTCGGACCTCATAAAATAAATCTCCATTTCCTTTTTCTTCAACTGCAATGCCATCCGCTCATTTTCTATTCTAAACCTCTCATTCTCCAGCCGTAACCTCTCCAGCTCCCTATCTTTGTTGCCACAGAATCTCTGCCATTCAAGCCGCCGCCTTTCGAGTTCAAACACTTGAGCCTGAACACTAACTCTCTGCCCATGGAGCTGAAGAAGTCGGTTTCTAATATCCTGATGCTCCAATGGGGATTTTGTTGCTGTTTCTCGAACCACTGCAGCCATTCCTGCTCCAAGACCGTCATGGAGACCACCTGATTGTGACCAGAAACTACAATTCTCTGCATTTATTTTCTTCTTCCCCAAATCAGCAATTCTCTCAACATATTTGTCCCCATTAGTATCACCTTCGTTCTCCCAATGATCACCACAATCCTCATTTTCATTGTCATCGTCATCATCATCGTCCTCTCCAATACCATTTCCCTCCTTAAAGCACTGAGGTAAGGGCTTTGAATACGCTCTCAAAAGCCCATTATGGTAAGCACACATCTCTCTGTAAAACAAGTGCTTGGAGCTTAAAATTTTTCTTACAGTGTTCTTCATTTTCAATGAGACGTGGTTCATGGAATCCAAGAGGATTGGATTCTCCACGACCTGGCAACTTATTCCCCTCCCTAGAATCTCATTCAGACGCTTGTACCGCTTGTTCATATCATTAAACTTATCCTCACACTGCTGAGGAGAAACATGACAGCCCATTTCCATCATGATCCTGGACACCATTTTCCACTTGCCCCTTTTCTGCACAGACCCAGACTTCCTCTTTGGCCCGGCTGCGGCCACGGCCACAGCCGTACCCACACCACTATCAACGACCCCATCATCTCCCACATATGAAACCGCCGTTATCAAAAGCCGTACCACCTTATCCGTCCATTTCATCCGTTGCCACATAGACCCCTTTTTCCCCTTGACCCCATTAACATGCACATCATTCTCATCTTCCATAACACTCCGCTCATCATCAACATCAACACCAACACCAACATCATCACTACTAGCATTGCTATTATTCCCAATTGCCGAAATCCCCTTCCCTCTACTACTACAATTCTTCAAGGCACCCTTTGTCACCACAATGTCCATGGGTTCCATTCCATCCATATGATGATGGTGGTGGTGGTGGTGCTGATGGTGATAATGATGAGAGAGCGATCCAGCTCGCTGAATCGACGGATTGGGATCTAAAAATCTAGATGATGATGCAGGACCAGACAAAATGCCACCTCCCAACAAACCCGAATCATCCATTTCTCAACCCACCACACCAATTCCCCACCTAATCACACGAAGATTATTACATCAATCAATTGGGTCCCTCGATTCTCCCTATATTTAGGGTCTCTTCCAAAACCCCACAAAAAAAAATCCATAGTTTTGCATTCATTCCGCATTGGAGAAACAAAAGGAGATTTGGATGATTGATGATGAAAACATGTTATGGCGTTTCATGGCAAGGAAAAGGGATTTGATCAAGTCAAGTTCCAAGTGATGATTCGATTTAAAAATGGTGAATGGGGAAACGGGAAAAGAGAATGAAATGAGAATTTTAAAGCGTAGGAGAGAGAGAAAGAAAGAGAGAGCTGAGGAGCTGCTGACCTTTGAAGGAGAAGACAAGGTGGCAATGGCGGATTTTAACGAGAGAGTGAGAAAGAGAGAGTTATATATCTAGGCCTGACTCAAAAGTCACCCTGTGTATAGCCTAGGCTGAATTGATCCTAGGCTGGCCAGTCCCATGGGCAGCCTATCAATCTCTCAATTTTTGGGCTGCACTAATTCCTTCGCCGAGGAGTCGGGCAAATCCCTTGTAGGGTAAGAGTGGTAGTGTAATTTCAAACTCTTAATCTCTAAAAGTAAATCGTAGTCTTAGGCCAATTAAACTACTCATCGGAGTTCTATCTATAACCTTTATATTCCACTATTTTCTCATCAATTAGCGCGGCCTTATTTTGAAATTGACTCTTTGTAATCCACCCTCCATAAATCGTGAAATTAAACTCAAGTTTAAAACTAAATAACTCATAGGCCTATTCTTTTATCTGAATGTCTTATAAAAATTGGGTGTGTTGGAAATTCATGAACATGATGCGACGACTCCTCTTATATTTTGCAAATATCTAAACCTTTTTTTTTTTTTTTTTACCGCGAGAGTTTTTAGAATTTCAATCACTTAATATAGCCGTTAGATTTTACTTCACTCTATTTTTATTTTCTTTTACGGCAAACAACCAAGCCCTAACTTACAATTGAATGATCATCCAGAAAACCAAATATTAAATGACACGTTAGCAGTGGTTATGAGAGTAAATGCATCACAGTATGTTTCACACCACCAATATATAAGGCTTCCTAGTTTTGCCCCCAGTCCACTTGGCTGGTAGGTTTTCAAAACTGAGGTGGTTGCTGGTAGGTCCTTGGAATTACAAAACTTTGTTTTTCTTTGGCATGAATCAGTATTCCTATCCGACGCCTTAACGAAGAGTCAAGGGGCGCCACCACGCGAGATTAGTTATATTGGGTCAAAGATATCGGGATATCCACATTATAAAAAAAAAATTACCATTTTATATTTAGCTTGATATATCCACTTCAATATTTTTTAAAGGAAGAAAAAAAAAAAACTCTGCTGTTTTTTTTCCTTTCTCACTTTTATTGTCAAAATCCCACCAAAATGTAAGAAATTGAAGGAAAACAAAGAATGATGAGACATGCCCACAGAGAGGGTTTGAAAGGTAATGGGAGAGTTTGGTGGGAAACATGGCTGATCTTACACTGACTGGTTGAATGAATTGTTCCTTGGTATACACTGACTGTGACAAGACAACTTGATTTCAAGAGTACGGTAGCTTTAACTGCTGAATTGAGTCTCAAGTTCAACCACTCCTTGTGACTTGTGTCGAGAGCTATAACCATTGTCTCATTCAAACTCGTATACATACATGAATGTGCCTTTCAAAGGTGCTTGTTTAACCCAGAAACTGAGGTCCATTCAAAATTCTGGTTTGATTTTCCCATTCACATGCACAGCAACTCTGTCCATTTGCTTGCTATAGAGGTCAAATGGAGCAGCTGGTGGCCCCTGTGGGACAAGTGTCCATCTTTATATTGTGAAATGAGTCGACCACGCAGAAAGTGTACCATGCCTGGATTATGAGGCACATCATGCTTCAGCTGAGCTGATATAGAGAGGCCTACCTTCTTAAACCGAAACCACTCACAAGCGTTACTATGGATGGCAGCTGTTTGGGTTTAGGCAGACCCAAATGAGAGTTTCTTAGCCCCTGACTCGACTTGCCCCATGCCGGGTTTATAGTTTGTGATGTCACACCTGTCCTATGATTGGTGACTGATAGGGGCCGGGTAAGATTTCTAATGGATAATTTTACGTTCATTAAAAAAAAAAAAAAGAGTATTCGTGGTGAACGAAAATTGAACTCATAACCCAGAGAATAGTTTAGATTATTACTTACACTTGTGATAATATAACCTCACACTGAAATGTTTACCAACCAAGGAGAATATATAAGTTAAATGTAGATGGAGTTGGCTAGTCAAGCAAAACCAAAACCCGAACCCAAACCCACCCTGAATTGACTAGCGTCAGAGCCCAAAAACCCACACCCAGCCAGAACCCAACGACTACCAAACCAGCTCCTAATCTAGCAGGTTGAGCTAGGTAGGTCCTTTTTAAACCCGGCCCATTGCCATCCCTAGGCATTATAGTTTGTAGTGCCACTGTCCAGTGGATGTGGGGGCAGTTAAACACATCAATAAATATATTTACTTTTGCAGTTAATAGCATGACTTACCCTTGCACTTCAACTGTGGTCCACCGATTGAATTGAATCTCAGACTGTGCTAATAAATTGGGGTAAGTGGGTGCCAGCAGGTCAGGTTCAGAAAGGCAGGCCTCCGTAAACCAATGAGCAGGGATAAGTCTGTTCTGTGGTGGGAGTGTACTTCTGCGGAGAAACAACAGAGTGAACCGTTGGGAGTTTAAGCATCCTGTAAAGGTGCGGCCATGATAGATGTATGCACCCCACCAATCCACCATCTCTCCCACCCCCGCCCACCACCACCCGACCCCGGGCAACAAATTGTAGCATCTGATAATTTACTTGCAAATGGACAGCTAGGAGTCTGCTCAGCTGCAAAAATGTTTGCGTGGAATTGAATATCTTGGAATTCTATGAAACCTATTTTTAAAATGGCCAAAATTGAAGAAATAAAGGTGAATATCCATAAATTGGCTAATTTTCCATGGTGATGGCTCTGTTTTCATTTCCAATCTCCACTTCATTTGTTTTCCATCAAAGGGGGGATTATTTGGAAGGCAATTTATGGATATTCACATTTATTTCTTCAATTTTAGCCACTTCTAGAAATGCATTTCTTGGAATTCCTAGGAATTCAATTCTATGGAACCAACAAGGCCTAAGCGATTCAAATTGTTCAATGAGGTGCCAGAAAAAACAATGATCTGCTTCACTGAAATATGCCCCAGATTAATGATCCAGATGAAAGTAACAATCATCAGCATGATGTACATATTTGTGATCCTGTAAGATGAAGATAATCTAAAGTATCTGTAAGTACCTATTTGAGTATCTGTATTATTTAACAATGTATTCCATCAATTAATAATGCGAGTCTGAAACAAACCAAAGATAATATCACACAGAATTGGAATATTCGGTTGGTCCTCCGGCGTCTTGGAGATTCAAGGGCTTCTTATATGACTGCAATAGGAGAGAGGAGCATACAACGCTGAGGGATGAAGCTGCCATGCAAGCACCAGCAAGCCATGGAGGTAACCGAATTCCAGTGAAAGGGAACAAAACCCCAGCAGCTATTGGCATGCCAAGTACGTTGTAGCCAAGGGCCCACACATAGTTAAGCCTGATCCTAGAGAGCGTCTTTCTCGAGAGATCAATGGCTGTAACAACATCTTCCAAGTTGCTCTTAATAAGAACAACATCGGCAGCTTCAATTGCAATATCAGTGCCTGCACCAATTGCCATACCTACATCAGCTGCGACCAGGGCTGGCGAGTCATTGATTCCATCGCCAACCATTGCCACAGTCATCCCTTTCATCTGCATCAATGTCAGAAACCATTGCAAGTCACTAAAGACACTCTTTCTGTATGTAAGAAATGAACAACATATTCTACCAAGAAATATAGATGAGTCCCATGGCCATGAGTCTTTACATGACTCAACCTTGTGGATTGAAGACCAAACCCGTTAAAAGCAGTCTATCCAAGTATCAAAACTTTGTTCAGATCATTGTTATTAAGGCAAATAAGATGCCCTCAGAAGTAACATTTACAAAATTTCACTTGTTCAAGTGTTAGATGCTTTAGTGCTTGTTTGTTTCCTTACTTGGCATGTGTAGCCTGTTTCAGTTCTTACTGAGCACACCTTCTGGTGGGGGGATGGAAAGATCCACTCATGATGGACTCAAATATCAAAATCGGGGTCAATCTCATGCCTGTAAGTTGTAACCTACTATGCACAGATACTTCAAAATATTCAACGTATCGTATCCGATACTTAACTTTTTATGCGTAAAATCCATGTCTATGCTGTCAGTGTCTATGGCATGTTCTTGCCGTATCCATGCCGTATCTAGGCATTCTAGCCACTAACCCCTTGATCCATGGCCCACAAGTCTAATGGCTTTATATTAAATAAAAAAATTGACTCTCAATCCAACGGTGCAATCCATTCCATGGGTGCAAACCTTGGGGTCGGGTGACTATAAGGGGGATCCTGTGTGTTTTAATGGTTCAGATGGATCATAATTCGGGGCACGTTGGAAGTTCCCACCGTAAGGATTTACATGAACATTTCAATCTTTTAGTTAGATCTCAGAAGGAGAAACACATAATAATCCTAATCAACTTCAAAATAATGTTTAAATTGGTACTAGAAGAATCCATGGAGAACCCAATGTGGTGCATGACTGTTATGTGCTTGACAGGTGTACCTTGCTCATTTCAAAGAATCTATACAACATGGATTAAAATTATTCCTCAATTAGAAACTGTAAAGCATAGACTATAAAACCCATTGGTTGAATTTAAGTCAAATCACATCCTTGAAACAAATAACTTTGCACACTTTTTTTTCATTGATGTGCTGCCCTAGTAGAAATGGGACTATCATGTTGACAACCACTTACTATAAAAGCTTAAGCTGATGGAGAATGGTGTAACATTGTTTATCTAGCCCCCGCCCCCCCGCCCCCCCACGGCTCTCTCTCTCTCTCTCTCTCTCTCTCTCTCTCTCTCTCTCTCTCTCTCTCTCTCTCTCTCTCTCTCTCACACACACACACACACGGAAATCACACCCTCCATGGGAGATACAAGGACTCCGCACAAGAATCACACGCTCCATGGGAGAATACAAGGCACAACAACCCCCAAGGATTCGAACACTCGTCCTCCCGCTTTGATACTTTGGTAACTTTGCAAACTTGGTTTCACTGATTAAAAGGGGGAAGGGCTTCTTCTAAAACAATTTCTAGAGAATGTGCCATTTTTTTAATTTTTGCTAGATAGGTGAGTGGTACACAACTGTGAGACAACCTGCCTGCTAAGGGAATGATCCCTAGGTAGCTGTGTGAGATGAGACACCCTTGCCACTGGGGTGTCTCATGTTTCTCGATAATGTGGATTTTATCTTTGTTTTTATAATTATATTGTGTCTAATTCATGTGCTACCTGAATTAAAAAAAAATCAAGTCTTCATCACAACCTTATCAAGTCTTTAAGCCACCCCAGCCGCGCAGGGCAGAATCTTGAACTGGTTATTCGGATATTCAACAGTAACACTTGGTTCACAGTTTGGTTCATCTTTCACAGTTGACAATTCACCATGCACTCGATCAAATTAAAGAAGGAAAGACTTGACCTCTATGATCAAACCAGTTTGCAGTAAGACAAAATGGTTCAAATTTGAAAACCTTACAAAACGCCACTTACCTGATATTCTTTAATCTTCTCGGCTTTTCCCACGGGATCTGTCTCTGCAAACACTGTTATAATTCCGACCTCCCTGGCAATTGCATTTGCTGTGGCCCAGTTGTCACCAGTCACCATGATGCTTGAGATCTTCATGGATTGAAGGAAAGACACTACGCGCTCCGCTTCTGGCTTTAAAGGATCAGACACTGCTAAAGCTCCAGTGATTCTCCCATCAATAGAAACCAACACGCATGTGCGTGCTAGCTGTTCCATATCTGACATGTAGTCCTCAACCTCAGGGCTTACAGGAACCTGGAAAACCTGCATGAGCCTCTTGTTCCCTACCAGTACTTTTCTGCCACCAACATTTGCAGTTACCCCAGCTCCTGTATAAACCTCAAACTCCTGAACTTCTGCCACATGGTCATTGTAGGATCCATACTGTTGCCGCAGCTTCTTACCATGCTCCACAACAGCCTTTGCTATAGGATGCTCACTGTTGGCCTACAAAGCAATTTAAAGAAGAAAGTTCAGGACTTTCATTCAGACATTTAAAGTAACCGCCACCAACCTTGCGCTTGCACTGAAAAATGCTAAGATACAAGGACAGATGATCATAACCAAGAAGTAATCATTTGTTCCTAATTCTGACAGTTGACAAGCGGGCTATGATAATTGTATACTGCAAAACTAACAACATATCCACACAGTATATATATCCGATGCTCATTTATGTGTAAAATGCATGGCCCTGGCTTTTCTTCCAGATGTTTGGGGCTTATCCACTGATGCCATCCTGTTCAATTGGAGGTAAGTCATAGCTCTTTTATTAGGTTCCCTTTTTCTCCCTTTTGTTTCGAGGCCTTGGCACCTCCTTGCATAGTCCCCATCCTTTGCGTGGTGGCTGCTTTTTTTTTTTTTTGGATTTTCCCAGCCGCTTCTCAGTATAGCTCTTTTATATTGTAAAGCTTTTGATCAATACAAGTTGCCATTTCAAAAAAAAAAAAAAAAAAATGCATGGCCCTGGCATAGACATGTCCTTCCATGCCCATGTCATTTCAGGCCACATCATATGGCTAGAATTTTTAAATCTGACTTATCCTTTTTTTTTTTTTTTCCTTCTTTTGAATAGCAACAACAAATCTCATTAAAAAGGAAAGCAAAAGCAACAACAAAAAGGCGAGGGTTTGCTCCCCACATCTTGTGTTCGAAACCCACCCTAGATTTACCCATGTGCATTTGTGTGGGTTTAGTGGGCACCACCCAGGGGATTAGTCCTAATGGGTTATAGACCTCAGGGATACCCTCATTAGAAAAAAAAAAAAAACAGAGAGAGAGAGAGAGAGAGAAAGCAAAATACAAGAAGGATGACATAAGACAATATGCCGAGGACGAAGAAAGATGCAAAAAAAAAAAAGTCCATTGGAGCAAAGCCAAGGCTTGCAAACAAAGAAAAATATACAGAAGATAACAAAATGAAACAGACACATAAAGAAACCCTAAGGAACTACGAGTAATTCATTGGCAGTGTCGCAAATATTGCAAATATCTTAAAAAGTCTCATAAAATATTCACGAGAAAATGGTG
Organism: Persea americana; assembly: GCA_029852735.1. Taxonomy (NCBI): domain Eukaryota; kingdom Viridiplantae; phylum Streptophyta; class Magnoliopsida; order Laurales; family Lauraceae; genus Persea; species Persea americana. The sequence goes on from CM056811.1 coordinate 19,712,123, forward strand.
GACCGAGATCATTCTGATTATCATGAGATTTCTTACATGTCCCAAAATGAGTTCCTTGCAATACTTTTCTGAAAATATAGAAAGCTTTTAAATGAATTTTATATATTATTTAAGGTATGTATAAGAAAATTCAAATAGTTTTTAATTTTTACATTTTCTTTTTTCACTTAATTTACAACCCAAGACAAACCCAAAATTCAAAGAAATTTCCTAATATTTTGCCTAAATGAGAATGAGATCTGTGACAATTTATTTTTTCAGTTGATGGAAGATCTAGCCAAGGTAATGCCACTGGATCATCAACTTGGGTCGAGGACCCTGTGCATATCCTCACATGCAGGATCATATAATTCCTACAGAACATATGGGTTTCAACATCAAGGTTACAGGTTTGACATTGATGAGTGATGACAGCTTGGACATGATCTCAAGGCAAGAAACCAAATAAACCTTCCTGTAAAACTAATGAAACTAGTTCTAGGCTTAAATGTTCACCTCCGCAGCAGCAGCCATGTCATAAAACTCCAGGATTGGCATGTTAAAGAAAAGCTTCGTACTAACTACCACTGGTTTTCCAGCAGTCAATGTTCCAGTCTTGTCAAACACAACAGTTTTTACCTGCAGATTCAAGGATGAGATATTCTGAACAAAGAACCAGAAATTTACAATTTAGTACTTGAAAACCAAAACTTCCAAACACCAGATTGTTCTTATTCAATATCAGTCTATCAAGACTCGATAACCAATTCTCTATCTTACCTTGTGTGCATTTTCAAGAGCATTTCCACCCTTAATAAGTACACCCTGAGAAGCACCTTTTCCTGTGGCAACCATGACTGCTGTTGGGGTTGCCAGTCCTAGAGCACACGGGCAGGCAACCACCAATACTGAAATACCAAACTGCAATGCTAGCTCAAATCCATCCATGGCCTTTGGAATCCAGCTCCTAGGATAAATGCCAGTTTCTCCGGGAATGAACCAGCCTAGCCATGTAAGAAATGCAGCCACAACAACCTAGAAGGAAAATAATGTATTATGATCTGATGTGGTACAGTTAATACTGTTAATTCTGATAAACCTGTACATGCCATCACAGAAACAATAAGCACCAACACAAAAAACATAAAAAATCCAATAGTTTGGAACCAGATAATCTCATTGCAACATAGAATGTGAAATCACTGTACATGATAATGTTGTTTTTTTCTTTTTTCTTCCATTTCCTCTTCTTTTAGTTACAAAAGTGATCATAGCAATTAAAACATTAAAACAAAAAAAAAAAAAATTCCCATTACCGATGATGCACGGTTAGTTCAAAATGGACAACATATCGTGTCATATCATACCCAATAATTCACTTTTTACATGTAAAATCTATCTCCTTGCCATTTCCATGACGTGTTACTATCATTTCGATGCCGTATCTGGGCATTATTAGCTCATTTCATATCCTTGCATCGTGGTGGGAACATCTTCATCACATTCTCCTATTTTCAGTTTAACTGTACTTTCTTTTTACTTTCATGAGGCACATGACCAAACTTCAGTTGGCAATAGAAAAGACCAACATAGATGGGATAAGGCCTCAATGATGATGGTGAATAGAAGAGACTAGCATGTACTCTCCAAATTAAATCAATTATAATGATCAACTAAACTAATGAAATGAACATTGTGACAAACTAAAAACATGAATAAGAACTCACTGTGGGAACAAAGAACTTGGAAATCTGGTCTGCTAGTTTCTGAACTGGTGCTCTGGCTAGCTGAGCAGCTTCCACAAGCTGAACTATCTGAGATAATGCAGTCTCTGACCCAACGTGAGTAGCTTTAATCAGCAAACATCCATTTTCATTTACGGTTCCACCAATAACCTGTTTATAGCACATTACAAACTCAGATGCATTGACATGCAGCTCAAAAGTGCAAAGTTGTAGAAAATTCAGGAAACATTGAACAAGTAACAAACAAACAAAAAAAAAAAAAAAAAAGAACAAAATAATAGAACCTTGTCTCCTGGTCTCTTAGAAATTGGCCTTGCCTCGCCAGTGATCATGCTTTCATTCACATGGCTTTGACCCCTTATAACAATCCCATCAGCAGGAACCTTCGCCCCTGGAACAATCCTGATTACATCATTCCTTTGTATAAGCTGAGTGCTGATTTCCATCTCTGAAATCACATTCCCATCCCGATCCAAACTTAGTACAAAAGCTGTATCTGGAGCTAGATCTATGAGCTTTTCCAAAGCAGCTGATGTCTTCCCTTTGGCCACTGCCTCCAAATATTTCCCCAAGAGAATAAAAGAGATCAGCATTGCACTAGTTTCAAAAAAATCCTGCCCTTCAAATGAATCTGAAGTCATGGCTTTCATAACAATATATACAGAGTAGAAATAAGCTGCATTGGTTCCCAATGCAACCAAAACATCCATGTTGGTGGACCCTCGCTTCAATGCATGGTAAGACCCCACGTAGAACCTGAATTGAAAAAAAAAAAAAAAAAACATAAACACAAATTTCTTTACAAATCACCTACTATAACAATACTAGTATATTGTTGTTTCTAATAAAGATGCCTATAAGCAATGGCGATATCAATGTCATCACTTGCTCACTTATGTTACTTTTTCATGCTAAGGTTGTTAAACAAATATATCAGATACAATCTGAATTTTTCAATGAACCCACTTTTTCACATGCTAATGGTGTTACCAACCCCCATAATAAACCAAAAAAGTATATGCATACATACAGGTACAATACAACTTAAAATATATTATTATGAACCCACTTTTTGGTGAAACCGGCCCATTCAATCAACTCTCCCCATAGAATTCGCAAAATCCCAAATATCACTCCACATAGGAATGTGCAAAAGGCGCTTAATACATCTAGAGGGTTTTTATACTCACACACACAACTTGGACCATGACAAGAAAGGCTTTGGTCCAGATGACATTCCGATTGAGGCTTGGAAATGGTTCGGAGAAGTTGGGGAGATTTGGTTAACTAGACTCTTATAAATAAAATATTAATGACAAAGAAAATGTCGAATGAATGGAGAAGAAGTGTTGTAGTACCTATATATAAGAATAAGGGAGATCGATAAAACTATACCACTATTGTACGATTAAACGTATGAGTCATACTATGAAGCTATGGGAGAGAGCAATGGAGCAAACTCTCAAATAGAAGACCACGATATCTGAAAATCAATTTGGTTTTATGCCAATGAGGTCAACTATGGAAGCTATTTTCTCACTGCAATTAATGGGGAAATATGTTCTAAGAGGTTATACTAAAATTATAAAGACAAGTATGCAAGAGCGGTCATGAGTGTGAGAACTACCTGTGGAGAGACAGGTGAGTTCCCAGTGACCATAGTTTTGCATCAAGGGTCAGCCCTGTAGAAGATAATGTGGCTTAGGCCCACTAGGCCCAGCCCAGCCCATCAAGGGCTTGTACACAGCTGTATATCAGATCCCACGTGTGGGATCATCTTAGATTATGTTGCTAATTTATCTCTTATTTACTTCCTTGTATAGATTAGGAGATTGATTATTCATTATTCTGATTGCCCTTGATTGGGGATAATGTAATTATAAATATACAAACGATCCTCCCATTGAGGTATCGGTTTCTCTCCAAAACTCTATTCTCCTTTGTTATTCTCTTATTCCAGATTATAACATGGTATCAGAGCCTAGGTTATGATCAATCTCTCTTCCCTCGTTGAGCAAAATCCTCTTCTGGCGTGAATCCTCTCTTTACTGCTACTGATAGTACCTGATGTCTCTCTGATCAACAGTGGCCCACCACTGATCAACTTTTGGTGACCAAGAGACCTCCAGTTGTGATTGCCAGTCATCAAGGGTTATTCTAAGGATTTTTCTGGATTTTTTCATCACCTTTTGAGGTATTTTTCAGACTCCTTTCTCTCTTCCGATTTTGGTTCATAACTGTCAGAAAGTTTTTATCCAGACCGTCTATATTTGTGGATCTATATCCAAATCTCATCAGATTTGGACTGGAGGTAGTAACTTTGAACTCCATCAGGCAGTTCATCCTTGATCTAAGATTAGACCACTTGGTGGGCCCCACGCACAGATCTTCTCTCAATTTTGCAGTTCGTCTGGCCCCTTTTTGGTGGAAATCTGCACTGTTTTGTGCTGGTGGGTCCTGGCTTCTTCATCCACTATTAAATCTGCAATCCAAAAGGCTGATTAATGACTGATCAGTGCTGGTTAGTGCACTACTAGTCCACTGATTATTACTGCAGTATTTGCCTTTTATAGCAGATCAGACCACTTTTTGGTTGGTTTGAGTGCTGCTCTCCTTCTTCTTTGGCACTGTCGTATGTCCTATTTGTTGTTGTTTGCATAGTTGCTGTAACCGTTGTTGGTTGCTGTCCTTGGTTGCTATTTCTTGCTGATTAGTACGGTTGCTACTTTTCTACTATGGACAAGTATGATGTTATTCCTGTTAAATTTAATGTAAATAATTACATAGCCTAGTCTTTTCATCTGAAGAACTTTGTCGAAGGCCAAGGACTGTTTGGTTATCTTGATGGTTTGATAACTAAACCTATTATGTCTACTGACACAAAAGCATTAGCTACCTGGTCTAAAGAAAATGCTAAGGTCATCACTTGGATTCTTAACTCCATTGACCCTTCTCTTGCCATTGTTCTTCAAACATATACTACTGCATGTGATATGTGGGGTCATCTCAAGAATGTTTATCATCAAAAAAATAAAGCCCGCAAATTTCAACTAGATAGTGAAATTCCAAAATTCAGTCAAGGCGATAAATCTGTGCAGGCATACTTCAATGGATTTCTCACCTTATGGACTGAGAGGGATGCTATGATTATTCAGTCTGTGTCTGCTGGGTTTCTGTCTGAGGCTCTTAAATTACAAGAGGAAACCCACATCAGCCAGTTTCTTATGAATCTCATACCCGAATTCTAATATGTTCGATCGGCTCTCATGAATAGAGAAGTCACAGCGAACCTGGATACATGATTCCAAGAAGTCCTTCAAGAAGAACTTCGCCTCAACTCTCAGCGTGCCATTCTTGAAGAACCAAAGGCCTACCTAGCTCCTCTTTAGGCTGAGTCTACTCTTCTGGCAACCCCCAATCAGAAGCCTACTCAATGCTATGAGTGCAAAGGCTTCGGTCATCTGGCCAAGAACTGTCAAAAGAAATTGGTTTGTAGATATTGCAAACGCTCTAGTCATCTTATTGATGACTGTTGCAGCTTACAGCAGAAGAATGGGCCCCAACAAAAGCAACATCCTTCCACCATGCCAAGACAAAATGCTCCGGCCGCGTTCCAAGTTCAAGCACCTCTCTCTGACACGGGCAGCACTTCTTCCGGGGCTGTATCCATGACTCCAGCTCAGATTCAAGAACTAATTCAAAACACGGTGATCTCGGCATATGCCTCCATGGGTTTTAATGGTGGTCGGTATCAACCTCTTTCTCCTCTAGCATTTCCTGCTTTTCATTCTTCAATCTCTCAGTCTTCTTCCATTACCCCATCTACCTGGTTTCTAGACTCAAGAGCATCAAACCACATGACTTCTGTGAAATGTAGCCTTCAGCCTCCCACCCTTACCTTGGCAAAGACAAAATCACCACTGCTAATGGAGACCAATTACTCATTTCTGGGGTTGGTACCATTACTTTATTTAGTGTCTCTGGCCAGTCCCTTCACCTTTCCACTGTCTACTTTGTTCCCGACTTATCAGCCAATTTACTTTCTGTCGGACAACTTATTGATAATGGGTACCATATTAACTTTTCTTCCACTGGTTGTGTCATACAGGAGCGGCAAACTGGGAAAGTGATCGCAACGGGAAGTAAACATAGTCGACTGTTTCTGCTGGACATTGGACATCATTTCCTATTTTCTTCTTCTTCTCTTAATTTCAATAAATTGTGGACTATCTGGCATAGTCGTCTTGGTCATGTGAACAATGCTTATTTACTTTCTTTGTTTAAAATTGGTTGTTTAGAACCCACTATTGATAATAAACTGATGTCCTCTTCACTTCCATCCAAGTGTGAAACGTGTTGTTTGAGTAAGAGTCATATTTTGCCATTTCCTATATATCGTTCTCATGCGTTATCATCTTTTGATATCATTCACACTGATGTTTGGGGAATTGCACCCACATTGAGTAGGACAAGGTTTAAGCATGATGTGACCTTTATTGGTGATCATTCTCAATTCACTTGGATTTATTTCATGCGCTTCAAATCTGAAGTCTTTTCTCTTTTCCAAAAGTTTTACAATATGGTTCACACACAATTTCAGAAAGCTATAAAAATTCTTGGATCTGACTCCGGCGGAGATTACATGTCCCATCATTTTTCTACCTTCCTTTCTGATAAAGGCATTCTTCACAAAAAATCCTGCCCCCATATTCCACAGCAAAATGGTGTTGCAGAGAGAAAGAACAGGCATATTCTTGAAACTGTTCGTACTCTCCTACTTGAATCCTTAGTTCCTCCAACATTTTGGTGTGATGCTGCCCAGACTGCTGTGTATCTCCTCAATCGTCATCCTAGCTCTCTTCTAGGAAAAACTACTCCATATGAAGCTCTCTTTGGTCAGACCCCTTCATATTCTCACTTGCGTGTTTTTGGTTGTTTATGCTTTGTCCATCTTCCTCCTACAGAGCGCACTAAGTTGTCACCTCAGGCAGCCAAATGTCTTTTCCTAGGTTACAGTACTGAACACAAGGGATTTTTGTGTTATGACCAATCCGAGAAACGCATGCGAATATCTCATAATGTGATCTTCTTGGAACACATTCCTTTCTTTTCCTTGCGTTTGGAAACTCGTCTTGTTGCTGTATCTTATTTGCCACAATTCCCTTCTCCCCCACCACCTATTACCAATGTGTATGTCCGGTGTAACACGGTTCCTCCTGTGGAGCCTCCTTCTCCTAATCCTTTCCCGCTGCCTCCTGCACCCTCAGTTATTCATACTTCCTCTACTGATAGTGTCATCCCCTGCAATGCTCTAGTCGTCCTTCTATTGCTCCTGACAGATATGGCTTTCCTGCTCTTTTCACTTCTTTGGATAGTGCTCCTATACCCACCTCTTATTCACAGGCTTCGAAGATTGCATACTGGCAGGATGCTATGACTGGGGAGTTGATTGCTCTTGAAGCAAACAGCACATGGGACTTGGTACCGACTCCTGAACACGCCTCTGTGATTGGCAGTAAATGGATCTACTCTGCAAAGGTTAACTCTTATGAGAGTCTTGATCGCTACAAAGCCCGATTGGTTGCGTAGGGTTATAAGCAGGAGTATGGCATCGACTATGAGGAGACATTTGCACCAGTGGTAAAAATGACCACCGTTCGTACTCTTCTTTGTGTCGCTGCAGCCCGTAACTGGCCTCTATGGCAAATGGATGTCAAAAATGATTTTCTTCATGGCGACTTGAAAGAGACTGTCTACCTAAAACCTCCTCCGGGATATGCTTGTCCTCCTCAGCATGTTTGCAAGTTGCGAAAATCTCTTTATGGACTTAAGCAGGCTCCCAGGGCTTGGTTTGATAAATTCCGGGCAGCAATTCTTCAAGCTATGTTTCGTCAGAGTAATTCTGATAGTTCACTATTTCTTAGATGGACACCGAAGGGTTACACATTCCTTTTAGTCTATGTAGATGATATGATTATCAGTGGCAATGATATTTCCGGCATTACTGATCTCAAGCACCATCTCACTCGCCACTTCAAAATGAAGGATCTTGGTCCTCTCACATACTTTTTGGGACTTGAGTTTTCGCGTACCAAATCAGGCATTCGGGTCCATTAGCGTAAATATGCTACCGATTTGCTCACCTCAGCAAGACTTGATGGTGCTCACACTTTTGATACGCCGATGGAATTAAACAGCAAACTCAGTGCAGAGGATGGCCTCCCCCTGGATGACCCCTCTATTTTCCGGCGGATAGTTGGTAGCTTGCTCTACTTAACTATGACTCGACCTGATATTTCTCATGCAGTTCATACGGTTAGCCAATTTGTGAGCAATCCTCACAAACTCCACCTTGCTGTTGCTTTGCACATACTCCGCTATGTTAGAGGCACTCTTACTCATGGTCTCTTCTATCCTTCTAATACTTCTCTGCGCCTATTAGCATATGCTGATGCCAACTAGGCCGGTTGCCCTGATTCTCGGCGATCTACCACTGGCTAGTGTATGTTCCTTGGCGACTCTCTGATCTCGTGGAAATGCAAGAAGCAAACCACTGTGTCCAAGTTTTCCACTGAGGCCGAACATCGGGCAATGTCGTCCTCAAGTGCTGAAATCATCTAGTTCCGTCGTCTTCTATGTGAATTCGGTATCATTGTTGGTCATTCTACACCTCTTCATGGGGGCAATACCAGTGCTACCAGAATTGCAAATAATCCAGTCTTTCATGATCGGACGAAGCACATTGAGATTGATTGTCACTTCATCCGTCAACATGTTGTCATTGAGAAGATAACCTTGCCTCATGTCTCCACTCATGACCAGTTGGCGGATATCTTCACCAAAGCACTTCCCAAGCCACGCCATCATGAACTCACTCGCAAATTGTTGTTTTCTACTTTACCACATCAATTTGAGGGGGAGTGTAGAAGATAATGTGGCTTAGGCCCACTAGGCCCAGCCCAGCCCATCAAGGGCTTGTACACAGCTGTATATCAGATCCCACGTGTGGGATCATCTTAGATTATGTTGCTGATTTATCTCATATTTACTTCCTTGTATAGATTAGGAGATTGATTATTCATTATTCTGATTGCCCTTGATTGGGGATAATGTAATTATAAATATACAAACGATCCTCCCATTGAGGTATTGGTTTCTCTCCAAAACTCTCTTCTCCTTCGTTATTCTCTTATTCCAGATTATAACAAGCCCTACGCCCTTATCACTTTGCACTAATTATAGATGAGTTAACTGCTCATATTCAAGATGAGGTATCTTGGTATATGTTATTTGTAAATGATATAGTGTTGGTTGCAAAACTCAAGAGATGGTCGGAGATTTTAGAATCCAAAGGCTTTAAAATAAACCTTACAAAGACATAATATATGGGTTGCAACTTCAGTAGGCCTATAGAAAGAGCCGAATAATGTGAGAATTCAAGACCATGAGATACCACAAAGAGATTCTTTCTGATACCTTGGCTTCATAATTAGTAAGGATGAGGAGATTGATGAAGATGTCAAACATAAGATAAAAGCGAGATGGTTGAAGTGGAGACTTGCTTCTAGAGTGCTTTGTGACCAACGAATGCCAACAAGATTGCAAGGAGAATTTTACAGGACAACGATTAGACCAACTATGACCTATGGAGCGTAATGTTGGCCAATCAAGAAGCAGCATATGCACAAAATGGATGTAGCAGAGATGAGAATGTTGAGGCAGATATGTAGTAAAACTAGGCAGGATAAAATTAGAAATGAGCGATTTCAAAAGCATTTAGGGGTAGCATCAATAGGGAATAAAATTAGAGAAACCCATCTGATAGTTTGGGCATGTCCAACGCAAGCCGACAATGGTGCTAATAAGGAAAATTTTGGCTATAAAGGTTGATGGCCCACCAAGGGGAAGGGGTAGGCCAAAGAGTACGTGGATGGAGGTCATAAAAATAGATCTGAAAAAGTGCAACTTATTCGAGGATTTGCTCAAGATAGATTGTAATGGAGAAATATAATTCGTGTAGCCGACCCCAACATAGTTGGGATAAGGCTTTGATGCTGATGATGATGAATTGATGGTAACACAAAACTTGGACCACAATGAACCAATTGCATCTCTCTCTCTCTCTCTCTCTCTCTCTCTCTCTCTCTCTCTCTCTCTCTCTCTCTCTCTCTCACGTGCACACGCACACACAAAACTTGGACAGAAATGAGCTAGTGGCAATATTTTCCATGGTAAAAATCATGCATTTCCTTAAAAGGGATAAGGAATTTCTTTCCCATGTCAATAATAGTTGCAAACAACAAAAACAAAAAACAATAATAAGAATAATAATTGTAACACAATCAATGTCATACCTTCGGCCTATGATAAACTGCACCGGAGTGCAAAGGAGCCACCTCATCAACATTCCTAAAGTGAGCATATTGTGAACCTTGATGCTTAACCATTTTTCACATGAAGGAATCATTGGGAGTACCATGGAGAAGAGAAATACAGGAACTGAGAACAAGCAACTCCAAAGAAATTTGTCACGGTAGGCCTCAATCTCCTCTTGCCTTTGACTTTCTCTTCGTCTTGGAGGAGTATATAAGCTAGCATGGTAGAGATTGCGGCCATGGCCAGCTTCTTTAACACATTGTATAAGGGACCTTGGGCCAGTGAGATTTGGGTCATAGGTGATAGTTACTTTGTTGCCTAAAGCATCCATGTTCACAAGATTTACACCTTCAATAGACTCGAGGGCAGACTGGATCAGATCGGCTTCGTCTAGAGAACTGAGGCCTTCAAGTCTTAGATACACTTTGTTCATTTCATCTCCAGAGCTGATGAGGTCAGCTTGGAATCCAGCATCTTCAATGGCTTGGATAAGGTGATGAGAATCAGTGGTGTTGGGATCAAAATGAATCTTTGCTTCTTCAATAGCAAGACCTACCACAGCTTTTTTCACTCCGTCAACCATGAGAAGGGCACGTTCTATGGACTCTGAGCAGCTGGTACAAGCCATGCCTTTAATTCGGAGCCGACATATAGCTATATCTTGTTCAGGAAATTCATCAACTTGAAAGCCCAGGTCATCTATATTTTCTTTGATTGACTTTGCCTGGAGAAAATGTGTGAACTTACAGCATCAGAAACAAGATAAAATTGCAAACATGCATTTTAAAAGAGCTAGAAAGCTAAATAGCTATAATTGAATTAGGGAAGTTAACCCTTCTTTTATAAAATTGTAAGAAAAGCAAGTGGATATCATATATAATAATTTTAAGGTAAGAAAATCAGGTCCATAAGCAAGCAACCAGGGAAGATTTTATGTGAAAAACAGAATCTACGAGTGCATAAAATCACCCTAGTATCTTTTTTCCCCCTCTTCACACAAACTTTCCCATTCGGTGCCCGTAGCCCAAACAAGATTCTTAGACATTCAAACATGCAAGAGCAAATATAGAGGAAATTCAATTCATGCAATTACTTTCAGGCAGACGTAGAATATGCATTAGTTCCCACCCTGAATATCGAAAGTACAAACTCAGCATCCAAATATATTGATGAAATAAAGCATCAATCAAACACAAATATAGGTAGACGATAGAGCTTATGGATAGAGTTACATTTAATGATGATATAAGTCAACATGGAAAAGTTCATATACCTTAATTATAAAAGTATGGCACTTATTTAGGGTAGTTTGTCTTTTAGGGATGGGATATGAAAAAAGGGATTCACATATGTGAATTTTACAGATGTGAAATTTAAACACGTGAAACACAATACCCTGTTTTTTTGGAACCACGTTTTCACATGCGTAAACACTGGACAGTTCGGATTTACATATGTAAAATTCTCATTTATCTCAAAATCTATGAATATTTAAGAGATGAAATTAAGCATTTTGGTTTAACGGGGTCAATAAAAATTTTGAATTGTTCAGATAAAAAATTTGGGGCCCACAAAAGCTGCAAAAAAAGAAGACGATGATGGGATTTGATATTGTGGACTGTCAGAAATTATATTGGCACCTGTTTAACTAGGGAGCTGTGAAAATGTTTCACATGAAAATGGCCCCATTTACATACCATTTCCACGCCATTTTCGCACCTCATTTAACCATGTGATGCGTAAATAGCACAAACAAATGTGTGTATGCGTAAATGTTACACGTGTGACATTTATGTAAATGGGTGCAAATAAATGACCCTTGGAATGAAATAGGACAGGTATGAACAAAGAGTATGACTCATTTTAGAAATGTGCTTTCATACACTGGGGGATACCCAAAAGCATGGAATTTTTCCCAGTTCACTTTTTTCTTTCAATAAAAATAGCAGTAGTTGTGGATAACAATGCATTTAAACAACAGATTTTGATTCAAAATGGTTGCAATAAACTAGACCCAGTTGAGCATGGGAATTGGACAAAGAGTGGCATGTGAGGCCCTTCTAATAGGACACTAATAATTGTCCAAGAAAATATGTTTCTTTTTTTTTGTTTGAGAGCAGGTAATATATTACAAAAAAAAAAAAAGAAAAAAAGAGTAAAGATACAATAGGAGTTTGATCCACAAAGCTATATGGATCAAACTCTTGCAAATATAGAAGTAAAATCATCATGGATTCAAAATAGTAGTTAACACTAGTCTCAATCCACTCGTAACTTGGCCAAACAATAAGGCCCACAATAAGCCTCCCTTAAAGAATTATTAAAGAATCACTGAAACCTCCATGATAAATCTCCATGGAAATGCACCCAGATTAGATGCCAAAAGAATGGACAAGCCAAATCACCCTCTACAGTCAAAGAAACCCATTGGAAATGGAATAACTAATACCAATGGACAAAGCCGCACCTTCAAATCATTAGCATCAAAGAAGCACGGACACGACAAAGACACGCCGACACGGCATTTCTAAAAAAAGCAAGACATGGATACGTCGGGGACACGTTAATATTTAATAATAACAATAATAATATATCTAATCATATAATAAAAGATAATAGAATTTTAACTTTTATCTTTTATTTAAGTTAACAAACTTGCATTTAGGCCCTTTATTGTGTTATTTTTCTAATTTAAAGTAGCCTCTGCCTTATCTTCCTTTTTTTCTTCCAACTAAGAGAGATTTCTTTTACAAACAGCCCCCTTCTCTTTTCTTTATTATAATTTTAATCCTTTTCTCCAACTAAAATAGCCAGTGTGTCCCCAACGTGTTCCCAGCATGTCCGGAAAATAAAATAAAATAAAAATAAGCAGGACACCATTTTTGGCGTGTCGGACAAGTGTTTGGGTGTGTACGTGAACGTGTCGGACACTGACAAGCCTGCCCCGGAGAGGTGTCCGTGCTTCCTAGATAATTTAGCATTGCATGCTGTAGGGTTATTGCTATACTTGCACCAACAGGACCTGAAATTTCCAATAAAATACTCCCCCAAGAATCCCAAAAAATAAGACGACTTATTTCAGATGGTCGTGGACCGCCTTTCAAACCCATCAAAATCAAGCTTCTATACACTGATAGGTGGTGATTTCCAACAAATCATGTTCTAGGAAAAAATAATTACTAAATACTTACATTGATTGATTCTGGTCTGTATATGATTACAGCCTGGCCTTGAAGCGGTGATATTGTGACACTCTCAATTCCTTCAAGCTTTCTGAGAGTGGATTCAATGGATACTGCACAAGAAGCACATTTGATGCCTCCAATTTTAAATGTCAGTGTCCTGGTTTTCCTATGCTGTTTTGGAGATGACTGCGGAAGACTGACAGAAATGCTTTCTGAAGATTGCAGAAGAGGCACCCTAAGATTATTTTCACGATCCATATGATCTTCCTGAAATTCTAAGTCGTTTGCCCTTTGAAACATCTTTGATGCCAAATGACAACGAGTAGAAATTTAAAAATAAGAAAAAAAGTCAAAATTTCAATCTTCCCAAAGGTAAGTGTTCCATCTGATTCTGACATATAAACTGCACATTCCAATGCATCATACTTGAAATAGGAAAGTTCTCACACTCTACACATACAGAAGCAGAAAAAGGAACAATTCAATATATCTAAAATCAGCCAAGTTTTTTGAATTTCTGAGCCATGTTTGCTTGTATGCCAATTCACTACAGCCCCAACCTTTCAAACTAGTAAGTAAAAATCATTACCATGCATCCAACTTCCAAATCAGGGGAAGGGAAAAGAACATCCAAGCTCATCAAAACATTGAATACATAAAAAGAGGGAAAAACAAAAGTAGATAAAAGACCAGTAAGATACAGTCTTAATTCCAAATGACTAATCAGATGTTTACCTTCAATATCATCCACATTTCTGTTCAATATTTGACAACCAACAATTGGGAGTAACTATCTTCCAAATTCACTCAAATTTAACAACAACTGAAACTTGATGGATTGTATAGAATAGTTCTGAAGTCCTAACCTAGTACTAAACATATAACTTCTACCATCCAAAATTCAAAAAAAGAGAGACCCATTTGTTTGCATGAAACTGAGTTCCTTGGGATTCCAAGATATCAATACCTAATAAAGCGGCTAAAATTGCGTAACAAAGTTGACAAAAAACCATAAAAATTAAAAAAAAAAAAAATCCCCTCTTCGGTATAAAATGATTTCCCATTAAGAACCCAAGTTCAATTCCAAGCAAACAAACGAGACCCAAAGGGTTTTGAGTTTTGACCCCGGACTCTGAAGATCGACCATAACCTTATGCTGTTTTTCAGCTCAGATGTCTGAAATTAATCTAAAATTGAAACAGAAAAAGAGAAAACATAAACCCTAGAGGAACTCCAAGGCCGTGATTACTCAAAAACATGAGAAAAAACAGAGATCGGACAAGAAATCTCAGAAGATGATGATGATGGTAGTGATGAATGGATGAAATGAAATTCCAGGTGCAAACAAATTCATCTGGCGTGTGTCAGCCGGTACCTTTAAAGTTTCTTCCACTTGCAAGAAAAGCTTACTGTTCACGTGGTGCCAAGGAGAGGAGAGAAAAGCGGGCTAGGGTTTTGGAGGAGTGGATAGAATAGAAAGCTAGGGTTTAGAAACAACGGTGGTCGGTGGAGGGAAGAAATGTAGGTCTTGGTATTGGCAGAAAAAGGCATACAAGTTTTCCTTCGGAGGTTCGCGGACATTTTGTTTTACGCAGTGTTGCTTATCTTTTTTGAATTTTCAAATGGGTAACGTACGCCAGGAAATGTGTCATCCTCCAAGGGGTGAAGAAAACTATGGTTGAATAATGTCCGCCCCCGCCCCCGCCCCCGCCCCCACACGAGAAAGGAAGCTCGCACACGCAGCTGGCCTCGTATGAGGCATTCCCCCACAGCGGTGACCATAGGAAAGCCAATTAGACACTGCCACATCACCATCGGGAGCGTGTCATGCACGTCCGCTGTGGTACCTGACTTTATTAATTTGAATGGCTCAATAGAAGCCGGTAATATTGGGTGATTAAGTTTATAATCATCGTTAACCAGGCATGTGCATCACCTTAGTTTTACTGTAATTAGAAGTAAGTCTATTATAGTTCTACTGTGATTAGAAGTAGTTCTATTCTTGATATAACAGGGTTTTAGGGCTGATATTATAAATAGAGACTAAAAGCTTTTATGACGTACTTCTCTTCTCATTGCTAGTAGAACTCTCATGTCTTCTCCCTTCAACGTCGGCCAAAAGGCCGAACCACGTAAATCTCTTATTCTTGTGGTATGGCAAACTCCCCTCGGTGATGTGGAAAAGACCGACTAGTCTTCTCAAGGTCGCCGTAGGGAAAACACCTAGGCGTGTTTGGATGTATGGTCAATTGAAGTAAAGTGAGGTCAAGCCCCCATTATCCAACAACAGAAGATAATGGGTCATATCAAAAGTACATAAATTCAAAATTCCCTCTTTCGCCAAAAAAATAGTAAAAAAGCAATATACTTTCTCCACTAAATGACAAAAAATAGCATCTTTTTATACAAAAGGTCAAAAAGATTCTCTATCAAAGCACTAAAAATAAAAGACCATCGTAACCCCTATATTTTATAGATAAGGGCCACGCAAAAGGAAAAAAAAAAACCCATGAGATTTTCCTTTTCTTTGATTTAATAGCCTAAACATGTTTATTTTCTTTTTTGCAAAACAGCCTTAAGCTTTAGTGGTTTATTAATCACATCTTTTTATCTTTTTAGATTCAATCCAATGGTGAATAAAGGCTTGATGAGCATACAAAATGGGCATGATACAAGACCCTGGTGGTTAATAAGACTAGGAGAGGGGCGGCATGAATCAAAGTTGAGCTCAAGTAGGTCTCATAGATATTGCAGTTACTTTTGTTTACCAATGACCGGAAGAAGCCTCAGTTAAGACGTAAGAAATAGAAAGAGGGGGATAATTATGCGGCCTCCCCTGAAATATCTTATTTTGACCATGCAAATAGAGAACTAATTCATATATTATATATATTAAAGCAAAGGGGGAGGTGTGCTGTGAGGGGTGCCACCTCACCCCTGGAAAGTCTCTCCTTTCAGAGAAATGCAAAAGAAAACATGAGATTGTTTACCTTTGATGGACGGTGAGATGGTGAGATGATTTGGCTTTGGTGATTTGATGGAGGGTCAAATTCTATGAGGTTTGGATACTCTCAAGTGGAGCCTTCTCAATCTCCTGAAATCTCTCTCTCTCTCTCTCTCTCTCTCTCTCTCTCTCTCTCTCTCTCCATTAAGAGATCCATCAATCCACGATTAATCTCCTAAAATATCTCTCATTTGCATTACCAAATCCCTTTCACTTCGAGCTCCTAAAATATCTCTCATTTGCATTACCAAATCCCTCTCACTTCCAGCTCCTAAAATCTCTCCTCTACGGTTATAATATCCACCTAACATTCCCTCTTTCCATATAAAGATAAAATAAAATTTAAATTCAAAAAGATTTGAATGCCAACTAATTTGGACGATAGTTTGGACCATCCAACTCTCTATATTTCAAAACCCAATATGTCTGTCGTCCCTAACATCTCTCTCCATTTTAAATCCTAACCTCTCTTCCCATCTAAATAATCAATACAAAGCATTTAAATCCTCTATATCCCTCTAAAATCTCCCCCACCCCTCTCTCAATCTCTCGGTAATTCACGTATTCAAGCATTAATCTTCATTCTGGTAATTCACATATCAACTTCGTCCATCCAAATATTGATTTTATATTTGGATTTTCATTTGTGTGTTGGGTTGGAAACTGCTCTACTAATTTCAATTTCATTTGGTTTGCAATTTTTTGTTGTGTGTGGTATGTAACATGGAACTTAAATCTGCACATCAAATGGTGCAGGTGATCGTTTTTGGGTGGTTTGTAGCCATGCAGTAACCTTTTGAAAAATAATTGAGTTGAATCAGAAAAATCATTCAGTTTGAATCAAGATTGTACCGGAGCCATTTGAGTAAATCTACATACCACACTAGAAACTCCAATGGGGCCTTCTTCAACTATAATCATTTCTGAATAAAATATAGTGTACAATAGTAAAAATTAATTTTATCAATTTTTCATTCTAGCATTATCATGGTTATCATGATTTTTTTTCAACATGGGCTTATTTGAAAATATTGTAATGGCCTAAGAAGAAAAAACGAAACTACAAAAATGTGTAACTTTTAAGCATCCATCCCTCGTAACTATGATTGCTCAATCAGCGAATACTATATTAGCAATGGTCGTTAGATGTGATTAGAGTAGCATCCCATCCAAAGGTTCAAGCAGCCGAGGAAACACTAAACCAGCGTTAATGGATCATGCGTGTTATTTGAGTCATTTTAGAACTATATTTGTATATTTCTTGTGGTATGAAGATTAGATAGTCATTTATTTTATTTTCAGTAGCATTTATCTTTTTCCTAACAAAGCATTTTTAGATAAAATTTCAATAAAAATTATATAATTATTTCATTTTTAAATTTGGGAGATTTATTTGTTGCTTTGGTGAGGCACCTCCTTCTATAAAGACGACCAGCGATCAATGCCTCTCTTTACAAGTGTTTCTGATATGCTTCTAAGATTTATAGATAAGTTATAACCTATTGCACATGAATACAAATTTAATTCCCTACAATGTGGAAGATCATCATCTATTCTATGGCCTCCGATTAAAAAAAAAAAAGGAAGATCCTTTTCTAACAATCCCTAACCTATTGCACATGGCCCACTTTATGATTTATCATGAAAAGGATAATATTATTCTTTTAATAAGATCTATCATACGTAGAGCACAGAATCATTTGTGTGTCCATTAAAGCATCATATTCAAATAAAGATTTGCTCTTATCCGACTCAAAACAAACAATTCTCTTAATAAAATGACATGTTCATCTATAAAGTATGATCATGTACAATTATTGTGAGTGAAGTGCAGCAGGTCGTTAAGCTTGATAGGTCGCTATTTATTGGACTCAACTTTTTTTTTGAATGACATAGATTTTCTCCAATGCAACTTGTTGGGACCAACACATTTTCGATTTTCTTAGTGTGCTTAGGTGCTAAATTGCTCTTTGTTAACCGAACAGTGCAGATACAAAATTAATATGTTTTACTTTGATGAGGGTCTATTAATCTCAATTCTCCCCCTCAAAAAGTAAAAGATAAAATATGAATCTTTCTACTTACGATAAGTTAGGGATAATTTATGCTTCATTAGCCCAAACTATGTTCTTTGCTTTTTCGGGATTTGAAACTCACCAGAACAATTCCTTAATTTATTAATGGCCATTTATCATCTGTTTATCATGTTTACTAATGCTCTTCACTTCTATAAAATAATTTCCTTTTGATATTTTATTTTTTATATATTCTCATTTTTTGTGCCCGGGCTAAGCACAGGCCTTTGTTGCTAGTATATATTAGAGCAATGTGATTCGTTTTGCCACGTAGGTAGGTAGGAAACTATCCTTTCGGAAAAATATAAAAGAAAAGGAATATAGCGCTTTGACATGGGCCCTCCCAAAACTGCTAAACTAGAAAGTTATCCATTTGAAAAGTTTGAATCCCCTAAAATTTCGCTCTCAAACTTATGATATTTCTGTTAAATAAATTCAATTATGTAAATTATCTCTTTGAACTCAAACCTTAATTCCTAATATCTCTCCTCAACGATAGGAAACATTATCCCCAAAAAAGTCATCCCAATTACCAAAATACCTAGAGAACATTGCTATCAACATTATTTCCTTCTTTAAAAGTTCCAAACCAAACTTATGATATTTCTGTTAAATAAATTCAATTATGTAAATTATCTCTTTGAACTCAAACCTTAATTCCTAATATCTCTCCTCAACGATAGGAAACATTATCCCCAAAAAAGTCATCCCAATTACCAAAATACCTAGAGAACATTGCTATCAACATTATTTCCTTCTTTAAAAGTTCCAAATTAATATGCCTTTGTCACCGTATGCATTTTTTATAGTTTTGTGACTTTGGGTCCCAGTCAATTCACCGGCCCTTAAGATGGCTAGCATAGAAGAGCTTTTTATTTGGGTAAAAGGCATAGAAGGGTTTGTTTCAAATTGATATTAAGAGAATGATTTATACTGTGCAGATGAATTGAGTTTAAGGGTATTTTCCCAAATCTGATAGATTGGACTTCGCTATCCCTTTCCTCCTCATGAACTAGTAACACATGGCCATGCTTAGCCCGAGCCCTTAAATAAAGCTATATTTAGTTTAAGGCAATCTTTTGAGATGCGAAATGAGAAAAAACATAAATCTAAAACAAACAAATATATCATTTTCTTCATTTTTTAAATTATATAAATATAATTTTCATTTAATATAAACACAAAATGAGAAAAGATGGGCACCTATGATAGACTTATATATAGAAAAAAAAAAAAAGTTTCTTACCCAATCCTAGGTCAGCTCAATTAGTCTGGTCATATCACTTTCTGTGAGAAGGCATGGGTTTGAGTCCCCTCATTACTAATCCCTCCCTTATAATTATTAGTATATTTGGGACAGGTGGTGATTCCGGCTCTCAACCACCGAGTCCGAATAAATAAAATCTGAGCACGACCCATCTATTATATCCTAAACCCCATGTCCAACCCAAAGCGGGCCGGGCCGGGCCAAATCCATGAACACCCCTACAAAAAGCACTTTTCATTTTAAAAGAAAAATTCAAAAAGCTACTCTTTTCACCTTTTGATTCCACCAAACCTTTACTTTTATTGTCTCTTGTATTAAGCATTCACTTCACTTCATCAGTAAAGTAAATTTATCAAACAAGCGATTTATTATGTACTTATTGTGATTTGATGCTATTGCATGTAAACGTTAATTATTCATGCCCATCCCTAAACCCTAACCCGTGACCTGACCCACATGTAAAAGAAGGAAAAAAAGAAGGAAAAATCGGATTGCAACTTTATAGCGGCATGCATTAGTTGCATAGCTGAAAATGCAACTTTTTCTCCTCTCATAGCGGAGGAAAAGTTGCAAATGCTAGATAATTATGCTGAGTGGAAATACTATTTGCAAGTGTTCCTCCTCTTAGAGCGGAGGAAAAGTTGCAAATGCTTCATATATAGCATTATGCTCGGTGGAAATGTTGTTTGCAAGTTTTCCTTCTCTTAGAGCGGAGTAAAAGTTGCAAATTCTACATATCTAACTGTATATGGAGTGGAAACATTGCTTGCAAGCAAGTTTTCATCCTCTCACGGCAGAGGAAATGTTGCAAATGTTGCATATCTGCCTTTATACAAAGTGGAAACGTTACTTGCAAGTTTTTCGAGGAAAGGTTGCAAATTTGACTTTTCTTCCTCTGCCTCTAACAGACATTTCCTTTGGAAACATACCTTTCATTTTCCTTTAATATAAAACTAGCAACAAAGGCCTACGCTAATCTTAGGCCTAAAAATAAAAATATATTAAAATTCGGATAAGAATTATAAAAAAGAAAATAAATCTCAAAGAAAAGCAAACTTATAAAGAAGAAACAAATCTTTAAGATTTTGCCTACTTATTTAATACATCTACTGAGAGTTAGAGACATAGATGCAATGAAATAGAATCACTAAATAAGATTAAACTAATGTAAAATAATAACTATTAAATTTAGTTCCAAATAAAAAGTATAATAAGAAATAAGATAAATATTTGTGCAAGTCATTTAAATGAAGATCAGTTAAAAAAGGTATAGAAATAAAGAAAAAAAACCATAACAATTAATTACTCTCTTAATTTTCCAGTTGTCTAGATGAAGTACTTAGTATAGCTTACTTTTTGAAAAAATCTAGAACTGAAATAAATTAATTAGACGACACGTGTTGTGTAATGATTTAGATTGACTCTTAAGTGGCCCCTCTAATTTCATAACATTAGAGTGTTTGAACAATTAAAAAAAAAATCTAAGACCTTGTCAGGTTAACAGTAAGGCTTAAAAGTATGCATAATAGAGATGGGTATTTGGTAAGACAACACAGTGTGGCCCACATAGGAAACATCTAGACCTCAATTTTTTTATCAACTCAGACATTACATATTCATTAAATAAGTGGGCCGCATAGTGGGCTACTTCACAAGAAGAAGACAGAGGAAAACCCACTTAGCGAATTTATCTATGAGGCTTGGATGACCGTATTTGAATTGTGGAGATGACATCCATGGAGGCTTTTTGTAACACCCCCCAACAAGTGTGGGTTTTTTCTTTTTCATTTTCTCTTGATAAATTTTTACTATATGACAAATTTGTCCATATCACATTTATATATTTGGAAATTTATTTTTTAGGGTTTAATTGAAATAGCTCTCTTTTAAAGAAATCTAATTGAATTCAATATATTTTAATCAAGTCAGAGTTGCTAATGGATAGGCAGGTAAAACCAAGTGGATTACAATAACACTCGAACTAATTTTGTGAGACCCATTTGGCCACCATTTCACACAATAAATGGTTAGACAGGAAATGGTCTTTGCTTATCTATTGCCCAAACTTCAATGATCGTGACCATTGAAGAATGGGCAGGTGTGATGAACAGTTACACTGAATTGATTATTATTATTATTATTATATATGATAGCTTTGGCTAGAGGGGCCCACCTAACCAATCCAAAACTGTATCTTTCCCTTACTCCTTCCTTCATCTTGCTTTCTCTACATATCTTTTTTATTCATAATTTAATATTTTTATTTATATTTTTTTATATGTACAGATTTTTTCTTATTGAGATATATGTTTTAATATATTTTCATTTGACTTTTCAAATTAAAGTTTTAACATATTCCATATATATTATAATATATTTCATTTTAAAAACGTTCTCTACTTAAACATACATTATAATATTCATATAAGTACTTAAATATTATATATAAAAAAAATAATGAAAATTTGATTTATACAAATTTAAAAATGAAAAAATGATATATTTTTTTGTTTTAGATTTTTTTTATCATTTTGTATCTCAAAAGATACCCTTAAATTAAATATAGCTTTATTTCATTTTGTGGGCCCGGGCTAAGCACCAGCCTATGTTGATAGTATTATATGTAGCATGGATATGCAATAGTGGATCACTCTTCATATCATCCAAAGGTACGCTTATTTCTCCTGTTATGCTTTATTTGTGAAGAACTAATTTTCTTCCTTAGAAGTTTTAATTTTAACTTATGAAGACTTTTTTACCCTCAACCATCACTTGCTGAAATGATTTTTTATATATATATATTTATTTTAGTTAGGTTAAAATTTTGTAATTTATAAATAAATATATCTCAAAGAAAGCAATAAATTTGACTACTTGTAACTTAAAAAAAAATCAAATGGGATTTTTAAAATTTATATGTATGTTATATGTCCTTGTGATTCTATCGAAAAGCTATTTTTTCTTAGAAACTTTATATGAATTCTTGATATACCTGATACAATGCACTAAGCGTTCAATATAAGTCAAAGCTCTTTTGTATTATTGTTTATTATTTTTTTAATAATTGCTATTATTTCTATTTTAGGGCCTGGGCTTAGTATGGGCCTTTATTGCTAGTTATAACTTATACGGGCATGCATATTGCTCCCGATTTGACTAGGTATTCACTTTGAAGAGAAAAATAAAAAATCATGACAAATTGTCAAATTAAACATTGAGTCCCTGATTGAGTTTCATGGAGAGTCTAAAATTTCTAATTTTTTGGACAAACTCATTACTTAAATATAAAAAAAATTAAATATCGCTTTCGAGTTATTTAGTATGATTGTGTTGTGTAACATCTGTGAGGTGGACTTTTCCCTTTTCTCATGAAATGGAAATGCCTTTTCTACCCCTCCCCTGATTTTTCTTAAAAAAAGAAGATTTTCCAAGACATCCCATAACATAAATCTCTTTTTCAGTTTTTCTTCAAGCAAATGCTGATGCACAAATCATTCCAGTAGAAGGTAGTGGTTAGAGGAATATTTGCGGGGGGTGCAGAACGAGTATGTAAAGGATTTGAAAAGTTTTATCATGACCTACTTGTATGCTGTCTGCTTGGAACCGGAGTAATGTTTCAAGTAAAATCTCGGTGCCTAGACGCTAGAAATAGCATTCATTCTCTAGTTTACATTATTATTATTTTTTTTTTGTATTAATGGGGTATGCCCCATTTGGAGGCTCTATGCGACCTCCTTTCTGTATAAAAAAAAGTATTATCATGACCTACTTGTGTGTGAAATATGGTAACCATCCAATCAAGGAAGGGGTAATATTTTGCGAGCTTCACAGTTACCGAAATCATAGGTTTTTTTTTTTTTTGAAGAATAATTTTATTCAACACAGAGAACCAACAAAACAACACCACCACACAACAAGCAACTACAAAGACTAATTCTTGTCCTACACACACCCACACAACCCCCCGCCCCCACGCCAATGTCATCCTGATTAAGTTCGGCAAGCTTATGAGCTTGACCATTTAAACTCGTAGGAATAAAAAAAAAAATCCACCCCAATACCCCCACTTCACAAGCAGCCCTCTCCCATACATCAGCCTGATTAATAATAAAAATAAATAAATTTGGCAAGCTTATGAGGTTGACAATTTTAACTCCTAAGAATAAAATAAAAATCCACCCCGTACCCCAATTCCACAAGCAGCCCTCTCCCATACATCATCCTGATTAATTAAAAAAAAAAACAAAGTTTGCCAAGCTTATGAGCTTGACCATTTAAACTCCTAGGAATAAAAGAAAAATCCACAAACCTAAGTAGGAAGATTAATCCTTTAATGCTTAAAACAATAGGCCCAAATAGACCAATTATCATATACCTTCAATGTATGAAGAGAAATGCTATGGAGACCGACACATAGCCCGAGTTGCAGTCCGATGTCCAGCTGGCCAGCTGAGGTGACTCCACAGTATACTCTTTTTTTTTCAACTTTTCAATGTCCCCATGCAGTGTACTCTTTTTATTTCAATTCGAGCTGCAATTCGTGCAGGGAATTCGGTCTCCATAGCATTTCTCATGTATGAATTACTTCTTTGGCATTCGATATCACATGCACCCTGTCGAGGCCTTTTCCAATCCGCTAAGATCGCCCTTGTTTCGGCACCTAAATCATAGTGGTTAGTTGAAGTAGTATATGTGCCAAAATCTGCACTAGAAATTGATTGCCCTCCAAAATTCACCGATTGTCAAATTTAGGTTACTGTTAGTTCATGGTTTGAGGTTGTTAGATTCACAGGGGATGAGAAAGGTAAAGTTGCACAAGTCCTTCCAAGCTTAACGATGCCCCAACCGTCCTTCAAAATTTATGCATATTATATAAAATAACACTTTTCTGAACTCAGTCTAGGAAGATCCAAAGAGCCCCTGTCATTAAATATTATAAGTGACCAGAGTTACAAGTAACCCTATGCAAGTGGAGCTCTAAACATCCAAACTAGGTATTAAGATTTATTTTATTAAGTGCTACCCAGCCCAGTTGATGATTGTATTTTGAAATATATAAATATGAAGCTCACTGTTTCCTTGGAATATGAGATGCAGCGAATGAGCAGAAATACTTTTATAAGGTCCGATATCCCCATCATATGAAAGAGAGTTTGATGAACAAGCTATGTATAAAAGATCGTCTTCACGAAATGTTCCTTGGGCAGTCATGAGTGATGTCTATTCGGTTCTGATCTTGTTCACATTGGTGGCCATATAATGGTAAGAACATATCGAAGCAACAATATTGATATACACCATAGCTTTTGAAATGATGTAACTACACATTGAAATCTAGAACTAAGATCTAATTGTGAGAATTATGACCTTTTACAGCTAACATTCTGCATATACTCCTAGTGTTCACTTCTAGAGTTACTTTCTCAAGTTGGTTTTTGTGGTGGAAATAGATGTTGATTGGTTTTCTAAGAGTTATTTTGAAGTCCCCCTAGGATGGGGTACCTAAAAAAAAAAAAAAAAAAACTAAGGTTCTTTTGAAGTGATTGATACACTTAAAAAACAAACAGGTATAAGGGTAGGATTGGTAGGGGTGCTCAAAAGCTGGGCCCGACCAAGGCCCAGCCTGCTTTGTGCTAGGTTCCAGCCTCAAGTTTCAGTACTCGGGCCTGGCTTGCTTATAAACTCTGGGCCAGATTAATTTTTGGCCTGGGGTTTGGATTACTGATAGAAAGCCCAAATCCGGACCTGTCCCATCCGAATAAGTAATGCATGAAGTTTAGCGTCTGATTTGCTCAAACAAGTCATTGAAAGCCCAAACAAGTGATAGAAAGCCAAGCTCGGCCTGGGCCAATTGACTGAATGGGCAGGCTTAGACCTGACATTTTTAAGGCAGCCGGGCTTAGGCCAAACAGTAAGGCCTTTGTTGGGCTTGGGCAAAAAACGGTCCTGTGTTTCTAAAGTCAGGTTGGGCCTCTAATGCCTTAGCTCGGCCCACCTAGGCCCATAAGCAGCCCTAGATGACCCAGTTGTTTGGAAGAGATAAGAGGCTCACAGGGAAAGACACCTCCCATTAGAAAGGCTTTTAATTGGGTATTTAACACTTTTGGTGTGCAAGTTTTAACATGATCAAATATCCAATCTCAAGGCCTGGTTTTAGTGGGGGGTATAAGCCTTGCTTTTTAGGGGCTTTGTACTGTTTCTGTTTCTCCTTTATTAATTCAAATGACCTTTAAGCAAAAAAAAGAAAAAAAAAAAAAAAAGCCCTAGTTTTCATAAAAATAAATAAAACAGAGTCAGATGCTTTAATTGGAGAAAAGAAGCAGCCATGGTGGTTATGTTAAAATGAGAGTACACATGGCATTTGTGAAGTAAAGAGTACTCTATGCGGTGAGACAGGTAAGTTCAAGTTGGAGTTGGATTAGATCAGAGGTCCACTTTGAGCCCTTATTTACCTTGATTATGTTTAACTTTATGGTAGCTTATGTTTTTTGCTTCTATATGTGCTAATCAGTTAAAAATTAGAGCTGACCTACAATGTTGAAGAATGGATTTTGAATCAAATAGTTTGAAACCAGTAGGTAGAAGAATGAGATGATGTATGAACTACAAGTTTAATGAATTCGAGACTAGCGATGGCATTGATCAAAATTTAAAACAACTTGGTGCCACAGAGAGGTAAGTTCCCATATGGAGCAACTATAAAGCAAAATATGTGACAACATTATTGCTTATAGTGTAAGTGCAGGGTGGAAAACTGGAGGCATTCACAGTTAGCTATTCTCAAGTCTTCACATAAAATTTAATTTTTTTTCTCCACAAATTGTACTTCAAAAGACTGCATTGATCATGTTTTATGATTTTATTTCCTCTTCTTCTGTTAGGCCCCGCCCCGGACTAATCGTAATTAAGACTAATTAATCTCAATTAGTGTTAATTAAGCATGATTAATTGTGCTAATTGTGATTGATGAACTAAATGAGTTGGGTTAGTCTCAAATGATTGAATTAAGCTTAATGAAGTGAACTTGAAAGGGAATGAGTTGATTAAAAAGAGTTTAAACTCAAACAAGGTAAACTAAGGACCTTTTTTGTAAATACGAATTTTCTCGTATTTTGTCAAATACGGAAATTCTTGATACCAATGTGTGTATCTCGAAGAGTACGTCAGCTTTCATAATACACTTAGTTTCATTTGACTTAAGGTTGATCAAATGGGTCTTCATTTGACCCAAATGGTGAATAAGAAAAATAGAAGGGGACTTAAGTGCAAAAATCCCACTTATATAAGCTAAGAGATGAGCCTCTCCCCATTTTACAAACCCTAGGCACCTCTTCTTCCTTTTTTCTTCCATTTTCTACATCAAGAGTGGATATTGAGAAGGAGTTCAAGTGATTTTGGAAGAAGTTTCATCTACTTCATCTTCTCCATTAGGCCATCCTCCATTGTTGAGAGCTTGGAAGATTCTTTGGGAGAGATTGTGTCAAGCCAAGCCAAGGAAACAGGGCTTTTGTCAAAGAACTTCAACGAGAGGCAAGTATAAGCATTACTTGTGATTGTTGTTAGTATTGTGAATGTAAATGGAGATTTTGATAAGTCCTTAAAAATGTAGAATTCCCTCATCATTTTAGAGTAATTAAGGACTTAATCATCAAATCATGGACCATTTTAGTAAAAAATTATGATTTTATGTTTTTGAGCATCAAAGTCTAAATTCGAGTCAAAATTCATCCAAAAATTGCATTTTCACATAAAATCATGAATTTCTCTATTTTTGGCATTGAAAGTCAAAAATTTCTCATAACTTTTTAATCACATGAAATGATGAATTTTCTTTGCACCTTTAATTTAATTGAAGAAAACTTGATAAAATGGTGACATTTTATGCATTTATTTGGTGTGAATTGGGACCGCATCTTGCATAATTCCTTACCTATATGATTAGATTATTCTTTGATCTTTGCTTTTATTTTTGTAGGGAATTTCAGAAATCGGGGTTCACGGAAGAGAATTGATGAATCAAATGCACCATGGACCCACCTTCCTTTGGCATGGATTCCAAGGTAGGGGCGGCCATGGTAGGGTCCGCTCTCATATGCAAGAAAAAAATCAGATTTAATCTTTTGAAGATAAGTTCCAAATTTGTAGGCCATGAGATGATGAGGTGTCATATCTACTCTCCAACAAATATTGCTTACATGTCAAGATGGATGGCTAAGATTCAATTCAAGCCAAACAAAGAAGAAAACAAAATTGCAAAAGAAAATCCCTCCAAGGTAAGGACGTCCAAGGCAAGAGAATTAAGGCTTGCACACTCATGTGGGGCCCATCATTTGTTCTAATTTGAGATACAAATCTGAATTTCAGATTTGAAATTATTTTAGCCAAGGCATGGGACGTTCCATGTTGTCAACACCCAAGTGGGGTCCACATGCATTCAAGAATTGCACATCAAATCTGAAATTTCAGATTTGAATTGATTCTTAACCAAAGTGGGACCCAAGAGAGGAAGTTGCATGAGATAAGAACAATCCTATTTTTACTAGGATTGTGAGCCAACCCCTAGAAAATCTCTCAAAAACTCTCCTAATCCTAATCCAACTTGGACTACACACTACTAATCCTTACCCAAATCAAAACCTTGCAACCCAAGCTATCAAAAATATATAAAAAGAGCCACAAAGAGGGCTGGACGTGCATACCATACCCCCCAATCCTCTTGGACGACCAGCAACAATAATTCACCCTTTTTCCATTATTTTCTTCATCTCTCCTCCTTCCATCAATATTTCATCCAAGGCCTTCCCTAAGGCACACTACCACTTGGGTTTCTACGCCGTCGCGCCGCCGCCGTTGCTATCGTCACTCCACCATCGGATCATCCTTGAAATTATCTTCCCTTGCTTGGATTTCAGATCGCGAAACGAGAGCCGGTTGGATCGCCGTTCAAGACCGCGAGTCCCTCTCCTCCGTTTAGTGTTTCTTGTGTCTATGGTAAGGTTGGATGCACTTTATTTTTATTAAAAGAATTTTGTAATGGTTATTTGCTTGTAATGGGTCTTTCATTAATAAATCAAGTTTATGGGGTCTTGGTCTTCACCAATGAGTCAACATTGAATTTTTGTGCGTAGTGACAGTGCGCACTTGGTGCGGTGGTCTTGATTTTTCTTGATGGCATTAAGCAAAGTAATTATTGCAAAGTTTTAGAATTAAAATCTAATTTCTTTATTCTCTGATTTTATTTTATTTTATTTTATCTTTATTTTATGCACCTTAACAATTATTGCAATTGGTTGGGCTAATAAATCTTATGGTGATGCAGTGGTTAGATTAGGTTTCTAGATTAGGATTTTAATTTTCTTTGGTTGTAATTAATATTTCAGATTTGCAATTAATTTTTAATTCAATTAGAAAATTTGATTTGTATAGTTTTTTTTTTAGGCTAGAACTAGTTTTTTTTATTAGGACAGGTTTTGCGATAAATAAACTCTCCGTGGATCGATCCGGTTTCACCGGTTATTACTACAATCGCGGCCTTTCACTTGGGGCTACGATCAGATTTCATAGAAATTTGGAGTTTGTGTATATTTCTATTGATCCTTAGAATGATTTGTTGTTATGGATTGATGGAATGAGTAGAATGAAATGATTATTGTGTGTATTAAATGATGAATGAGGAGTGAACAGGAGGTCCAAAATTGATTACAGGTGGTTGTGGTAATGAATGGAGAAAGGAGTAAAGAAGAGAGAGAGTTGCAGAAATTCAGACTGGGTTTCTGAAGCATTCGCTCGAGTGACCGGCTCTCTGGATGAAGGCGCTTGAGCGGACAAGGGTCTGCTCGAGCGACCACTTTTCTGTTTGAGTTCACTCGAGCGACCACCTCTTTGTCTGGGTCCGCTTGATTGAACTTGAGTCCGCTCAAGCGAACCTGATACTGGACAGGGCATTGATTGAGGCTGAAAATTTGGTCAATCGATTGGACCGAGGACTCCGTTTGAGTCCAGTTGGTTTTGGATTTTGTAGGAAACATGAGTACTTTTGGACACTTGTATATCCTCAAAAATTAGCTTTGTGGCTAATTAATACAAATAGAGATTTGGTGAGGATTGGATAATGGAATAGAAGCCTTAAGAATTGAACCCTTGAATTAGTAATGGGTTGAGTGTTAATTGATTATGGACTATACCTCTATGGGTGTTAAAGTATGGGGACTCCAATGTATACATAAATACGAATGTGATGTCCATCGAGAATAATATGTACATTGGATAACCAATGGTTACACCCAAATGGTGGGTAAGAACTGGAATAGAAATGAGTAGAATCGGGTAGTCAATGATTCTCTCATGCCATTGTATTTTTATCACTTCATTCCAATCTCACAAGGTTGATGTCATTGTCTGTTTCCTTTCCATTGTTAAGAATGGAATCACTGTATAGAATTGAATCCCGAAATGGATTGATAATGAAATGTATTGACCTTTGAGTCTGGCCCTACCTAGCTATTGTATGAAATTCTAAATGAATTTATGTTCATAAGGCTGGGGTCATGAATGGTGCGCCCTTCCGCCCTGAGCCAAATGACTATTCCTACTGCAGTAGATAGATTTGGGGGCGTTCCGGAACTCCGTGGTGATGCTAGTGTCCCTGGCCCGGACACTGGTAAGTTCCACAAATTTCGATCGTATCTACGGGTACTAATTGATGCCTTCCATTCGGAAGATGAATCATTCCTTTGAGGGAAGATGGTAAATGAAATGAAATGACAGGAAAATAAAAACTATAGTAGTTGCCATTTTATACATGTTTATTGATTGGCTTATTATGCTCATCCATTGTCATTGTAGGAATTAGATTGAACCTGTCTAGAATTGGAACTGTTTACTAAATATATTGAATGAATTTAGTAAATGTACTAACATGTGCTATCACAAGTCTTGTTTATGCTTTATTGAACCGTCGTGTTCACTAGTGTTATTGATAGCATTACAGATCCGATTGCCCTTGCTGGCCCAGCAGCGGCCCCGGCGGTAGCGGAGTAGACCGTTGCGATTCCTCCGGGAGGATTGATAGAGTGGGACGGTCGGAATACCAATTGATATGGGTATTTGAGTGCGTAAAGTGGACTAGGGATATTTTGGGAAATTCTTTTGAGAATTCTTTTTGTAATAGTTGAAATACATTTTGGAAATGTAAGTATTTTGAGAACTTGAACAGTTGTCAACTTGCATAGTGTTTAGATATGCTTGAGTTGATGAAAGAAAGCAAGTGATCGATACATATATATAAAGAACCTTATTTTATATACATGTACATTTTGAATTAATTGTCAATGTGTATTTCCGCAAATTGTACAATTGACAGGTATGTATGGATTGAATGTTATCCATTGTGAATTCTATTTTAACTTCGGTTAATTCAGAGTTTGCGGGAGTAAGTATGGTTCACGGCCCTGGATTATCATAACTCGGGCCTGGGTCGTGACATATTTTCGGTCATTGTTGCTTGTGCCATATATGTGCAATTAATTAGAGAAGGAAGTAGCTGAGATGCTAGAAATTCAAAGAAAAGAATTTCGATCAAATACATTGAAATTAGATAAAAGATGATCAAATATATGGATTGCAAGTTTAGTGGATTTGTGACAAGCTAGTATTGTGTATAAGATGAAAGTGATGGTGGCTTAGGCCCAACATTGCCTGGTATATCATTGTAATTCAAGTTTTCCGTTCTGTAGTTATGATCCAGGCGAAGTTACAAGCTACTGTAGGTGTTCTCTGTGAACCACAAAGACATCCGGGACCATCATATCTATTAATAGATATATCAGCAGATGGCACTGGCCAGCTGGATAGCTAGAATAGGACAACCTGCCCCTTGAGCATTTGTGCTTGGAATATTGATTCAATGAAGGCTGGGAAAGATGTTCCACCTTTGAGTTAAACCCATTAGTTGAGCATCATTTTCTCATGCTGGAACTCTTTATAGTATTCCCCAGCCATTAGATGATTCCGTGTAGTGTCTCTGTTTCTTTAGATTACATTTCCTACAGTTTTTCAGATTGCTTTCTAGCTGTTTTGGATTTTACACTGGCTGGGTGCCTTGGCAATTTATTAGTTCTGTTCTTCTAGTTGTTTTTGTTATGGGTTTCCTTCTCCCAGTTATGGAATGCAAAATTAAAGGAACGCTGATCTGCTCCTCATGTTCTTGGATTTGGTTCATATTGAGTAAAGAACCATTCATGTCTATACAAACAATGTGATCAAACGACCAAGTCAAGCAACAGTTTTGTGAAACTATATTCTTTAAATCTATGTTTGTACTGAATATATCGCTCGAAAAGGGCAGTTGTCTGGTTAACCCATGTTGAACTGCCTCTTGGACCATACTGCCTTGAGGGCCAGGCTCAGGCCCTGTAGGTTTAAGAGTATGGTTTCCTTGATAAATTTGGTTGGATGGGCAGGAGCTGTGAGGCTTCAAGTCTACATTCTGGAAGTATCTAATAGTTGTCTGCCCAATACTGTTTGCATATATATGCTAACAGTGACAAATCAATATGGCCATCTTTTTGCTGAGGTGGAGCATCTCTTTCACAGTCTGTGTTCAGTTCCAAGATTCAAGACTTCGGTAGGGGTCTTGAGGCTTCTATCTCAAATCCTTTATACCTGAAATGACATATAAAGGCCCGGCAAGTTTTGCCTCTCTTTACTTGATTTATATATTGTTATGGGTGCAATTCATTATTGTTTTCTTAAACTATGTTTATATTGAAATTACATAGAAAATGATGAATTTGTAAAACTAGACCAGGCTGAGGGGTACAAACTTTGGCTAGTCTATGCCTGAGCCAGAATGCAGTTCAGACTTGGCTTGTCTGGGCTCAGGCTTAAATCTTTATTTTGAAGCCTGGCAGAATTTAGAGTGGGCTTGGATACCTAAATTGGGCCTTTCAACAATTTATATGCATTTATACTTATAATATCACCTTGGCTTGAATAGTCTGGCTAAACAAGGAGTTGATTGTGTTGTTTCTTCTGTTCTAATGGTTTCTGTAATTTTATTTTATTTTTTATGGGTTTTTTTTTTTTTTTTTTTTTTTTTTTTTTTTTGGAGAGTCTAATGCTCCTGTACAGTTTTCCTTTGTTCTTGGGTTTTTAGTTTTGTTCTCTTTGTTTAGTTGGGAATACAAGTTCAGCTTTTTCTGATAAAAATCAAAATCACCATGGTTTGGTCTTCAAGCTCAGATTTAAAATATGGGTTGAGCTTACCCACATGAAATTTGAGCCTGTTTTCGACAATGGGTAACAGCTACCCAGCCCACTGCACTTGAGTTGACCCTCAATGGGGCTTGTGTTTGTAAGTGCTTGCATGGGCTAGCTCACCTTGAACTTTTATGAATCTGATTGATCACCTTCCTTGATGAGGCTCACTGTTTGGATGGGATTGGATTGCTCTATTGCCATTAGCCATTCCAAGGTTGGTTTAATTATTGCAGCTTTTTTCTAGTGAAACCAGCCTTTGTCAAGGTCACGAGAAAATGAACCTAGACTACTTCCATCTTGCCCTTGGCGCGTGACTTTGAATAGCTCCTGATGTCTCTCTCCTGGATATCATAAATGCACACAGCGACATCTAGCTCGCTCTTTAAAGCCATATGTGCTCCATCCACATTCTCAAGCACCCCATTAGTGGTCAAGTCCCTTTCTGTGGCTCTCTCCACATGAAGGGTGAGTAGCTTATGCAATGGTAGTAAGTGTCATGCTTGACCTTGAGGAGCCCTCAAGTGGCTGTTTTGAGGCCCCCCGTCCAAGCAAATTAATGTCATATCTGATATAAGAACATCTTTACATAAGGAAAATTTGAAGTAGTTCCTAATTTAAGAAAATCAAAACTCTTATCATTCAATTTTTTTAACCTAAATTGAATCCTAAAGACTTATCTAATCCACCCCAAACATAGCATGGAACCATCAACATCCGACCCTCTAAATGAAAAAGGAAGAAAATAAGATACGAAGATAAAAAGGATTGGCGAAAGGTGGGTGTGTGCTCCAAGGAGGAAAATGAAGATGAAGTTGAAGGTTCAATAGGGATTAGAAGATTAGATAAGTGAAGGTCTAACTTTTTTTTTTTTTTTTTTTTTGTTTTTTTTATCTTTTACATTACACCAACCAAATTATGGGGACTCTTTCGAAATTTCCCTTCTTATAGCATAGCTACATTTTTCACCCAAACATTATCTATTCTAATTATACCCTTCAACTTTTTCTGTTGGACTTTTCCTCATTTCTCCATTCATCCAAATAGAGATTGTTATGAATTATGGTCAATCTTATCAACAAAAATGCACTTCCCTAAGATGATTGATAGGAGGTCATTGTCATCAAAAAGCAAACCATTTTCTAAATGGAAGCTGTCAGGTTGAGGGAGATGTTCTGGCTCACCAATTCTAAGGTGGTAACCCAACCAAACAAAAGTTTCTGAACGCACAATTCTGTTCATGAGGATGGTATCTTTCAGTCATCTAAAAGTTAGAATTGTAGGACCCATTGTAGAAGAAAATGAAAGCTTTTTCGACCGAGAAGACCACTTATAGGCAGTCTTATTAGTGGGTCACACCTTACTAATTTGAGGGGTGTTCTTTCTAAAGAATCCTACATTGAGTTTTCTCCCATCAAAGATCGCTAGAATGCAGAGGCCCACGGATATGTTTTTTTAACATTTTTTTTATTGCCAATGGAGCTCAGGGATCAAACGGGGCTAACGTTTAGAGCACGTTTGGTAAAAGAGAGTAATCATCTGTCTAAATGATTCATTCATTCCCCAATAACCATTCATTCGTTCCTCAAGAACCGTGGATTTACAAAATTCAATTGGGGAGGTAGAGACCGAGGAATGAATGGAAAAGAGGATTATTGATGGGTTTGGAAGATTTGAAAAATCCTCCCTCACTTTTCCTCTCATCCTCCCTCAATTCTCCCTCACTTTTCCTCTCTTTACTTTTCCTCTCTGATGATAAAATCCAAACATGCCCTTAAACTTTCACGAATAGATGTTGCGACGAAAGGATTCTACCATAGAGAGCAGAATTGTTTTGCCACCCATTAATTTGCTTCGTATAGAAAAAGATTAAAAAAGAGTTGATTTTCACAACGGAGAGAATTTCAATTTTCTATGAAAGGATAGGAATGCAAAATGTTCTCTCCTGTAAAAATAAGAATATGTGGAGCTTAAATTCCTCTACTTGTACAAACAAGTCTTTAATCACTTCAAAAAAGAGAGCTGACATAATAGGAAAAGCAATGAGATTGACGTGGTACACTAGCCCGGGTGATTAGTGGAGCTTACCAGAAATGCATCACTTATCATTTATGTGACTATTCTTTGAAAAGTTTTTTTATAGCTTCAAGGAAAGGGGAAAAAAACTATATTTGATTAGCGCATAGAATACTTTATTAATGATATTAAATTCTTTGCAAAATAAACATTTAAGTCACAAGTACCCATCTAAGATTATGCCAAATATGCTAATTTTGAAACTTTATATCTATAAAGAATACTAGTTAATGAAAAAATTAAGATGCAAACATGAATATATGCACATAGTGTTTTTTATGATTTTTTTGCCTAAACTTTTCAAAGAAAATCCTACCATGCTCGAACATATTTGTATTTACTTTTTGGGAATTTACGATTTTCCAGTATAATTTTATTGTATATTTTTTAATTTTTTTTATATTTAAGTTAATTATACTCAAACATATTTGTACTCTCTTTTAATTGCATGTCAATTGGAAGGATGCCATATGGTGCTCTAAATGAAGAGTCAAAAAATATTAAGTGCCTATGTTTTTTTGTGTGATTGAATTACTACAAATCCTAAAACTTGTATCTTTAAAAGTGGTTAAAACTGAGGAAACAAATGTGGGTATTCGAAAAGACTCTTGCTTGTAATTAAAATGAATAAGAGGAGATGGAAAATTAATATCCCACGATCTTTCTACTAAATCAAAACATAGAAAAGCCAAGCACGTCGTACACCTAAAAATAAATAAGGTGCTTGTTTTGTTGTTGCCTTGGTAAGAGAATTCCTGTTTGGGTGATAATCAATAATCTGAAATGTTGTCCCCTATTCTAGATTCTAAATGCTCAAGATCTCCAAGCATTTTGAGAGCCAAATAAGTGACAATTTCTAGAATTTTATAAG
The DNA here is from genome assembly GCA_029852735.1 of Persea americana. Taxonomy (NCBI): domain Eukaryota; kingdom Viridiplantae; phylum Streptophyta; class Magnoliopsida; order Laurales; family Lauraceae; genus Persea; species Persea americana. Next base: position 19,747,958 of record CM056811.1, read on the forward strand.
CCAAAAATGTAAATCTGAAATGTCGGATTTTTTTTAAACTAAGAAAACAAATAAAGATATCCAAATGTTAGAGGACATTTACTTGCCTTCGTGACACTTCCATCAGCAAGATATCTCCATGGACTTTTTGAAAACAAATGCAAACTCCTCACGAATGAGTGGTGTTGTCACCTTAGTTTCACATGCGCATGGATCAAACCAAAATATCCAAGAATTAAAAGTTCCACTCTTGACCTGTAATCCAACTTAACGAAAAGATTCTGCATTAGGTGAAGTAGCAATTTGTGGGGATGAGATGAAATGAATGGAAACCCGGAGGCTACCAATCAGGAGAGAATTTTGGATAAGAACGTGGACGATGTCATATGCGTGCATGAACAGTAGCGACCGCATTTAATGGCATTCGACTCCAGAGAAGGTTTTATCCAAACGTGCTGCTGACTGCTATATGCTACTTTTGGGAGTACACTTCTGCATGAAGCTCCCACCGTATGAAAGTGTTGAATAATCAGATGTGGAAAGCTTAAGCTCCTTGGATCAAGCCTTGTTCGACTTGTCATTTTCTTTTTTATCTTAGATGGGACTTTTTCTCAGACTAACCATTTTCAACTAATTTTTGGCTTTCATCACTCTAAATTCCACATGATTTCTGTTGTGATCTAGGCCTACGTGAAGAAATCAACCATGTACAAGAGAAAACAAAGATTTACGTGGTTCGGCTTTTGGCATAAGTCAACGGAGAAGGCTGGAGAATTCACTATGCAATTAGAAGATGTGTCTATCATGGAGACTCTTAGTCTCTATTTATAATATCAGCCACAAAACCCCGTTACACCTAAACACTACTTCTAAACACAGCAAACCTACAACAACAAACCTAATTCTAATTACAGTAGAACATGGGCAATGCAGGGGCCCAGTGTTCTAGATTTATTGCTTCTATTGAGCCATACAACATAACAATTTCATTGTGTAAAACAAATTCTCTTCTTAGGGGGCATATGTAAAAGGAAGAAAGATTTCCTAGTAGTTCATTTCCCATCTGCTTATTCTTATTTTTATTTTCTAAAAGGAAAGGTTATTTGTTGCTCATTTTTGAAAATTCATCTTTTATTTTCTTTTTGAACAACTCATGGTATGAACCCTTTATATTAAATTTCTATGTATTTTAATGAAAATAAGCATGCCCTTAAGGTTGCAAATCAGTTGGGTTTTAGTCAGAGTCTTGTGGTGTTTGGATTTACCACTCATGTTTAAAGGATGGAATCGGATTTGGATATGTGGGGATAAAAAAAATGAAATATCTAATTTTGATTTTGGATGCAGTTCGAGAAATAAAATCCAGATTTGGTCTTGATCATTCCAACCCCTGATTTCAATTGGGGTTTAAAATGCATCTTGGATATGCTTTAACAATGTGTCTGTCTCCAGGTCCATGGCGTAGAACATGTATGAATCTTAAATTGGATTGCATTTCTTTTCAGATTCTAACTAATATGTTATCAATTAAGATCCAATTAGTCAATGGAATCAAAATTAAATTTCAAATTCCTTTTTTTCCAAGTTGGAGAACCCAGATTATTGGATAATCCTTTTTGCAACCCCAATGACACTGCCAATACTTGGGAGCTAGTGTCGATTTGTCATATTGAATTTCCTTTATTGATAGGGATATTGATCCCTCTTTTTTTTTCACAAGCCAGCAGATGCATCACAGTCCTATATACCGGCCGTTTCTTCACCAAAATTTATTGATTTCATGTATGGTGAATTTACAAACTCTCCAAATACTATCCTCTGCGTGGAATTCTCAAATCCCCCTCTCCGTTGGAAAGTTTTGAAATCCAAAGATATTAAGATTTTGAGAATTCCTAAAGTTATTTGTGACTTTTCATGTTATTGGATTTCAAGATTCTAACAAAAAGACATTGCATCCAAAAATGCCAAAAGGAACTATCACCACCACCTTGCCAGAAATTTCCAACATGATGAATTCTCATCATAAATTCTTCTAAAGGAACAGCCGTAGGGCATGCCATGTTATTATCATCCCCACATATGCAGCAACTTGTTGGACATCTTTTTAATGCTCTAGCTATTATGTGGATGCCAAAATAATATGTGAGTTTTTAAAGGGAAATCAATCAAAATTATAAAGGAGTCACACAAACATAAGTTTATTGAAATATTGAGATGATGGAAGCATACAGATATGTCACATCATAAATGCACAACTGTGTATGGAAAGGTATTTGTTTCCACCAACATGACTCCATAAGATTATCCATCGGCAACCGTTTTATTGGGTGAAATAATGTTGTCAAATCATTTGAATTGGTCCAACTCATGCTGTGAGAAGCTTGTCCAGAGCCAGGCCCCATTGTGAGAAGGAAGTCTTTATCAGGAAAAGGTGAACAGTTGTTTAAATTCAAGGATTCCTATGATTTGTGACAAATTAGGAGTAATGACAGGACTGTATATTAATAAGATAGTGAGTCATCCATTCTTAAATGTCCTCTTTTGAAGATTCTGAGTTTGCTTGTCATGATCAATCCATCTAGATGGATCAATATGATTCTAAATCTTCATCAACATATTCTGGATCAAAAGCATGGAGCATATGTGTGGAGTCCTTAAAACAACATATTCAAAAGATGCTTGTCAATTGAATTAATCCATCCATCAAAGATTAGAATTAGGATTTATTGGACACCGTTAATTAGCCATACGATCAAACGCTTTAAAATAAAATCAATAAATTGAATCTGAGTGTGAAATTATTTGTCAGAGTGAAAAAAAAAAAAAGAGAGAAAGTTATATTAATTGTCTTAGCACTATTTCACAAAATAGTCAATGTTTGCATGAGAAAGAATCACTTTTGTCCCTTTTTTTTGGTACCCAGTCAAGGTGGCTTGGGCCCATGAGAGACCTTAAGAGAAAATGCTCCTTCAAATGGGAAGATAAATCTGCTCACGTAGTGATATAACCCTTTCTCAAGTGAGGAGAAACATTCTCACACATGAAAAGATCCTTGTGCAGTTGGCTGATCAGAAACGAGATATCCAACCAACTAAGCTATCCCATGCTCATCTTTTTTGTATAGTTAATGGGCGACAATCGGGGAGCCAGTTATTGATTTTGTTTGTTAGACTTTCTTTAAGTGTTTGATCAAATAGAAACAAGTGGCCAAGCCATGAAGAAAAGGAGAGCTTAAAAGGGGCTTTTCTCTTTTCTATTTTTCTTTTCTTTATAAAGTGACCATCATTCCCCCACAACCTATTTATTGCAAGCAAAGGACATAATGGTATATGTGTCTTATGAATAATATCAATCTTATACATCAATTGATACAGCAAAGGCCGGGTTTGGCCAAACAGGGTCTTCAAGGTTGCGGGCATTTCAAAATATAGCCCTAAACTACTATCAGGCCTTAAGGGGCAAAAAAAAAAAAAAAAAAACTCTAATTTTGCGGGCTAATTTGGCTGCCGAGCTGGGCCACACATACACTAAAGGGAGAGATTGACAGGCCCAGTGACAATGTAAGTAAGTAGGGAACACTGGGAGTAAAATTTCCTCCTCGTGCTATCTTGGAAATACAACAAAAGTATTGCAGCAGTCTCACTAACAATTATCTCTTCTACCTTTCCTAGACACTCTAAGAGCTATTTTTATTACATGGTGATATGGATAACATCACCTGAAACTTCAGATGCACTTGAACGTTTCCAAAGTCCTAACCCAAAGGATATTCATACATTTCTTTATTGATATACCTTTTTTAACCATCACTAATTCTTTTTTCTAGAACATGTAAGATACATTGGATGAAGAGATTTTCTTTGGTTGATTCTCATGTCTATACCTCTTGGGGAACACGAATTCAAATGGGTCAACATTTTCCACTTGCCTACCTAAGGCGTTTGGGGAAAATTGAAAGAATAGGATAAGAATACAGGTGATGTTCCTTTAATAGAAAATATCCATTTTATTTTTGCATCATCGCACTATTTCACAATGGTTTGATGACCGAGCAAATGATGCGAACGGCAGATCGATGCAGGGCGGGCGGAGATGAAGTTAGATGATTTTACGGATAAATTCAGACCTCAAGCCTGAGTTGAATATATAAGCCTTACGCCATACATTTCACAAGAAAGTGAGGAGGGGGCTGAAAGCACTCCAAATTTTCTTTTCATTAATCATGTCTGAAGTTCTAAGACTAATCTCAACCATAGAAACAGTTAATGGTCAAAATTAAAACACTTAAATAAAGCCTATGAACCATACTTACATAACAAACTCCAAATAATTAAGTTAATAAAGTAAATTAAATTAATGGGCTATGGACTACACTGACTAAGCCCAAAGAACTAGTTGGCCCATGGGGTCACAGGCCTGTCCTGCAGCAACTGCTCGTGTAATAGTTTGTCATGGCCCACCATGGATGCACTTGGCTAGATCTTAGATTCAATCATTTAAAAAAAAAAAAAAAAAAACAGCCTTGAGAAGAGATGCATTATATAATATAATATCCCTGCAGCTTGAATTTAATTATATCAAATTGGTTGTTCCAGATGATGGCTTCACCTTATCCTATGCACCTTCCAATAGAAAAGGATGAATTGACAGGGTCCTATTTTTTTACTTGAGGGTGCTACAATAGACTAATTGATCATATCTATAACTAAGCATTCATTATTAATTATCAAAGTTACAAATCTTGCAGTGGATTCTTTATTTTTCACATATTTTAACCTAATCAGGAAACTTAAATTTGAGTTGGGCATTTCATTTGCGGCTTGGAATTCAAGATATTTTAAGTAAGGAAAAAAAAAATTAATGTTAACCGTAGGAAGCAAATGAAGACTATATATGGTTGTGTAGGACCATCTAATTACAGGATGATACATTGAGAAATTTCCTGCATTGGTAGTTCCTAATCCTTCTAATTGTGTGGTACAAAAGAACCATATTTGATTTGAATGAGATGATATCTACATTCTTCAATTTCTCAGGGCTAAAACAAAGGAAAGGGATGTGGGGGGAGAATTGTCCAAACTAAAACATTCAAACAGAGCTACAAAACAAGGCATTAGGGCCTAGCGCAATAGTGTTTGTATGAAGAATGAAGAATAAAAGGAGAAGCCATCCCTGAGATAATTTGTGAAAGAAATCCATTCATGCACGTTACTAATTATACACGGCAGGCCACGAAAATGGTATGATTATCCTTCGACTTCCAAGATCAAAGTTACATATTTTCAATAAAAAGAATCTCAAGATCAAATTAAGTTTAATTAGCCCTCTCCCTCATAACAAGATAAAAATGATTAATGATAAAAGATAAGATGCGCTTCAACCAATGGCCAGGATCATCTAACCATGAGCTCAACATGTGCTGAATTGGGAAGGGGTCAGGAACCTATATTCCTCGTATCTTTATATAAAAGGTCACTTGGGTTGAAAAGCACAACCAAGTTGCAAATTGCAATCCCAAGTAAGTAGGTGAAGAATCCATACCTCATATCTTAATACTTGAGTGGATTTGTAAACTAGGATTAATGAGGGAACAAGAAATCAAAGCTGTCCTCTGCATACTTGGAGACAAGCAGACATGAGAGTGCTAGATTAGGTAATTCCAAGGTAGTAAAACTTGTGTTTTCCATGTAAACCAAGAATCAAAGCAGGTAAAATTTCCTTAAATTAGAACTAACTGGACCTATGCCTGTCTGGCAGGCTAGAATTTGGCAGGTGAAAGCTCAAATACCTACGATTTTTCCCACCACTTGAGACTGTGGACCTGTTGATGATAACTCTGACTTTGAATTACAAACAGCAATCTGGCAGACAGACAATACTGTCTTATAGATCTCAGATCTGACTCTACAATTCACCGTGAAATGAACTTCCTTGGAAGATTGTTAAAGAGGTGAGTGGTGAAGGATATGAAGTAAGGGATGAAGAATATAAGGGAGAGATGTAGAAGGGGGACCTTTACTTTCCTAGGTATTAAATTACTTAAGTAAAAATAGCTAGTATTTATTTGTGAAATAGATACTTTCTATTTATTTTATATCAAGGAGTCGTCTATTTTCTAGTCATTTTTTTATACTTATCCTTCATTCTTCATTTTCAACCACATAGAAATATAATCCTAAATGCTCATTTACATAAAACAAAGAGGCCATACATGGCTATTTTGTGAAATAGAATTTTGCCCAGATTTAAGAAAAGTATTTCAAAAAAAAAAAAAAAAAAACTTTAGAGAAAAACAGAAAATTGTATTTAATATCCTCAATTTAATAAAAAAAATTTTTAAAAACAATAGTAAATACCTTTCACAAAGTAAATCTCATGGCACACACCTCACATACAAGATTATATTAAATCAGTTAAATTCAGGAAATTATATCTAAAAGTTAATATAAAGTATAGTCACCAAAAAACTTGATCACAACATCCATACGAATACAAACACATAAATATTCATAGCATTTGGTGCTGAGCTTCTGAAATAAAACACACTATAATCAAATATATTCATAACTTGGCATATCCTATTTTTATTGTCACGTATCTACTTGTATTTTCTTAATTCTCAATCCAAACTGCAGCTAAATATATCACCTCTTGTACTTTTCCGTATTTTGAATTAGTAAGTATGTTTTAGTCCTCAATCTGACTGAATACGCCAATAGAACACCCTACAAAGCGAAACTCTATGGAGTCCAGAGCGTCGATATGGCAGTTAGTACATTGGGAACTGTGAAACACATGCCTAAACTCCATCGTGAGACCCACCTAGAGATAATTTGGACAATGCAATATAAATCCCGTCCTCTCAACTAATATAGTGTAACGTTTCAGCCCAAAAAAGAATGGTCCTGCCATCCGATTGAGCCCCATGAGGGAAAAAAATTCTTTTGGACGGTGATCATTGAGGAAAATTTTTTAATTCTGCCACTAATAGAGATGCAAAAAAAACCTTGAATGTCCCAATATTTGACTTAATAGGGCCGGGTGATGAGTGGGTATTCATTTCCCAATGTCCGATTGATTCATTTTCTATTTATGTGGGGATTATTTGATGATCTTTTTTTAATAGTCACCTTTGTTCATTCATTTTAACTATTTTTAGAAATATAATAAGTCTTCAAATTCATAGAAATTCACCTACATTAAACAGAATGGGCCCTTAATGAAGCAGCCAGTTTTAGGATTTTGAAACATGGAACAATATAAATACCTCACGGTTCACACCATGTGACATAACAGAAGTAAAAGGAGCAATGAATGGTGTATATCAAACCAAAGGCCAACGTCCAATCTAAAACTGTGTCCAATCATTCAAGTTCCGGATCTCAGTGAAAAAAATACCCTATCATCCATATTTTCTCTTTCCTCTGCACAACAGGAGCCCAGCTCTCTCTCTCTCTCTCATAGACACACATGACACAACACAAGCCAAAGTGGCTTCTCAGTGCCACCAGCTGATCAGGGTAACAGCACCTGGTTCTCACTATTCATGAAACAGTGTCCTTTCCTTTTACATGTGCTCAGATTTCTTGTTCTTTCTTCTTTACTGTAGAGGGGCCTAGGTTGCACATCACTTCTTTCCTTTCAAATACTGTAATTAGCTTCTCAACTAGTGTCTAAACCTACCAATCACTAATCAGTTGGTGTGGCTTTAGTTACTGTTCTATATACTGTTTGCTCTTGCCTCTTCTTTTCTTGTACCTTGAATCCCATGTGTCATGTCGGCATACATGGAATCTTTTCCGAGTGTCACGCTTGCATGTATCCAGGTGTCAAGTAGATATGGGAAAGCTGTATGGTCCGTCTTTCAAAAGAAAGTTTTTCTTTTTGGCATCAATGCAACTAGGATATAAGTCACTTTCCATGTGTACATTATAAAGTGATACTAAATAATAAAATCTACGCGACCCAATCGGATGCACAAAAAAATATAAGAAAATATAATTTTATTAAATATAATTTTTTATTCTCTAAAGAAAAAAAATCTTGTCCATTCGGTAACCCAAGTAAAATTTGATGAAAATATTATTTCTTTCAAAAAGCTAAATATTTTCTCCTACCGCCCCCTCCTCCCTCTGAAAACTTTCTACAAGATAAGAATCTTTTAAAATGACGAATACAACCGAGTAAAATAAAGACTTTAGTTCTTCAAATTCATTATGATGTGCATGTTTACCTACATGGTAAAGTAAAGTAGAAGTAAATATCACAGTACAGTAAAAGTTGGGTAAAGTAAATGTGGGATAAAGTATATGATGAAGTAAAGTGGAAAAGAATGGTAAAGTAGTTTATTTTTTATACTTTACTTTATCACATTTTTTCGTAGTTTTCTACGATAAATAAAACGTGACTTGTTTACAAGTGTGGTAAAGTAAAATAAAAGGTAATGTCATATCATGGTAAAATGTGAGGTAAAATAAGGTCAGATAAAGTATGTTATTAAGTAAAGTTGGAGAGAGAATTATAAAGTAGTTGTTTTTTTTTTTTACTTTACTTTACTATACTTTACCATTATTTTATGTGATAAAAGAAAAGTAACTTATGGTAAAAATATGACATTTGAACTTTACTTTACCACATTATATTTTATTAAGACGTGGTAAATTACATATAAGTTAAAATATTTAATAAAAAATTATTCTAACAATGTAACTTACTTTAATTATAGCACATTACAAACAGCTCAATTTAAAATCTGTAATATTCTTAAAAAATTACCAAACGTTAAAATATCATACTATTTTAATATTACATTATTCTATTCTATATTATTTTATTACAATATTTGAATATGTAAATATTTGATTCTGTAAACATCCAAACGGGCCCTAAATGTATAAGTTGCCGAAGGAACTCGAAAATAGACCCATGAAGTCTATGCCAAGAGTTATAAAGATCGGATGAAAAAAAACCATGATCAATCTATTTTCAGGAAATCCTTTGAACCAGACATAAAAGTTCATCTGTATAATTCTCACCTGCATCTCTTTTTAAGAAAACTGAGATCATGCTGGACTGGACCATTCATCGTGTTCACTGTCTATTTTCATGGGGCAGTTGAGATTGAAAACCCCAAGAATGAAGACATTTTTTAAGTCAATGGCCAAAGATTAAAACCTTTTCTAAAGCTTAAGGCCAAGGATGTTAAAGAGACCATTCTTCAAGACCCTCTGTAAGTTGCAAAGGTGATTTTTAAGGTCACGTCGGGCTGACAACGTGAAACTTAGTGCCGGTTGGTAGGCAACCCAATATTCATTTTTTGCATCACCCCATTGTAAGGCGTTCCAATTTTTTTTTTTTTCCTTGTTCATTTATCATTTCACATTGCATATCATTGAGGACAATGTTTGGTTTAGGTTTGGGGGTGTAGCACTGCATTGCACTCATATATTTGCCTGTAAATATTTAAGTTAGAAAAAAAATTAAATTTTTCCCAAAAAAAAAAAAATGAAAGAAAGACAAAGGAAAAAAATATATATATATCCAAAATTTTCCATGGGATTTTAGCTTGTTAATAAGTTTCGAAATCTTAGTTTAGAATACTATCCAAATCCTAAAAAGAGAATCACAAAGTGATGTATTGGAAAAATTCTTGCACATTTAGCTGCATAAGTGTAGTCCAAGTGAAGAGTGGGCACATCCGAGTAACCCTGACAAATCACTAATGGAGACTAAACCAACTAAGTGTAGAGCATTTCTATTCCTACAAGGTAAGGACTCTTCTGCGCTAATCCCGAGTAGAATTAAGAGCTACTCAAACTCGTAGTTTTCGGCACATTCTTTTATCTCATTAGTGCCTATTTCTTTCCAACCATTAAGGGTGTCATCAAAATTGCGAACTAACCTTGACTAGCTTGTGAGCACCTTTCTAGACCTAGTGAAATGATAATAGGCAATCTAAAATTAAAACCCCATGGCCATTAAAAACCTATCCATAAAAAACATTTCCATAGTAACCCTTTTTGAACATTTATCCTTTATGCATTTTTCCTTAAAAAATCCCAAAGCCTCTCCACCCAAATAAAAAGCCTTCAACCCATTGTTTTCTAAAAGTGCAAAGAAAAGATGAAGAAAGAATAAAGTGTGCATTGTTGATACTTCACATTATCTATCCAAAGAAAAAGTCTTCTAAACAAAAAAGAAAAAGAAAAAATGGACAAAGAAAAAGAAAGCAAAGTTGAGAAAAAAAAAAGAAAAAGAAAAAAAACTCGAAGACAAATCAAAGAAAAATCCTTCAAAGAAAACTCAAGACCTTACCTTCTCAGGAACCGTAAAACCTCGTTTTCCATATTTTTACCAAACATTTTCGCCTAACCCCATTACAACCAATAACAGACCTATAACAAGTGAGAAGTTGAGTGAGCATTTTCACCCTCAGTTTAATGGTTGTTCTTTCCTTGAGATAAATTCTCCGAAAATTCTTCAAAAGATATCTGAGTCCTTTTGCCTTATCAATACTCACATACAAGGTGATAAGTCAGAAAATCTAAGCGATTTCATTTCTAAGAGTGTGACTGTGAAGCTGAAGTCAAAACGAATGGATTTAGAATGTGATCAAAGTTGTGTTTTCTCAGAACCCCAAAATGTACAAGTGTTGGCTAAACTCACACACATACACCCCGAGACTTGAGCATCATTAAAAGATTTTTAGCAATCGGATAGTGCTCTGAACTTGCACTCATTTTTATTAGCTTGCTAAAAACCTGTGGATATAAATAAAAAGAATTTTGTGGGTTTTATTCGCTGAAAACCCTAACTAGACAAAACTCGTCCATTAGGAGAAACTTAGGGGTTTAAACGGCTTTTCTATGGGCTCGAAGGGATTAATCCAGCCCAAAGGGTTGGGAACCCTCCATTAGCAAAAAAAGTGGCTAATAGTCTAGCTCGGAGGGATTTAATCACGGTTGCACGAGCTAAGTGCAACCATGATTCCTGCAAAAGTGAGTTAGGATTTTTTTATCATTTTTTGCATATAGTTGGTTTTCTTTTATTTTGCACGGGACTAACAAAATGCAGGTTTGGGGGTATGACGAGTTTACAACTGTTACACTTTTATAACATTATTTCATAAGCTTTCAAAGATAAAAGAACTCAAAACAATGTTTTTAGCATAAAAATCATAATTATCCTCTCCATCATGCTTTCATCATATTTTTCCATTATAGATAGCCCATTTGTATGCATTTATAGGAGTTCCAATGGCTGCCATACAAAATATATTCGAAAATACTCACAATTATGTTAATTTCTCTTTGTATGTGTTAATTGAAGATTAATTTGAATATTAAAGTTGAGATTCAAGTGTTAAAGAGAGTAAGGATAAGTTTGGAAAGCAATTGGATGAAGAATTGACAATGTTAGGCAAATAACAAGAAGAAAAATAAAAGACTTTAGTCGGTATCTTAACTATATCTTTTTACTCGGGTATCCGATTGAGGTGATCTCAGAAGCATTGGAAAGCTTATTCAAAGATCTACAAATTCTATTTTTACATTATTTTTTCCAATTCGGATGTTTAGGGGGTCAAAATCACATATCAATTTGGGAACTGTTTTCTAACACGAGAATCACAATCATATGTTCATATTTCCATTCTTGTGGAGTCCTGCATTGAAAAGAAACCAAAAGAGAACAAGACAAATGTTCCAATATAAGAAAGGGAGTTCTAGGCATTAAATACACAATCAAGGAGAGCGTCCTCCTTTTTATTTAATATATTCATGTAATTGAGAGCAATTATAGAGAGAAAGTGAGGAAAGCTTTGTAATAATTGAAGATTTGGAATGAAAATGAAAGCTTTGTTTTCTTCAATGGGTGGCTAATCCCTTTGATTGGATCTTCTAGATGAACCTAAGTTGATGCTATTCCTTTTGCTTATGATCTTTATCTTAATTCCCTTGTTTATGTGCTTAACATGTTATAGTAGATTTTTTTTCATTGCATTGTGCAACCTTCCATGCTTATTTTCTATCTTAGTATTCTTTTTACTATCTATGCTTAGGTTTGATAAATCATACTTAGGAGGTAATATCTTTTAATGGTTTATGCTTACTTTTGATAGATAGTCATTAGGAATCTTTTCTTTTATGAAGGGAAGAAAGTCTTGGTTATTAGATTGTTAATTCTATATTAGAGCTTTCAAGTTTTATTTTTCAAATCTAAGCATTGATTTGTCATTAGATTTGAGTGTTTGTTTGGAAAAAGAGAAGATCATCAGTGACGGATTAGTGTCACTTAGTGGATTCTAGATGGTTCAATCTATCCATTAGAATTTATTATTGTTTATTTTACTTACTTTAGTTTGATTTTATTCACATTCCCACACACTTATTCACTTATTTTAATTCTCACGCTCAATTTCTCTATTCACACCATCAATTCCACCTTTGATTTTACACTACTTTGGCATATTTTTTTTATCTCCATCCACTCATTTTCTATCTTTTACTTATTATTTTCACACACTTATTCACTTGATCTATCTAACATTGCTCTATTATTCTTGTATTAACCTTGTTATTTTACTTTTGTTATTAACTTTGTTGTTAACTTGTTACTAACTTTGTTCTTAGTTTGTTCTCACTTGAGTTTTTCTATTTTTACTAACATCTCTTTGTTATCTAGTTTCTTGGTTTCTTTTAGTTTGTATATTTTATTTCCCTTGTTATTATTTTGTTTCATCTTTCCATTGTTTTTGTTATCTCCATTTGCATTTGTTAGTTATATTTGAATTGATACTCCTTTTCATTTATCATTCCTATTTTCATTGTAACGATTTTCATGGAAACAATATTCGGACTTCCATAGTCTATATTACTTGAGACAACTGTATACTTGTGGGTTACACATTTAGCAAAAAATAAATAGTTAAATAAATCAGACATAAATAAACAAAACTGATCGAGACTCGACTCGACTTTGCTTGGGTTTGTTGCAATAAGGTTTGGGTTTGCCCTCAACGTTGTGTGTTTGTTGGCAAAAAAAAAAAAAAGAGGCTCCCTTGATTCTCACATGTGAGGACAAAATGACCCGATTCGACTCCACTAGGCTGAGCAGACCAACTCAATAGGTTGTTGCCCAAAGCAAGTGGTGTGAGTTTGATCAGAAACTCGGTCAGACTCAGCAGGGTTACTTGACTCAGATTGTTTTTTTAAGTGAAGTCCAAAGTTTCTTGCTTTAGAAATGCTGTCCAAATCACACTTACATACAGGGCCCAGTCGTTTAAGATGCTTGCCTGACAATTAGACCAGGTGATTACACAGTGGGCTCATCTGAAACAAGGTCTAGACAGACAGGACCCGCATATACCTTGCTCTTCAGTAGGCTCCATTGATATATATACACACACAGATATCTGCTGAACGTTAATAGATATAGTTGGCATTGACGGACCAGCCTAGGCCCACCCAAATCTTTCCTGTCTTGGACTGAATTCGGTTTGTATTTTGTTCTTGGGCTAAATCGGATTGGTCCATATTGGTCGCAATACGCTGTGCCTAGCCCAAAATTTAAGGCCCACGTAGTAAATCTTGGCCACCTAAATATTATGTGGAATAACTAAATCTTCTAGAAATAGCTTCGCTCCACCTTGCCTCGCCCGTGAATGAACATTAAGCCTAAATGGTCATCACCCAGTGCGCTCCCACCGAAGTAGGGTTCTGGGAGGATCTAGATTGGAGACGGACCTAACATTTGGCAATTTTTGTACAAAGTGGCTGCTCATAGGTCTCGAACCTGCGTTATCACACATGGCCTCATGCCAAAGTGTGGTCCATTTCCACTTTGGGCCCTACTTAAGATTCAAATTCAGATCCAATTGGGCTGGATCTTTGGACTATAATCCCATGTAGTTAAAGTTTGAAAAATAATGATATAAAAAACATTTCTTTTGGAAATAAAAAGTATTACACTAAAATGATAAATTGTTATTGTCACATCAGGTTCTTCATGTAGGCCCAGTCAAGTCAGCAGCTGCCGTTGGATGTGATCTGTTTTCATTAATTTAGTGCATCCACTAAAGGACAACAAGCTCACAAGAGATGGGTTCATGCTCATGGGCAGCATTGAACCATAACCTCTCCAGAAGAGTCCCTGTCTCTATCGCCTCATTAGTCATTATACATCTTCTGCTGTTCTTCTGGCAGGAGGTGTTGGTTGTGGACTTTCTATCCAGTGGGCCCAATCCATGGATGATCCACTTTCCATTTCAAACTAATGGACTGATCCCACCAAACCAAATACCTTGAATAACGACTGATTTCCATTCTCCACTGTTAATGTGAGGCCCACTAGTTGAAGAGAAAGATTGAAGCCCAAAGTGTCTATTTCAAGAGCAAAAGCATGTATGAAACGGACTGAGTCGAGCCCAGCTCAGCTGTCGGTGGGGATGACTGTCGAAGCCTCAAGGAACAGCAACCTGGACGTAGATGTGTATGCACGCTCAGTAAGAGAGAGAGAGAGAGAGAGAGAGAGAGAGAGAGAGTGGCATTGAGATGAGCCGACCAAAGCACGACCACCAAAGCAATTGTCGGGACTGAGAAAAACTGCTTCGATCCCGAGCAAGGCCCAAAGGAAGGAATGGAAAGGAAAAACAAAGAGAAGAAAAGCAGATAAAAGGGTTCTAAAAACAAAATAAAAGAAAAGCTTCTCTCCACTGTTCTTTATATAGATTGCAAAATTATACAATCTCTTTGTGTGGCAGGGAACAGCCTCCAAATGTAGTCTTTGGTTCTCATATTAGAGTATATGGTGTAAGTTTACCTTTATCCTTTGGTTGGTGGGTTTTTTTCCTCCTGAGAAGAAAAAATCAAGCACACTCTTCAAGGAGGAGGTTGGTCACTTGGTCCTTCTTTCAAGTCCCAATAACTTCTTATTTTTCTTCACTGTATCTCTTTGTTCCTTGGCAGCTTTTACTATATTTACCCTTCTGATCTTGTGATTTAGTTATCTCTCACACTCTTCTTAATTTGAGTGATTCTCTTAATTTCCCATATCTTCTACCCATCTCCCTTTTGGTTGAGCACATGATCTCCTGTGGCTGGCTGGCCTACTTTATTATTGTTGGTTTGGCAATTTTCACTCTCCATCCTTGAACACCTATTGGTTTAGTTCTCTCTTTTCACACACAGGAACCCCACTTTGGGGTTTTGGGTATCTTTTCTTGGCTGTGGTTAATTTTTCTACTTAATTTTTCCTATCTCTCTATAATAACCTTCTCATCCACAGTCTCTCCCCCTCTTCCAACTTCCCATCATGACAGACCCCTACTCCAATTTTTTCAATAGATTCTTCAGCTTCAATCCCCTCTACCACCATCTCACCTCATCCAACCCACCACCTCCACCTCCTCATCCCTCCTACGACTTTCATTCCAACTCCAACACCAAAACCGCCACCTACCATTTTCTTCCTTCCCCACCTCCCTCTCCCCCTCTTAGAGAAGCTCTCCCTCTCCTCAGCCTCAGCCCAGCAAGACATGAAGAATATCCTTCATGCAGTGCTATGGAAGAAGAAGAAGGAGATGATATGACAAGGGAAAGAGATGAGAGGGAGAAAAGCTTCTTATCTCCTGCTGATGATGATAATGATGATGCTGTGACAGTTGCCCTACATATAGGCCTCCCAAACCCTAGTGCTGCTGATCTCTTGGCATCTAGGGTTTCCTCCACAGATATGGAAGAGAAGGAAGGAGAGAGAATTCCTACAGGATACCCCACAGGCACACTCAACAAGGGTCAGTACTGGATCCCTACCCCCTCTCAGATTCTTATTGGCCCTACACAGTTCTCATGTCCTGTTTGCTGCAAGACCTTCAACAGATACAACAACATGCAGGTATGAGAGTATGAACCAACCATGACATCTAGATACTTTCAACATCAAATTAAAAAACAAAGAAAAGATCTTTTCTTGGTTTTTCTCCCCTTTTTTTTTTTAGGGATGGGTCTTTTCTTATTTATTTTTTCCCCTCTCTTGATTGACATCTCTGATTCTTTCTGAGATTGTGATAAATACCCGTTATTTGTTTTAATGTGATTGAACAACACTGCAAACTTAAGCACTTTTTTTTTTCCTTGTAAAAATCTTAAGATACCGGTTGTCTGTTTTAATGTGATTGAACAACACTGCAATCTTAAGTTTGTGTTTTCTTGAATCGAAGCCTGTGAAGGACAGAAAACTTCAGTTCTTCCGGTGTGTAAGATGAATTTTGAAGAGCACAGTACTTCTTAATTCAGTCTGCTCTTTAGTCTCTGCAGATAATACAGGTCGGTACATATGTCTGCTTGCACATGGATTGCATCATATGTGGCCTTTGTGATCCAACGTATCAAGTGCTCGTGTAGAACTTAATTAATGCCCCCATCAGCCCAAAAAAAAAAAAAAAAAGAAGTAATTTTATTCAACATGCTTTTTTCTTCCTTCTCTCTTCCTTTAGTAAAGCCTCGTTGGGGGTACTGTTGAAGAAGAAACATGACCCATTTCAAAATAACCACCTTTTTCCTTAGAAAAAACTACCTCTTATCTAACTTCAAGCGACTTTATGTTTGCGAGATCTGAGATTTCTGTCAAATTCATTAAGTAGAAATGGCTTCTTCATCTAATTTGAATCATTCTAATATCACTCTATTCATTGTCCATGACTGGTTCTAGAAATCAAACAAAGTTTCAAACTTTACTTATCACGTTTTTTACTAGAAACCCATGTAGAATACTTGAAAGAAAGTGCTTCTTCTGCTGCTGATATTGCTGACAATGTTTGTTAATAATTTAGATGTTCAAAATTTCTGGAAATTGAGTCGTCGCATTATGCTATGTGGATATATATTTGGGGGTGTGTTGATATTCTGTGAGTTTTTCAGATGCATATGTGGGGTCATGGATCTCAGTATAGGAGAGGGCCTGAATCTCTAAGGGGCACTCAACCGACAGCCATGCTCAGGCTCCCTTGTTTCTGCTGTGCACCAGGGTGCAGGAACAACATAGACCACCCAAGATCAAAGCCATTGAAGGACTTTAGAACCCTTCAGACCCATTACAAGAGAAAACATGGAATCAAGCCTTTTATGTGTAGGAAATGTGGCAAGGCCTTTGCAGTGAGGGGCGACTGGAGAACCCATGAGAAGAACTGTGGAAAGCTGTGGTATTGCATCTGTGGTTCAGATTTCAAGCACAAGAGATCTCTCAAGGACCACATAAAGGCCTTCGGCCGTGGTCACGCCGCCTACGGCATCGACTGCTTTGAAGATGAGGAGGAACCGGCCTCCGAAATCGAACAAGATAATGAGTCTTTGCAGTGATGGAGAAAAGTTGATTCCTTGTTGGGTATTGGTTTAGTTCTAAAGCTAGTGACTTGTCATCTTAAGTAACAAGCAACAGCCCTTTTAATATCCAATTAAAATGGTGGGGGATTCTTTTTGAAGTAAGACAACCAAAATACAGTGTGTCGAGACTCATTTCATGTAAATCCAATGTGTTTTCAACTCATGTAGAGGGAATATGGATCATGGGTGGATGCTTTACTTCTTTTATATCTCCTTTCTTTGATACACTAGTTCTTTTGAATCATCAAATACCCCACCTCCAGTTGAGTTTTTGAGTTATGAAAGAAGGACATAATGGTCTCAAGTTCTTAACCATTTGAACTATGAAGGAGCCTAAAATTAAGCATCTTTTAATGGCAATCACTACTTGCAAACGTATAGCATTTTCCTTTGAATCAGTAAAAACAAAGAAATCATCACGATAGAAGGTTCTCCCTATAAAAATAGTTCCTTTATTATTATTTTTTTCTTGATTCATGCATTTTCGGAATTTAATACCTCCTCACACATGGATCTTGAAACAATTCCAAGAAGAAGCTTCTTGTTACAGAGCAGATGTATTCTACTTTTAGTTGTATTAAATGGGGTTACTCCCTTATCTCTCATTTTTATGCTCCATTCTGGCACTGCACAAAGGGCTATATAAGAGAACATCCCTCTACTCTAGAACAAAACCCACAAAGTATATTTCATATCTAGTGTAGTTGGATAGGCTTTTCAATCTGCAATCCATCAGCTTTTTAGTTGCTTATGATGCTTTGCATTGGACACGGAAGAGAGAGACTGAGAGAGAGAGATTGCTGTATTTTTTATGGATGAACTCGTACTATGTGAGATTCACTGCCGTGGAGATTCAAATCAAATGATTAGTATGAGAGAGAGAGAGAGAGAAAGCTTGAATAGCAGTGGTAACAATAACAGTAAGACTTGGAAGGTTGGAGGCTTGGAGCCTCGGGGACGATGGAACTGATGATACTGGCGGTGGCAGTTTCTGTGCAGAGGAGATGAGAGAGAGAGATAGAACAGTCAAAGGGGATGCCATTGAAACGTCATTTCAGCTACAATGCCATCTATCAGTGGCAGTGGGTGTGCTGTGAGAAGTTACTCAGTTTGTGTCGCAAATAAGCCCACCAACAGTGATGGGGCTCCACAAGCTGCTAATATTTCAGTCAGCTTTACTGACCTCACCCATGTTTTCCTTGCCCTTTTCCTTTCTTTCCTGTTTTTCCTATTGTCTCTTGAGGTCAGCATGGCAGAACATGACACTGCGGAATTTATGAGGTTGAAACAGTTTATATTAACGTTGTTACTTATATACATATATCAGTGACCACATTAATAACCTTGTTGCTCACAACGTCATTTATTGGCAACTACAAAAGCAACAAGTGTCCCTTAAAAGTCTCACATCGCTTATGAGGTTGATAAGAGACTGGACTAAATATGTGATGCAGTCTATGCTTAGTATGATGTGTTTTAGAGCTTAATGGGCATGTTTTGGAGCTTAATGGGCTCCAAAAATAAACCCTTGAGACCTAGTCATAAATGATGTGCTCTTCCACCCTAAGCCAAATAGGACAATATCATATTAAGTTATTCGGATTGTTACAGAAGAGAGACTGGGCTATATGTACGATGTCGTCTATACTTAGTATGATACATTTTGGAGCGGGCATTGAGAACAAAACCTTGAGATCTGGGTCATGAACAGTGCGTCATTCTGTCCTGAGTCAAAAAGGACAATATCATACTGGGTGATTCGGATATTTACAGCCAACAACATACATATCAAAAAAAGAAGTAATAACTTGTAACAGTTGATCTTCAAAAAGAGATTAATAACTTGTAATGGCTTGATAGATGGAATTACCAAAATTCACAATTGATCTAATTGCCAACTAAATTCGTGGTTTTTTTTTTAAATGACATGATATTATTACAACTCATCAGTTTTCTAATAATATTACAATGTTTTCTGCATACCGCAAAAATGAAAATGTCGCGAGAAAATCTTGAGAATGCTGGATTGGTGAAAATATATGGAAAATTTTTTTATATTAACTTCTTTTCAACTTTTGGTATTTTTTATTATATAAAATCTAATCTAATTTCCCCATGACTTTTTACCGATATTATTCCCAAAAAAAAAAAAAAAAAAACCTTAGAATTTGCAATATTCGTGCCACTGCTGATACTATTTATATCTTGGAGTTGGAAGACATGTTAACGCTATTGCACACCCCCTATTGTGTGTATCAACTTTATCCAATTTTGGTTATCAGTCTTGTAATAACTTGCCATCATGGTCACTTTTAATGTATGAACATAAACCCCCCACCCCCTCTCTCTCATTCATTCATGTTGTGTGTGTGAGAAACAACAGGGCATCTTTCTAAGCCATTTTGTTAAAAAGAAATGATGCCCACACCCATTGGTTTCTATGGATACTCTCTTTCCCCCTACTTTTGTTATTAGAAGAGTGTCCTTATTCTACTACTAGTACTACAATACCAAAAGTACACTATTCTATACGAGAAAAGTAGATTAAATGGGTGTAATTATCATCTCCCATATTTAAACACCTGATGAGATGTACAAAAGAGGACTTTGAGGGGTACAAGTCCGACCCACAAAAATCACTCCACAAGATCATGTTGTATTTGTTTATTATGAGGGATGATGAATGGAGAGGAGGAATGAGGGAAGACATCACTCACATGCCAACAACAGAATCCCTTGTCTCTCCTGGCCAGCAGTTTTGCTGCTTAAAATCCCAAGACCCACCTTTTTTCTCTTATTTTATTATGGGGTATGCAAACAAATGCTACGTAGCTTAACCATGTCCAGGAGACCACCTATCCCTTCGATGAGAATATATGGATCTCCTGTTCTATAACGATTCCTACACAAGGAAACAGCTCTGTCTCCCTTGACTCGAATCACAAGGCTTTGTTTCTTGTAATGGTCACAACTCACTAGAAATTTTTTAATCCTTTTTGATATTTCTCCTCTCAACATGTTCTCAATCTCTCTCTACATTATTGATTTTATGCTTTGTACTGTTGGTGGGAGAATTGTTGGGTCCTGAGCCTCAGGAAAGGATTGCATATTACTGATTCACAGTTTTCTTGCATGTGGGGACCATTATATTGATCGATCGCCACCGTTCAAATGATGACCCAACTGTGGGTAGTCATGAGTCCCTTGTTGGGATATGTATTTAAAGCTTTATACAGGTTCTAGCTAGCTAGTCCCGGATAGTTTTTGAGCATCTCAATTACAATGGGACCCACCCTCTGCATTGCTGAAATATGGACTCAACAAATCAATTGTTTTGACATTATCCGTCCACAGTTGAGACCTATATGATTAATGGTTTGAATCTTTAAGAAGATGGGTGTGAGACACCTCAATTCGCCTCGGCAATTCCTTTATGGCAATATCCAAGTGATTATGTGTGAGCTAAGAAAGTGGAACCCACAGGAGTCGGTTAGCACGCTACGGCTCTGTCTAAGTCTCACACTGAAAATATTTAAGTTATGATTTTGGGCTTCTAAATCAAATTTCGTCTTAACTCAACATGACGCGATTTAAAAGTGTATAATTATAGATCTTATGAGAACTCCGAAGTTAAATGCACTTGGGCGGGGTCTCGTGATAACAAAAGATTCCTAAAGTGGGATATGAGGATAACAGAAGATTTGTAGTTAATGCAATACTGTATCCTACTAAACCCTTTATCCTCAAAATTGGTCCACCTAATTAGTAATTAAATTTACAACTCTGAAGTTATTTTTACTCATCGATTGAATTTCAAAAAGTCTAAAGTTAAAGGTTGTTAAACTCAAAGGCTATTAAATGGAGAGATGAGACGACCATCTGATGGGATTGATTTGTACTTATATAGAAATTAGTAAAAGCACTTGATTATAGATAATCTGTTGTGATTGCTTCTTCTTTTTTTTCCAAAACCGTATTCACAATGAGACCTCATCAACCCTTGCCCCCACTGATAAACAAGTATCTAGGTGGGCCCTACCGGTTGGACCACATAAATATAATCCCTTATTGGTGTACACCCACAAAACCCCAAGAGAGTATTAAATGGGCCTCTTAAGTGACTGGAGGGGGAACTAAAATTTCAAGACAGCCACAGAATATCCTATTCATTCGACTTGGGGTTCTGCAAAGTGGATGGTTGAAACAAAAATTCTATTATTATAATCTACATACTGTGCAGCACATTAAATTTTTCTTTAGACTTATCCAAGTTTAAATTAAATTAAGGGCCCAATCTAGCCATGTCCACCATTGTATACTGATCATCACACAAGTTCAGCCCCTTGTGAAATATCTAGCATGTCGGCACCCTCTTTTTATGTGAAGTTTCATCTCATTCATCATTGGAGTGGAAGCCATTAAAATTGCCGACCCTTTTTTTTTTCAACAACGACATCAAGTAGATCAGGGTGAAACTTCAACACCCTTCTCATGTACAAGAACCATACAAGGTTGTAGAGAATGTTGACTTCATTTAGGACCTATGTTATATTGTAATTGACTTCTTAGAATCTTAAGACTTTTGATTTCCATAAATGGTTAAAAATGAAAAATAAAAAATGAATATGCAGAAGTGACAACCAAAACAAATAACCTTCTTTTAAATTGAAATAGAATCGAAGGAAAATGAATGTGTGTCTGTGTATATATAGTGACTCAAACCCTAGGAATGTCAAGATGTCCAACTATGTTTTCAATTCATATGCCTACTTATTCTATACAAACAAGTTGCCCCTAAGAAAAATCTAATATCTTAGGACTCTACATGGCTTGTGACTCTCTCTCTCTCTATTGAAATGTCTAGTCTCTCTCTCTCTCTATTGAAATGTCTTATCATTATTTTCATTATAGCCTTGTCTAAATTATGTTGGGTCAACTAAAAATGTCACATGGAATAAAAGGAATTTTACAGATAGCCACCTGCATTTTGTGACAATTATAAAACGCCAATTACCATTTTTTTACAAATAAAAACTTTTTATTTGAAAATTAATGCCAACCACCTTCACAATCCATCAAAAGTTGGTTTTTTTTCACCCATTAACATAGCTATTTTTTCCCCCATCAAAAGATATATAACCGGGTTTTGGATTAAATTGAGGGTTATTAGATTGACTTGATTTTAATGGCATTTCTTGCATTATCATCTGTGTTTTATCCAAAGCAAGATACATCTAAGGGAATTTTCATCCATTCGTAGTGGACGTCATCAATCAATAAATTGGCCTCTAACTAACTGTAGGTCAATTAATGTGGTTGACCCACTGCAACCAGGATGGCTATTTGTAAAATTAAAAAGGAATGTCATTATTAGTAATATCAAAAAGTACATGTGATTGTTGTCCCTAAAATCTCCAATCAAAAACTATTATCGAATTGTTTGGGAAAGCGAAGAACTAGTATTACTAATCGTGTGGGGAAGGAAAAGGCAAAGAAGCATCAGGGTGCTGCACCCAATTGCACCCTTATCTCTAACCTTCGGATGAACCCAACTAAGGGAAAGCAGAAAATGATGCTGATAATAAAAGAAGAATGTGTAAGTAGAGATTCAAGAAATGGTAATGAAGAGAAGTTCTGCTAAAGTTACAAGGCTTTAGATGTACAAAGAGATTCTTCAAGTTGCATATGTTGGGCCTATTTGTTAGGAATATGAATAGGCTTGAAAGAGAATAAAGAGAGCATATATATATCAACAAAGAAAAAGAGATGCATGGCAAAGAGCATTTCTAGGCTTTTCCTATGTCGGGGAAAAAGCTATGTTTGACGTTCTTGGTCATGATTCTAACAAACCAAAATGAAAGGACATTTATAATCAAGGTCTATGTGAATCCAGCTCTATAATCAAGGTCTATTTGAAAGTCTTAAGAAAAACGCCCACATGAAACTAAAGCAAACACACGACCCAAAAGCCTAATCCAAAGCAAACATATAAGGACCAGTACAATACAAGAGCACCCAATCAAACAAATATACGATATGCCATGTTCGCCAACGCATTGAAGGGTATCCATTTACATGTGTTTCACACTAAAAAAATGTGTGAGTCCATACAGATAGGGATATATTAAGATGAGAACAGCCTAGAGTTCATTCTTTGATCACCTATGATTAAGTTACCCTCCTCACATATATTACCCCCATAAATTGCAACAAAGCCCAACTTTTGTGTATGTAAAACATACCACAAAACAAAACATGATTTACTTCATTTAGGGACCGTATGTTTGCATAGAAAACACAGGACTTGAATATATTTAAATTTATAGTCAAATAAGCTCTACGAAGGGTTATTGAAGATGTGGGAAGAGAAGCATATGAGGTGGAGGTGAAGAGATAATGTAGTGACTTTCTATAATTTCAGTTACCACGTTGATGGCTAGGTGTTCATTTTCCATCTTTCCTTGATTAAATCTACATTCAATGAGAGGCTATTTATTATTATTTTTGGATATTCACCTTTAATTCTTCATTTTTTATTGCTTATATTAATACTAAGTATCAGAACACCTATATACTAAATTACATGAAACAAATAGGCCTATTTGGATAGGCAAGTAATGGAATAAAGTGAAGTTAAATGAGCCCCAATGGTAAAGTTTCAACTCAATGATGTTTGGATCGGCCTGGCCCGATAGATGAAGTATTATTGTTAGCCCACGTGGATCCCATTTCACCTCAACCCTAAACACTTTGGTTCCCCTGAGTAAAATCGATTCCACTCCTCTCCTCTTCTCTCGCTAGAAGTCGATTCTACTCCTACAACAATTGGATGAAGAAAAATGTTCCACATCTCAAGTAATCTACCTCCCTCCCTCTCTCTCTCTCTCTCTCTCTCTCAATAATGGGTTACGATTTCTAGTTTCTTGACATGATTTCAAGGATTGGGTTAGGGCTTACGATTTTGTTGCATGGTTTCTTTCCACTAAAAGTTTGGATAATGGTTTTTCAAAATCTGGTTTTGGCAAATATCTGATTATGGTGCAACATTAAATCATCCAGGCTACTAGATTTCTGATTTGGGGTTTTGAGTTTTTGATTTTATGGACTTTCTTGTTTGTGGATTTTTATTTGGGATTGCTTACGTTCTTAGTTATATGTGACGCCCCAACCTTTATCTCCCACCTCCGCTGATGCAGCGCCCCAACCCAAAAGCCCCACCCCACCCATCTGCCTACTCTGTTACGAATCCCCCCACCCTCCCAATCCCAAATTACAATGCTCATGTGACATTTTTATGTGAAGGATTTATCCTGATACTAAATTGGAAATTACATTATCATTTGCATGGTATGATTAACAAGTGTTCATGTCTTCTCTATTTTGAGAATATTCTCAAAAAGTTTCTAGTGTTTCTCACAACATTAGTGGTAGTTTCTCTTATTTTGATGACCAGTTTAACCATCTATAATAGATAACTTCTTATAAGTTTAACTAGTTGCATGACATTTATCATTCTTTTTTGTGTCATTATCTTTATGTACTACCGTTGTCCTTTTAATTAGTGGAGAGACCTAATAGTTCTCAAGTTATTTGGAATGCATTTGGCCTTTATACCAAATAGGCCAAATGCAATAATGATTGAGTTTTAATTCAGGCTTGGATTTGGATCTTAGTCCAGTCAGTCCATTGTATGAAAATAAATATGGGAGCATACCCATTTTTCAGAACAGATATAGTATTCATTAGAGCATCTTTCTGCCACAAATCATGGAAAGCCTTAAAAGGGAATTTCTACGCACTAAAAGTATGATGCCTATGCATAGATGATTTGGGTTTGAGAGTAGTGAAATCCAAAAGTCAAATTGGGTGGTTAGCCCAAATGTTGTAAAAAATATAAAAAAAAAAAAAAAAAAAGTTTGTTTCTCATGGTTTTGTACCACATTATGACCATTATTTTTTGTTTTGGGAAGCCCAGCCAAGTCATTTGCTAGCCAGCTTTCTTTGTTTACACCTTCTTGTAGAAAGTTAATTCACGTCTTGACAAAAGACATCCATGTTTCCTTTGATTGTAAATTCCCTTCATGCTGGTTTTTATTAGTAATTAGACACATTTGATCATATGGTGCTTTTGTTGTAAGATTTTTAGTTTTTACTTCAGACACTTCAGACATTTGCTTCTTCAATTTTCTTGTAAAAAGTTGTTCTGGCTTAGAGTCTGTTTGTGTATGAGGTGGAAGTTAAAAATCATCCTTAATTCAAATTTGTGCTGCAAACAATTTCCTAAACTTGTTTTTTTTCTTTCCACTGTTTTCTCTTCATCCAAATGAACTCACAGAAGGATATTTTGTCCCCCTCTTTTCCTATTTGGCTACCACATTGGTTGCCAGGATAACTTGATTCAAGTTAAGAATAGGAAAAACAGACAATAGCTTCAATTGAATTCATCAAATTATATGAGTCAGTATAGTATTGACAATATGCCTATCATCAAAGTAGATCTCATTTTATAACTGAAACACGCATTTTAGATGTGGACCTCACATCTACAAGGTCCTACTTTGACTATGCCCACTCTCATAACTAGTGCACAATTTGTTTTGAAAATACTTGAACTATAAGATTTCCCGTATCCATCCACTTAACCTAGTTGGCACAAGGGTTTTTCAACTAGAAGTCTAAACCAAGCCTCTTGATCGATTGGGATTCACTATAGGATTATAAAGACAATATATAGGGCCATCCTACTATTTACTGGTAAAAACCATATCTCTTATTTTGCTGCTTTTTTTAAGTACCATTACAATTATAGTTGATAAGACGGTTTCTATTTACTTTTCTGCTCTTATTTACTTTTCTATTCAGTCTCTTCATTAGCTTATTTGTAATTTCTTCTTGATTGATTTCTTTTTTTCAGTATGAATATGTTGTGATATGACTGAATGCTTACTAGGGCTGTTGGTGTATTATTTTCAATATAAATATTCTACATTGACAGTTGCTTGTTTAATCTTGATGAAGAAATGTTTTCTTCGATCCTGCAATGGAGCCTTCTCCTTTGGTTCATGTGTTTGTTATTTGTGGACTTATTACCCCTTTTGCTTCTGTGTCTATTAGGAAGTCATTGGCGTACAATATTCTTTTTTCCTCCTTCCTTTTTCATGTCTATAGTTTTGATTCATAGTTATCCTTTTATGCAACTCTACAAAAAGTGCAGATGTTGTTCAGTATTTGGTAACAGTAATAGAAGTAAATGGTCAGTTTTCTTTTTCAGTATAGGGTTTGCCCTTTTGAGATCTCTTCCCCCTATTCTGCTTCTAATTATTATTTTTTCCAGTCTACATTGCAGAATTGAATTAAGAAAGACCTTGAAAAGTTTAGGAAAAAGGATTTATTTAACATCACATTTATACCATGAGATTAGGTTGATTTTATTTCTTAGTTTTTGTGCTGGTATATTGGTTTTGTTATTGGGGTGCTTAACAAACGGTGGTGGGAAGGGACTTATATTGAGTTTTGTGTCTCTATTTCTGTTATGTTTTTATTTTTTTTCCCAGTGTATTAAAACTTTTAATTTCCATAAGCTGTTGGACTAGACTTTTGTTTGATTGGTTTTTCATGTTCTTGATTCTATTGGTGGTTGCTTCATATTATTAAATTGGAGGTGAGTTTCATATTTCTTGTTCATGATTTCATAAATATGCAAAAGATATTGTTTTTTTGTTCTCTTTGATTTGAAGTTGGATATTGGAAAATGAGATTTGGGCTTTAGCTTGTTTGAGATTTGAGGAGAGCATTATTTTTAGAGCTGAAATTCATCACCCTGCAGACAATTTTTTTTTTTTTACAGAGCTCAATTTTTTAATTAGGTGGGCCACTCTACAGATAAAGTCTTAAATAGATGGGGCCCACTATGAACACAATCGGAGGATCTAAACTCGATGAATATTTGGGTCCAATTCTCATGCACTTCCTAAACTAGAATTATTGTCATCTCTTCACTTGCTAGTGTCGTCCAATTTTTACTTTACTCATAAGTATCTAAACACATACAAAGTATTTTAGATTTCACTTTACACAAACCAATCAACTAGATTGAAGTGAAGTACTCTAATTAACTTCAACCCACTTCACTTCTTATGTGAAATTTACTCCACTTCACTCCACTCCTTAGTTTTCCAAACCGGCATTTAGGTGTTTCGATATTTTTCATTATTAGATAAATATTGATACTTTTCTAATAGATCCATCCAGACAGTCGTTGGAATAGTAGTTCGTCACTGAGGTGAGCCATATCCTAAAAATAACAGTCTAATCTGTTTTATGTTTCACCAACAAAAGAAAAAACTGTCTAATCTTTCTTATAAATTATATTCATTACACTCATCTATCATACTAGGGGGATATATAATTAAATATGTCAATTCTATTCATCCAAATCTGCTCCCACTGAAGACTTGGCATATCTCCACGTAAATCATTATGAAATCCTAACCGTTAATTATCAAACATTTACATAATGAATTTGTACCATCATCAATTTTTTTTTCTCAACTTCATCAGCAGCATATGGGGCCATTATCTAGCCCTTCATATAATAAAGTCCACAAACTCAAACCAACTCAACTCAACTCAGCTGACTTGTCACAACTGGACGATGTGAATGGTGTGGATTGAGTATGAGATATCTACCATATACCCCTGATCTGATTGAAATTAAAAGGCACTTGTGAGCCCATGTTTTGGGAGCCTCAAAAGAGATCAGTTTACTGAAAGTACTGGACACATGATGAAAACAATGGAACCCAAGGAATCCCCTTTTCCTGTTTGGTTCTTTCCTATATGTTCATGAAGAACAAAAGTCACCTTTTGTGTGCCGTAATTATTTCATTTCTACCACTAAAACCGCCTTATTGTAATCCAGTCCAATCCAACCTTGTGAGAAAGACAAAAGAAAGATTAAAAGAAAATACCAAAGGTATAAAAGAGAAACATGGCTTTTTAGTTTGTTTAAAGAGAAGACCACTTTTTTCGAGCTTCGTGGAAGGTACTCCCCAATCCTCATTCATTCAGCTTCTTTTCGAACGAGAAAGTGAAAACAAAAAAAAAAAAAAAAAAAAAATCTCAACCCAACTTTTGTTTTTCAAAAGGAAGGTCTTGTTCCTACCTTCCATGAAATGGCTAATACCTGTTCTTCTCCATAAATATCTCGAACATGGTTTTTCTTTTCATTACCCAGCTTGTGGGGATACGACCCGAGCCCTCTGGTGAGGAAAGTAGATCTCGGGAGAGATAAGAAAGCCTTCAGGTGAGGTAGAATGTGAAGGAATGTGGGTGCCCAGGTTCAAACCCTGAGCAGCCAGCTCTTACGACTGGAATAAGATGCCGTTCTTATATTTCCGACATGTTGCTGGCGAGTGTAGTTCTCAGTGCACTAATTACCATGGTTTAAAAACTTGATTTGGCTCAATCTATTAACTGAGTTTGGTGGGTCTAGTTTACACTTTTGTCCGAAAACATGAAATGCTTAGCTCAGAAAGCAAATAGGACGAATCAATTCAGAGACTTGGCTGAGTCTTCACTGAGTACTCTAAGAGTTACAACTCAATTTGAATATGAACTAAAGATAAAAATATAAATAATTTCTAGTGATTTTAATGTCCCATTTGGAGATTCCTTTTTTTTTTTTAAGTGAAGGAAAAGTTTGAGGCATTTTGCCATAAAAAATTGCCAAACCAAATTCAGCTTTTTTAATTAGTTTTAAGATTTTTCGAAAGTGAAAGTGGGTCTTTTTTTAAAGGGTTCGAGGATTTATTACAAAAGATGAAATTTATTGTTAAAATCAAGTGAACTTAAGTTTTACTCATGTAATTTGAGGACCAACTGCATATGACATGGAAGGTTTAGATCCCTTAATTGACTCTATATATTGGATGAATAATCTTGAGTTATATATTGAAAGCAATTATTTATTAATAGTTTGATCATACATTTGTCAATCTGGTGGTGAATATCACTACAACGAAAGCAGATCTTGGGCCCATTGGATAGAAAAATCAATTAAATTAACATGTGAAAGGCTAAGATCTTAGAAAGGGGGCATCCTATATATTCACAGATTTAACTTGAACTTGCTTTACCTCATCAATATGGTTAAGTTTATATATTCATTCCTGATCAGTATATACATATTTATATTAGAGAACATAAAGGGCTTGTTGGAGAAAACTCAATTAATATTTTCCTAAGCATTGAATAGCCTGGCCTGTGGGGCCCATGTGAAAGCATGATAATCATGGTGGGGGAGAGTGCTTGAGAACTTTCCATGTGATATAACTCAATGCAAAATTTGAGAACCATCTAATCTTGGGTGGTAAGATCTTGAGGGGCCTCAAAATTATCAAAATCCTAGCTATTAGATGAATTAGTTCAGCACCAAATTCATGTGCTTAATCTAAAGGTCTATACACTATGATGAGTATGAAATTTGTCTAGTCCCAGCATTCAGCCGAAGGTGGGCCGCATATGCTTGCCATCACATGCTTAGGTCGGTGGAGTGTTCCTAAAAACTCTTTCAATGTAAATAACATTTGCACACATTATTATATATTAAAGGAATAGGATTCGATTTTGAAATTAGAATATAATTTCGTAATTGATTGAGAAATTGGGCCTCAATCTCAATTTCAATCTCAATTTTAACAAGATTTAAACTTGAATTAGAGATTTAAGAGAAATTTTGTAGCCATCTATCAATAACGTTTGCACACATGTAATTTTTAATTCAACTAACTTGCCTGCTTTAATTAACAACAGTGCATCATACATGTCTGTGCCATAGACGAAGGAAAGGAATATTGTTTGCATGTTGGCTCTGATGCTGTCTTACACATGGTCAAATTGTGTACTAAACTGGGTACATATAAAATGTGAAACAACAATCAATCCTTCAATGCTAGCCATCCCATTTCACTCCTGGGCCTTTCTTTTGTTCACCATTGTTAATTTTGACTGAGAGATTTTAGGGATTTTAGATAGAGAAACAATCCGGACTCTTTCTTTAGAAAAATACTTTATTATTATTATTATTCAAATGGACCCGTTAGAACCCGAGGGGTGCAAGCGTTTACCTAGAGGGCAAAGCTGTGTAAATGGGCTGATCTTTTAAATCATTTTCACACCTAATTTACACATAATGCGCAACACTATTGTGCCGGCAAACACAATTGATGCTTAACCATTATGTATGTCCACATTTCCATCTCCTATTAATCTTTTTCCATTAAAGGGGATTCAGATATCAGGATACTGGGGGCCTGTGCCAATCAGTCTAGAGGGGTGTAGATAGAGATCAAGAACTTTGAATAACCCCTTCCACTCCCAATTGTAAAAACGGTCACTGGCAAGTTGCCGTACGAGAAACCCTTACCACCATTGCAGAATGGGAGTGTTTTGAAGCCATGATAATTGATATCAGTACATCCTAGTCAAACTGCCCCTTCCAAAATATCAGCATACATGTCAGCTGAAGAATAATGAAGATGGCCAAGAACAAAA
Organism: Persea americana; assembly: GCA_029852735.1. Classification (NCBI taxonomy): domain Eukaryota; kingdom Viridiplantae; phylum Streptophyta; class Magnoliopsida; order Laurales; family Lauraceae; genus Persea; species Persea americana. The sequence continues at coordinate 19,778,869 of CM056811.1, forward strand.
GCAATTTCTCTAGAGGCTCCTTCGACTGCCTGCCACCCTTCTTTGTTTCCAGTTTTTGGACCCACTACTATCAATCCAGTCCCATTTGACATTGATTTGGACATACCCACAGTTGAATTTTAACACAATAAATCTGCATGATATATAATTAGTAAAAAAAAAATTCCGACCTAATTAAAAGTTAGGTGTTCAGATCATTTGATTAAAAGTTAGGTGTTAAGATAATTTGATTAGAATGATATCCTAACGTACCTGTCCATATCCCTGGCCTCTCTTGATCATAATTTGACATTGAACCCAACATTGGTGACTGGAGAATTTTATCACAGTAAAAATAAATAAATAAATAAATAAAAATCAAGGGCTAGAATTATTTTATCGAACTTATATTTGGCCCACCCTTATTCACTTTCCAGACTTCTTCATCCTCGTCTCCCTTGCCAGGGGTGGGCCTGGGAATGAGATTTTATAAACCCATCATAAAAAATAAAAAATAAATAAATAGAAAGTTACCATGGAGGGTAAAAAGCTTGTGGACTGATGGGGTAGGTTCCTTTTACTGGAGTAAATGCAGCAGCTTTGGGTTTGGCCGTGCACTGCATTGGCCACCGCTCCTTGGAATCAGCTCTGGCAACATCCATCCACTTTGCTTGTTTTGCTGGGTCTCTCCTGTCCTCTAGCGTACCTGCTGCAGCTTAACCGCTTCCAGACAGAAAGAAAAGAAGCCCATAAAGGCAAAGCCCATGTCCACCAAAAGTACTTGAACTGCAGCTTGGGTTGATGATGTCCATAGTGTCTACAGGAGAAAGCAACATGCATGCACGCACTGCACCCATGCATGGCTTCCATGCACGCACGCGCAACCCACAAAACGACCCTTGTATGCATGTGTGTATGTGTATTTTTTTTTCTTTTGGGTAGAAGTATATACATACATGTGTTGATGAGCATTTGAAAAACAGAAAAACTCTTTTTTTTTTTTCAGAAGAAGGCATCATATGTGATCTGTTTTACTATGAGTAATTAGACAAAAAGTTACTTCCCTGATGTGATTGATGCGTTTACTCTCAATAAAGCAACAAAAAAAGTAGTAGTAGACTCGAAATTTCACAAGACCCTGAATTTATAGAAAATGTCAACATGGCTCTTCCACCAATTATTAAAAGTTTCCAAACGGATTTTACTATATGTTTCAATGAGTTGGCATCATTGGTCTGGAACATGATTTAGGATATCTATTAATCAATGTCAAAACCTTTGAATATATATTAGCAAGTATATTGGTTTAGCTAGGAACTAACTGTTCACAACAAATGTTTTGGTTTGTTTCGATCCATTATCTGTCTATAAAATGAATAATTCTTAAAAATATTAAAAAGATGGAAATATGTGAACCTAAGTTTTAATTGCTTTTACAGTGTTTTACATGTAATACAATGATGAAATAAATAAACGTGGTTTGAGTAAACCATGTATTTTTGGTTACAACATGAGTCCATAAAAACATGTAAATAGTTTTGACTGTGTCGACCAACTATATAAAAGTGGAACCTCTTGATTAGATATATTATTCCAAACACTAGATTTCAATGGACTTTTTAGGCATCTAATCCAAGGATATCCAAATGAATGGTTAAGATCCAAACCCCTCTTGATTGTTGGCGTTAGATTGGACAACTGACAACCTACAATCAATTTGATATTTGATATGAAGCTAACTGCATGACCCTCTATCTATTTGGCGTGGTCCCTACAAACATGTCACCCTACGCTTCTTGACAGATCCAAGTTAGAAGTTGCTCTTCTCGGTCGGCTAGGATTCAAATTTAGGATTCAATGAGCATTTTGGTTATTTGTACCAGGTTATTGATAAATCCACAAAATTGTATGTTTTATTCATCATTTTATATGCATTTGTGGACTTAATTAGGTTAATTGCATAGAATTACACTTAATTTCATGATTTCATGCATTTGAACATCAAAGTTTGGATCTTGGTCAAAATTCATTACATTGCATGACTTTTGTGAAATTAGGGTTCTTAACTTATTCATCACCCAAAAATTAATTATTTTGGCTTCACTAATGCATACCTTCTAATTTTGACACCATGTGCTATTTTTGGAAAATTGGATATTTTTGGTACATTAAATAGGCATGTAAGGTCCTATGCATAGTCCATCTAGATTCCTCACACATGATTATTATTGGCATTATTTAATTTTATTTATGTAGGAAAAATCAAAAGTAGGACTTGCATTGGTGAAATTTGAGAGAGATTAAAAGTGGGACACCCTTCATGGTGGGCCCACATATCTTGACATCTTGGTTGAGTTGGAAAGATTGGAAATTCTCAAAGAAGAAAGAAGAAACTCAGATTTGGAAAGATGGTGTTAACTTGTTAAATTTGGAAACCAAAATCAAGAAAGAGAGAGCAAATTAGAAACTTTGCAAGGGGAGTTGGCTTGTCAAAGTTCTAAACAAGGAAGCGGGCCGAATATGGGAAGAGAATCAATTAAGAAAGCAAATAAAGAGTCCAAACATGCCTTAGACGTCCAACATGGGTCCTACGCACCCCATTGCATGCCAAACATAGAAGTTCCCTTAATTGCACAATTATTCTAGAATTTTTCAAGGGCAGCAAATTGAAATGATCATAACTTTCAACCTGAGTGTCGAATTGATGCAATCTACCTACCGTTGGAAAGGTCTTTTCGAGTATATATCCATGGAGCCCAAGATTGCATAAAACTATTATAATTCTACGCGGGAATTGCAAAAAGTTTTCAAAATTGGCAATATTAGAGATCTTTGAAGAGTTTAATTTTCCAAGACTTGGAGCACAAGAGACCACACTTAGTAACAAATCCTTTCCAATTCAAATTGCTACCTAAGTGAGTAACTTTACTTGGAAGCTAAGCCAAGAATCAAATCATAGAAGGAAATAATTTCTTGCAAATCAAGAGGCTAAAAAGTATAAAAGGAGCATCAAGTGGGCTAGAAATAATAAAAAAAGCATATTCTCCTTCAAAAAGTGGCCAAGTCATTCTCGTTCTCTATTCTTCTCTCTTCTTCTTTCCCCTCTTATAGTTCTAGTTCTAGTTCTCCATATTTTTTTATTTTGGATAGCTTTGGGCCTTGTCCAAGCAAGTACTTGAAGGAGAAATTGTAAAGATGCAATATTTAATGAAAAATCAAGAAGTTTTTTTTGCAATGGGGGGCTAATTTTGATTAGAGGGATGGATGAAGATAAGTCATTGCTTTTTATTTAGTTAGTTATTCTAATTTAGTTCCATATGTTATGTTCTTAATGATTAATAGACTTGTCTCCATGTCCTAGGTAAACTTTCATTCTTAATTTCTAAAAATAAAAATTGATTTTTGACTATCCATGCTTAGGCTTGATAGGCCATGCTTAGGACTTAGATCTTTTGATGGTTTATGCTTACTTTTGATGGGAAGTACTTAAATTGTTTTTATTCTTTTATGAGGCGAATGAAGTGTTAGATTTTGAGTTTTATAATTAAAAAAGGGTTTTTAAAGTTAGATTTTCCAAATTAAAAAAATTGATTTATCTTTGATTTGAAGTAAAAATTAGAACAAGTTAGGGTTATTTGGTAAATAATTGGTAGATGCTTATTAGATTCATATGCTCTAGTCACTTTCATTAATTGGTAGATTTCATATTTCTAAATTAGTTTCTTTCTTTTATTTTTAAATACTCAAAACTTTCTTTAATTGTTAGTTATTAGTTTTCTTAATTTAAAAGTTTCTTAAATTAGCTTCCTGTGGGTTTAACACATTCTTGCCACTGTCCCATCTAGACACCCGTGCACTTGCAGTATTTTATTATTGATATTAATCACATCAGTTATCTTAGTGCTTAAAAGTAATACCAGTAAATCAAGGAAAAGAAAAAGAAAAATAAATGCAAGGATTCTCTCTCTGAAGCCGTAGACATAGGTACATCGCTGAACCACGTAACTCTTATTCTGTGTATTTCCTTGTGTGATTGTTTGTTTGCTGTTTTTTTTTTTTTTTTTTTTTTTCTGAAATTGTTTATTTGCTGTTTGCATTGTGATTTCAATCACGGATTTGCAACTTCCAACGTGTGGAACAGCATGCACATGGAAGAATGTTTCTTCATTAATGGTCATGGTCATTGTACAAACATCTTGTTTGGGCAATCATGTCCATGTACGTTAACCATCCATTTTCAGGACTTGATCAACATAGGTTGTGGGCTCCCACTTCTGTTAGGACCACGAAGTTCAAGGTGAAGCCTGACAGTCTTCAGATGGGTTGATCGTGGCTGTCAACTCCTTAACGGTGTAGATCTGAATTGCAATAAACATTGCAATGATTCTCCCTCCTGTTTGAACCCCATAAAGTTCAAAGATGAAGCCCATCCTAACAGTAGCTTGCCCTAAATGCAACACAGGGTGTCCTCTTCCCAATAAGGTTTGACAGAACCCTTTCTTCTGATGCATGGCTAGTGTTTTATCTTGCACCAAGAGGTTCCTTTCATCCTCTTCCAAGATCTATTTCCAAGACTACAAGGACTATTGACATTGGACTTTGTAGAATCATCTCTCATTGTAGAAAAGGAAGTGCTATACAACTTTCTATATGATGGCTCTTACATGGGGAATTCATATTTCCACTGTGGCATGTCTGGGAAAGATGCATTCACATTTCACAGCTACAGTATTGTTTTTAAGTAAAAGTCATGGTAAAAAGAGTCGTTGAGAGCTCTAACATATTGTTGTGGTGATACAGGCCATCTGGTTTTCCCCCTTTCTTCCCTCCCCAAAATGGAATTTCTTGATGCCTGGGGAAAATATGACCACATGGTACATGGCTTTTTGTCAAAGCTCCTCATCCCTCGCATACCTTATTCCACCCATAGATTTGTGCAGATCTAATACCATAGATTTGTGCAGATCTAATAGGCTAATAGCATTGACCCTATCAATCTAGTAGAAAAATGGCAAAGACATCCCCCCACTATGGGACAGCTGGTGATGGAAGCCTATTGGTTTTTTGGTCTTGCCTCCACCTATTTTATAATGATGAAAAGGGTATAAGAAAGAGAGGGGAAAAATACAAAAACAAAAATCAAGGCTTAATTTATCCATTTATAACGGAGAAAGAAGTTTGTCAAATTGTATATAAACAAACAGGTGTTTGTAACTTGGGACCGGCACATGTTGAGAGATGGCATATGATTTTCATAAAGAGAGAATCAAAACGAGTGAAGGAACAGTTCAACCAAAAAAAAAAAAAAAATGCTAATGGGTGGGTACCCCTTGATCTGTATCCAACTGGTAGGATCTTTGTTTTTCTCATATGGACCTCACTTCATGATGTGTAAGATCTATCTAGATTGGAAGCCGAATCAATCCATCCCATAAACAAACGGATCTGTATCAGAACATGGATTCTGCCTTAAATCCAATTGTTGACTTCCCTGGGCCAGCCGACAGTTTTCATAGATGGTCAGATAACCAAGCTGGACATAGACAAAGGTCCATTCAATTAAATACCGGATGGAAGCTCAAGGCCCGGCCCAAACCACATGGCCATGTCTCAGCCAATGGAACTATAAACGGGCGAGTCGCAGGCCTACCGGTCAGGTCAAACTCAATGGAAAATTCTGAGATCACGTAATCTATTAAAAAGAGAAAATAGAGATAAAACTCATATAGCCAACCCTAATATAGTTGACAGATGGCTCATGATATGATGATGTAAAGCGCATCCCCTCTTGCACACCGCTATCGTGTGAGCCCCATGATGCATTCCTTGTAAGGGCCACAACCACCATGGGGAACGTAGAGGATTGAAGGAGCTGGATGAGATCCAGCTGTGTGCAAAATTTCAAGCTCACTAAGTCCTCCTAAGCCCTTATCCATGGTCCCCAGTTTAACTGCTTAAGTTAGCACATACTTCATTTTCTTCACAGCTAAAGGGCACTTCCCTTGTTTTCTTTGCACCTAAAGCACATTTCCATTTTCTTTGCTGGCTGATTTTTCTGTCTTTTTTTTTAAAACTGATTCGATGGGTTTGCACTGCAAGCAAAGGCAGTCTCTGTAATTCAGAGGGAGGCAGCTAAAAAAAAGGTCCTCTCTAGTTCATCACTTGAAAAGATTCTTTGGATGGACCACAATAATCCTCTGGGTTCAAATTCTGTCATGGAATAGATGATTAACCCTTTTGTGAGGTTAACAGCACACAGGATTGCTCAGTTTGGCTACCCCGGATGTCACCTAGGTACTTTTAGGGATTGATCTCTTACCCTTTTTCCCACTTGTTTGGGCTACCTTCCCACTTTTCTGGACTATTCTTCCCACATGCGGGCTAGCTTAGGTAACAACTCCCTTGGCTCGGGTATGAAAAAAAAAACAAAAGGCCCTTATGTAAGAAATGGGAATGGGAATTTCATAGATGCAATATAGCTTTTCCGACTTCTCCACCCCTCAAATCAATATCAGCCTGCAATTTGGATTACATCCAAACAAAACAATGCTCTATGGGGTAAATATTGAAACAACAGTGACTTTGTTTGGTACCTCACCCTGAAAATAAATCAGTGGGCCTCCCATTACCCAGATACTGTGGGATTCCAAGTTCCAACTAAAAAATCCAGGTATGGACCCTCTTCTCGTACCCCATTGATAACTGGGTCCAGGTCTGACCCCCGGTCCACTTAGTTACATACCCAAAGATCCAGGTACCCGACCCACATGTACAAAATACTATATAATTATATAAATTACTACAAACTTATATAGAAAGAAAATCCAACCTAGTATCTTGGTGAGGGTCCCACTGGCACTAACATTCATAGATTGGATACGGTTTAATTTTATTAAAAATACAGACTAAATATGTAGCCGGCCCCAACATAATTGGGATAAGGCTTTGATGATGATGATAAAGACAACAGACATAGTATGTCTGGCTAGCAAGACTCGGTATATATTAAGATCTGACAGAGACTTATGTATAATGGATTGTAACTTGCAAGTGGTACTTTTAAAAAAAATTATCATTCAATAATTGATCAAGTGAAAAAAAAAAATTTTTGATTAATTGGTTGGACCACTTAATCTACTTTTCTGAAATATAAAACAAAAATACAGTCAGAGATTATTTAAAAATTATCATTCAACAAAAAGCTTCCACTTTTCTTTTTCTAACATAATGCTAGAGAAGCCTACAAAAATAAGATCAAAATTAGCCCTGAATAGATATGTATAACAAGGGAAAATTTGCCAGCCAAATTGCACATCTCCTTTGAATTTTCAAGAGCACAAGCAATCTTAAGCTTTCCCCATCAATGTTAGAACAAAGGATATATATCCAAAACAATTATGGAATATATAAATGCACTTGAGAACATGCCTTTGTACAGGATAATGAGAATGACTACCAACTCTAACCAGCACATAAACAAACCCCTTGGAAATCTAAGGGCAGGACTCAGAAATCTCTAAGCCCATCACCTAATGTCATCAGTGAGGTCCAGCTTGGAAATCCAAACCCCTCCAAATCACTAATACCATATTTTATCTCACCAAATTTCATTCAAATGAGTTAGATCTACAATGTGTGGAACACATGATTAAAATGAGAAACAAAAGGAGCTAAATCATGTTTTTTGATGGGATTAACCTATGGTGGGCAAGATGCTGAGGTTCTGGCACAAAGAAGTGTAATTACAAGCTTTTACTCACAAAGGACTCCCAAAACTAAGGGAAAACCCAAAAAACAAAAGCACCAGCAAAAAAAGATCCATTCTCAAAGAAAGGTTTGACTAAAATTTGATCAATTTAAAGGACTTGGAGATGATGGGAATCTTGCATGATAAAAGAGGGACTGAGGTTTTCCTCTTTCTGGGCCATATGATCAAGGCTGCAGTCTCCTATCAATTTAATCTTGGCACAATTGCTGAAGGATGCCCATTGCTGTTGTATAGTATGAGAGGAAAGTGGGAGGAGAGGACTTGGCTGGAAAGATGAGTTGACAAGAATCTTGGAGGAATTGATGGTGATTTTCCTTCGATTTGGAAACGGAAATGGGATTGTAAAGGCACCTTAGAGGATGGCATAGTTTATATTTTTATCGTTCTTCATGTGGAATTGAAGGCTGAAAGAGGAAATTAATATCATGATAGGATGAGATCTTTCTTTGCCATCAATTAGATCAGTACCATTAATCCCATGGGCCATGAATTAGATGGAGCATAGGTTGGAAATCATGATGGATGTCCATCTGGCATGGACAGGAATCAAAAGGGCATGGAAAACTACCGCACTTTCTGCTGCTCTTGTACTTTTCATGCGAATCATTTCAAGTGTTTTTAGTTGGTAAATAAGGTAGGACCAGATGAACAGGCACTTTAATTATATTAGCTGTGAGATGGCCCCACCCAAACTATCCCACTTTGTCTTAATTACAACATCAAATATATAAGAAGGCACTAAGAATTGAACGACTGTCAGATAGAGAATCAAAGAGATGCAGGGAAGGATTACATTGGCTGCAGGATGGCCCAGTTGATGGGTTCAAGTCTCATTTACTTTTCAATTTTCATTGAACAAAACAATGCAAGTGGGACGCACATTCACCAAAAGATAATAAGATGAAACAAAATCCATACCATTTGCATCTATAGTATATAAGCTATAAGATAAAAGATATATATGCAGGTTTTGAGTAGGGTCCAAAGGTCCAGGTCCACAAGAGGCCCATATCAAACCCAACCCATATACATCCCTACTCGACATTGAAAAAAACATACGTGAAAATCAATATTTTTAAACGAGTATGAGGACAAATTAGTAATGAAAATTCTAAATGAATACAACTAGAAATATTCCTCATACAGTTCTATTGATTGTGATTGCTGCTTTCCATACACAAGAACCTGATGTGGTGATAGTTGAATGTACCATGGTTATGGATGGTCACGACCGATCTCATAGTTACAAACTCATGTCCTCAGGCAAGCTTATCTCTAAAAAATATAGGCTGCAGAAAGAACAAAATTGTGAAAATTTAACGTTAGCTGGAGAACCAAGCAGAGTAGATAAGTATCTAGAATCTACTTCAAAGTACATATTTGGGAAACCGGCAAAGAGAGAAGGTAGCAGTTTTCAGTTGGCTTCATAGGGTAGAGCCAACCCAGATGCAACAGTTGATGCATTGTTTGCGAATGGGCCCTACTGTATGGGACATTCACCTACTATGGAAACTTTTGCAGCAAGTCTGTCTACATCAATCTCCCCATATATTTCTACCATTTCCTCAAAGAAACCAACAAATCACTTTTTCTGAGCAGAATCAGAAGCTTTTTGAAGAAAGAGCAATGAAAACTCTAGTATTGTTTCTTTCCTAGAAATCAATAGCTTTGTTAGGTACCGATAAAATAAATTAATTAATCAATAGCTTAGCTAGGTAAATGATGATATTCAAGCTCGGTTGATTCGAAGGTCATTGGAGGCATTCAAAATAACAAGCTTTCCTTTGGAAACAGTATTTTACAGTCATAATATATGCAAATAGATTAAAAGAATCAGGAAGACAGCATTTCTGAAACCAGGACTACAATCTGATATGTTTGTAAATGGGAGTATTTTAAGTTAAAATGGAGGTTTCATGTTTCAACTTCCAAGGCAGTATGCCCCGCATGAATTACCTTGCTGACATGAAAGCCATGCCTAGGAAGACAGCCTTCACAGCTTGCTTCTGGCCCGCATAATCAAATGCTAGAGGTAGCATTTCATGCAATGTGAGAAAAGCCATTACTCCCCCAACTGCATAGGAAAAAGGTCCATACAGCCTACAATGTAAAAACCAAAGCAGTAGATATATGTCATAGTTAGCGAGTCAAAAGTAGGATGACATGGATGGCAAGGAGAACCTGATCCAAGTAATCCCTCGAGGATTCCAGGAGATAGACTGCTTGGGAATAGGTAAGCTGCATGAGAACCAAGTTTCAAATAAAAACTGTGAAAAAGTACATGTAACGATAAAGATTGAACCAACTTGTAACAGCTACCTGCTGGTACATAACAGTCCAAGTAATCCCCTTTATTTTGCTATGGGAGTAAAAACATGAAGAAGACGTGTTTCCTAAAGTTATTCGCGATACAGGGAATAAATAAAAAATTTAGGAAGAACGTGTGGTTGGATTAAGAAAAATTAGGACCATTAGGAACTTCAATTTTGTAATTCCCTTCTCCATTTTGATATTTAAGCAACAGAATATATTGATAATAAGAAAATATACAGAGCAGCAAAAAAGCAAGGGATAAGAAATAAGAACTTAAAGTTTGTAATTCGATGTCATGATACTTAAAGACACATAGCATGTCTACTTGTATAATCAATTAAAAGAAATGTCTCAGGTTGTACTATGATGTAAAAAAAATATTTTTCCCATTATTTACACTAAAAAGAAGTTCGAAGGCTTCATATTCTTTATTATCACAACTAACTCCTTTTCTATCTCCAAAAAAAAAAAGTTTGGTGCGATCATAAATACAGTGAAACCAGAAGTTCACCTTCAAACTGTCACCACAAGTTTAGGAAACTCAATCAGGTCCTTAGGAAATTAAAGATGTTCCAGTAGATTCATAGGAATGAGAAGGAATCCATTGATTGTGCACAAGGATCTAAGAAGAAAAGAGCAGAGCTGAAATGGGACAAGGTGCCAGCCATTGGCTTTTGATTTTCATCACTCATTTTGTGGCTGCCAAATGGCATTTGAACGAAATGAAGTTGGTACATTTTGGAAATGTATCTAGGTACTTTAAAGCAAGCCCTCGATACTGACTACTGAGACTCATGTATTTAGCAAGATATGGCCAAGACATGGTTAAGACGCCAGAGATTATGTATCAAAATCTTTTCTGCTTTTATAGAAAGAAAAATAACAAAAAACTTTCCTGCCAAGAACCAGCAGGAGCTGGAGGACAGTTCCTATGTTCATTCATAGTAGGATGAAAGCCTAACTTTCATCAACTGAACAAAACCCAACTTTGGCCCGGTGCATGATGCTTGGTACTTATTATCCTCTATATCAAGGGGAACACCACTCAGATTCATCTTGTAATAGGATTAGCAACCAGGACATGCCAAATGTCAAGGGAAATATGAAATTTTAGAGGCAAATATTATCATTCATATGCTACTAGGATTAACAAGCCAAAAGGTCAAGTCAAATGTAAGTAGAAATATTTCATCTGAACTTGTCATTACAGAAAGTGACATGGTACAATTACAGAAAGAGGTGAAAAAAAAAAAAAACTTATTAAACCAAGAATACAAAATATATATTCAAATTGACATACCTACAATGACCACACCTAGAGGTTCAGCAAGCCCTGAAAGTGTTGCCAGCTTAAATGCCTGCCACTTGCTGCCATAAGCAGACAAGTTACCAAAAGAAAATGATATTTCGATCCCTTTTGTCAAGAAAATAGAAATCATGGTGATACATGAGCATTGTGCAAAGCCAAGTGTCTTAAGAGTCCACAATTTGAACTGGAGATTTTCAAAAGAGGGCTCTCAGTTACAAGAAACGGAGAAATGGGCACATCCATTACCTTTAATTAAATAAAATCTCTGTTTGAACTTAAAATACAGATGGTGCCAGAGAGAATTACCTTTCTGTTGCAAAATAGACAGGAAGCGCTACAGCAACGCCCTGTGAAGAAACTTAAATGTTACAACATAACAAAATGCTGTATTCATTTCTGAGAGTGGTTTTTCAACTCTTTTTTTCAGAAAATATATATCATTGACCACAAGAGAAAACATAAATTCTACAAACTAGCATACAAATGGAGTACCAATGCATCAATGATTAAACACAATAATGGAAGGTTTCAACATTAGTATAAACTGATCATATACCTCCGGTATGTTGTGCAGGGCAATAGCAAAGGCCAAATTAAGACCAACTCGAAGCCCCTATTGAAGAGCATGCATCAATAATATACATAAGTTTCCATGAAAACAAAGGGTAGAAAGTTAAAATGTCAGAGTTTTCAATCATCATATCCCCATGTACGTTAGCCATTTTCAATAATCATATCCCTATGTACGTTAGCCAATGATGACTCATGAAACAAAACTAATTTCAATATGATAGGACTGTACAAATAACCAAGGGCTGCAGAACAATAATAATTACAATATGGAGGTTCTCTTGAGCACATTTAACTACTTCACCACATTTGAAATCATGAAATAAGCCGCACAGTCATAGTAAAGTCAATCAGGAATATATAATTACACTGAAGAGTTCTGTAGCCTTGGGTGCCTAACATCAGGGGCTTCAAAATGATTGTCAGAAAAATGTCCTCCAAATAATAAAGCACAACAATTGTAGGATAAGAGTTGGCCAGACCGTTGTTGCCATATATGGATACATGACTGCTTTAATGATAGTAACAGGGACTAATTTCATACTTATAAGTTTTTCAAGAGTACAAAATCTTTTAAAGAAAGTAAATTCATAATGAGTTTACTTGTTACGTGTAACTAAAACATGATAGATGAGTTCTAACAAAACTAAAAGTAAATGAGAACAATTTCATGGTTTCCTGCTAGAACAAGTTCACGCCAAGGATTTTGGAGATGCTACCAGTAAACCATCAAATGAGACCCATGGATCAAAGACTGCATGTGACAGGCAGCTTTGCATTTCCATAAAAAATATGGGAATGACCAAGTTCAGCATTTCTAAATTCTCTAATAAAAGACACCAGTTGAAAAGGGGCAAAATAATCAAAGAATGAATTAAGTCTTTCAAAAAAAAAAAAAAAGATAAATTAATGAATTAGAAGCTGCAACAAGAACTCACAGGATAGTATTGTTTCATTCTTCTCTTAGATTGATGCACTAAAGACAAGGCTAGAGAAGAAAGCATGAAACGGACAACAGTAAAGTAGGGGAAAGGAAAGTACTTGACGATCACAATATGCTTAGAACAGGTTAAAGTGCAATAAATTAGTCATTTTTATAGGGCATTGCATGAAGAAATGATAAGCATACAGAAGAAAACCCAAAGACAAAAGTCTGTTAATAAACGAGCACATAAGAACAGGTCGGTCCACTGTTAATAAAGTCACCCCAATATGGAGAAATTCAAGAGAAAAATAATTCTTTCTGACAAAAAAGAGCCCAATCAAAAAATGATGCTTTAGACCTTTTCGTGTGAGTGGGAATGTAAAGTCAAAAACCAAAAGGTTGACACTTGAAATAGAAAGATGATAAAATTGAAACGTGCCCGATTGGTCTTGGCCTGGTTAAAACCTTTGCAGTAAGATGGATACTCACTAGTTTAATTGTCAGCACTAAAGTGACGGAACTCAAACAGGATAGGCTTTGTAATGGCGGTAAAGTTGGCTTGTTTGTGCCATTGAACAAAATGTAAATGCAAAGAGTGAATATTCGAAATCATGAAACAGAAGAGTAGTCATGGATCACAAGAGCAACAACATTGTGAAACCCCATATCTCATCCTTTTTCCTGCACAACGAGCCTTTTTCCGGGTTCAATCATTTTGACACCTCAATGTTAGACACTTGAGCCCTTCAGTTTGACTTTAACTACTGCTCTTTTGCAAATTCCCAATGGATTTTACTATGCCGCTATAATTGTCTGTCATGTTTCTGGCAATGACGAGTCGACTTTTTCTATTTGGCTGGTATGAAAAACATAAAATATCTCCTGATTCATCAAACACTTTGGCAAATATAAAGAAAAAAGTGTAAATAAAAATACACACAAGAATCACAAATCAATAGAGTTTTGACTCCCAAATAATGACTTGAATAACATAATAAATCTAAGAATATTTCTTGTCAATATTAGATGAAGTAAACTTCAACCAGTAACTGCTCTATGATCTGTAGAAGTTGCATTTGCATTGTAATCAAGACAATTTTTTTTCTATATGGTTTTTTTTTTTTTTTCTATATTGATGAAAATAATCAATCATCCATAGAACTCTAAAAAAGGGATTCTGAGGCAAAATGATTAAGAATTAGCAGAATGATACTATAACATGAATACATAAATACATAGATATATTTATATATATATATATAGAGAGAGAGAGAGAGAGTTTTCAGGGACCAGGTCATCCTTAAGCTTGGAATGGCCTGGCAATGAAGATTGAAGAGTTTACTTTCTTTTTCTTTTTGGCTGGTAAGAATATTAAGAGACTTAAAATATCACCAAATTCATCAAACAATGTGATAATATACAGAAAAAAAAAAAAAAGGAATATATACAAGTACTAAAAAGAATCACAAATTAACAGAGTAAGAGTGACAAATAACAAATTGAACAAAAGAATGAACATATTCATTAATATAAATGACATAAACTCCAAAAGTCAACTACTCTATCATCTGTAATAGTTACATTGTGAAAAAAAAAACCTTCTCTTTATGGGTTCATGAGCTTACAACATAATAATGAGTAAAATCAGATAAAATCACACCTTCATTGATCCAAGGAACACAGCCATTCCCTCAGGAAAATTGTGCAGACTTATGCCTACACCAAGTCAACAGTGATACGGCATCAATCTATCACAGCAATCAATAATGGAAGAGAGGTAAATCACACAATTTATGGAAGTGCGCTTTATGTTTGCTGTTAATTTTCTGTTAAGATATAATTAAATTAGCAACCCCTTAATGTTTATAAACATAGAGAAGCATGGCTAAAGGAGTTAAAAGAAAACCATACCAACTGCCGTTATGATTCCACTAAACAAAACTTGGCGGCGGTGCTTTTTCATTGGATCCTTACCAGCTCCACCATCATCTTTCTATCATTCTCAAAGCAGAAAGCAAATGAAATTATGAGACAGCTAGACCAAGAAAATAAGAGGTATCAACTGTGGATGTGTAAACAATACTGTAACATGGATTCTGCAGAAGAAATATCTGCCAAACCTGCTCTTTTCGTACTTCTGAACTTGGAACAAGCGTTGGCTCGGGGATAAAATTGACAACAAGTGCAAATACAATGACACCTGCAAAGAACTGCATATATGCACACATGCAAATGAAAAATCAGAGAAAGATGAAAACCCCAACCAACCTGTCAAGAGGACATCTCACCCAAAGATTTCCTTTCAAAAAACCAATAGAGTTCATAGCATTATGTGCCAAATCTAGGAAAGAAATGCTCAGCATTAGTCCAGCAGCAAAACCCTGTGAAATGAACCTTAAGCAGTTTAGAGTGTTAGCCATGTTATAAAAATAAATAAATAAACAAATAGAAGTAGAAACCAGCACCGATCACACCTGTAAAAGCCCAAGCATTTTCAGATTAGGAGCAGGATTGATAATCACAAAAAGTGCACCTGTTCCACATGCCACGGTGTCAGTTCAATTGTAACAAACTTGCCTGATGAATGGTTTTTTACTGCTAATTTTCTTCATCAAATAATCATAAAACATTGAATTATTCCACAAAAATTAACTGTCACTCTACTTTAAATTGAAGTCTTATTCCATCTATCCCGAGTCAACTTTGTGAATTTTATTTTCCACTCATCCTTACTCATGCATAAAGTTATCTGTCAGTCAAAATCTAACATGCTAATTCCGACTGCTTTTCTGCAAGTCGGTCTCCCTCTTTTCCTCCTCGTATTTTCAATACTCCATTTCTTCATACAAGTTGGTTTCTACGTACATGACAAATTAATCCCAAACAGCATCCATTGATTTTTCTCATGCATTGAAGCCACCCATAAGTTTCCTCTTAAGCACCTTTCTTATTACTATGCACACCCAAATCAAGATGTGGATTTCAGCCACATGTGTGACCATACTGCCTCCTCTAGTGTAAGTAGCAGACATGATTGTGTTAATTATTGAAACGTAAAATCAAACTTGGGCATCATCCACCTGTTCATCTAGCACCAAAGTGCCTCCACAGAAACCCCAAATGGTATTATTCTATGAGCATAACATAACAGAAAAAAAAAATGGGGGGAGGCGGTTGCAAAATTTAACTAAATTCATGAGAAAGTTAACATAACCTAAAATCATTTCATGAGAAAATTAACTGATCACAAGCAATAATCAACCCAAAAATGACAAAAGAAAAAGGAATCAAAACAATCAGGTCAAGTTCATATATCTTGAAGCACAATAAATCGCGCAAAACAGTCAGAAACATGCAATCTAACAGCTGAAACAACCATGACCCATATGATAATCAATGCCCATTTGGTTGAATTTTAAAGAAAGAATCCAATAACCACTGCATGAAGTGGAAAAAAAGGATAGAAGTGAATAATGCAAGACATATACCAATCGAAGTGCTCAGTCCACCAACGAGAGAGAGAGCAAGCGCCACTAGGATCTGAGAATCCATGGTGAGATGAAACGGCAAGACCCAGATGTCGAAATCGATTCAAGGTCACAAAAGAGAAAGGGCAATTTTGGGAGGGAGAATAATTGGAGGGTTTGGCAGGAGAGAGAGGAGAAGATGAGTCCCGCTGTTTATATTCCCTTTCTAAATGGAGGGAAGATGAAAAAGGAAACTTTGTGGCGTTTGCAGACTGAAACGCAGCCCTGTAATGGGTCCCACTTTGTTTAGGGTGGACAGTTGTTGGTCGGGAAGGGCCACCGTTGATCTCACTCAACAGTAGGGGCGTAAATCTGGGCCATGCCGGCGGAAGACCGGGCCCACTCGTGCCCTGGCTGGGCCGACACGGCCCGTGTCTGATATGCGGGCTGAGCCCAACCCCTTATGGGTCGACCCAGCACAACCCTGGTCATTCTGTGTTGGGCCGGGCGGCCCACAAATCTAACTTTCATTTTTTTTTTTAATTTTTTTAAAATTTGGATTTTGGACAGACACAAAGTCACAAACCTGAAAAATGATTATGATCACAGGGGCGGGTGACGTTGTTTTAGCTATTTGCATTCCATAGTATCCATCTTAGCCAATCATCTTCTACAAATAAAGCAGTTTGAGTGGGCCCCACAAGCTAGGTTGGATAGTAGTTGCAATGCAATCACTTGGACTAGATTATTTCTCATACTTAATGGCTTAAAAATTGATGGTCATTCCTACCTGACCGTCCATCTACAAGTATGCATGGTGAATGATTAGGTAAGAATGGTATAATGTTTTTTTTTTTTTATTAAAATGGGAAAGAAGGATAAATGAAAAATGATTCAAATGGATTACCTGAACATAGCTACTGAATTAAGGAGCATGTAAAATGAATGATCAATATGAATTGTTCTAGCCATCTATTTCGAGGCCCACCTAGGTAGAGTATGATCATGATGAGCCTAAGTCTCTTTTTTTTCTCTCTAAACTCAATCTATTTTAAGTCCTTATCCAATCATCAACCATTCATAATCTAGCCGAAAGACCAAAAAGATGGCTGCAATTGTTGTCTAGTGGTTGGACTTGAGCATTTCTTAGGTTTTTGGACATGACCGTTGAGAGTGGGCCGGGCCTTGCCCGGGCGTGCCTCGTGCCGGGCCGCCCGCGGCCCTGAGGGGCCAGGCCTAGCACGGCACGAGTTTTACTCGTGCCAGGACTTGGGCCTGACAGGCCTGGCCCAACACGAACCGCTTGGCTAGGCCTCGGGCCTGGCAGGCCTAGCCCAACACAGCCCGCTGGGCCGGGCCGGGCCGGCCCATTGACCAAGTCCACTGGCCCAGGCACGGCCTAGGCACAGTTTTTTCGTGTTGGGCCCGTGCTGGGCTTGGGCCACCCTCCCAAATTTACACCTCTACTCAGCACTCTACATGGCTAACACTTGTGTAAATTTTGCAACTTGGTTGACAAAAGTCAACGGAGAGGATAAGAAGCTTCTTTCTATTTTTCATGTGATGTGAAAACAAAAATATCATTATTAAATCGGTTCGGCTTTTCCACAAGGTGACTCATCGCGGGCCAGGGCATAGGGCAAAAGCTCCGTCTATTGGTAGACTGCCCGTGGTGATATGGCAGGCCGTGATAAGTTTATTCATAGTTATTGTGGGACATAGAGTAAAGCCTCGAAGGATCTAGACTCATCATTCTTCATCTTCTCATTATATCATTAGGGATTTTGACCGTGCAGAATATGGAAGACTGTGAGTTTCTCAAAATGGTATTTTTTTATAAGGGAGGGTCTCCTAGCTCTTTGGGTTGGAATAATCCCCACGGGCCCAGGAGGAGCCCGGTAAATCCCCTGTGGGCCGTGGTAATGCAATTTTGAACCATCAACTTCCGGGTGCAAACCTTGATCGTAGGCCAAGTGAGCCACCCCTTGGGGTTGTTTCTCAAAATGGTGTTGACCAGAATTATATTTCAAATGTAGGCATTGTACATGGGACCTAAATTGTTTTCCCAATATTACCTATTTTGTGCGTTATCACTTAAAATGAAGGTGGAAATAAAAGCAGATCATTTTCCCTCTTATATTTTTCTCCATTCTCATCTCCTAAAGCACCAAACCTCTATTAGGCACAAGAGCTGAGACTTTAATTAATTGTGTGATATCAAATGGAATGCAGTGAAGCTCGCGGTAATTATATTCTATGAGGAATTGGCTAAGTGATTGTGCAATATCGCACAAGAAGCAATGAATTAAACTCCCAGGACTAGTGGGGTTTGGAGTTATTTTTTTAAGGTCTTATTCCATGTTTTTCTCGTCAATAAGAAAAGATTTCAATCGAGAAGAAATTAATTAAAGTCTTAACTGTTGTGTCCAGGAATGCAGTAAAACTTGCTGGAATTTCATTCTCTAGGAAATTGGCCCAGTGATTGTGCAATATTGTACATACAAGAAGCACTGAATTAGCCAACCAAATTTGGTGGGGTTTTGAATTATTTTTTCGAGGTCTTATTCCATATTTTTCTCATCGATAAGAAAAGGCTTTGGTCAGGAAGGAATTTATTAAAGTCCTAGTTATTGTGCCAAGAAGTGTAGTCTTTCATTATTTTCACCTGATGATGGTTTCATGAGAAACTGTTAGTATTTTTATTTTATTTTTTGGCTAATTCATAGGTTGGACAAAACTCTGGGTCCATTGAGTTATATTTTCTATTTTATTTTAGAATAAACAATAGTTGTGTTGCCGGAAGAACTGAAGAGAAAAGAGAAGACCGGGCGAGACTGCCAGGCCTGATCGATTGGTGTTTTAGTCTGATCGATCAGACTAAAACAGCGCCCTAGTTATTTGGGCTGTCCGATCGATCGGATGCATTGTCCGATTGATCGGACAAGAGTGTATAAACGGGAAAGTCTCCTTTTTTAAGTTGTGAATTGGTTTCCTTTTGAGACTATGTTTCCCAGTTTGTGTCCTGCTTGTGCCCTAAGTCTTAGGCACAAATTTGGAGCTATTTATAGTGTATTACTCTCAACCCTAAAGAGACACCTCTCATTAATCTGAGTTAGAGATATATAATAGAGAGAGATTATTCTTTAGAGCCATTGAGATATCGTTCTGAATGACTGCTCTAGAAGATTGTTGCTACTTCTGTTTTCTTGTAGAAGATAGTTCATCTTGACTGACAAAGTACAAGGAGATCAAGTAAGGAGAACGGGGCATGGCAGATGTCATGTTAGTGGATTCTTTACAAGAACAATCACAGTCCTTAGGTCGATGTACAGACTGAGGTAAAGGAGCTTGTGAGTATATCTTATAACTATTCGTGAACTCTTGATTTCTGGTTCGTAGTTTTTCTCCCTGGATAGAGTTTCCACGCTAAAATATTGTATCTGTCTTCTTGTGGTGTGTGATTGGTAGATAATTAGTTCTATATTCTGATTGGTTATTTCCGCTGTATGTTGATTGGTTAATTTAGAACTAGTATATTCATTATGGTAGCCCCTACAAAAATTTTAGAAACAATTCCCAAAAAGGGAGCATACCACAAAATTTCACAAGGTATTGATGTCATTGATCAATCCCTTGTCATCATGGTAAGGTTATCACAACACGGCAGTGACCAAATAGAAAGAAAAAGGAAGAAGAGTAGTGGAGAAACTTTAACATTCTTTAAGCAACGAATGATGGAGAAAGTTGTAGGAATGGAGAAAGTCGCAAGAAAAAATGGAGGTTCAGTGCTTTATGAGATGCAAATAGAGGGAAAACGATCCTCTTTTATTTTCACCTTCATTTTGTATGATATCACACAGATTATGTGATATTGCATAAAATTGGTAGAATTAGAAAGAAAAAAAATTTGAGGCCCACGTACAATACACACATTTGGGATATAGTTTTGGTCAACATCATTTCTAAAAATTCAAAGTCTTTTATATTTTGTATGGTCAAAATCCCTTATTATTATTATGGTGTGGGTATCCGAACTCATCATTCTGCATCTTCTCATCATCATTATCATCATTCTTCATTTTTTCGTTATTTTTATTATTATTGTCATCATTATTATTATTATTAAGGCGTAGATATCCCTGAGTTCTTTGACACAACAAAATTAATCCTCAAGCAGCGGTGCCTGCTGAACCTACGCAAATGCACATTGAGCAAATACGAGTAGATTTCAAACACAAGATGTGAGGTGCAAACCTACAGCTCCACCAGCTTCGAGGTGGGTGTATCATTTTTCACCTCATTGCTCACTCGAGATAATGCTAGATGGAACCCATGTTTAGAGAGTGTGCGTGTTTTTTTTTAAATATTATTATTATTATCTTTCATAATTGCTTATTTTAAAATAGGAATAGCAATAACATGAACTTTCTCAAGCCCAGCTTCCAACTGCCTTCAAATGAGACGAGTTCATTTCAAACAATTCTAAGTTTGATTGGTAAACCACCAACGAATTGATCTCACACATTTCACTAAATCGAATCCTTGAAAACTCATTAGTGGTGAATACATATCCAGAAATTCAAGCCATTGTAAAGCACTATACCTTCGTGTAT
Source organism: Persea americana (assembly GCA_029852735.1). Lineage (NCBI taxonomy): Eukaryota > Viridiplantae > Streptophyta > Magnoliopsida > Laurales > Lauraceae > Persea > Persea americana. Next base: position 19,799,813 of record CM056811.1, read on the forward strand.
TAGCACTCATCTATATCTAACTCCAATAAGAGCTGGTTGAATCCAAAAATTAATTACAAGTAATGATCAAGCAAGGTTTTAAATTTTGAACTACAAATTCGAATGTGAATTAGTTGATACGTAACTATGCCCTCGCCTTTCTTCATTAGATTTAGGTACATATTTATACATTTGTGACTCAAATCGGATTTTGATTTTTGTTGCCCTGCTTCAACCCATTTATAAACGTGTTTTAGACTTTTCTAGTAGACTCTCATTTACTTTGTGTGTAATCCGGTAAATAGATTACATATAAAATAAATGAAGCAATGGGGTATGAGTAACAAACTCAAATTTGACTCATACTCGTCCCTCAGATGGATTAAAGGATGGTACCAATATCCCAAGAAACTAAGAGGTAACCAAGATTGAGATTATATAACACGATAGCTTTCACCTACAAGCATATTACATTTTAAAGATTTTAATGCAATGGTGATCAAAGGGCGTGCTTGTTTCAAGTGATTAAGTATAGAGGATTTTATATATAAAATAAACTCACCTTAGATGTACCCTATGCTGAAACAACCTGTTTAGTTTCCCTCCAGCCAAAGCGGTTTTTCCGCAAAATATATATATATATATATATTTAGAACTTTTTCAACTGTCGATATCGACCTTGGTATTATATAATATGAGTCGATATCTACCCTCCGCGTGCACCAAAAAAACAGTTTCAGTCCATTTCCACCCCCTTTCTTTTCCAAACTCATCTTTTCCCTAAATCCAACCCAAAAGGGAAGACCAAATGAAGAGAAAAGACTATAATGGTTTGGAGATCTAAGTTTTTAGATAATATGAAGATTCCCTTCGAGGAAGAATAGGAGATTTGTAGGGGTTCCAAATTTGGATGAAGATGTACAATCCCATATTGAATTCAATGTGGTCTTCTTCCTCATCTCAATCTGGGGCCCTTGCAAATCTCCACTTTTTCCTGAGCATGAATCCTGGTATTATCTAAAAAACCTATTTATCCTAACTAACATGGCCTTTTCTCATCATCTGGTCTTTTTGGGAGGAGAGGAGGAGGAAGATGATGGAAAATCACTTTTTTTGTGCGCAGATGGTCGGATCGCTATCGACCCTCCTCCTCTAATTTAAAAAACGTTAAGACTTCTATATTTTTTTTCTACAAAGGTAGTTTCTCATAATCGTCCTAAACTTTTCACCAATTTTCTTAAAAAGGTGTTGTAAATCGATTATTTCAAAAAAGTTAAAAACGTTTTTCGAACATTCTTTCTGAAAGGCCCACTCTTATCATAAGAGCCCACAGCAAGTGAGTGCATTTAAATTTTTTTTTAATGACAAAACTACCTTTATGAACATTATGGAGAACATGGTTTTCCCATTTTCCTTTTACCCCTTTTTCTTCCTACCCCCACAACCTTTTTCCCTTCTTCTCCTTTTATAGACAAATGAAAGAAGGTATATTCTTCTTTGATGGACTCTGTTCTCAGTTCGGCCCTCTGTGATTCCTCACTACCAATTGTCAAATTGCTGCATGACGAAAAAAATAAGGGTTGCTTCTACGTTTTTAGATTATATCTTTCATCCCTAAACTCATATGCTCTGCTCTTTACGTCTTTAATTATCCTTTGGTAGAGCTCATTTGATTATGAATTTATAAGCATTCAATTCCTATATAATATAATGTAAAGAAATTGACATTTTGAATGATTATTAAAGAGAAGCCATGTGAATATACAATGTGAACGCCTAAGGAGAGAGATATAGCTTGACCTTGATTTTCGTATGTCTCAAATTATTAGGGTGACAACCGAGCATTCCCCATCTTTCCACGATTCTACTTCCACTAAAGGGGAGCTTATTTGAGGGTCATTTTTGGGTATTCAACTTCCATTTTCATTTTTAACAAATTTCAACATGAATTATAAACGCCCGTTTATTGACATTAAAATACATATGAATTCATGCTGAAATAAACTTTAGTACTCTACCGAAGGGATTATTAAGGACGCACAAGCCATGTAAATGAACTCAGACAAGAGGAGTGAAGGATATAGAGTAGAAACGTAGATCGATTTCCTATAATAATGATAGCTAATTATTCATTATCCTTCTCTCTAAATTCTATTTTCCTCATACGGGGATTGTAACTTGATACTTATTTTTAATCATATTTATGAATAAATCTTATGTATTCAATTCCTATACATTCTAATGCAAACAACCATATCATCATAAAGGTTAAAAATGAATGTCAAATCGCACCCGATAACAAACAGATTAAGAGGCCGGTGAATGTGAAGTGGGTGTACAATCTAAATCTAATTACCATTAACGGTTAGGCAAATGATAACTAGACCAAGGACTCGTGAATGTGGGCCCTTCCCAAGCTCCTTTTACCAAACCAAAACCATCTCTGGAATCTTTCCCAACATCAAAATCATCTGTTTCAGCTTTCTACCCGCTTGTCTGGTTCGAAAGCGATCAATCAATCCCTCCAAAAACAAAAACCAACTCAAACAACCTTCACTTCAACGACAAGATAAATTTTCCATCATCATCTTCTGCTTCTTCAAACCCTAGAAGATAGATTACAACGTAGAAGAAGAAGAAGAAGAAGAAGAAGAAGGTGATGATCTAGGGTTTCATCTTCTCCTTCGTTTGAAATTTGAAATGCAGATGGTCAGATCTACAATCTCTGAGATCTGCTTTCTTCTTCTTCTAGGGTTTTGGACATAAACCCTCTGTTTATACCGATCAGGATCAGGAATGCAGTCTTCTGGAAGCTCTTCCGCGCCGGAGGCGATATTGGATTGGCTGCAGAAGGAGATGGGATACCGGCCTCAAGGCACGTATCTGTCGTCGAACAAAACGCTGCCGTCCGTCGAATCTCTGCGCAAGATCTGCCGTGGGAACATGCTTCCCGTGTGGGATTTCCTGCTACAGAGAGTGAAGTCGGAGAAGACGGTGGAGAAGATCCGGCGAAATATACTCGTTCACGGCGGCGGCGGCGGCGGAGGAGGAGGTGCTGTTTCGGCGGACGCGGCCGCCGAGGAAGGGAGAGGTAAGGGGAGGAGGAAGGAGAGGGGAAAGCCGAAATTAGGGTTTGAGAAGGGGTCAGTGGGGCTGGAGGATTCGCCGTCCGAGAGCAGGGAGAGCGCATTGAGCGAAAGGGAGGCTGCGCAGAGAGAGGTGATGAGGCTGAGGCATCTTGTGCAGAGGCAGAGGAAGGAATTGAGGGCGAAGATGCTGGAGGTTTCGAGGGAGGAAGCTGAACGGAAGAGGAAGCTCGACGAGAAGTCGAATTGCAGGTGATGCTTCAAGTAGAACCCTTTGTTTAATCTCTTCAGAGATTTATTCATTAGCAGGGGAACAAAAAACTGTGGCTTTGATTAAAAAAGTTCATTACTTGTCATTAACTAACCCATTCTGTATAATTCGCGATTTAGATAATCGATATCGACACATTTGATGTTAGAAGTAGCTATTTATTTGTGGTGCAGCTATGTTAACTGATATGACAATGATTTCCAAGTGATGTTTTGGCTTTCAACCATTTGTACTTTGTTCTTAAATTTTAGTACCAGGACTGCCAGATCATCCTAGTGTTCCATTTCGGGGCCAGACCAGAACAACATCTGAAATGGAATTGACAAGTATGATTTAAAGCCATCTGACTTGCATTGGTTGACTTACACCTTGTTCTGATACGTGGACATGCATAGATATCATAATCCTTCTTACCTGCATTGATTGGTTAATGCGTTTTTGATATTCAGGCACAAACAGGTCATGCTGGAGGCTTATGATCAACAATGTGATGAAGCAGCTAAAATATTTGTAGAGTACCAAAAGCGTCTTCATTACTATGTTACTCAAGTGAGAGATTCTCAGAGATCCAGATTTAACACTGCTGATGCAATTGATGATTTTCATGCAAACAGTGAGAAAGAAGCTGTTTACTCGACTGTTAAGGGTAATAAGTCTTCAGATGATGTAATTCTTATAGAAACCACTCGAGAAAGGAATATTCGGAGGGCCTGTGAAATTCTTGCAGGGCATATGATTGACAAAATACGAAGTGCCTTCCCAGCTTATGAAGGAACTGGTATTCACTTGAATCCTCAGCTAGAGGCTGCCAAGTTAGGAATTGATTTTGATGGGGAGATACCTGATGATGTTAAGTCCATAGCCATGAATGCCTTGAGGAATCCTCCTCTACTGCTTCAGGCAGTTACAGCATACACGTCGCGGCTGAAAACACTGATTCACAGGGAAATGGAGAAAATTGATATTAGAGCTGATGCGGAACTCTTAAGGTGTTTTGCCTCTATCTTTGCTATCTTTTGTTATAATAATTATTATTGTAGTAGTTGTTATTATTTGTTAATATTATTGTTGTTTTCATGGCCATTTTACCCGGGCTTTCACTTAGGATACTCAAATATTACATTAGGTCCTTATAAAATGGATGCATTTTTTTTTCACTAACAGTACAAGAGATCTAAACTAACAAGACTACAGCAGAAAAACGACACCAAACGACAAAGATCCAACAATCAGCAAGAAAACCAGAACAATTCCCTTAACCAGACAACCCAAAACGTCATGCGCCAGAATCAGAGTAGACCATCTCGCTCCAAGGACCAATCATACATAATGAATTTAAAGGGGATCCCTTGGAAAAGAGGAAGGATTGAAACCATATTTTTCAATATCATTTTGGACCCCATTATGGTTTGGCCTCCAAAATGAAATGTTTTGTCCGACTCAGAATTTCGGTGAAACTTTTCGGAATTACATTTCGAGGAAATATAAAAACAATATATATATATATATATGTAGAAAAATAAAAAATAAAATAAGAAATATGGATTTAATCCACTCTAGTAAAACTTTTTGGAATTACATTTTGGGAAAATATAAGAAATTCAAAGAATATATATGTATAAAAGTAAAAAAATAATTAATTATGTAAAATCTCATTTTGGCCGAAATCGGAAATTTTGGCCGAAATGGACTGAAATTTAAAATTAAAGTTTTAATGCAAAATTTCGTTTTGGCCACTTGACCGAAACGAAAATTTTCTGCCATTTTGGCCAAAACGGTATGAAATTAATAACTATGATTGAAACCCAGGAGTCCATGACAAATTTCAGTTTCTCAAGGGGGGGGGGGGGGGGGGGGGGGGGTCATATTTTCGTTTTAACTTTGTTATTAGAAAATAGTTATTTTATACAATTACCATCACATTTCTTTCATCATTGTTTTTTTTTCTTTTTTAGTTTGTTTGAAGCCAACTAATATTTCGTGATTTATGGTGATTAATTATTTACTTGACTTACAAAATTATTTAGTGGGCTCATCGATATTTCTCACTTCAGGTACAAATTTGAGAACAACAGAGTAACAGATGCTGCTTCTCCTGATGTGAGCTCAAGTTTACATTATCAAGCGAATGGCAATGGGAAGATAGGATTTGATATCTCCAGCAAAGGAACTCACAACCAGCTTCTTGAAAGACAGGTATTTTCTGTGCGCCATCATTTGTCTGACAGACTATGCATTATCGTTTTGGGTTGACTACCCACCTTTTTTTGTAGTATTGCATCTGATCTTTAGATATCATGTTTTTTAATGGCGGTGCCCGGTTGTGTCATGTGCCTGAGATGGTTATAATGTGGATTGGGAATCTTGAAACAGAAGATGTCAGGACACCCTGCATTGATGGGATAAAGGTTACAACTGATATGGTATGAATTATGATATGAACAAAGAAGAATGATTGCCTAGAGTGTCAAGTGTGTTCCTGCACTCTTAGTAAGTGAACCTTTGGTCTGTAATGTATTTTCAAGCACAGGCCTAGATTGATCGTACTAGCCTTAAATCCCTCAAACTTTCCATGCAATCATGATATCACCTGTGTATGTGCTTTTATGATTCATTAAATGATAGGGATTCAGCATTTATTTTTGGTTAGTAAAATGTTTAAGACTAAGTTTTATGAACTTTTTGTACTGGAGTTTTGTAGTTATATGGCAACTGGATTTGATTTTGGTCTTAGATGGAGAAGATGGATTCAAGGCTGTACTTAGTTAGCTTCCTTTTCAACCTAGTTGAGCGTGTTGCCTTTCGCTTTATTCAAACGAAATATGACTGAGGATATTCTACCTTATTTACTATCATATGGGAAATTCTTAAGTAATGTTCAAAAAGGGGCCTTCTTTAGCTTTTTATGGGTCTAGACTCAGTGATCTGAAGGTGCTCATCATTCAAGTTACAATTTATGGATGAAATTCTCTGTTACCCAAAAAGAAAAAAAAGAAAAGAAAAAAGAAAAACCATTACAATTAGTGGGCGACATGCTGATTTTTTGTGATGTGAAGATAGATTAAGTTGAGAATTATCAGCATTAAGGATAGATAAACTTGTGGCTTCTCACTCAGTCTCCAATCTGTTTGAATCCCTTTGCAAGTTAGCATTGGGAAATGGGAATATAAAATGTAGGTGACACAATTTTGATTTGAGGTGAGCCAGCCAAAGAATTCAGTGATGCTGTGATAATGAAGTTTCATTTAGAAAATTAGGAAAACTACAATAGTAAAAGTTATGATTGGGAACGAATTTTAGCACATGATGAGGATTTGTTGTTCTTGATGATGAAAACAAAATTAATTTATGCACCCCTTTTGAAATGTCATTGAATTCATAATTCTAAATGTCTTTGTTCATATTCTACATTTAATTCATTTTGTTGTTGGAGTGCTCTACTTGAGGCCACAAAGCCTTGTCCCAACTATGTTGGGTCAGTTACATGAATTCTGTTTTGCCACTAGTGGCACGTACTTAACATTAAATAACCAATATTTACCATTTGAACAAGTGTGTATTCTGAACCTGGGACTTGGTTATGTACATTGAGATCTTAGCTTATTAATAGAGAATGAGTTTTTTGAATAAACATTTTGTGCATTTTCTTTATCACAGACTGCTCCATTCTTGTCTTCCTTTTGTAAGCTATCTGATATTTCTTGCTTCTATACAGAAAGCACATGTGCAACAGTTTGTGGCCACTGAAGATGCTCTTAACAAAGCTGCGGAGGCTAGGAACTTAAGTCAGAAGCTTATAAAACGTCTGCATGGAAGTTCTGTTGGAGTTTCATCTGATTCAATTCCTGCTGGCACCTCACAAAACTTGGGCAGTCTCAGGCATTTTGAGGTGCACTATCTTAGTTGCTTAAGATGGTCATCATTATTATTATTTTGAATGAAAGGCCTTCACTAATTTATTATTCATACAGTTCGTTATCATCATTATATCATCAAATCCTTTTCCCAACTATGTTGGGGTCTGCTACATGAACCCTGTTTATCATTCATTCAGTTATGAAGCCTTTATTTTAGTTGTGTAGTTTTAAGAACATGACTTGTCTTTCCTGCTAGACCATGGCTATGCTATCTTTCTGTATCAACTGAGACTTTTCACTGGAATCGATTGAGCTGCTCTCTCCCTCTCTCTCATCGGGCTAGGTTATTAGTTATTTGCTTTGCTCTCCTGAATTTAGAATACATTTTATTAGTCGATACCATTATTCTCTTCTGGTCATCCAAAACAGTATTCTTTTCTTTTTGGTCCCTTTCTTAATATCAGCCAGTTTTAGAATGGAGAAGCTGACGATACTTTGTCTTTCCTTGGCATTGGTACTGCTTCACCCAGATGGTTATATTTCTGAAATTTCATTTTGAAATCTTATGAATGCTCCTATGTTTCTACAAAGTGGTAATCTTTGTAGCATTCTATGGCGAAGAGTAAAATGTGTTGGCAATGCAGATTTTTAAAAAAAAATAATTGCATATGTTCCAACTTAGGAAGAAGATGTCCATTTACATGAAATCTTCTTGAATGAGTTAACAAAACTAGCATGTGATACATATTCAGTATGTGTATGAGAATGCTATAGGGAAACGTGCATACATGCAAAAGAAAAAGAAGAAACAAAGGCATGAGGTCAATGAGTGCTCTGTCATTGGGAAGAGCATCTCACTTTAGTATTCATTGAAGTGCCACATATTGATTGTTCTCTGATTTCTTATACAGTTGGATGTCTGGTCCAAGGAAAGAGAAGTGGCTGGATTGAGGGCTAGCTTGAATACATTAACAACTGAGGTACAACGCTTGAATAAATTGTGCGCGGAGTGGAAAGAAGCAGAAGATTCCTTGAGAAAAAAGTGGAAGAAGATCGAAGAATTTGATTCTCGTAGATCAGAACTTGAGTCCATTTATGCAGCTCTTCTTCGAGCCAACATGGTAAGTCAGTGTAGCTGTTGATAAGAAAGACTGAATCCACAGCTTAATGGATGTTAATTACATACTCTCTGTAGTTCTGCCGATTCTATTTTTCCTAAGAGCGTCAAAGTGGTTTTGATAGGCTATTTCTGTGTAATCATTTTAGTTTTGTTGCTTTGTTTTAATCTGTCATTTATTTTCAGATAGGTTACATTGACTTGAACCCACAAGTCACAACTTTGTGGTTTCTTCAACAAATAGTGTTTTATTACTTTACAATGTCTTGGCATATATTGTTTTGCTTCCCCGACATAATAATTTATGTACTCTCCTTTGGCCTGTAGGATGCAGCAACGTTTTGGGATCAGCAGCCACTAGCTGCACGAGAGTATGCTTCAAGCACTATAGTCCCAGCATGTGCAGTTGTTGTGGATATATCAACCAATGCTAAAGATCTTATAGAGAAAGAGGTGTCTGCTTTCTCTCAGAGTCCAGATAATAGCCTTTACATGTTGCCATCAACTCCACAGGTTAGTACACGTGCAACTGTACAGATTATCATCATCATTGCCTATTGATTATATATGGTCACCCACATTCAAGCAATTGCGTAAACTTAGTGATTTTCATTGCAAATGGAAGACAACATCGGCAGACCCCTTTTTTTTCTAATTTTTTGATTGGTAACATCGGCAGATAAAAAACACACAGTAGAAATTGTCAAGTTTCTTAAACCTAAGTAGTTTCTTAGATGACTGATAAAAAAAAGTGGTTTTAGAATGTGGAGTTATAGAGAATATGGCATCGTATAGGGTTGAGTGGAAAAGCAGAATGAGCAAAGGTGACATAAGGTTGCTAGAACAAGGCTTCTTTGACGGTGTCATCGATGATTATTGTGATGGATATGCCCAATCTGAGGATAACTTAATTAGAGCTTATTATCAACAGCTTAATTAGAGCTTATTATATATTTTGCGAGGCTAGTGGACCCTTTGCTTTCATTGTTGGCTTGGCTTATGTTAAACATGTGCTGGATAGGGCTTTGTTTCTATGGTTAGTGGTTTTTCAGTTTCAGTCGTCCTTCATTCTCATTGGGGCTTTCACCCATGGCAAAGGAACTGGTGGAGTTCTCCACAGTATTTCATAGTCACAGCCATTTGAAGGTTCCAAGAGGAGATGGCTTTTGGAGATGTGGATATCAATGATGCTGGAATTAACATAGGTGACAGGCATAGGAGTATCAACCCTATAAGGATAAGATATTTCAATGATGGAAAGAAAAGAGTTGCATTGTTGGTATGGGTATCCATGAGAGAGAGGATGCTCTCCATGGGGCTACTAAGTTGCTGCTTATTTCATTAAGGAATGAATTCAATTGACATTGAAGACATTTCTTTCTACCTTTGAAAAATAAACCACATTTCTTTCCTTTCTTTCTTTCTTGCTTTCTCCGTTCTTGTTCCCCTGAATTGGAACAAATCTATTTCATCTCCTTCCTTTTGAATCAATTCGCCCTCACTAGATTTCTGTAGGTTGTTCCTCTGAAAAGTCAATGAGTCCTTAAGAGATCATAGAATCCTTGTTTTCCGAGATTGATGCTGGTCACCTGAGCCTTTATCAACATGGGCCACCTCAGCCTTCTCCCTTCGTAGCGGGCAGCAGCTTATTTCTTGTTCTCTTTAATAAAATCCTATCTACCATTAGAATATGTAGACATGTGGACCCACATTGTGACGCCCTAGAGTCCCACATCGACTACAGAGAGGAAAGTGAATGGGATTATATGTAGAGCTAACACCCTTACCTTGCATGAGGCCTTCTGATGGGTTCTGGCCCATCAGCAACAAAACTGCGAGGCCCGTGGGCCAAAACGGACAATATCATGCATGCGTCTAGGTTGAGGCGTTACAAATGGTATCAGAGCCGACTCTTGACTAGTTCGAGTGTGGGTCCCTGCCGTAGTCTGGTGTAAGTGGGCGGGTTTCCATGTGGGCGGGCCAAGAGGGCTAGCAGGCTACAGGGACTCGCAGGCTACTGCATAGGGACGTGCAGCCTTAAGGGGGGTGGATTGTGACGCCCTGAAGTCCCACATCGACTATAGAGAGGAAAGTGAATGAGATTTTATGTAGAGCTTATACCCTTACCTTGCATGAGGCCTTTTGATGGGTTTTGGCCCATCAGAAACAAAACCATGAGGCCCGTGGGCTAAAGCAAATGATAGTATGGATGCGTGTAGGGTGGGGTGTGACACACATTGTGTTAGATTAGTAGTTTATATATTTCCAGTTATGTAAGAGTCCATTTTTTTAGAAAGTGTGAGCCCTGGCAAGAGTTTCTAATTATGTTAATTAGAATTGTTTGCAAGTTCTAACTATGTTGCTAGAATGTTCAGGAATCTCATAACAGGTTACTTATATAATACTTGTTATGTCTTCTCTATTCACACATCGATTAATAATATTTTGAGAGTTCCTCTTGTATAGTCAAACATGTGAATTTTGTGCAAGATCAGTGGTGCTGAATCCATGGTAATAAATTTCCTATCCTGAAGCTTTTGCTTTGGAGGTTAATCCATAGCAAATTTCGTCCACTAGTTGGCACTGGAGCTTCAACCTGTGTCATTGATGACACTGTATGAGTGGCCAAGAGCAGGTGGGATTTATTGCTCTGGGTGGTGTGGGTTGTGACGTTGGCAGAATGCAGATCCTTCGAAGCTGATAGAAGATGGAAAGTAGTGATGATAGAAGAAGAATGCCATGTGCGCAACTGAAACATATGGTTGTCCATATCTAATCATCATATATATGTACATATACTAATTAGAGATGCGGTATTATATTCATTAGTATGTTCCACTATCATAATGCTGTACCATATTTATTAGTATGGTCACTGTTTTGAAATGGATTTTAAGTAGTATTTTCTTCAGTGATTTTATTGGTATCAATTGGGTGCAAGATGATATGCTCAATCTACTTAAAGCTTACTTATAATGTAGTCGAGCGAGCTTACCTGTTCAGAATCAAAGCATCACAATGTCTTTTCTCTCTGTACAGGCTCTCTTGGAGTTCATGGGTTCTAATGGATCTGCAGGACCAGAAGCAGTTGCAGCTGCAGAAAGGAATGCTGCTTTGTTGACTGCTAGAGCTGGTGCAAGAGATCCATCAGCGGTTCCGTCGATATGTCGTGTTTCTGCTGCCCTTCAGTATCATTCTGGTGAGTATGTTGTGCATATGTCTTAAAACATCACTCTATTGTAATTCAAATGGCATGCTTATGGTGCATCTCTCACCCAGTTCTGGATGACTTGGGTTCTAAAATCTAAGTAGTTTATTTTGTACCTTTTGTTTCCATTTCCATGATGACCATTGCCCAGAAAAAGATAGTGAAGTTGCTTACAAAGCAATTGTCATACTGCCGGGAGAACTTTAGCAAGTCTAGTAGAAATAGGGAACCTGTGGAGATTTGATAGTACTGTTTTACTAATTTTCTTAGAGGCTAATGAGATCAGTGGTCACTCATCTTGCATGACCAACTAGCTTGTAAAGACTGAGGTTTTTCCCTAATAGAGTTTGACCACACAACATAGGATAGTGGTTTTAGATGTTTGCATTAGAAGGAGAAAGAGGGGCAGTAAATAAAAGATGCTTCAAAACAAGGTGGAGGGATCTGAAAGGAGAGAACGAAATTTGGAGGGAGAAACTATAGTGATGTGAAACCAAATGGTTGACCTTATTATAAGGGTTTCAAAAGAGGTGCTTGGAGAGTTGAAAGGGAAAAGTAGTAGAGTGTAGAGATTTAAGAAGTCGTGCAGGAGAAAAGTTGTTAGCAGGAGACTAGGAATATGAAAAATTATGATCCTTTGGTTGGCTCCTTTTTTATTTTTTTTATTTTTTTATTATTATTTTTTAAAGCAAGTTAGTTTACGTATACAGAAGAATTTGTTGGCTTCTTTTGCTATCCTTATTTTTATGTTCTATTGCTGCATTCTAAGTAATGATTACCATGTATTTAGGTCTGGAGGGTCCAGATGCTGGCTTAGCACTGGTGTTAGAGTCATTGGAGTTCTGTTTAAAACTCCGAGGTTCCGAGGCTAGTGTTCTGGAGGACTTGTCAAAGGCAATTAATTTGGTTCATATTCGGCAGGATCTTGTTGAAAGTGGTCATGCGTTGTTAAACCATGCATATCGTGTACAACAAGAATATGAGAGGTAAAGGTGCTGTCTTTAATGTTTTTGCTTTGTTGAAGTGAGATGTTTTTCCCTCTTTCATTATGTTCTTTATTCTGCTGAAAGAGAGGTTTTTTATTGTGAGAAAAATGTGATTATCATCAATGTATCAGTTAGCATGACTGTCAAAGACGGTACATAGTACCCTGTGGATTTTCCTTTCATGATAATGCTTTGAAGCATGTGCATCCATGGAAATGGGACACAAGCTTAGTTGCAATTGAACTTTCTTATTGTATTTTTAGACATGTAGCCTCCTTTATTCTGTTGAATGATTGTTAAGAGAGATTCGAATATTGATGCGTCAGCCAGTATTACCAGTATTACCGCCTGAAAAAGCCCAGCAAATTTTCCTTCTGTGATAAAGCTGTGAAATATGCACAACCATCCACAGAAATTTATTCTTACTTTTCTCCTTTTGTATTCGTAACTTAACTTCAGGCCATCTGATACCTGAAGCCACCAGTAATTCTAAGGAAGTCAGGATTTTGGTTTTCCCAGTTTTTAGCATTTATATGATTTTTTATGTGCCCTGTATATGATTTTTTCAGTTGACATATTTTAGTTCTATGAAATGACAGCTTTACATTAATATAGTTTCACTGGCTATATCTTGCAGGACTACTAATTATTGTTTGAGTCTGGCTGCTGACCAAGAAAAGACAGTTTCTGAGAAATGGTTACCTGAACTTAAAACTGCGGTTTTGAATGCCCAGAAATGTTTGGAAGATTGCAAACGTGTCAGAGGCTTGGTGAGTAGCTACTCTAAATGAAAATGAGTTAAATTATGTTTTTTTGCTTGTTATTCACGAATATTGTATTGTATTTCTTTATGTGTGTGTGTGTGTGTGTGTGTGTGTGTGTGTGTGTGTGTGTGTGTATGTTGATGCAGTAGCATTTTAACTGGTTTTCTTTGTTAAAGTTTCTGTTGTTAATCATTCTTTTTTCATTGAGTAATTTCTGATTCTGGTGACTGACCAGCTAGATATGATGGTTGGCTCTCTCATTTGCACCTTCCATCATTTCATATCATCTCATTCAATATCTAACATGAGAATCAGTTCAACATTCATGTAATTGAATACATAGGAATTGTAAGACTTATATCTCAAAAAATGGTTGAAATTGAAGAAGCAAATGTGGCTTTCAAAGATGACCATCAGAGTGTCTCCCCTCTTAGTGGAAAATGATTCAAGGGGAGGTGGGAAATGAATACCTGGCCACCACGTAGTAATTCAAATCATAGGAAAGTGAGTGTAGCCATGTAGGTTTTACTAATAAAAAAAATCTACATGGCTACCTTAAATCCTTCACCCTTCACCTCATTAATAATCTGTTAGGATCGTTTTGTTTCATGTAATTGGACACCTAGGTTTGGTATTTCTGGAAGTGGTTAAAAATGAAAAACCAAAGGTGAATGTCCAAAAATGACCATCAAACAAACTCTCCTTTAATGGAAATTGAACCAAGGGAAGATGAGAAATGAATACCCATCACCCTAGTAATTCAATACCTAGGATTAGGAAAGTCAAAGTCCCATCTACATATGCACCTTTTAGCTTTCACCCCTCGCCTCATTAATAATTCTTTAGTGGAGCTCATTTAACCATGAATTTCTATGCATTCAATTCCTATGTATTTTATGCGAACAAACACACATTTAGTGAAGCTCATGTGACTATGAATTATATGTATTCTATGCAAACAAAGAGGCCCTTAGTCATGTAAGGGTTATTTATGAGTAGAAGCATATGCAATAATTTTTTGTCAGAGCTTGGACAATTGGTTTTGGACTCTTTTCTCAGTTGTGTTTTGTCAATAATTTATTTTCTTCTGATGAGTTCCTTTTCTTGGTTAAATTGCAGGTGGATGAGTGGTGGGAGCAACCAGCTGCAACAGCTGTCGACTGGGTTACAGTAGATGGGCAAAATGTTGCTGCCTGGCTGAATCATGTAAAGCAGCTCCAAATGGCGTTTTATGACAAGGAGCTTTTGTGAAGATTATAGCAGTCATGAATACAGTGCTGACAAGTTCATTGACATGGGTTTCATGGCTAGATCATACATTCCTCGATTCACAGCCATAGGATGTGGAGAGAGGCTTGGCGGCATGTCACAATGATGTGGGTTGCGTTATCCCTTGAATTGTCCGGGCTTTTGATCCCCTTGTATGAAAGGTTCCCTAATGGGATCATTTGTAACATGTCATTTATTGGTTTTGATGGATGATTTTCTGTAGTGTTATTTATATTTTGAGGTCCAATTGATATCATTTAAGAACATTGATTCCAAAAGAAAAACACAGGAAGAAAAAGAGAGAAAGGAACAATGTGACTCGTCCCTCGGGATGTCTGTATAGAAGAACTAAGAACTATAGATGGGTTTCAAGGTGCTTGTTCTGTTTGTATTGATTATTGAGAAAATGTCCAGTTGGAAATATGGCTTTCAGATGTAAGTTCTAATTATAGATAAAGTTGTAATTAGTGGGTGCTGCTAAAGGGAGTTGTCATTCTATTAAAAAAAAGGGAAAAAGGAAGAGGCTGTGAGAGAGAGTGGCAGAGGCAAATACATCTTTTGCACATTTTCTTGTTATAATTAATGGATATGATCTATATAGACGTGTAGTTCCATGTATCTATCTATCTATCTATCTATATTATCTCGATGGAAAATAATTGATAGAGAAAACTGAAATGGATTGATACCTGTTTTTATTTTTACACAAACGAGAATGAAAATAAAGATAAAAACATAAATCTGTATCCCAAAACCTGAGAATGAAAAAAACAAACTTAATAGACATCCTTGAAAAAGGTTTGATCATGTCATCATGTCCACATGGATTCCCCATCACAGATGCAAATTTAGCCTAGGAAGTGAAAACCACACAGCAAGCTTCTAGAAAACAAGAAGAAGAAGAAGAGGCAAACAGCCTGACTTATTATAATCAGTGTTTGATTGTGAAGGAAACTGAAGAAAGGATTAGGGGAGGGGAATTGAGAGGTAATTAGCTAAAAGGATCCAACTGTCTTGAAGCTCTCATGGAGATGCTTCAAGGTGTCCCGATCCTTGTTCCACTCTGGATTGGGTGCATTGACAAAGTGGGCGTAGAGCTTGTTGTTAGCACAAGTTACAGAGATCAAGCTATGCGCACCAGCACCTTCAATCTCATACACATAGTACACCTGGCCATTCTCATCCTTCTTCTCTTGGGAGTTGACGCTGTCTGCGCTGGATATGAGATCTTGCAACTCCACATCTGACAAGGCGAGATTGTTCAACACCACGTCCATTGGTGCCAATTGCCTGAAGCCTGCTAGGAATGTAAGGTATTCTTTTTCAGACTTTTTCTTTGGATTGTAGAACCCACTGTCTGTTCCATTGGTACCCTTCTCTACCTTGGAGACTAAGCGTTCCTTCCAGCCATCTGGGACATCGTACACGTACTCTGCTGAATCCTTCTTGCTTGAATTGCCTCCGTATCCGCCGTAGTTGGCAGCGCTGGCTGCGGTGCCGTAGTAGATGCTGAAGGAAGTTGATGGGTCTGCTAGGGATGGTGGTGGGGTGGGGGTGGTGGATAGAATCACTGCAGCAGCTGCAGCAGCAGCCGCAGAAGCAAGGGAGGATTTGTTGCTGTTGCTGTTGCTGTTGCTGGTGGTGGGTAGGATAAGGGTAATTTGGGATTTAGAGGAGGGTGAATTTGTCTGAGTTCTTGGAGGAGTTGGAGAAGAGGAGGAGAAGATGGCTGAAGGAGAGAGAATAGTGGCCATTTGGATTTGGAAAATGGGTGTGGGTGTGGTTCTCTTTTCCTCTCATCTTCTGCTATTCTCTTCTTGTTTGCTAATATAAACATGTGGATGTCATGGATTGGCTGTTTATCCATGTATCTTTTTTCTTGACCGCCTTTGATTGGGGGTTGTTTCGGTGTCTTGAAGAGTTGATGCTAGGCTATGGCCAGCATTTCAAATCCAACTGTGGGCCCAAACGGCTTAAATGTGAACAGTTCAAAATAAATAAATCAAACAATTCTGATGGTGGGATCAACTTTAATTGGTATGGTAGAATTTGGGTTAGAAGAAAATGAATCCACATGTGATGCCAAAGGTTTTGGGCCAAAAAAGTTTCTACCAAACCAACTCATGAATGGTCTGGATCTCATTCTTCTCTGAAAAATAATTGCCAGGCTTTGGTAATCTTGGCAATAAGTGTTATCCCACATCGGAAACGCTTAGTTTTCTCTCGTTCATTATAGCCCAAAATATTCACATATCCATGGCAAAGGGCGGTGAGGACAATTGTGCAAATGTGAATGGGTTCCATCACACGAACAGCCGCTCCATGTTGGCTGAAAGTATGCATATCTGAGCTCTTTCAACCCCTTTTGGAATGTGTCTGAATTTCTCTACGGGCCAGTCTCTTTGCAGATTAATTAAAAAAAAAAAAAAACACTTAACACGCACGTGGAACTCAATCAAGCACTTTAAATGTTGTACCAACCTTATTTTTACTACGGCACTTTAGATGTTGTACCGACCTTATTTTTACCACGTAGTACCATGTCAAATAATTTTTCAAGCCAATTTTTTAATTCACATTTATATAATTTGGAAAATTTCCAGCAATTACATTGTCATAGAGGTAGGGCCCATATTTAGTTTTAATTTACATTTATATAATTTGGAAATTTTCCAGCAATTACATTGTCATAGAGGTAGGGCCCATATGTACTAAATATATAAATTAGAAGATATACTTGGCGAGGGATAATTAAATTTATATGGAATTGTGTGGCTGTGGTGTACATAAAAAAAAATGGTAGAAGCCCACTGCATGGCTTAGAAGTCGATCCCATCCTATTCATCATTTGGGCAATACAAGCATCAAAAGTTTTAAAATGAAAAAAGTTAAGAGAAACAATGCATAGGTCAAAACTCAATCTCATTCATTTATTAGAAGGCAACACAAGCACAAGAATGTAAGCAAACTTATTTTCAAAGTGAAATTTTTGGTGAACAAAGATGACAAGGCAATTTTGATTTTACTGATTAATCTGCTCTTTCACAGGTCAATTATAAATGTGATACAAATCTGAAAGACACTACATGTGAAAAAAGCCTGAGTCACAGGGTACTACATGGTATTCAGAGGTTTTAATTGACATTTGACCTTTTTATGAACATGTTTAACTACTTTATATAGGAAATTCTAAAATCCAATTTGCAGAAATAGGGTCAAATTAATTAGCTTTAGAAATGTCCCTAGAGTGCAACAAAACTTGTTTGGAAGTTGGAATATATGTGTGAGTCTGAGTCTACCACGTGGTACCAAAAAAAGAAAAAAAAAAGATTTGGAAATAGTTTAACTATGAGAATTTCAAATGCCTTTCCAAACTTGAGATTGAGACCTTCAACTAATAAAATAAGGTATACAAAGTCTGAGTCACAGGCGATTTTTGGTAAACATTAGATTATACAAATGTGAACAACTAAAAAACTGGCTTGAAAAACTGTTTGACATGAGTACTACATGGTATGTACTACATGATGGAAATAGTTCTACCATACACTAATAAAAGATATCGGCGACAAACCTGTAACTAATAGCAAAGACACACCTATAACTAGAATATTACCTATCTCTGTATGTATCTGGATATATTTTGTTATTAATAAACTTTACTTTTACTTCAAGTTTTTTACCTATATTCTGAATTCTAGCTTCATGCTTAGCCTTGATAAATTGTTTTGTACCACATGAAAAACCTTTAACCTATTTAAACTCTAGGAAGACTTCATTCTTTAATTTTATGATTGTATATTGCATGTATTTGAAATATGGCAAAGAAAATAATGCTTTCAGTCAAATTGAGCAAAACCCTGTTCAGGAATTAGCATAACTGCTCTTAAGGAGTGCATTTTTACTAGTAAGTTGGATACACAATTCATTAAACAATACCAACTTGAATCTTAGATTTTATCCATAGAATGAATTTTTTTTTTACTGCCCATGGAGGTTGTCATCATTGACTAATAAAAAGGAAAGGATATTTGGTTTGGACGTTTTTTTTTTTAATATGGAATCATTGGATTATCATCTCTTGATGTGGACTTTTGGTTTTCCTTTGGTTTTGATGTTTTGTATAAACATTAGTTTCTGAAAACTAGATTTTACATTGACAATCTTTAACTTATTGGTAAATATATGCAGTTAAACAAGGATTAATATATATTTGATATAGGGTCGGTACCGACCTTACTAGTTAAAAATAGAGTAAATTATTGAAAGGTCCCTAAAGTGAAATGTATTCAACCTCTGGTCCAAGCAAATTTTGTTTAAGGGCTCTAGTCCACTCGGCTAGACAATTTGCACCCAGAGGTCCCAACGTCCATACGATCACATATTTCAAGACTGATTTGCCCTTTCAACCGTTTTAGGCATAAAATTTTGAAAATTAAAATTTCAAATCTTCCCTCCTCCCTCCTTCCTTAATCCTCTTGATCTTCGCTCCTTCCTCCTTCCTAAACAAATTGGTATTCCTGTGCTGAAGCAGAGAAGAGATTGGTTCTGATCTCGGTGGGCCACACAAATCGCAGAGAAGAGAAGGGATGGTTCCCTGGTTCCGGATTGGTTTGCAGGAGCAGATCTGATTGACTGATTCTTTGTATGAGAAGAAGGTTCTTGTTGTGACCGGAAGTTTGATCCACCCAGTCTGCGTCTTCGGAGAGGAAGAAGAGTCCAGACGCAGGCCATAACTGGGTTCTGTTTTGACTGAAGAAGAAGACAAGAGACGAAAGGATTCTTGAGTCTGCCGGATTGCACGTCGCCGAGGAAAAAGACTCCTACGATCGCTAACTGAAGATTTTGGAGAAGCCCCGTCCGCTTCTGTTGCTCCCTGCCGTGGCCAAAGGAGGGAGAGCACTAGGTCTTTTATTCCAGGTCTAGGTCGGGTTAGGCCGACCCAGTCCACACAAATTTATCTCTTTTGTTAAATTTATCTGAGTTTTTGTCAAATTTATCTTAGTTTTTATGAAATTTATCTGAGTTTTTGTCAAATTTATCTGTCTTCTGTCATATTTCTTTGTGTTTTTGGCAAATTTATCTGAGTTTTTTTAAAAACTTATCTAAGTTTTTTGGCAAATTTTATTTACGTTTTTTGAAATCTATTTGCGTTTTTTATTTTTATTTTTTGCGTCTTTTGAAATTTATTTGTGTCTTTTCAAATTTATTTGCATTTTTTGAAATAAATTTAACTAAGTTTTGGAAAAAATACTTGAGTTTTTGGCAATTTTTTCAAAAGCTTGGAAAATTGATTTATCTTAGTTTTGGCAAATGTGTTTGCGTTTTTCAATTTTATTTGCGTCTTTTGAAATTCATTTATGTCTTTTGAAATTTATTTTCATTTTTTGAATTTTCTTTGAATTTTTTGAGATTTATTTGAGTTTTTTGAAATTTATTTACATTTTCTGAAATTTATTTGGATCTTTTGAAACTTATTTTCATCTTTTTAAATTTATCTGCGTTCTTTGGAAATTTATTGCTTTTTTTAAAATTTATTTTATTTTTTGAAATTATTTTATTTTTCAAATTTATCTGCGTTATTTTGAAATTTACTTGTGTGTTTTTAGAATTTATTTGAAAAAAATCTCATTAATGAGATTCCATTAATAGTGGCCAATTAAATAGTAGTTGATCATTATTAATGTGATATCCCACCAATCATGGGATATGATTTAAAGAAAAGGGTAAATTAGACATTTCAAGTATGAGAAAGTGTGAGAGAGACCTTTCGCTGCATGCGTTTAAATTGTGGACCGTTTGCTAAAAAGTCATGAGTTGAGGGACCTTTGACCAAAGCCCCCTTAAAAATAAGGTCGGTGCCAACACAAAGTTTCTATTTTTTTTGCATAGAGTTGTAGCTTTTCATGACAATAGGGTCGGCACCGACCTTAGGTAGTGTAAATTAAGGTCGGTACTGACCACGTGCCAAATTGGTAAAAAGGAAAGGTTTTTCGGCCCAATTTCTTTAATTGGTGCAACATCTAAAGTGCTTGATCTGCTGGTCCCACGTGCTTATTAAGTATTTTTTCCGGTAAAATCATCTTTTCTTTATCTTATTTTGATTCTACTTATATATATATATAAACTTTCACACTAGCAGATGTTTAGAAATTACAACTACAATAAAAAAAGAAAAAAAAACCTCAGGATCGAAATGCACTACAGAGAAGCTAATCCATGTAAAATTTGAGCGAAATTTTGATTTTCAAAGCTTTTGGCATGTACATACTTTGGAAAGCCTTCACATTGTGATTAAGTGCGATGTTGGCCTAGATCAGAGAGTCTATAATCAGGGGCGGACCCACCGTATGTGGACCTGGGGCGGTTGCCCCCGGTTGAATGGCAAAACTCCCAAAGGGGGATATCGGCTATAGAGGCATGCCATTTAACTTGTAAGCCGTCGCCCCATGTTGAGAAAAACCCTATTCCCTCTCCATCTCTCATCTCCCCTTTTGCGTCTTCCTTCCTTTTGAGCGGCATAGTCTCTGCCTTTGCTCAAGTCTTGCTGGCAACAATATGGCAAGTGTTCCCCTCTTTCAATCTCTTTTCCCTTCTCTGACTCTCTCTTCTTTGAAATTATTGTTTTAATACTATGAATTGATAGGGAAGGAACTATTTTCAGAGTTTTTCTTCTCTTGAAAAACGGCGACGGTCATGGTTCCATTAGGCATTCGTTCCATTCTAACTGATGAAGCACTGATCTATTATCCGTGGATCAAGAACAACGGATGGGTGCTTCCAAGCGATGCAATCATTAAATACACTGTCTTCGCCTGCAATCCAGATCAACTCCCACACATGTCTCTCCTTTCTTTCATTTATTTCTTTATCGTCATAGTTACTGCTCTCTCTTTGATAGATTTCTTTATACCCAGTTCCTCTCTTTTTATCGCTATGCACTTGTTGCATATACAATTCGTTGTTCTTTTCTTCTTCCTTCTTTCCTTTCGGTTTCTTCGTCGATGTGCCACATTTGATAGTCACATTAGGAACTTTGAAATTGTTTGATTCTGATATTTGAACTTTTTGGATTTCTTGGAAGTCCTCTCTTTATTTTGTTTTTTTTTTTTTGTATATTTATTTATTTATTTGTATAAGTTCTCTTGTTTGGTAAGAATAAAAGGCACCTTCAACTAAAGATTTGAAACTGCAACCTATTTTGTGGGTTTTGGAAGAATTTAAGAGATGAATGTTTTTTTCTCTATTCGTAGGAATTTTATTAATTTGTTTTATTTTGATTCTTGAGTTGTTGGGATATATTTGGATTGTTATTGGTTTTTGTCTAAATAGATCTCCAAAGTAGGACTCAATATAGAAGAAGGACCATGTAAAACCCACAACTATTTTTTGCCTCGTCTTTGTGTAAAACCCATTGCCCATTTCTTAATTCTTAATTCTTACTAAAACATTCTACCATTTCTTTATTTCTGTTGTAATAACTTGTTAGGCATTGAGTTTTCTTTCTTTTATTTCCTTTAATTGGTTTCAATTGACCTCGTTCGCCCCACCCAAATGAAAATCTTGGCTCAGCCACTATCTATAATGCTCTATCAGAATCGTAGGTAGCAGCAATATGGATAGAGAATAATGATTCAGGTGTGCCTGGTGAAGGCGATATAATTGTCCACAATCATTCAGGCCATAGTCACAAAGTGCAATATTAGTTTGCATGTTTGATCCACTGCAACCACATGGTGATACTGGATGGCATAAATGTATTGAAAGACTGAATAAAACAATTTTGAGTATATATTGTCAACGACAAATGTCTGGTTATCCTTCCCAAATATCATCAATAGAAGATCTCCTTCAAAAAGAGAAATAAGGTATTGATGATATATTGCTTATTCAAATTAAACAATTAATATTAAATATATAATAATAATTTCTTCTCTTTTACTCCAGTGATGCAAAAGAAAGTTAATGAGAGAAACGTTGTTTCCTATCATGAGTATTATTGCTACAAATTGCAAATACAGACAAATACAATTTCACGTATTGCACTCAGGTCGTCTGTTGCAGCAATATGTTGTTGACATAAATATCAAGCTGGAGAGCTCTCACTTAGACTACTTTTGTTATCGATAGACAAGATGAAATACGAGCTGATTTATATCAGGGACTTGTTGATAGCATCGCAGCTGGAGAAACTCATGCTTCTAAAGTTGGACATAGAATTGTATTACCAGCATCATTAATAGGGGTCCAAGAGATACGAAACGTCGTTATATAGACGTAATGGCATTGATTGAACGCTTTGAAAAGCCTTATATCTTTTTAACAATGACATCCAATCCTTCTTTACCTGAGACTAAGAAAGAGTTACAATCATATAAAGAAGCACATAATAGGCCTGAATTGATTGCACGCGGATTTAGAGAAAAACTAGAGGAGTCGAAACATGACTTGTTTAAGAAACAAATATTTGGACTAATTGCTGCTTATGTATGTATCATTGAATTTCAAAAGAGGGGACTTTCACATGCTCATTTCTTGCTCTTCTTGAAGTCAGGCTATAAAATTATCATGCCAGATGCATATGATAGATTCTTTTGCACTAAATTACCTGAGAAAGCTAGAAACTCACACTTATATGCAATAGTTGATAGTTGTGAAATACATGATGCGTGGATATTGTGGAAGATGGACATTTAAATCCAAAAAATGTGTGCATGAGAAAACATGGTCATTGAAAAAAAAATTATCCTAAATTTTTTTGTTCTTCAACAACTCAAGGAAAACACTCCTATCCAATATAAAGACGGCGTAATACCAGTGAACAAGTCAAAGTACAGGGTGCATATTTAGACAACCGATGGGTCATACCATATAATCCATGCTTGCTTGCAAAGTTTGATTGTCATATAAATGTTGAAACCTGCTTCACAATTAAAGCTATCAAATACGTGTACAAGTACATCTATAAGGGTCATGACCATGTTGCTTTCCACATTGTTGGTGATGTGAATAATTTGATCTTAATGAGATAGAACAATTCCAAACAGCAAGATGGATTTCGCCCCTAGAAGCCGCATGGAGAATCTATAAGTTCTTACTTCATGAGATTTATCCATCTATCAAAAGTTTATAGTTGTATCTAGCGGATAGACAAGTTATATCATTCAAGAAACAAGATAATTTTCTGCATGTGATTTCCAATGATCGTGCCTCAAGGACAATGCTAACTTTGTTTTTCGAAATGAATAAAATTAACATAGAGGCACGTAAATGGTTTTACAAAGACTTCCCTGAACATTTTGTATGGCAAGATGACCAAAGATATTGGAGTGAGAGAAAGAAAGAGATTGCAATTGGAAGAGTCATCACTGCAAATCCAGTTGAAAGTGAAAGGTATTATCTATGCCTATTGTTGAATCAAGTCAAAGGACCAATGTCATTTCAAGATTTGCAATGCTTTAATGGGACTCAAACATCATCATTTTGTGAGGCTGCATTATTACTAGGCTTATTAGAATCAGCTAATAGTTTCGAAGAGTTCTTGTAAGAGGCATCTCAATATCAAATGCCATAAAGTTTGCGTCGATTGTTCACTACCATTCTAGTATACTACAACCCAAGAAATTCTAAAATCTTGTGGGAAAAGTTTGAAGATGCTATGTCTGAAGATTATAATTACCTTGAACTTTCATCTAAGGTAAGGATGCTTTTACATTCAATGGGAAAAAACACAAACTGACTATGCTTTTACTGACATAGATTTTGAGGTTGATGATCAAAAATCATATTCAAAAGTAGTTGAAGAAGAGTTGAATATTTTAGTCTCCGAGCAAGATTTACTTGCAACACATACGCTTAATAAAGAACAAAAGCAAGTATATAATATTATATTACAAAGGATATTTAGTCAAAACTTTGGAGCATTTTTCATTGATGGTCTTGGTGGAATTGGAAAAACATACCTATACCGTACTCTTTTGAGTACATTGAGATTAAAAGGATTTATTGCTCTTGTAATTGCAACTTCCAGAGTAGGTACATCTATATTGCCAGCTGGTAGAATAGCACACTCCCATTTCAAAATACCACTTAACATTGAAGAAATGAAGACTTGTTATGAAAGCAAATAAGGAAATGTCGCTCAGTTAATTCAAACGACAAAGCTCATTATATGGGATGAAGCATCGACGGTAAAGAAGGAAGCAATTGAAGCATTCAATCAAATGTTATAAGATATAACATATTCACAGTTGCCGTTTGGAGGTAAAATAGTTGTACTTGGAGGAGATTTCCGCCAGGCCCTTCCTATTGTCCCAAGAACAAGTAGACATGAAGCAGTCAAAGTAAGTTTAGTTACATCAAAATTGTGGCCTATGTTATAGAAAATCAAATTCACCAAGAATATGAGACCAAGATTTGATCCATAATTTAGTGGATTACTACTACGAGTTGGAAATGGGACAGAAAATGCTATAAACAATGATAAAATAAGCATTCCAAATCGCATGGTCATTCATTTCTAAGATGAGATGACATCAATGGCTGATTTGATGGAGGCTACATTTCCAGATCTAAAAAAAAGGCCAATAATTCACATTTCATAGCATCATGCAATATTAACTTCAAAGAATGATTTTGTTGATGAGATCAATGATTTCCTCATAAAGCACTTCCTCGACTCCCCTCTCAAATATTACAGTTTTGATTCAGCAATAGATGATACAGAGCAACTTTTGCAAGAAGAATTCCTAAACAGCTTAACACCAAATGGACTACCTCATCATGAATTGATATTAAAGGTTAATTGTCCAATAATGTCGTTGCGGAATATCGATCCACCTACATGATTATGTAATGGAATGCAGTTAGTTTGTCAAACATTTACAAAAAAAAATCTTATCAATGCAGAAATAATTGATGGTCACTATGGCAAGTTTGTCTGTAATACTTTACCATATGATAGCTCTGCCTATAAAATTTGTAAGTTTGTTTTTCTTAATTAAATGAGACATACTAACCAAACGGTCTATATGTAAAAGGATCCAAGTTCTATTTCACAAAAATCTACTTGATTTGGCCATATTTCAATAAGATCAAACCACCTTCTTTTTTTCCGCTACTTTATATCTTTTTTGTTTTATTTGGTTAGTGTGTTTCTGGCCATACTCCAATTCTTTAGTGGATTTGTTGCTTCATTCGTATATACATATTTGTTAGATCAGTTATTGATTTTTAGGTGGATCAATAAAACAAATCACCTCTGGAAGATTTTTATTTAAAATTATTTTGAGATAGCCCTCTACTTTGCACCTCACATGGGTGTTTTTTTCAATCAAGAGAACTTTTTTGAATAATGTGAAGGGAAGGAGTGATAGTGGTGAATGGTGATTTATTTTATTTTGGGGTTGATTGTATTGTGCTCAAACATGCTATTGTGGATAAGGGAGCTCTTGGGAGTACTTATGTGGACTTCAGATAAATCTTGAATTGTTATTAGTGAAAAAAAGGTTTCAACTCTTTGAGATCAGCAATAACCAAAACCAACTTTTCCCCCAAAGATCTACATCTTGCATTAATATAGGTAAAATAGTATGGAGAAGAAAAGGCAGAAAAGCACTATCACAATAACTTTCTTCCCAATGCTCATCCATCAATAAGCAGAATCTATGATTTCATATCCTGACATAAAACTCAATCCATCTATTGACACACTCATAGGCCTTAAAGCAAGAAAGGAGCTAACCTAGTGAGCTTTGTAGAAAATGAGTGAGCTTTAGGTTCTTGATTTTTGGACAACAGAAAGGATAAACAAATGAGTATTGCATTACTGTGTCAAAGATGAGATCATGATGTTAGTCATATAGTCATGCATGTATGGTATGTGCGGGTTTTTTATGCAAGTGTTGAGATGACATCCCCAGGTGCTGAGAGGGAATTGTTGATGGACTATGAACTCCTGAAAAACTTCCACTTGAATCTTCCTCACTCTCTCACTTCCTGCCAGATCTGCAAGCCAGAGATTGCTCCTGCTTCTGTGACCATTTACTAGGCTTGCCCTCCCCACGCAACAAAGTACACTCAAAAGTAGTTTCATTGTTAAGGAAATCAGATTTTTATGTGGTCATAAAATTCTCCACAATGTATTGCATGTGACTTTGGTCATTTAACCAGATAGCCTAATGAAATGACTGGAATTAATCGTTTTAGTAAGGGCCCTGTAACTCATTACCATTTGATCTTGGACCATGTGATGAGATTTATTAAACAAGCTCAAATCATGTGCATGTCAAACATTACAAAGACTAAATCATAGGAGTATCATTGAAGTTTTGAGAATTATTATTCCAGAAAGGGGAGATTTTAGGAATCCTTCTCCAACCATAGTTACAACTTTGTTAACCTATGTACAAAGGAAAAGAAAAGAAAAATCAAGAAATTCCAAATTTCATAAAGATGGAGAATAGACTATGAAAATACGAACATGTTAAAATGAAAGAGTATTCAATTCCATAGCCTAAAAAATTGTAGAGTGCAGTTTTTTTTCTTTGATAAAATAAGTAAACAAATAACTAAGAGATGAAAGAAGAAAAACAAATTATGATTTGGTACCAATGAGATCGACTGCTAAGTAGTTTGGCATTACTCAATCCAACAACTTTGTTTGTGCCTCTAGCTTTATACAACTCCTATACGTCATCTGTGTTGTGAACTTGAGATTCAACAAGTCCACGAAGATATCTTAAGTTTAGATTCTAACATTTCTTGAAAGACATAAAAGACCAAACCATTTATATCATTTTCTTTCTTGTCATTTCTACATCAAAACAAACATCAACTAAAATTTTCTTCCATAAAAAAGGTGAATGCTGAAACTGCTACAATTAGAATTAATTATAAAACATGAGCTAGTGTAGCAAACAAGTTTGCAAAAAGCGAGCTGGTCAGGTCATCAACACATGGTCTACACTTATAAATTAAATTTGGGTTGTTGTTTGGTATCTCATTGACAAGCAGACTTTTTTTTGTTTGTGTTGATTTTTTCACTGTAAATCTAAACTAATAACACAATAAAAAGTCACAGATATACCCAATGCAACACAATCTGATATGATCCAACATAATTATGAGAAAAACCAACAAAGCCAACAATGAAGAATACATAAGAATTAGAAATTTATAAATGAGATTTATATATGGACAAGAGACGCATTTCAAAATATTGCAAAGATCAGTACCATAATCTAGTGAAGTAAGGGTAAACAAATGAGATGGATAAAGATACAAGGCAGCTCATATAAAGAATTAATGAAAAGAAGGAAGTAATAATTAAAAAACAGTAAATTAGAAGCAACTGGACATCACACTGGGGGAAAGTGAGTTACAACTGAGGAGATTAAAACTTTATGAGCATAAACACTCAAACAACACATCAATGGAATTTTTTTTATTTTTTTGAGATTTTGCCCTAAGTTAGTGTTGGGCTTCCATTATCAACATCATCAATTTGATAGATAGTGACTTGGTCCAGTGATTTGTAATTAAATACAAATAATATAATATATACCTGAGATATAAATTTTCTTTTCACAGCTTCAACCAACTGCTCCTTTGAGGGATGGGAATTCTATTCATCCTTATATTCATCCTTATCACAAAGGAACAGGGCATAAATAAAGAAAACAAATTTGACAATTGCATGTAAATAGCACCACCAAATACTGAACATCCTACAATTCAATAATGAGTTTAGTATGCTAATAAACTCTTTAACCTGAGCATTGATTTGGTGGTTATTTATTTTCTTGATACAATTATACAAATCGCGAGAACTAAAAAAAACTATTCAACCTAAAGATTAGAATGGCTAAAATAAAAGCCAAACACTACTTCCAAGTTTAAAATGCCTCCAATATTGCCTCAAAGCAGCCGTCTCCAATTTCCTCAAGTTCGCAGTCTGCAGGGCATTTAAGATTTAAAGATTAAAGTTTCTTTTAGATACAACTAACTAAATCAGGAAGAATTAAACATGCTGTATTGACAGTCCCAAGTAATTCACTGAAGAAGTACACTCAATTGCATTTAGATGACTCTTTAAGTTCAACTGGAAATAATGCAAATACAATCTAAACCTCAATATGTCCGTATACCTACTAGGGGAGCTAATTATAATTTATTAACTTACTTCTGTAACGCTAATTATTTCAACCCAATTCAATTGGCATTCGAAATTTAAAACTTATCCTAAAATAATGAGATGCAAATGCAATAGTACAAAGAAGTATATGTAAAGACAAAAGATAAAAGATTAACTTTTGCACACAAAAGGAAACAATGCAATAGTAACACCAAGTAGAGGAAAAGTAACCTTTTTGCACACAAAAAAAGCAAAAAGATCAAATTAATACTAGCCTTCTTTGATGATTATTCCTCGAGCCTAAATCTGATCCACCGAATGAGAAATCCTCCCACTCATCTTCCTCATGTCGATTTGGCACTTCAATA
Source organism: Persea americana (assembly GCA_029852735.1). Classification (NCBI taxonomy): domain Eukaryota; kingdom Viridiplantae; phylum Streptophyta; class Magnoliopsida; order Laurales; family Lauraceae; genus Persea; species Persea americana. Next base: position 19,828,852 of record CM056811.1, read on the forward strand.
ACGCTAAGCACACTCTGATGAATTTTCATCTCAGTACAATTCGTCACAACACCTGCAAACTCTACATTTTTTTAACTCAAATCTCACAAGACCGCAGCAGAAACAGTCATCACAATTCTACATTTTACAAAGGTCAGATCATACCAATGACTGCCATCCGCTGAGGCTGAGCCCCACGGCCTTCTTCACAACTCCTTGGCTTAACCAAAATAGAGGCCAATTGTTTCCAGTCTCTAAAACCTTACTACACCTTGGTAAGACTGCAAGCACTTTTTCTCCATTAACAGTAATCGGTGTAAATGGCCTGTAGACTCTCTTACATTCCTCTCTCCAAACCAAGTGTATGTGATTTACTCCTTGGATATTCAATCTGACATTTCTACTCCTGGGCTTTTAAAGCTTGATGGAGATGGGAGAGGGAGATCGAGATAGAGATATGCCAAAGAGGTGAGAAATAAGCAGGCTCCACGGGTGTGTAGAGAAATAAGCATGATTTTATTATTGTAAAGGAACAATCGAGAGAGGACATGCATCTAAAGTGGGCTCCACATGTGTATTGAAATATGTGTAGAGAAATAAGCATGACAAGTTCTTCTCTTTTAGAAGGATAGTAGATAGTAGATTTGGATGTAAGTGTGCTCCTTGCAAACATGATAATGTGCTTCATTTGTAAAAATCTAAGTTTCATATATTGTGCAGCCGCATCTTCTTAGGAAAGGAATTTTGCTGCTTTTCCACAATGAAAATCTAAGACGTTGAAAACTAGTTCCATGGAAAATTCTTTTTTGCGGAAATCTTTCTTCTGGCCACCGCCCATAGGAATTTATTTTTCGAGGAATAAAAAATAACTTAGTCCATTTTTGTGCTTTCACTAAGAAAAAGAGGCCACATCAAACATAAATTTTACTACAATGCAAAATTTAATTTTTGCAATCTTCACTATTACGTGGAAAACCGGCTACATAAATGTGCCCAGATCGGCTGCTTTTTTGCTATGAAATCCACAATATTAAGCTACATTTTCTTAAATCAAGGAAAAAAAGAGTGTTCTTTGGAGGTATGAAAAAAAATCTCCACAAACTTTCTCCTTTTCTACTAAAGTTTCTTTCCTTATTCCCTTGCAAAAACACTTTTATGCTGATTCACAAAAAAATTGAGCCCATTTTTGTTCACATGAGATGGACAACCTGACCTTACGATTAACTGTAGTAAGGATTACAGATAGTTGTAATCTAATTATTGTTCAAAATGGAGAAAAATCACCATTTTGCAAATGAAGTCGTGATAAGCGGCCTCACGGTTAGTTGTGCCCTTATTCTGGCTAGCCGTGAGGCTTGCAATCAAACAACTTAGCTACTCATTTTGGCCAATTTAACCTTAGCTATTTAACTATTTGGGTTGAGATTTATAAGGGCTTATTTTTGTTTGCCTAAACTTCTTTTACCTGAATAGATTGGCACGTTATAAATATCCTGACTTGATGAACTAGAGCCCTTTTAAGATATCATCTTGTGCCTTTATACTTAATCCTCTCTGTAGAGACTTCTTCAAGATCTTGGCCTTTACCTGAATTGATTGGCACATTATAAAGACTCCGACTCGATGAACTAGAGCCCTTTTGAGGCTTCATCTTGTGCCTTTAAACTTGATCCTCTCTGTGGAGACTTCTGTAAGATCTTGGCCTAGACAAGGAACTGAAAACACTAGGTTAGTGTGTATATACGACTATGACACTTAACACTTGAGTGGTAAGAATCAGCAGAGTTTTCACCCGACTAAACAGGATTCAAAACCCTGTGTGCGCGCGCGCGCGGGGGCTCTCTCAGGAGCCAGCACCTTAGGCTGAAAGAAAAAACAGAAATCATCCACCACTAGAGTCTTTGAAAGCCTCCCAGTTAAGTGGCTGGTCCCAGTTTGCAGATGGAGATGGAACACTCGTTCCTCACGCGACCACAAGTCACGTTTGTATTACGGCAACGATCACGAACACACACCGACGCACCCCCACTTGGAGCGAGCTATGTGATGGGTTGGTGAAGCCTGATTTAGACCTTATTTAATTACAGGAGTTTATCTGTAATGTGTCGGTTTAATTTGGACCATCTGTTATGAGGCCAGATCCGACGGTTGTGGTTGTCTAGAGGTTTAGGGTTTCATGTATTTATACTGGGTGGTGTGAGCATTGTTATTACGGTGAAAATTGGGAGAGAACGAGAGAGACAATGAGTGCTTGTACTCTTGTGGGAATCTCCAATAATAGTGAACGGCGTGAATCTCCCATGGATGTAGGCAATCTTGCCGAACTACGTAAATCTGTGTCTCGTTGATTGATTGTGTGATTGATTGATTGTTGTTCGTAGATCGTGCGTGTGTTCTTGCGATCCCTAACAACTGGTATCAGAGCTAAGGGTTTCGCGCGCGATCAGGATCGAGATTGGAGAAGAGATCATCTTGATCTCTTGATTCGCAGCACAGTAATCACAAAAAAAAAAAAAAGGGTTCGAGCACGGTTGCAGATCGACGATCAAAGGCGATTTGAATCTCGGTGGGCCACTGTGCACGGAGGATCGTCCCAGAACGATTTGTGTTGGAACCTGCAGAGGGTTTCACAGCCACAGTCGCTGCCGGAGAAGAAGGAAATCGCAACCACAGCTCACTCGCCGGAACCGGAAGGGAGAGAATTGCCATCGCCGTCCCTTGTCGTCTCCACCGGAGAAGGAAAAGGAGAAGAAGGGTTCTGCCGCTGCCCGCCTTGTCGCGCAATCATCGTCAGATGCTGTCGTCATCGCCGTCGCCGCTGTTCCGTCGCCGTGCTGTCGTCGTCGCCTCGCAGTCTGGCTACCTGCCCGTCGTCGCCGCTGAAGAAGAAGACAGTGACTGTGCTACAGCTCTGTTCTGAAACAGAGCCAGTGAGGAAGAAGACCCAGTTGGGCCCGGGTTGGTTCAGGTCAGGTCCGACCTGACCCACTCCAGAAGCCCAACAGTTCTTGGGTCAGCGTCCAGGCCAGGTTCCAGTCCAGGTCAGGTCTGACCCGGCCCAGTCCGTGAAGGAGAAGCCCAGTAGTCAGCAGACGCTGACGTCATCCTGAAGCAGTACGGTCAACAATCCAGTTTGACCGGATTCAAGGGCCAGAATTGTTTCTTGATTTCTGAAGCCATCCGGACTCATAATTGCGCTCCGTTTTTTTTGTTGGATTCGTATCAACGAGATCTACAAGGTAGACGGAACGGATTGACAGTTTGACCAGCAGAATTCATATCAAGTAGATTGAGCTTGATTTGAGTGGGAGCAATGACAGACGACATAAAGCTCACGATTGAGAAGTTTAATGGCACAAACTTCGCGTACTGGAAGATGCATATTGAAGATCTCCTCTACCAGAAGAATTTCTACCTGCCGCTTGGGGGAAAAGCCAAGAAACCTACAACAATGTCAGATGCAGAGTGGGAGGTACTCGACAGAAAAGCCTTAGGTACTGTTCGTCTCTCTCTATCAAAGTCTGTTACATTCAATATATCTAAGGAGAAAACCACTAAAGATGTTATGGATGCCCTATCTCGAATGTATGAAAAACCTTCTGCCTCAAATAAAGTTTTCTTGATGAGAAAGTTGTTTAACATGAAGATGGTTGAAGGTGGGGTTGTTGCTGAACACCTGAACGAGTTTAACACGGTCATGAGCCAGTTATCCTCTGTTAACGTACAATTCGAAGATGAAATTTGGGCTTTGTTGGTCTTGTCTTCTTTACCAGACAGCTGGAATGGTATGGTTACATCACTGAGTAATTCTTCAGGATCAACCAAACTGAAATTTGATGATGTTGTGAGTGTCATCCTCGATGAGGAAATTCGCATGAAACCTTTAGGCGAATCATCAGGAAGTGCATTGAATGTGGGAAACAGAGGGAGGTCATCTGAGAGAGAGCAAAGTCATGGAAGATCAAAATCACGGAGTAAGTCAAGATCTTCAAAAGGCAAAATCGAGTGCTGGAATTGTGGCAAAAAGAGACATCTGAAAAAGGATTGCAGAGCTCCACCAAAGAAGAATAAGCAAAAGAACGGTAATAAGGATAACGAAGCTTCCGCAAATGTCGCAGGTGATGCTGTTCAAGATGCCTTAATTCTTGCTTTTGATTATAAGTCTGAATCTTGGGTTATAGATTCGGGTGAGTCCTTTCACGCCACTGCACATAAAGAATATCTCAAAAATTATGTACAAGGTGATTTTGGAAAAGTCTATCTTGGTGATGATGAACCTTGTGACATAATTGGCAAGGGAGATGTTCAGATTAAATTGCCAAATGGCAGTATATGGAAATTGAATGATGTCAGGCATGTACCTAGCCTGAAGAGAAACCTCATATCAGTTGGTCAGCTTGCTAGCTCTGGTCACGTAACTGTTTTTGCAGATGATTTCTGGAAAGTTACAAAAGGGAGTATGGTTGTTGCTCACGGTAAGAAAGAAGGAACTCTTTATTTGACTAACAGCTCTACAAGTTCCATTGCAGTTGCAGATAAAGGCATTGACTCAAACACATGGCACTATAGACTCGGACACATGAGTGAGAAAGGGATGAAGATTCTTCATTCTAAAGGAAAGCTAGAAGGACTCAAGTCCTTGGACTTAGAGTTCTGTGAAGACTGTGTTTTCGGAAAGCAGAAGAAAGTTACATTCTCTAAAGTAGGCAGGCCACCGAAGTCAGAAAGGTTGGAACTAGTACACACGGATGTGTGGGGACAAACTCAGGTACCTTCTCTTGGTGGATCTTCTTACTTTGTTACATTTATTGATGATGCTACCAGGAAATTATGGGTATATCCCATGAAACACAAGTCTGACGTGTTTGATGTTTTCAAAAAGTGGAAAGCTTTGGTTGAAAACGAAACAGGTTTGAAACTGAAATGCCTAAGGTCTGATAATGGGGGAGAGTACTGCAGCAAAGAATTTGAGGAGTATTGTGCAAAAAAATGGCATTAAGCGAGAGAAGACCATTCCCAATACACCACAGCAAAATGGTGTGGCTGAGCGCATGAACAGGACAATTGTTGAGCGTGCTAGAAGTATGGGGCTACATGCTGGATTGCCCAAGCAGTTTTGGGCGGAAACAGTGAATGCTGCTGCATATTTGATCAATCGAGGGCCTTCAGTACCTTTGGATGGTGGACTACCAGAGGAAGCTTGGACTGGAAAAGAGGTAAACCTTTCACACTTAAAAGTATTTGGTTGTATCTCTTATGTTCATGTTGATGCTGAAAAGAGACAAACTAGATTCTAAATCTAGGAAATGCACTTTCATTGGATATGGTTCTGATGAGTTCGGTTACCGCTTCTGGGATGAAGAAAATAGAAAAATCATTAGAAGCATAAATGTTATATTCAATGAGAAAGTGATGCACAAAAACAAGGACAAGGTGTATGAGGACAGCAATGAATATTCAGAACTGGATGACACTTCTGAAAATGATGTACCTGAAGTACATGGAAATGAAAACCCGCAGGTGGACCCTCAAACACCTGCCCCAGTAAGAAGGTCATCTAGGACTCCTAAGCCTACACAGCGCTATTCACCTTCTTTGTTTTACTTGTTAACTGATGGTGGTGAGCCAGAATGTTATGAAGAAGCATTGCAGGTTGAAACTCGGGCAAGGTGGGAACAAGCCATGGAAGATGAGATGAAATCTTTATCATCAAACCAGTTAAGTGGGAGTTGTAAGCAGATTTATGAGTAATCCGGGAAAAATGCATTGGGAAGCAGTTAAGTGGATTTTCAGATATCTGAGAGGCACCACAAAGGCAGCATTGCATTTTGGAGGATCAGAGATTAAATTGCATGGCTATGTTGATTCGGACTTAGCAGGAGATCTTGATAGAAGCAGAAGCACTACAGGATATGTCTTCACATTGGGTAGCGCAGCAGTCAGTTGGAAATCTCAATTACAGGATGTCGTTGTACTTTCAACCACAGAAGCAGAGTATGTTGCCGCTACAGAAGCTAGTAAGGAAATGATTTGGTTACAGGAGTTAATGGAAGAGTTGGGTAAGAAGCAAGAGTCCAGCAGACTTTACAGTGACAGTAAGAGTGCCATCCATCTTGCAAAGAATTCAGCATTTCATCTAAAAACCAAACACATTCGGATCAGATATCACTTCATACGATGGCTTCTAGAAGAAAAAGTGTTAAAACTGGAGAAGATTTTATCAAATGAGAATCCTGCAGATATGTTCACTAAGGCGGTAACTACAGAGAAACTGAAGCTGTGCTCAGCTTCAGTTGGTCTTCAAGCATGAAGATGAGGTATCGAGATTCTTAGCCGTGTTCTGTTATTGTCAAAGCCATTCAGTATGATCAGTCTTCAAGTGGGAGATTGATGGGTTGGTGAAGCCTAATTTAGACCTTATTTAATTACAGGGGTTTATCTGTAATGTGTCGGTTTTATCTGGACCATCTGTTATGAGGCCAGATCCGACGGTTGTGGTTGTCTAGAGGTTTAGGGTTTCATGTATTTATACTGGGTGGTGTGAGCATTGTTATTACGGTGAAAATTGGGAGAGAACGAGAGAGACAGTGAGTGCTTGTACTTTTGTGGGAATCTCCAATAATAGTGAACGGCATAAATCTCTCGTGGATGTAGGCAATCTTGCCGAACCACGTAAATCTGTGTCTCATGAATTGATTGTGTGATTGATTGATTGTTGTTCGTAGATCGTGCCTGTGTTCTTGCGATCCCTAACACTACGAGAGTCAGAGGAGTGCTAATAAGGTTTCGTCCAACCACGTGTATTCTAAAAAGTTGTCGTCATCTTGATAAAGTTGTGATACTTGAATTGAACACGCGAGAGAGAGAGAGAAAGAGAGAGCGGGAGACCACAGCCCCGAGATTCCATTCAAATAGGACCCACCAACAAACCAGAATCTTCTCTCTCTGCTCTCCTTCTCCTTCATTTGCTTTCTTCTCTCTCTGCTCTCTGCTCTCTTCTGCAAAGCCTCCTCTCGTATCTTCTTCATCTCTCTCTTTCTTTCTTTCTGCTATTCTTTCCGATGAAAGCCCTTTGCCCAAAATCGGATTTCGATCTCCTTCACTTCTCTCCATCTCCATCATCTACATGTAAATCATCCAAGCCTTGTTCAAACCTCTGTCATCAATTTCGCTCACCAAATTTCTCCAATCACAACAACTCAGTCTTCCATTCTTCTTCACGATCACGCTGTTGCTTTAGAGCTCGTTGCAAGAAACAGTCCAATGAAGGGAGCTTCAGACCCGCTGCATTGAAAAAAGATGCAACTTTGATGACAAGGGTCGGGAGAACCGTTTTCGGAATTGCCGCTGCAACTGTTATTTCTGTAAGCGGCCATTCTTCGGCTCTTGCAGAGTCTCTCACGGTAGCTTTCCCTGTTTCACGAGCTCGCGAGGTAATAATGTAATCACATTCGCATGTATCAGGCATGCACACACATACATATATGTATGGATGTTAGATTTGTCTAAAGATATCGATGTCTTGCTTTCCATTATTTAAGTTTTTAAAAGTCTTTGCAGGCTACCAGAATGGATTACTAGTTCTAATTTAACAAATCAATGCAGCGGAAATAATCAATCGGATGATATAAAACTAGCTATCTATCAATCACACACCACAAGAAGGCAGACACAATATTTAGCGTGGAAACCCTATTCAGTGAGAAAAACCACGAACTGAAAATTAAGAGTTCACGAACAGATACAAGATATACTCACAGCTCCTCTACTTCAGACTGTACCTCGACCTAAGGACCGTAGTTGTTCTTGCACAAAATTTACTACATCCACTGTGCACCGTTCTCCTTACTTGATTTCCTCGCATCTTGTCAGTCAAGATGAACTATCTTCTATAAGAAAGCAGAAGCAACAATGACCTTCTAGAGCAGCCCTTCAGTACAATCTCTCAATGACTCTAGAGAATAATCTCTCTCTAAGATATCTCTGATTCAGATCAATGAGAGTGGTGGTTTTTAGGGTTGAGAGCAATACCCTATATATAGCCCCAAATTCGTGCCTTGTAGTTAGAACACAAATAGGACTCAAAGTGGGAAACCAAGTCTCAAAAGGAAATTAAATCTTAGCAGATCTGGAGACTTTCCCGGCTGTGCCCGTGCCTATCCAATTGATCAGACAGTGGCTTTTATCGATCGGACCACCCAAATAACTGGGGCGTGTCTGCTGTCCGATCGATCGGGCCTGGGAGATTCGCTCGGTTTTCTCTTTTCTTTGGTTCAGCTCATCCGGCGACACAACCATAGTCCATTCTAAAATAAAATAGAAAATACAACTCATTGGTCTCAGAGCTTTGTCCAACCCATGAATTAGCCAACAAAAAATACTAATAGTTTTTAGCGAGTTTATAGCTAATCCTTTGATAAAAAAGTGAAACATAATATGGGATTTTCAAAATATTTGATAGCTCTAATCCTTGGTCCTTTTACATGAATTGATTATATGCTTTGCTTTCAGGTAAATACAGTTCAGCGTACTCTTGTGGAGGCCTGGGGTCTGATCCGTGAAACCTTTATAGACCCAACTTTTAATCATCAAGGTATCTCAGAATCTCTTATATCAATCAAATCTATAACTCTTTCGCTAGAAACCCGTCAAATGCATTTGGAATTGGGCTGATTTTATATTGTCTGTAATCAACGTCATTTTCTACTTTAAAGACTGATTAAACTGATACTTCGAGGTTTCTTCACTTGAGAGTGGGGTAGTTTTGTGGAACTTGATGGAGGTTTTGTGTTCATTTGAGAGTAATTCAAACAATGTGCGCATCGTGTGCTTGTGAGTATAAAATTGACAAGAATTCATGTTATGCAGATTGGGACTTAAAGCTGCAACAGACAATGGTGGAAATGTTTCCTTTAAGATCAGCTGATGCGGCATATAGCAAGATCAGTGGAATGCTTGCAACTCTAGGCGATCCATTTACTCGTATTGTTAGCCCAAAGGTTCAGTAGCTGATGCTACCTTTCTTTTTCATAACAATATTTGGATGATACTGAACTACTGAGAAGCTGACTCACTAAACTTAAACCATATACATGGACAGGATGGGAAGAGAAGAACTACATGGTTCTGCAGTCTTACCAAATGTCTATTCTCTTATCTAAGCATCTTTCATTCAATCTTGTAATCTTTCTAATTTGTTACTCTGTCAACTTTGGAGTGCTATACTTGAATTTTACTACTGTCCTTTCTGGTTGTATGGCAAGTCACTTCCTGTGATATGGGCATCATCCTTTTCTTTTCTTTCATTTTTTTTGGGGGATATCTTCAAACAAGGCATTTTACTCCTTTTTTTTTTTTTTTTTGCTATGTTGGGTTACTGGTCTAGGAGTGATATTTTCACTTGAGGACCCAGGTATCGATCCCTGGGCATCTGTGTGGGACTACGGTGCCAACACCACTCAACCAAGAGTGTGTTAGCAAGGCATTATACATTTATTTCGCTGTCATGTTGGCTATTTTTGTACTTAAACTAACATTTATTTACTCAGGTGGATACTTGACTCATAAGGCCTTGGATTGTTAGTATGAGCCATAATAGGAGCTATCTAACATTGGTTTGAACCTGTGCAGGAATATCAAAGCTTTAGAATTGGGAGTGATGGAAATTTGCAAGGAGTTGGCCTCTATATAAATGTTGAGCCCAGCTCCGGCCATTTGGTTAGTAGACTCAAAATAAGGTTCCATTTCTTTATTTTCCTCTTGCCTCCCAAACTAGACCATTAAACTTGTTCTAGCATTACATATTCAAGTTGCTCAACTTTAGCCATAACCAAATTCACTCTACAGTGTCTACACCTTTAATTGGTCAATTCCAATGCTTCAGTATTCTAGCTGTAGTTTTTATACCTCTATTATGGTCTAAATACCACTGCGTAATGGAAGGTTTATTTGCTTATGCCAAATTCCCGAAACAAATCTGGCATTATTTGTTTTGGGATGTATCGACTTTATGAAGCAGAGGACTGCAACGTTCATTCTTCCATTAGACCATCAAAGTACGAAGATTATTAGAGACACACTGCATTTACTAAAATGAAAACAACAGAACTATTACTTAATTAGAATAGAAGATGACATTGAAACCATACAAATTTGTGCTATTGGGTGGACTTAGTCAAGCTTATTGATTGTTCTTAAAAATATTACAGGTCGTTCTGTCTTGTATAGAGGGAAGTCCAGCTGCCCGTGCTGGGATACATGAAGGAGATGAGCTAATAGAAATTGATGGTGGGTTAAAGAAACAAACAATTCTAAACTTTGATGGCAGTGTCCTCCAACCTGCATATCAATTATTAAAGTATCCTTTTTTTGGTAAATATCTAATTCATTCCATCTGATCATTTCAGGGCAAAAGCTCGATGGTCTTGACGGTGAAGCAGCAGCTCAAAAACTTCGAGGTCGTGTTGGAACGAGTGTTACAGTAAAACTTCACAGTGTAATTAGCTTTTCTCTGTTTTCATTTTTATAATGGATAAGTTTTTCTTTTGTTCAAGGCTCACGTGGAACTTGATTTTGCCTCACCATTTGTTAACTTTTGAGTCATTATTGATATTGATATATTTGCATTTAATACTTAGGAAAAGTCGGGGTCAAGAGTGGTTTTAAGAATTTTGAGAGCATACACATTATAAGTTCTGCACCTAGATGCATAAGGAGATCAATACTGGTTGCCTTTTCGCTGGAGTAACTATGGATATTGAAATTGGATACCAAATGAAACCTGGTACATAGGTTACATGAAAATTATTAGTAACACCTTAAGTATTTTTTAAATTCTCCGAAGCATTTTGCTTTTCCTTACGCCTTGGCCAGTACATCTCCTTCCTGTTCTTTTACCTTCTCAAAATTGTTATTGCCTAGGCACCATTAATTTTTTCTAAGACCTGCAAATGCTTCTGATATTGTTGTACTGCTTGGGAAGGTTACATGGCATGACTTGCTGACCAGTCTGCGAATTAGCACGATTTATCTCCCATTTTATTAAGTGTTTTTTAATCAAAATTATGAAGAATTGATAATGTTATTCAAAGATTATTTTCTTTAACCATTGAAAAAATCAAATTGGAAGGCCTACTGAATTTTTGCAGATGGTGTCATAGGAAAGTTTCTGTGGTAAGTTTAAAAAAAAAAAAAAAAAGAGTTTCTGTGGTGAGTTGAGCGTTTTACATTAACCCTTCTATATGAAATCATAGGCCGTGAACTACTCACTACTCACTATTTTGTTACTGTGCTTTGCAATACCTTAAATTTCCATATAGTGATTTCTTCATTTAACTTGATAAGTGGTTTCATTTTCCAGGGCACTGGCTTTGATGACAATTCTGGTTTTAGAGAGGTGCCTATTCATTACCCTTCATTTGATGCAAGCATTCAAGAGCTAGAATGAATTTTTCTAAGCCTCCATGAAGTCAGATTTTTTTTCTCATTTCTGGAACACAAGGAATCATTGTTTATTAAAATATTTGGATTTCAATATCAAACTCATTTATATGCCCTCCACAATGTTGTAACAAAGAATCTAATGCACAACTGTGTGTGGTTTCTTTTGAAGGTCAAAGTCCCTCGGGAGGTTATTCGGATTTCTCCCATCTATAGTGCTGTTATTCCTCATAAAACTCCTGATGGCCATTTATCAAAGACTGGATATGTTCGTTTGTCTTCATTTTCTCAGGTGCTTGTTCTGAAAGTTATTGCCAATCTTTCTCTAAATGTACGAGTCTAATCGATGGCTTGCTTTTTGCTGAGAAATTCTGGAGGCCATTGAAATTGTACCTTTTTATTTGGTGGTATTGTGCTTCTCATTCCATTCAATTCAATCCTGCATAAACATACCTAACACAAAAGTCATAATCTCTATTTCAGTAAGTTAGGTCGAATTAAAGAGCTGTGGATTATGGAAACAATACACACTGAAGCTTTAGAGGCCAGAGCATTGGTCTCTCTGGACATAAGAAAACTCAATTTTAATAGACATGTCAAATTGGTTCACATAGGATGTTATTTTCAAGTGTAGCAAATGGAGTTCCTAAAATTTTAACAGAGCAAAAGATTCTGGCCTGATTTGAGAAGCAGTTTCTTTGTCTAATATTTATTTCCATTATACTTTTGGCCTTGAAGCTTGACATGTTCATGAATTTGAGATCTAGAGCCTTTTTTTTTTTTTTTCTGATATTACAAAGCTAGCTGAGCAATCAAGTGGGAGTATCAGTCAGTTCCAGTGCATCAAGACGTGCTAGTGATGTCTTGATGCAACATTTTATGCAATTGGGTCCCTTGGTCCAACTGGATCTTTGATCTTATGCGCTCCCTCTTGGAAGGGAAAGGCCACCAAACACTGGCATCCTGGTAGGATTTATTTGTCAATCTTTAGTCCACTATGGGCCTGTTTAGCTGAACAGGAGGCAAAAGTGGAACTGGAACCACTTATGCAGCGATATAACGAGGAACTCAATTCTGAGAAATCTCTTGACGGTTGTTGTTATGTCAACTTGGATAAATGCTTTAGGTTTGGACTCAACAGGTGGTAGGAAACATTTATACCTCTAGTTAGAGTTTGGGCAACTGATTTCACTTGTAATCATATTTATATATAATTAGAAATCACTTGATTGTAAATTATTATGTCAACATGAATCAATGCTTTATGTTTTTCCGTTGACCAGACCGCTGCCACTGAAATGGAGAATGCTATTCAAGAAATGGAGGATCAAGGTGTGCAGTCATACATTCTGGATCTGCGTAATAATCCAGTGAGTTTGTTGTTCTCAATATGTCAATTGAGGTTTTTAAAGTGAGAGCATTGGTTTTTGGTTTACTATAATTTGTTTAACATTTTTTTACAGGGAGGTCTGGTAAAAGCTGGATTGGATGTTGCCCAAATATGGTTAGATGGGGATGAAACCCTTGTGAACACGATTGACCGTGATGGGAATATGTTACCGATTAGTATGATTGATGGGCATGCCTTGACACATGATCCACTTGTTGTGCTTGTAAGTTCTATTAGTCCATGACTAGTGGAAAATTGATGCACCCTTAGATCTATAATTTATTTGATTTACAAATCCAAAAACGGCATCTCTGTTTAACCCATGAGATAACTGTCTAAACTTTTTCGACCATTCTATATTAAATTACACAGAAAATATTTCTTAGCCTAATCTTCTCCTTCATCTCAGATTTTCTTCATTGTAAGTGAGACATTTCCATTTTTGCTACCTATAAAAAAGAAAAGACAAGAAGGAACATTTCCATTTCAATAAGCCAGCATTAGATTTTAGAAGGTCTCAACACTTATTTAAGTCTCCTAGTTCTTTTTCTTACTTGTGCAAGTTCCCGAGATCTTCAAGTTCTTTTCTCAGATTATCATAGTTCAATATCTTCCAAGCTGGCAGGTTTCCAAGGATTGTCCTTGAAGCATTTCTTGTGAGCCTGGATGCACCCAATGCAACCATTTGATCTTTTTTGACTAAAATCTTTTAATGAAGCTAACAAATTGTAGTGGTTCTCCTAGTTTCAGCTTTCCTGTGTCTGTCAACAGGTGAATGAAGGTAGTGCTAGTGCTAGTGAGATATTGGCAGGGGCATTGCATGATAATGGCCGTGCTATCCTTGTGGGCCACAGGACCTTCGGGAAAGGAAAAATTCAGGTATTCATCAGCTTTTATCCACACTAATTTTATTGTCCTTTGTAGATTAACAATAAATAGAAGTCCTCCGTAGCATCTAAGAATGCTGCATTGGAACAACATGCATTCATCATGGACCTTTACAATCTGCCTCCTGTTTTGATGTTCCATGTGATTCAGGTTCTCTACTGCGAACATGATTTTAGAACAAAAAAACTCAACTAGAACTTGATTGGGGGCCCAGGACAAGACAACTTGGATTACATTGAAGTTCTTGTACCTCTGTAGTCTTAAACACACATCCCTCATTGATAGAACTGAGTTGGCTAACAAGTACACATGGTTAGTGCTTTTGGTTCAAATATTTTGGCAGAATGGATGGTTTATTTAGTGCTCAATGAATTCGGCGCAGTGGGAAGGCTATCAACTAATGTGTGATGCTTTCTTTTCTGAACCAAAATTATTGTTAGTGCCAATCTCCTGCATTGGTATGAAGTGGGAACATCGGTGGTACAACATCCCAATTTCCAAGTACATATGGAATATAGCCGCTCATTTTTCCAAAATGTATGAAAACCAAGTAACCAACTGTGATTTGGGGTACATTTAATTGCAGTGTCATCCTTGCATTCAATTCACATGTGATTTTAGTATTGGCAGAGTAAAGTGTTGGTTTTTTGACCTTCTGTCTATTCTTTTTCGCTTCCCTTGCAAGTGCAGAGTGTTACAGAACTGCATGATGGATCAGCTCTTTTTATCACAGTTGCAAAGTACTTGTCACCTGCACTCCATGACATTGATCAGGTTGGCATTGCACCAGATGTCCAATGCACACCTGATATGCTGGCATCAACCATGGGATCTTTCTTGAAGGAGAAGGGCTCACTCTCCTCTTTAGAAGCAGATTCCTGTATCATGGTAGCTGAACATGAGCTTGAGAACCAGGAGTCAAAAGGAACTGCTTCATGAAAGCAGTGATATTGGAAGATTAATGTGTACTGTGTATCTTTGTACCGTAACAGTACTGTAAGATAAATGCCAATGAAATAGCCTAAATTAGTGGAAAAAAGAAAATTATTTTATTTATTTTTTCTTTTTCTTGTTTGGGTTATAACAAAATTTTACGCTAGTTGTCAACCTACCTAATGCAACTATCTTCCTTTATTCGGGCTTGGACCAACAGTAAAAAAATATATGGAGTTTAAAATAGAATTCGTGTAACCGACCTCAACATAGTTCGGATAAGGCTTTGATGATGATGATGATGATTTTCTCTCTTTCTTTTCCCGTGGGGTAAAAGAGTGAGAGATGGACATTATTTTGAGACCTGCTATGTAGACCAAAGTTTATTAGAGTGTCATCAGGAAATTTCATTGTTGTTATGCAAACAAGTGGGACCTTGGGCAGAACCAGATTTTGACCTGAGATCCATCATCATAGATTAGATCATATTCAACAAAGAACCTATGTGCTGTATCTAGATCTGTGGTTCGAAAATAAGATGTGGAATAATTAGATAAAAGAGTTTCAAAATAAAAAAAATCTACATTCATAAGTGGGCTAGTAATCTCAGGCAGTAGAGATTAGAGATAGCCAAAATTATGTGTAAAAAAAATTCTTTCAAACTATGTTTTGAGACAAGTACTTGGAGAACCATGGCATCAGCCTGGGAAGGGTGATTCTGATCACTTTCCACCTATTAACATCACAAAATCAAGACAATTTAAATTTCACTGACATAACTCAAAAATGCGATGGAGAGATGAGAGGAATGAAAGATCTACCCATGATATTAAAAAAAAGGTCAATCTCAAACCCACATTAGACAATTTTTAATCCTTGATGATTTGGACTGAGGGAAATTCACAATTTTGAGGATTTTCATAAGTGACCTCCATTGTAGGATTTGGAAGTCCTTACTTTTTTGGATTTACGCACTTAAAACCAATTTTTATCAACTATATGTATCAATATTGATGTGAAATCCTCAATGAGAAATTTTCTTCCAAGATGTTTTGATGCTTATCATAAATATGAGAATATTTAACGGTTCGGATAATAAATTCGTGGCCCAAAAAAGTGCATAACAATAGATCTATAGGTTGGGATTTCTTCCGACGTTTTTCATAAAATCTTCAAAATCTATGAGGATTTGATATAATAAACTTAAAGATCTTGGGATTCATTAGTTCACTAAATAAATTAAGCGGTTTTGAATTACAAATATGGGCCCACAGGGAAGAAAAAGTCTTGGGTTTATCAATTTAGATTATAAATATAGGGCCCACATGAATGAAAAAAACAAAAACAAAAATGATTGATGGATTGGATTCCGAGACCAATTGCATAATCCAGTACCATCACTGTATGAAGATAGTCCTACCACCTTCTCGCAAGTGAGATGTGAAAGTAAGGGTGCCAAAAGCTAACCTGACCCATTAACCCAAACCCAAAACCCATCCACATTTTTGACCTGCACGACCTGACCTGCAATCTATACATGTCAGTCACAGGTCAAGAAAGCCTCACCTGAATTTAAACAAGTTGGGTTAGGTTCACTCTCTCAACCTGAATGACTAGCACAACCTATTTAAATGCGTTGGGTAAAAGTTGACTTGTATATCTAACCTCATTTAAACAATCTAGTGGTTAAATATTTTGGTGCTTAGAATAGTTTTTTTTTTTTTATATGGAATGAGTCAAGCTTGTGTTGGACTTTTTTTCTCCTGCAGCTAAACTGAAAAATAGCATTAATATTTAAAATGGATTGGGTTTGGGCCAGGACTTTACAAAGGAGAGCAGGCCAGCAAGCCAATTGGATTCTAGTCTTTTCTCCCATGAAGAGAGGCACAGGTCAATCATGGCTAGTCTGTCCTCAAAAAGAGTACTTAGTCACTATTTTGAAAATTTCCTATATAGAGGTAGAGTAAGGGCCTAACTAGCATATGTAGGGTCAGACTGTGCCCTTGCTTGCCCGCCTATCTATTAATGGTTTAGCGGTAAGGCACATTCCTTTTACAAGGACAGCACTAGAGACCGGCCATCAACATTTTCTTTCTTCTTTCCTTCTTGTATGTGGAGTGCCTAGTGAGAAATGTATTACGTAGGGATTGTGTTATTCATGTGACTATGGATGATAACACAGTGCCTTTTTATTTTGAAAATTAATAAAGATACTCTCTTATGAGTAAAAGGTGATGAAGGGGGGCCTTTTGAGACTTTCCCAAAATATTAGGGACACTTGATGTCATATGCTGGCACATTGGAATTGTTTGTCCACTCAAATGGCATTTTAAGTTTATATGCAAGCCTCATCTTCTTAACCAGGAATCCATATTTCATATGAAAGTAAATCCCAAATCAAACTCAGAACATAGAAATGTCTCTATGGATAAGACCTGCTCTCACCAAACTGTCGAGGGATCAATCTCTGGTAGGTAGTTTTAGATGGTCCCCTAAGCAACTAGGAAAAAGAGAAAAATTTTTAAAAAGAAATCTAACTGTACATGGACATAAATCATCACTAGGGGTGGAGCCTCTCCAGACCATCCATCAATGTCTTCCTTCCATAACTAGCACTAAGGATGTTGACAGGTCTCCTTCTGGTAGGACCTAAGAAGATCCGATCCATACTTTTTTTAAAGGGTTTTTAGGAGGTTACTGGGATAAACAGGGCCCATTTACATCCATAAGTTTTTCCCACGAGAAATTAAGAAATGGATTGAGTGAAGAGGAAAGGTGAAATTGTCTTTCCTAAAAAATAATTTAATAAAATCCGCACACGCTAGGAAATGCAAATGTCCATAGGTTCCAATTGTGTGGGTGTAGTAGGGGTGCACAAAAAATCAGCCAATCCGTAAAACTGATCCGATCCGCGGATTTTTAACCGAACTGAAAAAAAACGGATTAGTGACGGATTGAAAATCTTGTAATCCGTTAGCAATGGATTGGTGACGGATTTCACCCTCAATCCGCGAATTCAATTCGATCCGATCCATTGACATTAAATATAAATAAATAAAAAACTTAAGGGGTCTAAATATAAGTTAAGAGGTCTAAACTTAAGGAGTCTACATATAAGTTAAGGAGTCTAAAAATATTTGTATTTTGTATTTTTTTGTGGATTGTTAGATCTCTTTCTTTAACATTAGATTCAATGGATTGAACGAATTAATCCGATCCGATCCAATCCTCCGCGGATCGGATCAGATCGGTTTTTAACAGTCACGGATTGGTAACGGATTCCAAATCCATCAATCCGTAGGTAACGGATTGGTGATTGATTTGGACTAATCCGCACCAATCCGATTCGTGTACACCCCTAGGGTGTAGTATATAGTATATACTGTCCTTAAAAAATGAATGAAACATATAAATATAAGTTTCAATTGTAGGCATAGGCTCACAATCTCAACATAGTTGCTAGTTCTTCTTTGTTCAAGCGCACCTGCCTGAGTTCCTTGCTGCCCTCCCTTGTGAATGCCATCCTAGCCAAATCTTTCTTCCCTTCCAGCAACTCCAATATCCTTTCCTCGATGCTGTTCTCTACTATCAGCCTCATCACTTTCACTGCCTTTTTCTGTCCAACCTGATGCAGACAATCCATGGCCTGTTCCTCAGCAGATGGAATCAACCATGGCTCAAACAGATACGCCCTTGAAGCAGACGTTAAATTCATCCTTGAACAATCATTGGCGCTTGCTAAAAGAACTGTCGGGGAACCTGGGCCAAACTCGTCAAATTGTTTGATTACTTGAACTCTCTTTTTGTCGTTCATTGACTTGTCCAATCGCAAAAAATTAAAGCCAGCTGCCTTAAGTGGTCCTTCAAGCAAGATTAACATCTCCTCGAAATCTGAAAATATAACAGACTTAATACATGGGCTTTCTTCCTGAGATGATACCAAATACTTCAGTAGCATGGAAACTTTAGAAGATGCTGCAACATAAGCAGATGTGGGGTTCTCAACATAAGAAGATTGCGTAGGGGCTGGGAAGAGGTTGGATTGGGACAGTGGGTTACGGCAAAGGGGACAACAGGGGTTGAGACGTTGGAGGGCTTTTAGAATGCAATATCTACAGAAAATGTGAGCACAAGAAGTGATGATGGGTTCGGTTGGGGGAGAGAGGCAAACAACACACTCAACATCATCTCCATCTTGTAAGACATAGGAATTCTTCAAGTTAGGATTGCTGGATATGTCTGCACAAAACCACTTTCTAACTCAAATAAATGCCTAACAAGCCATAGAAACAATCAAAGCATCAAGAGAGACAATGAATGGGTGGTGACTGATCTCAAACATAGAACATAATGTCAAAGTATATGATTTTCACATTTCCAATCTGAGTTTTTGAAATAAACTATCAGGTGTAAACACTGTACATCAAAATTAGACCAAAGAAAGTTTCAGTCATCACCGCACCGGTGCATTTAAGCAATAAAAGCACTTCTCCCTTGTCAGTCCAATTTTCACCCATCCCCACTCCTGAGAATATGTGCTGCTACCGGTGAATTAAATACATTGAAACTTCAATCCAGATCCAAGTACACTCACCCATCCATATATATTTTTTACAATGTATGACTTGAAAATTTCACAACACAGTGATACAATCAGGCTGAGTTTAAAGTCATCCTTGATCCAGATGGAACCATTCCATTATTTTTCTCTTCATTGGTGGTGAGCAGAGGTGGGCCCTACAGCACTGAGACCATTAGTAGGCGAAAGTTCATTCGGTTCATTTCTAGTTCCTCCCACTTAAGATTTCAATGAACTTTTTTCATTTTTTGGTTTTGTAGTTCGATGTGTTTTGATTTAATTTGCATGGTTTCTGAGTCACATTTAAACTAATTTATGGGCACATAATCACTAGTGAGTCCACTAGTAATATAGAGCAAACACTAAATGACTGCATCAAAATTTTTAGTTTGGCAGTAATTGACATAGGAGATTACTCGGTCTCTTTTGGGAATTTCCCTAAAAAAATTAAAAAAAAAACATTTTCTAAGCGATTACTTCATAACAGAGTTAATAGAAAAGATTAATATGGACATTCACTAAATGAGGTCCACAATGAAAGATAACTATTGTGAGGCTTTGATACCATGTTAAAGCTGCTGATTCAAGTGCTTCTAGGGTTTTAACTTTTAACAACAAAGGTCAAAAAAGAAAAAAAAATAGGGGGAGAAAAATAGAGAAAATAAAGAGATAAAACTTGAATTGGGTAAATCTAATTATACAGCCATGTTAGGGTTGGGTGACTCTGACTCTATATAATTAATTGAATTTCTAGAATTTACCAAAGAAAAAAAGAAAAGAAAAGAAAAGGTACACATTTCATTATTTACAAAACAGCCCAACTATTTAATGTTTTTACAAATAAATCCTCCCATGTTTCTTAATAAAATGAACCACCTAATGTTGGCAATAACAGTAGAATCCACCTTTTTTCTTTTCTGAATGGTAAGATCCACCTACTGTCGGCAATCACTATGAGACTCATTTAATGTTGTCAAACGTGGTGGAGCCAGCCTCTCCGCTTGCGGGGGTAAGGCTGCGTACATCTGACCCCTTTGCGGTGTTTGTGCACATGGAATCCATTGAAGGATCTGCTCAACCCCTTTGTGGAGTTGGTCTATTACATTTGAGGATCTGGGGCTGCATCATGATGTCAGTAATGCAATGGGACTCATCTAATATTGGAGTCACAGTGATACCTGTCTATTATTGATAATCACAATGGAACCATCCAATGTTCAAACAAGCCTGATATTATGCAACCCCGCCCATGACTAATACGGATATCTTGTGCTAAAAATTACAAGCCACATTATCATAGACTTTACATGGAGAACCTTCTATATCATATCCTTGAATAATATGATAAAAGAAAGTTCCTAGAAGAACTAGACAGTATATAGATTCCTGAATGATATGATCTGAACAATTGACAATAGACTGACGTGCATACCCCTATTGTCCCATACAAAATCCCAACTGTGCCAAATTCTTACTATCAGATGTAGTTCCCAACTTCCCATTGTTTGACAAGAAACTAAGAAGCACTAAAGATTAACTTCATTCTAAAACAAAGCATTTTCTAAAAATTAAAAATAAAAGAATAGAAAAGGAAAGTTGACAAAATAAGATACGTTACCTCCAAGATTAGATGATGGACATAGTGTTCTGAGATCTGAAGGGCACAACTCCAAGCAATCACAGATTTGGCGAAGTAGTGAAATAGAATGAGTAATAGTGGAGTAATTTTCCATTACAGTATAAGCATGTATAAATCCATCTAATACCATCCTCGCATCTGATTCCATAAGATCATATTGCTCTCTTTCTTCAGCAGAAAGCTCAATAAAACAAGTCTCTATCGTTATAGGTGGCAATTCAACCAAGCTCTGGCTGCCAATTTGTAAATATTTCGTTCTTCGTAGAGAAATCCTTCTCATCAAGGCCTAAACAAAATTACCACAAATGCTTTACTATAAAGAGAAGTATACATCAAACCTCATGAACATTTTACATTTTAATCTGGGATTAACAAAAAATTGTCAAGAGATGAAAGACAAAAACTAGAAAAAAGTGTTGACACGTGAGAGTCCAGAAATGGCATGCATATTCAGTACATTTTGGAACAATAGTGAAGTGATGAGACTGCACAGGCAGGTACTTTCTTAAGCATGACATGATGTGGTCATTAGATACATCTAGGTTCCTACATATTGTAATCTTGTTTTAATTCAGCTTTTAATATATTGCCAGTGCCTTTAATAATGCTGAATTTAACTTCTAATTTTCCAAGATAATATGAATATATATTTTCAAAAGGCATGAAACTAAGTCTTTTAATTCGACCTTACTTGAACTAAATCTTTTAAGTTTGAGGATGTCTTCCACGAAAACACCACTTGAAAAGCACGTAATTTTGTTTCTTTCGCTAAGAACTATGTGAGAAAAGAAGGTTTCATTATCAAGGATGTAATTATATTCTTTAAACTGTTGGAAGCCATGTAGCGATTGATATGTAATTTTGGTAAACAGCAGCACTGTTTAGAAATTCTAAAAAGCGGTTTTTGTTAAAATTTAAAATATAAAAAATACATAAGTATCAGTATGGTCACCATCACTAATTAAAAAAACAAAACAGATTTTTCTTACTTTTTCTTTCCCTTTCTTCAACCTTCCCTTTTTCCTTCTTAAATTCATTAAATTTTGAATTACAATTTCGTGCCAAGGAACAATCATTCACTAGAAAGATCTAAAAGAGGTTACAACTTGGAATCAAAGCAACATCAATCCACTGATGAATGATCAAGAATGAGATTTAAAAGATGTTTTCTTAGGTGTAGAATGGATCTAGGGCTGACATCATCATATGCAAGTTAAAGTTAGCACCCAGGACTGAGCAAGAAGTGGTGATTTGTGATATGAGATTCCAATTAGGGGTTTTTTCCAGGAAATGATTATACAGATTTTAGTATCCTTGATATTTTTATATAAATTGTGTGAAGAGAAAGATAATATAGGAGGTAAAATCAAAGAAGTGCTATGAGTGGTTTATTATTTTTTTTCTTGCTTATGAGTTATCTTTGTAGAGATTCTTTCCTCTATCCATAAAAAGGTGTGAATACATAAATAATTTCATATGGGTTTTAAGTCAGGCAAAGAGGGTTCAATGAGCGCTAATACAAATGGAAGAACTAAAAAATACAAATTGAGGAACTAAAAGACTGGGCATACAGATGGAAGAACTAAAAAAACCCTTGAAATATCTCAAGTATGGGGATTGGATTTGGAATGCAAAAATTATGCATATAATGAGTTGGATTCTAAATGTTAGAAAAGAAAGGAGAATGTAGAAGGAAGAAAGAGAGCTGATAATAATTGATATTGAAGAGATTATGGGATCTAGTAGCTACTGGATATGCTCATAAGAAGAATCGTGCTCAGATTTATCAAATTGAATGGAAAGCTTGCACAATTTTAAGTTCGGCAATCAACATCTATGTAATTTCTATGCCAAACTCCAAAGGATGTGGCAAGGGTTAAAAATGCATGAACCTATGCATCCTTCCTGTACCAAAGAACGAGTAGAGGTGGAAGCAAAACATATTTTCAAGTCGGTGGAAGGTTTGAATCCAAAATATGAGATTATATGTGCATAAATAGTATGTTGAGATCTACTTCTATCATTAAGAATTGTGCTTACACTTTTAAAGAATGGAGTTAGTCAGCAACAAGTTATGTTGAGCTTAGAGCCTCCTACAGTTATTTCAGATAGATACACTTTACCAGGCAAAATTGGTGGCGGGGTCGAGATGATGGCAGCTGTGGAAGAGGTTGTGGAAGTGGTGCTGGTTGTGGTGGTCATGAGAGGGTGGGCGATTCAACTTTAATGCACTCTCCAATTTAACACTTTCTGATTTTTATAAAAAGCTCATTTTAGAATGTGAATATGTTATGCATCTGGAAAAGGGATTGGTGCAGTCTTGATGCAAGATGGATGACCAATAGCATTCTACTACCAAGCATTCAAGGATTCTCATCTCAGCTTATCCACACGTGAAAAAGAGATGTACGCAATAGTCTTAGCCATCCAAAAGTGTCATCCCTACCTGTTAAGGAGATCTTTTTAGCAGTCTTGATGCAAGATGGATGACCAATAGTGTTCGATAGCCAAGCATTGAAGGGTTCTCATCTCAACTTATCCACATGTGAAAAAGAGATGTTGGCGATAGTCTTAGCCATGGAAAAGTGGTGTCTCTACCTCTTAATCAGATCTTTCCTGATTCCGACAGACCAAAGGAGCCTCAAATACCTCCCTGAGCAGCGGATCACCATGCCGTCCCAATAAAAATGGCTTGCCAAAATTATGGGGGTATGATTATCATATTGAATACAAAAGTGGAAGAGAAAATCGGGTGGCCAACGCCCTCTCACGTAAGCTTGACAAGATCTCATGTGCAGCCTATCAATGCCCATTCCTGATCAATATATTCTTATATAAGTTTGTTTCTTTCCTCTCTGAATGTTTTCACTTGTTTCCTTACTAGGAAAATGGTTCCATTATAAATCTACTTAACATAAGCCCAATATGGTTTTCTAAAATATTATATTCATGACTTAGGGGTCACTTAAGATTTTCTCCCAAATCTCATCAGATTGCTCATAAGTTTGATAGCTCCATAATTTGCAACGCTAATCTTGAGAGAGAGAGAGAGAGAGAGAGAGAGAGAGAGAGAGAGAGAGAGAGAGAGAGAGAGCACGATTCTTCTTCTCCATTTTACAAGCATTCTTCATGTATACAACTTGGTTCATTAAATTATTAACTTGCAAGAAGTTTCATATCATAAAGAAAAATAAAATCAAGGAATGTCATTTGAAATGTTATGTGCATGTACATAGAAGAAACACCCCTCGTGAAACATATTGAAGGATTACTTACTGTAGGTACTAGGAGTAGGGGGGATTGGCAAAGACCTTAAATTAAGCAGTAGGAAAAGACATGATGATTGACAAGTAACTTAAAACATGGTTGCAAATAGGTTAAAGAGAAGCAGTAGAACACACAGTGACACAAAAATTGACCACGAATCGAATGCATAAAAGGCTTTCCAATCCCAGTTTTGTCCGTCAAAATCCATACGTCCATATCATTTGGTCCTAATATTATATTTCTCTCCAGCTTAGCCATTTTTTAAGTTATTCCACATATTTAGTTAATCACCGTTTGACAACATTCTTATGCGTGATCTTCTTCACTAACGTGTTTCGCATTTAAATGTCCTTTAAATAAATTCCCTTCCATCCTCACTCTCATCTTTCACCAAGATCCGTTAATTTGCATAATAATGCACCTTACATGATCAAGGTATTTAGTCCACTTTTCTCTTGGTAGCTGATAGAACGCCTTTGTCCCCTTAGTTTCCAACTAAACGTGCAAACTGCCAACAACCTCACACTTAGAGATATATGCGTGATACAGCAGCACCAAGAGATTGTTGCAAGAAGGCTGTGGCCCATGTGTGGGACCACCTGAGATTATTTAAAATATTATTATTTCTAATTCCATTGCTTGTTAAAGAGTTGTAATTAGGGTAGTTTCTAAGTTGCTTAAGCTTCGCAGTTTAATTTTTTTTTTTAGAGCCTAAGTTTCTTTTACTATTTATATGGCATTATAGAGATCATAATTTCAAAGTTGAATTGAATATGATTTTTCTCTTTATGGAATCTTATTGTTGGAAAGTGTCTTCATCATGTGATTGTTTATGCGGAAACCTAAAATTGTGTTGCGGCATCTACGATTCAAATCCTAACCCTAGGATTGGCATCAATGTGCCTTCCTTCGCATCTTCTTTTGCTAAATTACCCGTTTAGCACAACTCTCTTATTGCCTGAAAACTCTCTTTCAAATTTCAACAATAAGCAAGAATTGTTTGATTATCTCTCAAAACAACTAGATTGGTCAACCTTCTAAACGTGTTCCTCTGTTTTTTATATATATATATAGTTAAGACAACTCATGCCCACAAACTCGTGGACGCGACATTGAGCGCCTTCCAATTGTGTTGTGTGCTCTTCCCCAAACATGTTCCTCTTACATGTTCATGTTCTAAGACAACTACATCCACCATAACTATCGCATATACATGATGTTAACTAACAATAAATAATTTTTTAACCACAGTTCATGAAATAAAATGCTTGTGTGTGTATAGAGAGAAGACAGGAAGATACTATTTGCTTGTTTGATCATATAGGATAGTGGACCATCCACCACTTCAAATAAGAAATGAAAAAGAAAACGAGTATGGGCCAATTGCAAAGATAAAGCGTCAACCTTTAAAATGCGTTTTCAATTAATAAGAAACTATCAATCCTCTAGACGTCATCTTTTCATCCAAAAAATAAAAAATAAAAAAAACCTCTATACATCATCAAAGCACAAGCGTGCACGCGGGCCTATTCAAACATGAGCCCACCTGGATGCATGTTAATTTATGAGGATTGGAGGGAATATGAAAGCTTTGTAATTGATCGACAACAATTGAAACTGCACCCTGATCGGATGGCTGATTGCAGCAATACGATTAGGGACTTTCAACGTAGATGCTTGGAGGTAGGGGAATTGAATGGAGCAGGATGGATTGTGGACGAGTGACAATCACTCGTCCAAAAAATTGATGTTTGGACCAAGCATTCCTAAACATCTATCTTGAAGGCCTTTAAATTATATGGGCACCAATTTTGTTAAAGGTTCACCCACACCCCAGCCATGATTCCCCTTCACATTCTCCACATCCCAAGCAAACTAACATGCATCCAGCCCCCAAATTTCGAATTTTTAATCAATTTTGAAATTGGTTCTCTCTAGAGAATTCTCTACAGAAGTTCTATGCTAAGAATAGAATTTTATGCAATATATTAGAAGAGACAAAACAAAACACCTTCCATTTTAAAGTAGTACGGAAAAGAGCATGTTAAATTGGAGAAAAGAAAAACACGTGAACGACATCTTACCTGCAAAAGTGAGAGTCCATCTGCTTTCCCTTGATTGATCGGCGATTGCACTAGACTCTGCCAATTGCTCTTGATAGAAAATGGCTCAAACCTTAAAAAAGACATATAAGAAAATAAATCAAATAACCCATTTTTCATAGGTGTACCTGTTACTGCCCATCTCCTCTTACTGTTCAGACCTATAACCGCCTTACTACAGTCAGAATTTACATTACTAATCATGTGTGCTTCGTCCAAGATAATTCTCCACCACTCAATCTTCTTAATTGGTGATTCTTGAAAACCCTTTTCTGCAGAAAGAGTCTTGTATGTCGTCAATACTATATCATACGTTCGTAGGTCCTCAACATCAGTGGTACGTGCTCCATAATACTTGTACACCTTCAAAAAACCAGGCCTTGTATGTTCTTTTATTTGTGAAACCCATGTCGATAAGACAGTATTTGGACAGACAATCAATGTCGTTTTTGGCCCTGAGTCTCCACTGTCCTCATTAGTTTTTCTAATTTCAGGTGAACCCGCTCCTCTTTTGCAGGAAGTCCGGGACTTTTTCCTATCACGTGTGGTTATTTCTTCTTCATTGTTTTGTACTTTCTCTGCTCCATCTTGTACAGTATCATCATTGACACCATCAATTTTACGTTTTTTATGGGAACATGCGAGTCTATCTTCTACAATATCACAATCAATTTCATTGAATGGAAGAACTACACTGCCAGGCCCATTTGCTGCAATTAGAGAGAGCATAGTTAGAGTCTTTCCCAAACCCATATCATCAGCAAAGATCCCACCCTGCAGTGGTTCTGGCCGCTCCATGGTCTGTGAATTCGTCAACACATTCACGTAAAGCCCAGCATCCCTAGAATCCCAAAAAGGTGGCAAATCACATGAATTCTCTCTTTGAATCAACCATGCCAACCCTTCTTTCTGATGCATTAACAGCTCCGAAGAGATCACGTCCTTGGGCGGCTCTACAATCTTCCTCTTATTGCCACCAATCTCATCAGCAAATCCCAAGGCAAAAAGCTGATCAAGATTGCAGATACCTTGAGTCCGATTCCTCAATTTCAAAAGACCAGCCTCTTTTCTGGCGAAGTGGCGATCAGTGCGGGATAAGAAGTTAAAGCCGCCTTCTTGAATGAACGACGGGACAATCTCGACCAAATCAGGAGACGTGAAGACGTGGCATCTGAGTATGCCAGTATCAGGTTCAGGTGTAGGGAGTTTAGAGGTGAATATGATACCTTCGACTGTGATGAGGCCACAGTCGATGAGAGGAGAGAGAACTGCTGCCGCGGAGCGCTCGACATGGCCTACTGCTAATTGGGTGCGGGTCTTGAGAACCTTGATGGCATTGGGATCGCGGGGATTGCGGGGATCACGGACAAGCCTGACGTAGTGATCACCACTCGCTTTGAGATTGCCGGAGCGGACGTCAACGATTCTGGTGTAGATGAAGCCAGCATGGAAGAAATCATTGGGAGGGGAAGCGGAGGAAGAAGCTAGAGAAGAGGGTTGGGCGTGATGGTTGTCAACATAGGAGGAGGAGGAAGTTTGAGATTGTGCCATTGAGAAGAAGGAGATGAACAAGGGAATTATGGTTTTGGTGTTTTTCAAAAGGAAAAACGGCGGGTGGGTATGTACATAAAATAACTAATTTACCTCCTTTTTAAAATGGACTTGCTATTTCTCATAGTTACACTACTTCTGTTACTAACTTACCTTCTTTTTAAAAAGGACTTGCTATATTTCTCTGTCATACTTCTGTTTGTGGGGGTGGTTTAAATTATCCTATAACTTAGATTGGATAGGAAGGA
This sequence comes from Persea americana, assembly GCA_029852735.1. Lineage (NCBI taxonomy): Eukaryota > Viridiplantae > Streptophyta > Magnoliopsida > Laurales > Lauraceae > Persea > Persea americana. The sequence continues at coordinate 19,856,867 of CM056811.1, forward strand.
AACAGAGAGAGAGACCTTCCTTATTGATAGGGAATTCATAAGGCCATATCCAAAAGACCCCACTCTGATCAAGCTCCCTTAAAAAGAAAGAAAGACGACCCTCCCCTAAACAGGTGAGGGGTAAAAGAACCCTCTCTCATTCACACTTCACCATGTCCATCATGTCATCTTAGGCATCCCTCGTCTCTGTTTCTCCAAAGATGACATGCCCAAATATCTACATGGTCGTCAAACAACCAGACGTGGAGAAGTTGGAGGGGATATGGCTGAGGTGTGTATGAGGTTGTGGATTAAATATTGAAAGAGAACAAAGAGAGATGAAGAAGATGATAATGACAGCACCTATGAAGAAGAAGCCCCCCACTTTCTAGTTTTTTCAGAGATGGTCTTCCAAAAGACCCTTGGAAAATCGCTGCTTCCATGATCCCTTCTTTTCTTCTTCTTCTTCTTCTTCTTCTTCTTCATCTTCAAATAAAAAACCGTCTCCTTTAATCTCAGAAATAAAAATCCAACTCTGAACCACGCCCAAATTTCATTAAGCCCACAGTGTAAGCGAAAAATCTAATCAGTTTTTTATGTACGGCAGGGCACCTCAAAAACTAATTCTTAATTTACACAATGGCGCCTTTCAGAAAAATTTCCTCGGTCTGCACTAGGGTTGTAAAAGGGTCAATTTCGGACCGATTTCTTATCTTCGGAATGAGAAATTGAACCATATATGGGACAAGTCTAGATTCAGGTCCGGATTTAGATAGGGTATGATATTAAAAAAAGGAACAATTATCGTACAGAAGGTGTTAGAGCTGACAATAGCCCCAAAACAGTAAAAAAATGTATATTTACCACTGTGATACTCTAGGGATGTAGGATATCGCACAATCTGAAGCGGAAAAACTGATATCGCACAATCTGAAGCGGAAAAACTTGAACAGTTCATTCTTTTATTTTTTTTCCTTGACTGTTGGACCAACAAACCACAAACCACCATCCAAACCGTTGGATAGCTGTATGAATGTAAGAGCTAATATCACACCAAATTTTAACCGTTGATCTATCACGGTTATTGAGAAATTTTCAAAAAAAAAATTCATAATGTTTTTGCAAATTTTAAGAGGCAGTGAGTATTTCTCACGTATTACCAAATGTCTTGATGCTTATTATTAATATGAGAATATTTAACGGTTCGAATAATAAATTTGTGGCTAAAAAAAGTGTATAAAATTAGATCTATTGGTTTTGGAATTCTTTTAGTTTTTTTCATAAAAATCTCAAAATCTATGAAGATCAAATATAATAAATTTTAAGGTCCTGTGGTTCATTAGTTCAGTAAATAAAATGATCGGTTTAGATTACAAATACGGAGCCGACATGAATGGAAAAATAACACAAAAATAATTGATGGTATTGGATCGGGTGACCAATTGCATAATCAAGTACGATCACTGTGTGAAGATAGTCCTACCGCCTTCTTGCAAGCGATAGCTGTGAAAGTAAGGGTGCCAAAAGCTAACCCGACCCATTAACCCAAACCCAAACCTCATCCACATTTTTGACCTGCACGACCTGACCTGCAATCTATACATGTCAGTCACAGGTCAACAAAGTCTAACATGCATTTAAACATGTTGGGTTTGTTAGATTGTATTTCCTCAATTTAGCGGATGATGTTTACTGTAATTCTATTTATAATCTTAATTGATATATAATTTCATACTTTTTATTCATGAGATGAATAGGATTTTGTTTATAGTTGCACATAATTGATACAAAATGACGGGGTTGTTCATGAGATGAACATGAGCGCTTAAGTATATTAGATGTGATCTATGTGTGTGGATGAAATTTACATGTAGGAGTTATAGATCATAAATCTTATACTTAAAATGTTTTTATAGTAAGTGATGAGATTGGGACTCTCATTTGAAAATATTGTAGCACTGCAATTACTATAAGATAGTGTAGTTTGTCTCAATTATTAGAGTGGAAGACTCTAGATTGTTGTGCTAGTGCATTATATGTACTGAAGGGCCATGAGTAGCATCTTATACAAAATATTGTCTCTAATTAAGTAACACTCTCGTAATTTTCAAGCAATAGGCTCTCAATCCTAAGGAAGTAATGGACTCAAGTTTCTGCTATGCATTTACTTTAACTTATTAATAAGTGAAGTTAATTGTAGGTTAACGCCTCGATAGCTTGGGTAGATGGCAATAAAACTGTGGGAACATATATTCTCAATATAGAATTGATCCTCATAAGAGAAATATCATATTGTGTTGATTAATGAAATTTATCATCCGTAAGTGTGCACCCGCTCTAATTAAGAATTAATCAAATAATATTGATGACAGATGTGATGAATTGGGTCACAGATGGATGTAATTGACAGAGGGGCTTGTTTACAGTAATTGAAAAGTTTAGGCTCTTCTTGTAAAATTTATAGGACTTGAGTTCAATTGCATTTATATAGTAGAGTTATTTGCAATTAACTGTGGGTTAGGAACTAACATGAGATGTGTTGGAGCTAGCTCCAAGGAATCTCTAGTGGTCCCCATGCTAACCCTAAGTGAGAGAGTTATATTCAAATAAGGACTCATAAGAGAAAGATGGGTAGAACTATGACTCATAAGAGAACTAGGGCTATGAGACTATATAAGTCCAAGAGGGGCTGGACGTCCAAGTGTATTAGTGGACGTCCAGAGTGCCCCTCTTCCCTCCTCTTTTCTCTCTTCTGATTTATCTAGCTTGAGTGCTATGGGGGTTTTCTTCTTAGTTGACATCCCACAATTCTCTTTGAGAAGTTCTCTCCTATTGGGTCATAGCGTGGAAGACTGCAGGGTCTGCGAGATTGCCTTTGCGAAAGAGTTTTGCAGAGATAAAGATCAAAGACTCGATTTAAGTACAACGGAGATCCTTGGGTATAGATCTGCACTTGTTACTTTTGTAGATATAGATGATGCATGTTCAGATCTATTTTTCCTTAGATAGATCTGGGATCTTAATACTCTAAGATTAGGGTTTAAGATCTTGGGATTGATTCAATGGTCTTTGAGGTGTCTGATCCCTCCGTTACACAGATCAAAGTTTTTAAATCCCGTTTGGAAGGCACACCTACTTCCAACAGGGTTAGGGTCAACTGCTCAACCTGCATGACGCGTATAACCTATTCAAATGGGTTGGGTAAAGGTTGACTTGTATATCTAAACTCATTTAAACAGTTTAGTAGTATAATATTTTGGTACTTAGAATAGTTTGTTCTATATGGAATGAGTCAAGATTAAAATAGCCTTGTTTTATATGGAATGAATAAAGATTAAGGCTTGTTGTAAAATGGATTGGGTTTGGGCCAAGATTTTACAAAGGAGAGCAGGCCAGCAAGCCATTTGGATTTTAGTCTCCTCTCTCAAGAAGAGAGGCACGGGTCAATCATGGCTAGTCACTATTTTGAAAATTTCCTACGGAGGTAGGGTAAGGGCCAAGCTAGCATAGGTCCACCAAGGGCTTTGGCCCAACTTGCATATGTAGGGTAAGGTAAAGGCAGACCGTGGCCTTGCTTGGGCTTGGCCCTTTAACAAGCCTTAGTCACGACACTCCTTGGCACGTCAACCCAAAAGCCCAAGGAAAAAACATTAAAGAGCGTTGATTTAGCAACTCATGACACTCCTTGTCCATCTATCTATTGATGGTTCAATGGTAAGGCATGCTCCCTTCACAGGAACACAATTAGAGACCGACAATTTAAGGTTTTTTTTTTTCTCTCTCTTTCTTTCTTTCTTCTATGTGGAGTTGGATTGGGAAATGCTAGAAAGACAAAATGTTTTCAGTTGCGGGTTCTCTCTTTCAATCTTTTCCCCTTTTTTCTATTGAGTTGGTTTAGTGAAAACTGTATTATATAGGGATTGTGTTATTCATGTGACTCAGTGGCTATGGATGATAACATAGTGCCATTTTTATTTTGAAAATCAATGAAGACACTCTCTTGTGAGTAAAAGGTGATGAAGGGGGGCCTTTTAGGCCTTTTAAGACTTTCCCAAAATATTAGGCTTCTTTTGTTTTTTCAAAAGGGTGATGACTTTATGTACTCTCTGCCTTGCTAGGGACACTCGAAGTCATATGCTGTAGTACGCAACTCAGGCACATTGGAATTGTTTGTCCACTCAAATGGCATTTTCAGTTTAAATGCAAGCCTCATCTTCTTAACCAGGAATCCACATTTCATATGAAACTAAATCCAAATCAAACTCAGAACATAGGAATGTCTCTGAGGATGAGACCTGCTTTCACCTAACTGTCAAGGGATCAATCTCTGGTAGGTAGTTTTAGATGGTCCCCCACCACTAGGAAAAAAGGAAAAAAAATTCAAAAAACAAAAATCCAACTGTACATGGACATAAATCATCACTCAGGGGTGGAACATCCAGACCATCCAATATGTCTTCCCCCTGCAACTAGCACCAAGGGTGTTGACAGGTCTCCCTCAGGTAGGACCTAAGGTGATCCGAATCATACTTTTTTTAAAAGGTTTTTTAGGAGGTTACTGGGATAAACAGGGCCCATTTACATCCATAAATTTTTCCCATGAGAAATTAAGAAATGAATTGAGTGAAGAGGAAAAGTGAAATTGTCTTTCCTAAAAAATAATTTAATAAAATCCATACACACTAGGAAATGCAAATGTCCAAAGGTTCCAATTGTGTGGGTGTAGTATATAGTATATACTGTACTTAAAAAATGAATGAAACATATAAATATAAGTTTCAATTGTAGGCAAAGGCTCACAATTGCAAGATAGTTGCTAGTTCTTCTTCATTCAAGCGCACCTGCCTGAGTTCCTTGCTGCCCTCTCTTGTTAATGCCATCCTAGCCAAATCTTTCTTCCCTTCCTGCAACTCCAATATCCTTTCCTCGATGCTGTTCTCTACTATCAGCCTCACCACTTTCACTGCCTTTTTCTGTCCAACCTGATGCAGACAATCCATGGCTTGTTCCTCAGCACATGGAATCAACCATGGCTCAAACAGATACGCCCTTGAAGCAGACGTTAAATTCATCCTTGAACAATCATTGGCGCTAGCTAAAAGAACTGTCGGGGAACCTGGGCCAAACTTGTCAAATTGTTTGATTACTTGAACTTTCCTTTTGGCTTTCATCGACTTGTCCAATCGCAAAAAATTAAAGCCAGCTGCCTTAAGTGGTCCTTCAAGCAAGATTAACATCTCCTCGAAATCTGAAAATATAACAGACTTAATACATGGGCTTTCTTCCTGAGATGATACCAAATACTTCAGTAGCATGGAAACTTTAGAAGATGCTGCAACATAAGCAGATGTGGGGTTCTCAACGTAAGAAGATTGCGGAGGGGCTGCGAAGAGGTTGGATTGGGACAGTGGGTTACGGCAAAGGGGACAACAGGGGTTGAGACGATGGAGGGCTTTTAGAATGCAATATCTACAGAAAATGTAAGCACAAGAAGTGATGATGGGTTCGGTTGGGGGAGAGAGGCAAACAATACACTCAACATCATCTCCATCTTGTAAGACATAGGAATTCTTCAAGTAAGGATTGCTGGATATGTCTGCACAAAACCACTTTCTAACTCAAATAAAATGCCTAACAAGCCATAGAAACAATCGAAGCATCAAGAGAGACAATGAATGGGTGGGTAACTGATCTCAAACATAAATCATAATGTCAAAGTATATGATTTTCACATTTCCAATCTGAGTTTTTGAAATAAACTATCAGGTGTAAACACTGTACATCAAAATTAGACCAAAGAAAGTTTCAGTGATCACCGGTGCATTTAAGCAGTAAAAGCACTTGTCCCCTGTCAGTCCAATTCTCACCCATCCCCACTCCTGACAATATGTGCAGCTACCGGTGAATTTAATACATTGAAACTTCAATCCAGATCCAAGCACACACACCCCTCCATATATTTTTTTTTACAATGTATGACTTGAAAATTCCACAACTACAGTGATACAATCAGGCTGAGTTTAAAGTCATCCTTTATCCAGACGGAACTGTTCCATTCTTTTTCTCTTCATTGGTGGTGACCAGAGGTGGGCCCTACAGCACTGAGACCATTTGTTAACTGGTTCACAGTATCATCTAATTCAGGAAGTTCAGTACCTTCCGTAGTTCGACTAATTAGTAGGGGCAAGTTCATTCGGTTCATTTCTAGTTCCTCCCACTCAAGATTTAAAATCGTCGACTTCAATGAACTTTTTTTTTTTTTTTTTTAGTTCGATGTGGTTTGATTTAATTTGCATGGTTTGTGAGTCACATTTAAACTAATTTATGGGCACATAATCACTAGTGAGTCCACTAGTAATATACAGCAAACACTAAATGACTGCATCAAAATTTTTAGTTTGACAGTAATTGACATAGGAGATTACTTGGTCTCTTTTGGGAATTTCCCTAAAAAAATTAAAAAAAAAAACATTTTGTAAACAATGACTTCATAACAGAGTTCATAGAAAAGATTAATTTGGAATTTCACTAAATGAGGTCCACAATGAAAGAGAACTATTGTGAGGCTTTGATACCATGTTAAGCTGCTGATTCGAGTGCCTCTAGGGTTTTAACTTGTAACAACAAAGGTCAAAAAAGAAAAAAAAAATAGGGGGAGAAAAATAGAGAAAATAAAGAGATAAAACTTGAATTGGGTAAATCTAATTATACAGCCATGTTAGGGTTGGGTGACTCTGACTCTATATAATTTATTGAATTTCTAGAATTTACCCAAAAAAAAAAAAAAAGGGAAAAGCTACACATTTCATTATTTACAAAACAGCCCAACTATTTAATGCTTTTACAAATAAGTCCTCCCATGTTTCTTAATAACATGAACCAGCTAATGTTGGCAAAAACAGTAGAATCCACCTTTTTTTTCTGAATGGTAAGATCCACCTACTGTCGGCAATCACTATGAGACTCATTTAATGTTGTCAAACATGGTGGAGCCAGCCTCTCCGCTTGCGGGGTTAAGGCTGCGTACATCTGACCCCTTTGTGGTGTTTGTGCACATGGAATCCATTGAAGGATCTGCTCAACCCCTTTGTGGAGTTGGTCTATTACGTTTGAGAATCCGGGGCTGCATCATGATGTCGGTAATGCAATGGGACTCATCTAATATTGGAGTCACAGTGATACCTGTCTATTATTGAAAATCACAATGGAACCATCCAATGTTCAAACAAGCCTGATATTATGCAACCCCGCCCATGACTAATACGGATATCTTGTGCTAAAAATTACAAGCCACATTATCATAGACTTTACATGGAGCACCTTCTATATCGTATCCTTGAATAATATGACAAAAGAAAGTTCCAAGAAGAACTAGACAGTATATAGATTCCTGAATGATGTGATCTGAACAATTGACAATAGATGGACGTGCATACCCCTATTGTCCCATATAAAATCCCAACTGTGCCAAATTCATAATATCAGATATATTTCCCATTGTTTGACAAGAAACTAAGAAGCACTAAAGATTAACTTTATTCTAAAACAAAGAATTTTCTAAAAATTAAAAATAAAAGAATAGAAAAGGAAAACTGACAAAATAAGGTATGTTACCTCCAAGACTAGATGAAGGACATAGTGTTCTGAGATCTGAAGGGCACAACTCCAAGCAATCACAGATTTGGCGAAGTAGTGAAATAGGATGAGTAATAGTGGAATAATTTTCCATTACAGTATCAGCACGTATAAATCCATCTAATACCATCCTCGCATCTGATTCCAGAAGATCATATTGCTCTCTTTCTTCAGCAGAAAGCTCAATAAAACAAGTCTCTATAGTTTTAGGTGGCAATTCAACCAAGCTCTGGCTGCCAATTTGTAAATATTTCGTTCTTCGTAGAGAAATCCTTCTCATCAAGGCCTAAACAAAATTACCACAAATGCGTTACTATAAAGAGAAGTATATGTCAAACCTTGGTCTAATGAACACTTTACATTTTAATCTGGGATTAACAAAAAATTGTCAAGAGATGAAAGACAAAAACTAGAAAACAGTGTTGACAAATGAGAGTCCAGAAATGGCATGCATATTCAGTACATTTTGGAACAGTAGTGAAGTGACGATACTGCACAGGCAGGAACTTTCTTAAGCATGACATGATGTGATCATCAGATACATCTAGGGTCCTACATATTGTAATCTTGTTTTAATTCAGCTTATATTGCCAGTGCCTTTAATAATGCTGAATTTAACTTCTAATTTTCCAAGATAATATGAATATATAGTTTCAAAAGGCATGAAACTAAGTCTTTTAATTCAACCTTACTTGAAATAAATCTTTTTAGTTTGAGGATGTCTTCCATAAAACCACCACTTGAAAAGCATGTAATTTTGTTTCTTTCGCTAAGAACTATGTGAGACAAGAAGGTTTCATTATCAAGGATGTAATTATATTCTTTAAACTGTTGAAGCCACGTAGGGATTGATATGCAATTTTGGTAAACAACAGCACTGTTTAGAAATTCTAAAAATTGGTTTTTGTTAAAATTTAAAATATCAAAAATACATAAGTATCAGTATGTTCACTATCACTAATTAAATGACCAAACAGATTTTTCTTACTTTTTCTTTCCCTTTCTTCACTTTTCCCTTTTTCCCTCTATCTTCCTTCCTAATTTCTCCCCTTTTCCTTCTTAAATTCATTAAATTTTGAATTACAATTTCGTGCCAAAGGAACAATCATTCATGAGAAAGATCTAAAAGAGGTTACAACTTGGAATCTAGGGCTGACATCATCATATGCAAGTTAAAGTTAGCACCCAGGACTGAGCAAGAAGTGGTGATTTGTGATATGAGATTCCAATTAGGGGTTTTTTCCAAGAAATGATTATACAGATTTTAGTATCATTGATATTTTTATATAAATTGTGTGAAGAGAAAGATAATATGGGAGGTAAAATCAAAGAAGTGCTATGAGTGGTTTTTTTTTTTTTTCTTGCTTATGAGTTATCTTTGTAGAGATTCTTTCCTCTATCCATAAAAAGGTGTGAATACATAAATAATTTCATATGGGTTTAAGTCAGGCAAAGAGGGTTCAATGAGCGCTAATACAAATAGTCGAATTACAATGAAAAGTGTTTAATAAAAAATTGTAAATAATGGTCATACTGAACCAAGATGGCCATTGAGGAACTAAAAGACTGGGCATACAGATGGAAGAACTAAAAAAACCCTTCAAATATCCCAAGTATGGGGATTGGATTTGGAATGCAAAAATTATGCATATAATGAGTTGGGATCTAGTAGCTACTGCATATGCTCATAAGAAGAATTGTGCTCAGATTTATCAAATTGAAAGGAAAGCTTGCACAATTTAAGTTGGGCAATCAACCTCCATGTAATTTCTATGCCAAACTCCAGAGGATGTGGCAGGGGTTAAAAATGCATGAACCTATGCATCCTTCCTGTACCAAAGAACAAGTACAGGTAGAAGCACAACATATTTTCAAGTCGGTGGAAGGTTTGAATCCAAAATATGAGATTATATGTGTATAAATAGTATGTCGAGATCTACTTCTATCTACTGCTATGTAATTTCTTATGCATGATCTTCTTCGCTAACGTGTTTCCCATTTAAATGTCCTTCAAATAAATTCCCATCCATCCTCGCTCTCATCTTTCACCAAGATCTGTTAATTTGCATAATAATGCACCTTACATGATCAAGGTATTTAGTCCACTTTTCTCTTGGTAGCTGATAGAACACCTTTGTCCCCTTAGTTTCCAACTAAACGTGCAAACTGCCAACAACCTCACACGTAGAGATATATGTGTGATACGGCAGCACCAAGAGATTGTTGCAAGAAGGCTGTGGCCCATGTGTGGGACCACCCAAGATTATTTAAAATATTATTATTTCTAATTCTATTACTTGTTAAAGAGTTGTAATTAGGGTAGTTTCTAAGTTTCTTAAGCTTCGCAGTTTAATTTGTTTTCTTAGAGCCTAAGTTTCTTTTACTATTTATATGGCATTATAGAGATCATAATTTCAAAGTTGAATCGAATACGATTTTTCTCTTTATGGAATCTTATTGTTGGAGAGTGTCTTCATCATGTGATTGTTTATGTGGAAACCTAAAATTGTGTTGTGGCATCTACAATCCAAATCCTAACCCTAGGATTTGCATCAATGTGCCTTCCTTCACATCTTCTTTTGCTAAATTACTCATTTAGCACAACTCTCTTATTGCCTGAAAACTCTCTTGCAAATTTCAACAATAAGCAAGAATTGTTTGATTATCTCTCAAAATGACTCGATTGGTCAACCTTCTAAACGTGTTCCTCTGTTATATATATATATATATATATATAGTTAAGACAACTCATGCCCACAAACTCGTGGATGCGACATTGAGCACCTTCCAATTGTGTTGTGTGCTCGTCCCTAAACACGTTCCTCTTACATGTTCATGTTCTAAGACATCTACATCCACCATAACCATCGCATATACATGATGTTAACTTACAATAAATATTTTTTTTACCACAGTTTATGAAATAAAATGCATGTGTGTATAGAGAGAAGACAGAAAGATAATATTTGCTTGTTTGATCATATAGGATAGTGGACCATCCACCACTGCAAATAAGAATTGAAAAAGAAAAAGAGTATGGGCCAATTGCAAAGATAAAGCATCAACCTTTAAAATGCATTTTCAATTAATAAGAAACTATCACTCCTCTAGACATCATCTTTTCATCCAAAAAATTAAAAAAATAAAAAATCCTCTATACATCATCAAAGCACAAGGGTGCACGCCGGCCTATTCAAACATGAGCCCACCTGGATGCATGTTAATTTATGAGGATCGGAGGGAATATGAAAGCTTTGTAATTGATCGATGACGATTGAAGCCCCACCCTAATCGGATGGCTGATTGCAACAATACGATTAGGGACTTTCAACGTAGATGCTTGGAGGTAGGGGAATTGAATGGAGCAGGATGGATTGTGAACAAGTGACAATCACTCGTCCAAAAATTGATGCTTGGACCAAACATTCTATCTTGAAGGCCATTTATATGTGCACCAATTTTGTTAAAGGTTCACCCACACACCAACCATGATTCCCCTTCACATTCTCCACATCCTAAGCAAACTAACATGCATCCAGCCCCCAAATTTCGAAATTTTAATCAATTTTGAAATTGGTTCTCTCTAGAGAATTCTCTACAGAAGTTCTATGCTAAGAATAGAATTTTATGCAATATATTAGAAGAGAGACAACAAAACATCTTCCATTTTAAAGTAGTAAGGAAAAGAGAATGTTTAATTGCAGAAAAAAAAACACGTGAACGACATCTTACCTGCAAAAGTGAGAGTCCATCTGCTTTCCCTTGATTGATCGGCGATTGCACTAGACTCTGCCAATTGCTCTTGATAGAAAATGGCTCAAACCTTAAAAAAGACATAAGAAAATAAATCAAATAACCCATTTTTCATAGGTGTACCTGTTACTGCCCCATCTCCTCTTACTGTTCAGACCTATAATCGCCTTACTACACTCGGAATTTACATTACTAATCATGTGTGCTTCGTCCAAGATAATTCTCCACCACTCAATCTTCTTAATTGGTGATTCTTGAAAACTTCTTTCTGCAGAAAGAGTCTTGTATGTCGTCAATTAGTATCAAACGCTCGTAGCTCCTCAACATCAGTGGTATGTACTCCATAATACTCGTACACCTTCAAAAAACCAGATCTTGTATGTCGTTTTATTTGTGAAACCCATGTTGATAAGACGGTATTTGGACAGACAATCAGTGTCGTTTTTGGCCCTGAGTCTCCACTGTCCTCGTTAGTTTTTCTATTTTCAGTTGAACCCGCTCCTCTTTTGCCATAAGTCTGAGACTTTTTCCTATCGCATGTGGTTATTTCTTCTCTTTTGCTGGAAGTCTGAGACTTTTTCCTATCGCGTGTGGTTATTTCTTCTCTTTTGTGGGAATTCTGAGACTTTTTCCTATCGCGTGTGGTTATTTCTTCTCTTTTGCGGGAAGTCTGAGACTTTTTCCTATCGCGTGTGGTTGTTTCTTCTCTTTTGCGGGAAGTCTGAGACTTTTTCCTATCGCGTGTGGTTATTTCTTCTTCATGGTTTTGTACTATCTCTACTCTATCTTGTGCAGTATCATCATTGACATCATCAATTTTCCGTTTTTCACGGAACCTGCAACCCTATCTTCTACAATATTACAATCAATTTCATTGAATGGAGGAACTACACTGCCAGGCCTATTTGCTGCAATTAGAGAGAGCATAGTTAGAGTCTTTCCCAAACCCATATCATCAGCATAGATCCCGCCCCGCAGTGGTTCTGGCCGCTCCATGGTCTGTGAATTCGTCAACACATTCACGTAAAGCCCAGCATCCCTCGAATCCCAAAAGGGTGGCAAATCACAAGAATTCTCTCTTTGATTCAACCATGCCAACCCTTCTTTCTGATGCAATAACAGCTCCGAAGAAATGGCGTCCTTGGGTGGCTCTACAATCTTCCTCTTATTGCCACCAATCTCACCAGCAAATCCCAAGGCAAAAGGCAGATCAAGATTGCAGATACCTTGAGTCCGATTCCTCAATTTCAAAATAGCCACCTCTTTTCTGGCGAAGTGCGGGTCGGAGCGAGAAAAGAACTTAAAACTGCCTTCTTGAATCAACGACGGGACAATCTCGATTAAATCAGGAGACGTGAAGACGTGAACAGTGCATCTGAGTCTACCAGTGAAGGTTTCAGGTTCAGGTCTATAGAGTTTAGAGATGAATATGATACCTTCGACTGCGATGAGGCCGCAGTCGATGAGAGGAGAGAGAACTGATGCTGCAGAGCACGCGACATGGCCTACTACTAATTGGGTGCGGGTCTTGAGAAACCTTGATGGCATTGGGATTGCGAGGATTGAAGGGATCACGGACAAGGTTGACATAGTGATCGCCACTCGCTTTGAGAGTGCCATAGCGGACACCAACAATTCTGAGGTAGATGAAGCCAGCATGGAAGAAATCATTGGGAGGGGAAGTGGAGGAACAAGCAAGAGCAGAGGGTTGTAGAGCTACTGCTTCTTGTTCTTGTTGTAAATCGAGCCCGGCGTGATGGTTGTCAACATAGAAGGAGGAGGAAGTTTGAGATTGTGACATTGATAAGATATTCTGGAAACGGTGTTGGGAATCCATATAAACAACTAACTTACCTTCTTTTTAAAAAGGAATTGCTATTGGTTGGATAAGAAGGAAACAGAGAGAGAGAGAGCTTATTAGTAGGATCTTTCTATTATTCTCTTTCCTATATTCATTGAGAGGATTATAAAGTGGCCAAATCCGCAGCTGAAAGATATTGATAGGAAACTCATAAGGCCATAGCCAAAAGACTCCCACTTTCATCATACTGGATAGAGATTGATCCCTAAACGGATGGGTTTAGATGGTCTCCTTTTAGCAACTGGGACAAGTCAGCTACCTAAAAAAAAAAAAAAACTCTCTGATTCACACTTGACCATCTCTCTTTCCCCAAAAAATGACATGCCCAAATATCCAACTGGGCGTCAAACAACCAGACTAGCTGCCGCTTCATCATCACAATATGATAGGAGGGTGTGGGCTGGAGAAATTGGGGTGGATATGGCTGGGGTGTGTATGAGGTTGTGGATTGAATCTTGAAAGAGAACAGAGAGAAATGAAGAAGATGGTAAAGGCAGCACCTGTGAAGAAGAAGTCCCCTTTCTAGTTTTTTCAGAGATGGTCTTCAAAAAGACACTTGGAAAATTGCTGCTTCCATGATCCCTCCTTCTCTTCTTCTTCTTCTTCTTCTTCTTCTTCTCCATCCTTTTCTTCTTCTCCTTCTTCATCTTCATCTACAAATAAAAACCATCTCCTAAATTTCAATAATAAAAATCCCTAAACCCCACCCCATCCCCACACCAAGTTTTTTTTTCATTAAGCCCATCTTCCATGGAGTCCGGACGTCAGGAGGTGGTAGATTTCTCCAGTTCGTCTAGATAGTTACATCTTTCTCCAATTTAGCTCTAAATTCTTTGTTTTCACCTAAAACACCCACAAACATTAGAATAATACAAATGAGGTCAAATGCCACTATTCCAATGCATAACAAAGTCATCATTGGGGGGCCTTAAGTGGACATTTAAGCTCTCATCCCATATTTTAAGTAAAATCTAAGCAGTTTTTATATATATGGCCGCTCCAAAGTTTTTCTTCCCCTTCAACAGCAAAAAATACAAAAACCAAGAGAGACCTTTAAGTTTTAAATGCCAGCACTCGATAGTAACAAAGGTTAGGTCCACATACAAATTTGAACTTGACTTGTTTTCATCCCTTTGCTTCTTCTTTTTTTTTCTTTTTTTTCTTTTTTTTTTTTTGTTTTTTTTTTCTTTTTGATAATAAAGATAGAGATGAGTTTTATTAACTGGAAACAAAATATGAAGTATACAAAATAACACATTTGGAATACTGACCCGCCATTTAGGACAGCTCGCAGAGAGGGGGGAACCCCTGGGAAGGGTCTAAAATTGCAACAAACAAAGCACAGCAACAAGTGTGTGGATAGAAACACAAAATTAACAACCCTCGCATATTCAGATGATAACTCCAGAAGGAGATAAAATCGACACTTGAAGTTGCTAGAACTCGTGAAGGAGGCTCATGCCTTTATCAAAGATGACATGGGGCCAGACCTGGGCACCATCATGAATAAAACTGTTATAGGCATTCCAATTGGACCAAGATAACACCACCCATTCCTCTAGCTCTTCTCTGGACAGCACACCCATTAGAGACTTTATTACCAACTGAAACTCTTCCATGGAGATGTGATGTTTCTGTAGCTTACCACGAGACAAAGACCATACACTATTTGCCATTCGACAATCCGATAGAATATGGGTCGTAGTTTCCACTTCACCTTCACATATACGGCATCAAGGATCCTCAAATATTTTTCTTCTTTGAAGATTCTGTCTAGTTGGTAAAGCTTCAATACAAGCCCGCAGGAGGACATGACGAACTTTATCCGGAATTTTTAATTTCCAAATTCTTCTCCACATCCCTTTTGACTCCTCCGCATCCGAGGCTTCTCCCTCCTTCTTTGCCTTTTATCTCCTAAGTTCTAGCGCATAAGCCAAGCTGACTGAGTAATCTCCCGTAGAGGTTTCATTCCATCTTACACAATCTGGGCTATTGAGATTTCCCAATGCCATTTGCTTTATTACTCGAGCTGTCACGGCATCAAAAGCTTCATTAATGATAAACTCCCTCAGCCCTATAGTTGTTGGGAATTGGGTTAGAGCTCAAAGAGCATTTTAATTTAGGACAAAAATTTCAGGCCAGAATTAAATCAAGTCATGGCCAGCTCCTCTAGGGAGAATCGTCAAATTACCTCATTCTTGAATGATAGAAACAACCCTTGAGTGTGCACAATGATTAAGGTCTCGTAATTTTTATGGCCCACAATACGGGGGAAAACATGCCATTCATCTCTTATCGGATAATCATGACTGTTTAGTTGATTTACCTACAACTAAACAGTTGACGAGTAATAGATGATCAATATCTGAACAATTGAGAAGGTTATTCCTCCCCATGTAATTAAATTGGTCTAAGCTTTTACTTCAATTGGAGCTATATAATAATATAAATCACTGGATAGAATTATGCCTGAGAAAATTAACCATTTATTTCACACATGTCAATCCAATGGCATGTGTCACTCCAAATTAAGTGAAATTGAGACAAGTTTGCATACATGAGAATAATATAACATGATTGTGTCAAATAAAGCAAAGTTGAGCCACACATGTGTCAAATAATTCCGCTATAAAAAGGTCATCATGGTTGGGGTACAAAAGTTTATCCTAAATAAGTATCATCTATTATGAGATCCACTGGATGAATTTATAGATACACTTGATTGGAGTATGATGGGGGATTTAGAACTAATGAACAAGCAAAGAAGCAAGGCAGATTTTGTATAAAAGAACTTATTTGTAAATACTGCAGGCATGTTGCTTTAGGAATACAATCAAATGCTTTTGGCCATGGCCTTAATCAATTTGTGATGCTAATTTTTTTGATATATAACAAATTGAAACAACTAATTAAAGATCTCTAAGCAGTATGCTCATTATGTGTAGTCCAATGGCCCACCTTTGATGTGGACAACTCCCTTCACTATTATCCCCCATGAATCGCAATCATGCCCAATTTTATGGTCATCACACCTTTACTTATCATTGGATTAAATCTAAAAAAAAAAAACCCTCTGGTTAAAACACTGTCAAACTTTTAGGCTATTAAATTGAGGCATGGTAATCTAATCGGGCTAATTTTTTGCATGACGCTTAAAGAGACCATTCTATCCATCCCACCTCTAATGATAGAAATGCATCCACATGGGCCCCACTCCTACATGAAAATCTTCTTATTTTTTATAATTTCTATGCATCCACGTGGGCCTAGACACTCTTGAAAGTCCGGGATCCAAAACCTAGTGGGGGGTGAATAGGGTGAGCTAGATTCTATACCAATTATGCCAAATTTTAACTCTTTAAAATAATTCAGCTCAAGTGATGATAGTAAAAAAAATGTGGGGAAGCTTTCAAGTTGAATAACCACAATGCAATCACCACAACACAATGATACGTAGTAGTTCGGCCTCAATACCTATATCTACTACTAGCTTGTATTAGTACATCTCACTGAATTTTCCACTATCTTAATTTATGCTTTTCTAGGCTAAGCAATAACCTTTACACTATATTTTTTTAGGCTAAGTAATAACCTATACAATTTGCTTTTCTATAGACTAAGCAATAACTTTTACAATATGCTTCTCCAAAGCTAAGGAATAACCTTTATAAGCCTAAAGTTTTTCTCTCTCAAATGTGTCTAAGATATACTCAGAGAGACACAATTTATAGGATGCCTCTACAATAGGCGGATATGAAAGTGAAGGAACAAGTCAAACATACACTTTATTAATGCAAAGATCAATGTGTATGTATGATGACTCCAATGAAGCTATAAACATGTAGCTCTAAAATGTAAGCTTAAAGCCTTTGAAAGTTTAAATCATAAACTAATATTTATTGAAGTAAAATGCATATCATACAACTGAACAACTTGATAATGGTATGACTAATCAAATGCTCGCAACTTGTATGAGATTTCAAAAACAAATCATGTGATGCATGAGAATATTGTTTCCAAAACAAATTTAGTTTAACTATATATTTCAAGGTAAGGAAAACAAGCTAAATATTCAACCATGTATGAGAATCATGATACGGATAATTTCAAAGATGTTTGCAAAGCATGACTAAAAGATATGAAAGTTAGAGTTCAACTTGGAATGAATCGTATGAAATGAAGAATCCAAACACTAAAACAATTCAAAGAAATAATTCATGTAATGGATTCAATAAATCATAGTTATCATGCTAAAAAGTAATTTACCAAACATTTAAACAAAGCATGTAACATATGATGTGAAAAACAACGCTTACTAAAGAGAGTTTTAACTTAATCATCCAAGCTTAGCTTTCCAAATGACCTCTAGCCATCCTTAGCTCATTGTCCATTCTTTGGCCTCAATACCCTTCAAAAACCCCTCAAAAGTCTCTCTACTTTGGCCATGGGATGAGCTGGTATATGTAAGAAAAGTTTTCCAACAGCTAGTTGCCAGTTAACCCCTTTCCAAGTTCGGTTAACCGAAATCCCAACAGTCAAAAATTTAAGTCAGTTCACCTGTTGGTTAACCGAATTGAGTTCGGTTAACCGAACATGAACCGATGTCTTCACCGACTTAAAAAATGCTGGAAATTGAACATCCAATTATATGAACCAAAGTGGGTTCGTTGAAGGTCGGTTAGCCGGGTTCAATTAATGGAACATAGACCAAATGGTTTGCCGAACACAGGGTGAACAGAATAAATCCTGTAAGACTTGCCAATATCAATGAGGATTCAAAGGTCCATGGAAACCAAGTTTAGATTCATGTTTAAATCAACTCAAAAGTGTTCTTCAAAAAATGAACCTATCAATGCCTAAGATGATTTGAAATTCCAAGGTCACAAACAAGCTCGATCAAAACAATTTTAAAATGTTGTACATCCAAGATGAAAAACCAAAACATGCATGAAGGACAATTTTGAAAGTTATAAAAGTATGCATGTGAAATTCTAAGATTTCAAGCTTTTCAAACATGATGCATATATGAAAACTCAAATGATGCTAAAGTGATCATGCATCCATCAAATTGCAATTTACACAAATCCTAACAACCTTACCCTTCCCAAGTCTCTCACCATTAATGCAGTTGCCGGTGACTAATCCTTGATTATTTACATGGAGGTGCTTTACTCTCTCTCTATATATATAAACTTATTATCTAAAAAATCACCACGATCATCCACCATCCATCACTCATATAAACCATAAGACTTACTTTAGGGTATGTTTGTGTAACACTTTTCTGCACAAAAGTGGACGGCTTTCTACGAAAAACTCATTTTTCATGCATTTGGTGTGGAACAATTCCACGGAAACGCTTTCTTGTCTTGTCAGCATTTTTCTTACTAATGCTGGAAATGAATTTCCTATGGACGGTATGGAAATTTTATTTCCTCAAAAAACTTTTCCCTCCTACATAATCTCATTTCCTCACTCTTTTTCAACTAAACCCAATATCGTATCTTCGCCGACCATTGCATTATGATTTTGTTTTCTTTGATTAGTTGGGTGTATGTATGATGATTATTTTTGTGATGGGTATTATTTCTGTGAAAGCTCATCTGATTTTCAATAAGAAATCTTCAACCGCAGCAAACAACATTAGCACCAATTCAACAAGGAAAAAAATTCGCATCAAACATGAATTTCTAAATTCCACTGAAACCACTTTCCGAGATTTTCATTTCTATGGAATTTGCTAACGTGGTAGTTTCTTCTTTCCACGGAAAGGGCATGTATCTCTACTCTTATTGTTGCGACCCCGGAATGAGGTCTCCGGCCCGGGCCTGCGATGTCCAACCAACTATGATTAACCCACAGGTTTCTACGGTGAGGATTCCCAAGACAAACAAGGAACTTTTCCACACGAACGATGGTTTGTGGAAGCGTGCAAGTAATCTTATCTATACAATACATGTGACATAACCTCAACTTATATAAGTTAAATCATTATCAAGACAAATAATCAGAGGAGGAAACATAAGCATGGCATTCCCATAATTTAACTTTCAAGTTTCAAGAGAACGAAAGTAAGTTAAGTTTAAGATTACATTTTTCCAAAGTGTAAAAAGGCCAACAAAGGCCATACATCCCAAAATACAAAACAAAATATTCCCATCCATTTGTCGTGCTCAAGACCCCACGCAACGTCTAGAAGACGTCGTCAGGTTGCCACTCACGGGCTAGGGGTGGCTCAAAAGCCTCCTCCGGGCGCTCCTCCGCAGGGGCAACGACGCCTGCATCTAAACACCAAAACAAAAGGGTCGGACACGATGGTCTGGCAGGTGATCAATCTAAACATAATACAAATCGATTAATATTTGAAATAATCAGTACTTAAAACATTACATGAGTTCTGAACAAAACATATTTAATGTACAAAGCAAAACTAGCATGATTTCAAAAAAACATCATGATTCATGAATCCACATTGAGCTCATCCTTTCTTCGTCATATGTGATGACAAAAGCAAGTAAAACGAAAAAAAAAACAAAATGAAACGAAACGAAAGCCCGAGCCACACAAGGTGGGCGGGAAAACCGACCGCAGAACCGAACAAAACAAGAATGTGTATAATTACACGACTAATCTGCAGATTGTCTTTATATGTAAGGACCCCCTAACTAATGGATCAGACTGAAAGGGCAGTCCAAGCTCAGCGGTATTCTATGGTATTCATGTATGCACAAAACATATCGATACTTGTACAAAACTTATTGGAAATGGGGGAAAGCACTTATCAAAACATGCAAAGAGAAACTAAACAAGTGTGGCATAAGCCATATCAAAATGAAGCTGAAAGATGTTCCCCAATATAGTTCTTGAATAGTTCAAAATGAAACTTATACTTGTAAACAAGGCAAGTACTAAAACGATAATCATCGTATCAAACCACGATCCCAAAGTGAAATTGCCAAGCATATGTTAAGACCTTTCATTTGATCTTCATGTAGTTGAGATTCAAATGTCTTAATAAAAAAGAGATTGGTGTTCTAGAAGTTAAAAAGGATATTTTGGAAGCCCCAAGCACACAAACTCAAGATTAAAAGTTCTTAATCATATTCAGGTTTTTAATCCCAAGAAACTCCCACAACAACCTATTTTGAAAACTCGGTCAGCTCTCGGTCACATGTCGGCTAGCCGAGTAGGTGGCTATCAGCCAGCTGCCAGTTGACCGACGACTGACCACCAGGTCTCCTGACAGAAAAATCACCATTCTGAAAATGGGACCGAACTCCCCTCGGTTGTCTGTTGGTCAACCGAGGTTATACATGTCGGTTGGCCGGCAGCCGACCGAGGATTCCCTGTCACAAAACACGCTTCTGGAAGTGGAACCGAACTAAACTCGGTTGGTTGTCGGCTGACCGAAGTGGACATGTAGGCTAGCCGACAGCTGACCGCCAGCTGACCGACTGTGCATGACAGCCCAGTTCAAGTCAGAATTTTTGTTCTTCTTTCTTCTAATCTCTTCCCATTCCACTTCTTTTCCTCCTTTGTCAAATCCCTGCACATCCCCTGAGCCTCCATGCTCTCCAAGGTGCCATTTCCATTCAACACATCCATTCATTTCACAACATATTCCTCCATTCTTTCATCCATTTGCAAAACATTTAGGCAAGATAAAAGCCACTTACATTGAATGAAAACCATCAAGATAAAACCACTAACATATGCATTTCAACTAAAACAAAATTTCCAACCACATCACATGTTTGAATCAATACATTGCTCAAACTAAAATGGAGAAAGTACCAAACCATTGAAATTAAATCATTCAAACATTGCATGCATTAAGAAGAGCTAAGTTGATCACTTGTCTTGACAATAGCTAATCCAAAGATCTCTAAAAAATCCTATTCAAAGCTGTGCTGCGAAATCTACACAAAAGCCCCAAGAAAACATTCAAAAATCACCATTTTTGGTCAACCAAAACCCCCATTTCGAAAATGAGTTTGTATGTTAGAGAAAGGGATTCCTAATGAGCTCAAAAGACTCCATAGAAAGGGAGAAGAAGAAGCCTCACCTGAAGCTTGCTAAACAAGGAGCAAGGACGAAAATGGTGGTTTCCTCCGACAAGAATCCCCTAGAAAATGGTACCAATTGGAAGCTTAGGTTGAGAGGAAGAAGAAGATACTCTTAGATTTTGATTTGGGAACTTCTAGCCTTGACATGCAAAGAGAAAAAGTGAAGGGGAAGGAGAGTTCTCTCAGCTGGTTCAGGAAAAAAAGAGTTGCAGGAATAGAGCTGGAACGTGAGTGAGGAGGGAGAGAAGATAGCTTAAGTCAATGGGTTCTTATGGGTCCCACTATGCTCAAAACTTGTGACGGTGAAAACGCTGATTTGTGGGCCCCGGATGAAATCGATAAAGAAGACAAAACTGATCGCCGAAAAATCTAGTTTCCAAAAAGTATAAATTTAGCATAGTTTTGAGATATCGAAATTTGGGTCCAAATTTAGTGTGAAATGACTTATTTACCCTTTTGGGTCAAAACTTGGGTTTCTGGGCCTCAAACACAGACAAGTTGAACACAAAAGTTGAACAATAAAATAAAACCATTCAAATGAGATCAGAATCACGATAAAAATCGAGAAAACTAAAATTTCCTCGAAAGCTTACACGTACACTTAAGGCACCCCTGAGTGTGACTGAATAGCATAAAACGCTCTCAAAATTCCCCAAAGCTAATTCCAGACTAAATCGAACCAATTTCTAACCCACGAACACTAAACCCACATTACAACTAAACGCGCACTTCATTGATACTAATCACGCTAATCCTAGGTCGGGGTTTGACACTTATAAAAGAGAAGAAAATGTACTTTGCTTTCACTACACACCTGGCCCACTTAAGAACAAAATGACATAACTTGTGTGGGCCCCACTCATATAATAATAATATAATCTATATATTATTATTACCCTTCTAAAAGAGAAGAACTTGGGCCCCACTTATATCTCTATAATAATAATAAAATTATCAAAGAGAAGAACTTGTGTGGGCCCCACTTGACATAACTTGTGTGGGCCCCACTTATATAATAATAATATAATCTATATATTATTATTATCCTTCTAAAAGAGAAGAACTTGGGCCTCCCTTATATAATAATAATAAGATTATAAAAGAGAAGAACTTGTGTGGGCCCCACTGATATTATCCATTTTTATAATATAAAATCAAAGACAACAAAATGACATAACTTGTGTGGGCCTCACTTATATAATAATAATATAATCTATATATTATTATTACTCTTCTAAAAGAGAAGAACTTGGGCCCCACTTATATAATAATAATAAGATTATAAAAGAGAAGAACTTGTGTGGGCCCCATTTATTTAATAATCATATAATCTATACATTATTATTATTATATCTATTATTATTACATATATAAAACAAAATGACATAACTTGTGTGGGCCCCACTCATATAATAATAAGATAGTTTATATATTATTATTACCCTTCTAAAAGCTTGAGAAGAACTTGGGCCGCCCTTATATAATAATAATAAGATTATAAAATAGAAGAACTAGTGTGGGCCCCACTTCTATAATTATAATATAATCTATACATTATTATTATTATTATTATTATATCTATTATTATTATATCTAAATATACATATATCTACCCTTATAATAAAGAAGAACTTGCCATGCTAATTTCTCTATACATATGTGGGCCCCACTTATATAATAATAATCTATATATATCTTGGGCCCCACTTATATAATATTAATAAGATTATAAAAGAGAACTTCTGTGGGCCCCACTTATATAATAATATAACCTATATATTATTCTTAGTATTATTATTATATCTATTATTACCCTTATCAAAGAGAAGAACTTGTCATGTTTATTTCTCTACACATCTGTGGGCTGATTATAAAAGAGAAGACCTCGTGTGAGCCCCACTTATATAATAATAATATAAGGAGCTACCCTCATTATGGTATTTTTTGTTCTTGCTTTTAAGCTTCATTTCATGCTCATATATCTTATAATGTACCATTTCTTTAACAAAATTAAGGGGCAAAAGCTTGGCATAGTAGAAGGTGCTCCCTATTGCAACCTTGAAGTTGTGGGTTCAAGTCATGTATCAATCAAACAAATAAAACTAAAAGGATTGTTGGATAAAAAAACTATACCATTGATCATATGTCGTTTTCTTTCTTATCATCATCATTATCATGATTGTCATTATTGTTGTTGTTGTTGTTATTATTATTATTAAATTTTACTTTTGGATGGTATTCAAAAGATGCTTTGAGTAGGTATTTTCCTCCAAATTCTCTGGAAATCTAATGCTTGGCTTTCTATAAGCAAACTAGAGAAGGCATGACCATTAATTTAAATGCCCTTGTGAATTGTCCTGAAGAGATGACTGTTAAATGCCCTTGTAAATTGTCGCTAAGAGCTTTCATTTCATGGGAGAATTTAATGAAATTCTGGAGCCTTAATATTTTTCTTAGGCTGCAATGATTTTATTTAGTGGGTGGAGATAAATTTATCACAATAAATTGCCTGTCACTTAACCAGCTTAAGTAGGGCAAATAAGAGCTCTTATTGTCATGAAATGCTGACTTATTAAAAAGCTAGCTCTACCTGGCACTGGCGTGCTGCCTTGCGTGTAAGCGAATCGCTATTGGCGGCAATAAATAGCTCATTGAGCTATGATTGATGCAGTCGGTCAGTGCCCTCGATTGTTCCAAAGAGAAGTGTCATGGCTCCCCGGAATCGTGACATCTAGCAGCAGCATTTCCTTACGTGTGAGAGACTTCTATGCCGGCCGTTATTCCTGACTCTGTTATGAAAGAGAGCGGCAGTTAAAGCAAATCTAAAACGCCAGTTGCTTTTTGCTTCTTATTCTTAGCCAACCAACCACTTGGTACCAAGCAACCGGTTAGCTGCTGGGCTTTCAAAGTAGAAGAGTAGTCTCTTATCTTAGAAGTGGTGGTGTAAGAAGCGAGCTATCCTATTTTTCTTAAAAGAAAGTGAGTAGGTGTAGTGATGCGTATACGTCAAGTAAGTTAGCGGCGTAATAAGCTAGCCTTTGAAGAAAGAAATAAAGTAAGAAAGTCCCCAATTGAACTAGAAAGAAAAACAAGTAATTGGACTTGTCCTGGAACAAGTAATCCGATGTCCAAGGAACAAGAATTCTTGTTGAGCAAAAAAGCACTTCTCCTTCTTGACATAAAGCTGGTTGTCACGTAATATCTGGAAGACAGCTCGTAAGTGCTCAACGTGCTCTTCAAGCGTCCTACTATAGACCACAATGTCATCAAGATATACCACCGCAAACCGGTCCACCAATGAGGTAATTATGTTAATTTTTCTACCTTTAACTGATTTGTGATAATTCTCTTTGTTCAAATTTGTTTTACAGGGGGGGGGAATTTGTTTAGTTTTTACAAAGTATTTGGATTATTTTACTTAAGATTTTCACCCTTCTTCTAATTGATTGTGATGAGTATGGTTTCGAGTTATTATTGCATTGACTATTAAAGAAAATATCCAAAAAAGAGTGTAAGGAGTGTAAGTTGTGGTTTGACCTTAAGGCACGTGCAGGGCTCCACTAGTAGTTTTAAAAAGGTACATGTTTATTACTATTTTATTTTCATTTTTGTTGTAACAAGTCAAAGTTTCTTATTTTTTTATATACCTTTTTTTTATCCCAGTTATGGGGAGGCCTGGGTCCCCTAGAGACTCGCACATATGAGAAGAAGTACTTGCAGAGACGGGGAGAGAACTCATACATGTGAAGAGAGGAGAGACAAACTCACACGTGCGAGGAGAGGGGAACTTACATAAGCAAGGAGAGAGGGGAAGCGAGGGTCAAGCCATGGACCTCCCCGTGAGACTACTCGAGTAAGACACCATTCTCTCCTTTTATTTTATTTTTATGTTTTTTCTACACTTGTTGAGGCTCACCTGAGGGGACAATGTTCCCCTAGGAGTAGACTGCATATCGTTGAAATGCAATCCATTGGGGGTCACTTAGATGCATTTCTCTCAATGGGATAAGGGCAGATGAAAGGTCACCTAATGGATGGACAATGTTCTCCTATGAATAAATTGCAAATTGATAAAATGCAATCCACCGGAAAGTACTTTTCAGAAAAACATATCTCCTAGTGGGGTCCACTGTTATACATTATAACCATGAAATGCCATTGGATGGAAAGATAGGGATAATTTCTACCTATGTTTAAAATCTCAACTCCGTTAGATCATCCAAACACCTTGATCTATGACATAGAGTTAATAGTTTTATTGGCATTATTTTCTTAGGATATCAATCAATGATGAGCAAAAGTTGGCTAGAGAGTTGGACTTCCAATTGTGAGGCCCGCAATGAAAGCAGACCATTTTGATCCAATTCAGAGACGATGGAATTGTTGAATCATTGAGCAAATTGAATTGAAAATTATTCAAAATAACTAGTTCATAGTTGGTAAAACTAACTACGGTCAAGTAGAGAGAGGTGTTCATGATGCTCAAGCGACAATCTTTTTCTTACGCTGTTCAAAGTTTACTGAAAGCGGGGTAACCACACCATACAAGCATAGTAGATTCTCTTTATGTGACGAAAATAGCCTGTACCATAGTTGGAAGCTGGTCATTGTGGCAATAACAAGGGTTAGGGTTCTCATTCATATTACACAAAAAAGAAAATTCTTATTTTTTCTTTTTCTATTTTTGGATTGTTGGTTTTTTTTTTTTTTATTTTTGCTATCGGAGAGTTCCTAACCCTTTGGGCTGGACTAATCCCTCTAGGCCCAGAAGGAAGTCGGCTAAACACCCCTGTGGCCCCAAGGCAATAGCACTATTGGACTCAACCTTTGATTCCTAAAGAAGGGGGAACCGAGGGTCGAAACCAAGACCTCTAGCTCCGGAAAAGGGAGGAACCGTGGTCCTAACCACTTAGCCAACCTTGGGGTTGATTGTTGGTTAGAAAGTTGGACTTCAGTGATTACTTACCACCATGATAAAAAAAATAGCTTATTTTTGGATTGTTGGCTAGGACTAGGGATTACCACAAAGCTAGGTTCCTTGCCACTGATCCATCGGTGGTTCAGCAAAAAATAGATTTATTTTATGTCATTTAAAAAAAAAAGATTTATTTTGTGTCATTTTCAAAAAATTACACCTGAAATGAGTCCTATGAGAAATTATGATAATGAGGTGGTGTAGACAAGTGAGAAAAATCATAGATTTTCTCTAAACTTTGTTTACATAATTATGAGTCACTGAGACACTATCGCTCCTCCCACCCGGGTGGAATGGGTATAGTTTAAAGGGTGTATACAAAAATTCTCTATGTGCTTGGTTGGTGTTTAAAGGGTGCCTTAAGACTAAGGATTTTCGTTTGTGGCGTAATGTTGATTATGATTTAAATTGTGCTCTTTGTGAATGCACATGGGAGATTGCTACCCATTTACCCTTGATACATGCCATGGCACTTGGATTTTGATTGCCATATGTGAATGCAAATTCGCATAATTTTGGTATTTTTGGATTTACCAAATGCGAATAGCTGGTGGTTTGATCTATAAAAAAATGTGGAAAAGAAAATTTTAAGTGGGCGGGCCCAACTCATTGGAGGTCATGTTAGGTCCCGTAGGGCCATGGCCTAAGCTTGAGGGAGTATTAGAGTTAACCCACAATTAAAAAAATAGCCCATAGGTTATGCATGAGGGCCAAAGCAGCCCATATATCAAATTCTTAGCATATCCTAGTTCGCATGGGCTCATATGTTGGGCTCATACCAACAGCCACATTATAGGCCAGCTTCCGACCTACATGCCAAGCTCATAACATGCCTGGCTCACACAGCCACATTATAGACTAGCTTGCACCCACATACTAGGCCTGGAGTAGCTTGCATGTTAGGCTCATAAAAACAATAGCCCACACATGGGGTTGGGGGGTTGGGGTTTGTTGTTTTGGTCTCAAGTATAAGAGAAAATAATATATCAGTGTATTTAAGCTTTTTTATTTTATGCCCTTTTGCCCCTGATCAACTTTCTCTTTGTCTTAATAAGGGTATTATTGACCTTTTTGTCTGCCTAAAAGACAGAATCTTATGGTTATCTCTCTATGCAATGTCATGATTCTCATCTCATCCATATTGCTAATGTCTCATCTAAGGTTGCAAATGGAATGGTTCCGGGTCGAAACCATATTAGACCCAGACCCGTTTCCAAATAGCAGTTTTGATTTTGATTTGGAACCTATTTTGTTGGTTCCAAACTGGGTTTCGATAAAAAAAACCTAGATCCAGTTTCGAAACCGGATCCACTTAAAGGACTTGGTCTAGTTGCAAAACTGTTTTTAACTTCTTTTCGTTTTTTTTCATTTTTTTTCTTAAAATAAATATATCATTCAACTTATAACAGTGCATCAAGTCTACTATCTCTAATATTATATATAAAAATGTAACAAAAAAAGTTTATTTTTAGGTACAGTTTGCAATATCAAAGACTCATGTTGGGTCCCGAGTTCGAGGGTCGGAACCTATATGGACCCATAACTGGACCCGTTTATCAATCGGAAGCTAAATTGGGTTCCAAACCCGGACCCGTTTATGAATCGGAACCTAAAATAGGTTCAAGACATTATTTTATTTTTTTTGGTCGGAATGTTCGGGTTATCGGAGAATCGGATACCCGTTTGCAACCCAAGTCCCATCCCACCATGTTTAGAGAGTATTTAATGAAGCTCTTGAGTGGAACCCACTTAATAAAAGTAAACGAGCACATAATGTGGATCATTTTGGGTTGATCTTCTTGAGTGGGGCATACTTAGGAAAAACATAAAACCCATAAAACAAATGCTCTACTTCTCTATGAAAAATATAACTCAATGTGATCTAGGCCCAAGTCTAATTAATCTATATGAAAAAAATCAAATTTCTTATTAGGATTTTCTGGAATATATATTTTTAAAATTAACAATCTTAAGCTGGGTCATTTGAGTTTAAGGTCTATATAATATATAAGGAGGTTGTTTTTCAAAAAATTAGTTGTTTTTATAAGTGGGCCTATTATTGTGGAACTCTTCTAACATGGTTTTTTTTTTCCTTTCTCTTTTTACCATATCTATTGTGTAGATGGCATCTAAGGACATTGAAATTATCCTAGCTCTTGATTTAAGAACCTCAGGGCCCGTTTCGATGTTTACAGATTTAAATATTGCAAGAATGAGATAGTATAGGATATAATAGTGTAATATTAAAATATTGTAATATTTTTGCTGTTTGGAAATTTTTTAAGAATATTATAGATTTTAAATTGAGTAGTTTGGAAGGTACTATGATTTTGATATATATATATTAAAAAGATCCAAAATAACAAGTTAATGTTATTGATCGTGGTAAAGTTCATTATGAGAATAATTCTTTTATTAAATGCTTAATTTATATAGAATTTACTATGTCTGGATGAAAAAGTAGTATGGTAACATAATATTCAGCTATCAATTTCTTTACCATAAGCTACTTTTCTTCATCACATAAAACTATGTAAAGTATAGTAAAATAAAGTCAAAACAAAGGGTAACTACTTTACCACTATATATATCCTAGTTTACTTCACCACATTCTTCATCTTACATCACTTTATCTCGTCTTTTACCATGATGTGACATCGACATTTATTTTACTTTGCCACACTTATAAACAAACATACCTTGTGAGGCCCCACCCCTTGTGGACCCTCACTTATATTTGGTTTATGTTAATTATAGGATATAAAATCTATTTGTACTAATTAATGGGGGTTAGTAAGGGTAGTTTAGTATTTTCCTAGGTTTTATACCTATTTTCTATGAATCTGTCCCTTTCTGTGATTTACAGAATCATAGGGTTCTAGATGGACTTTAGGGAGTTTGTTAGTTAATTAAAGGCCTTTATAAGTAATTAGGAAAAATATGAGGGGTTTCCATATGGGAATTTACAGAATAACTTGAAATACCCAAAGAGCCCATGTACTTATCCAAACCTTACAACTAAACAAGAAGGGCTTTTTTGTCCCTTCACTCCAACTAAAATCTATAAAAGAACCCATCTCCCTCCAACGTCCAAGCTCTCTCTTTCTCATTTCCCTCCCTTCTCTTCTCTCATTTTCCTCTCATTTCTCTCATTTCCCCTCCAAGAATTTCCTCTCTTTCTCTACAAGAAACCTAGATCTAGGGTTTTCTACATCAAAGAATATGAATTCTCTCCGAGTTACAGTCATCTCTCACCTAGATGAAGCTCATTATTTCCTATATCTCTCATTTCTCAACACAACAAGGTTAGTTTCTTTCTTGGCTCAATTTCCTTACATTTCCCTCTCTCTCTCTCTCTCTAGAATCTCATCTCCTAAATGCATTTCTCTATGGGAATTGAGTGTAGGTAGCCTAGATCTCTGTAGATCTAAGGTTTTGGGAGAGAGAGGCCATTAAAGCTTGGTTTTGGACTATTAGAGCTCGGATCTTGAAGATCAAGCCAAGAAACCCTTGCTTTGTATTAGAGGTAAGTATAATATACATATATTAGCATAAAATGCATGATTTCCTCATTGAATTTTGTAATTCAATTAATATGTTTGTGTTGATTGTTAGACCTCTTCCTTAAAGCCTTGTTTTATGGATTTTTGGCCATTGATAGATGGGATCTCCCATTTGGAAAATCAATAGCCTATTTGATGATGGATTTGTGATGGAAGGATGGGGGTTGAAGTATAATGATGGTTTTATGATGATTGGAGTAGAAATAAATGGAAATTGGATGAGAATTGGTGGAACGGGTGGAGTTTCAGAAATCTGGAAAACTCAGTTTTACACCGGTCGACTAGGCACACTGTAGGGCCCATATAACTGAGACTCGGTTACAGCCTGTCTGTTATAGAAATCAGTGTATCCGGTCAATCAGACCATGTGCCAGGTCGACCAGGGACACTGCAAGACATAAACAACTAAGGCTTAGCCTGTAGCCTGATGTTACAGATATAGTGCAGCTGGTCAACCTAGCTGGCCACCGATCGACCTAGCTAGCCACTAGTCGACCGAGTGAGCTGTAGAGCCTTTACAGATCCAAGCCAAGCCCCAAAATCTCCGTGTGGGAGGTCGACCAACCACACTGCAGACAGTGAAATACCATATCTGGTTCCTTCTTAAAATCAGTGATATGTGGGGCCCATTGACCTTCCATGTGTACTTTCAGTGATGTATCAAATATGAGTCAAGGGTTGGGCTTAACCTTGACCCATGAGGCCACCAAAGTAGGGTGTAGGGCATTGACTTTGATTTTGATTCAGTTCTTACATGTTGTCAAAGATGCCCGTAACTTCAGAGTACTAAATTCATATCTCTTGGCATCTGAAACTTCAGTTTGGGGCTGAATTAGTTGATCGGGAATCTTGGACATGAATAGGGGGCATTGACCTAAGATGGACTATTATTATTCCTTTCTTTGATTGGCATGGATGCTTTCCTTATTGCTGATCACTCTTGTATTTATCTCTTCTTTAAATTGATTAATAATGGAATTTGGAGGACATGAAGCTAGGATGTCCTAGTGGTGACCCAACCGGTCGACCTAGCAGTCCATCCTATGTCCTAAGGAATGGATGCATGAGATTACCTTGGAGTAGATGATTGTGATGATGACCTAGAAACCCATTTATGGATGGGCTATGTGTTAGGGATTTTGTGCATTCCAATTTGATGGATGGATTATCATGTTATCATCATTTGAATTTTTACATGAGCATTGTTTTTTAAAAACTTAAAATCTTGATATTTTCACATGCATTGTTTTAAAACTTTTAGAACTTGTATTACATGCATGTTTTGTATTTTAAACTTGGATACATTAATATTTGAAAAGAAGATTTTCGAATCTTGCAAGCATTTGGACCTAGATTTTCAAGTCATCTTAGGCATTTTAGGTTCATATTTTGAAAACACCTTTAGATTGACTTAAGCATGAATCTTAGCATGATTCCATGGCCCATGAGTTCCCATGGAGAAAAACTTTGAAAAATCAGAATAAGGGAAAATGGGACCCCAAACCAACCAAGAGATAGCCCTAAAAACCCTAAACTTATGGCTTATTTTATTAGGTTTTTAGAGCTTTGAATTTGAGCATTTTTATGTTTAAAAAGTGCCCAGCATTTGGCCAGCCATTCCGTAAGGTGAAAAAAAATGTAAAATACAGAAAATTCACAAGCTATTTGGGTAGCCAAACAGGCATAGAATTTCAAATTCTCTAACCATTCATAATTCAGCAAGCCAAATGGTAGCTGAACAGCTAGCCGTTGGAGCCTTATTTTTGCTATAAATTGAGCGCTTCCTTGGGATTTGAACCACCTTTCAGGCACTCTTTGAGGGAATTAAGTCCAAAAAAGAGAATGAGCTAAGGAAGGCTAGTGGGTTATTTGGATAGCTAAAGCTTGGATTCATTGAGTTAAATCTCTAAGTAAGCTTTGCTTTTCCACATCATATGTTACGTGCATTGTTTAAATTATTGGTAAATTAATTTAGCATGCTAACTATGATTTGTTGAATCCATTATATGTATTTTAATTTGAATTGATTTATTGTTTTGGATTCTTCATTTAGATTGAAACTAAATTAGTCTTAACTTTCATATCATAATGGTTTCATGCTTTGTTTAAAACTTTGATTTCTCTCATAAAATGATTTAAATACTTTGTTGAATATTTGGTTGTTGTTTTTCATCACAAGAAAATTACTTTCAAATCTATCTTATGTTTTGGATTCAACAACACTCACAAATCACTTGTATTTGATTTTAAAGTTTCACACAACTTGCTTAGCATTGATAGTCATATCATTTTTAAGTTGGTTTTTAAATTACATTTGATTTGTCTTTTCACTTCAATAAATATCTTTTTTGTATTTTTCACTCTCAAATGCTTTTAGCATACATTCATTGAGCTACATTTTTAATTTGATTGAAGTCCTTATACATCACATGTTTTGGTTTTAGAAGGTTCACGACTTGATTGAACTAGATATGTATATCTTTTACAAGTTGTCTTTTTAACATGTGATTAGCATTTCAACCTCAATCAAGCATATTTTATGATTTAAACTTTCACAAGCCTTTTGGCATACATTTTTGAGCTTTCATTTTCAAATTAATTGAGGATATCATGCATACACATTGAGCATTCATCTTTGCATTCATATAGTGTACGTGTGAATTGGATTTTCACTTTTATATTCGCCATTTAAAGGCATCTTATTGTGCTTAAAATTGTATCTCACCAAGTGTATTTTAGACACAACTTAAAGAGAAAACCTTAGGGTTATAAGATATTGCTTAGCCTTAGAAAAGCATAAGTGTATGGCTAGGGGTGAACCATAAAACCCAAAAAGTTATTGCTTAGCCTTGGAAAGCATAATGTAAAGGTTATTACTTAACCTATTGAAAGTCATACATAATGGAAATTTAGTGGGGTGAATGATCACAAGTTGGTAGTGGATGTAGGCATTGAGGCCGAACCATTATAAATCTTTGTGTCATGGTAT
Organism: Persea americana; assembly: GCA_029852735.1. NCBI lineage: Eukaryota > Viridiplantae > Streptophyta > Magnoliopsida > Laurales > Lauraceae > Persea > Persea americana. The sequence continues at coordinate 19,889,688 of CM056811.1, forward strand.
ATGCTCTTATTTTCTATATCATTACTAGTGACTAATTACTTTAAAGAAATTTAAAAATTGACATAATTGGTTACTAAAGTTTGGCTCACCCTATTCGCCCTCCCCACTCCTCCTCCTCCCTCTCTGGTTTGGATCTGGGAATTTCACTATGTAATGAACAATGCTGCTTATGGAATGCAATGGTAATAGACAAAGACTATGACACGCCAGATCATGGCCGTGGATTCGATTATGGATATAAACTATGGATTGTGGAGATATATTGGTCATGGATATCGGACCTTGTATGGATATGAGATGACCTTTGTTATACAATGATAACCTAGCTAGACATTGACTTTCATTTGGTTCCCTTTAGTCGGCGTAGGACATTCACTCAATTGTTGTAAGTTTAGCCTTGGATTGACCATCCATGATAGGAGCTAATTGTTATAGATGGGGCCATTATGATGAGCTATGACTAGTTGGCTGGTAGACTCCGGAAGTATTTATGCATTCGCGGCCAGCAAACTCTAGTAATGCACATATGCTTATTATAAAGATTTATTATATCGGCGGGGCTTATTATCCCTTGCATTGCACAATTATTCCATGCCACTACTAGTAATCAATATGAGAGGTCCGTGGCATAATATCCCACAGTGTACATCTTGTGTGGATGTGCTATATTGTTAGATGGTTATTAACTTGCTTTGCTTTCATATTGATCATTATTGTTGTATTTTGCACAATTGCTTAATATTGCACCTTTGTTACTCATTTGATTTTATTATTGTCTCTATTCATTTTTTATGCATACATCATATGTTACTTGTATAATGTGCCTGCTAGATCCTTTGGATCTGACCCATTATATTTGGTGCTTAGGTATTGATACCGACCCTATCCCCGAGGGCGACGTGCTCCTTGAGGCGCCAATAGCAGAGGAGTATGGGTGGGGCCCGATTGATCCAAAGATAGCACCGGAGGATGGAGAGCCTGTACTTGGGGTTTGAGTGATATTTTCCTTTAGGGTTTTGAGTGACCCTTGTTGTGAGGTTAGGGCATTTATTCAATTATGTATACACTTATATTTCCACTTTGAGACTAGGTGGACTTATGCTCTACTTTACATTTGCTCTACAAGACTGATACTTCTTTATCTGCTTCCACTTATGTGATATTAGCTTCTGTCTTTTTATTAATGTGATTCTGCAATCAATTGTTGTTATAAATGTTGTTAAAAAGTTTTAAATTTGACCTCACTGCGGACTTATGATCCTGGAAGTTCCTGTTTTTTTCAGGAAGTAGCGTGCCAAATTCGGGTACCTTGGCGGTAAACTCGGTATTCGAAGTTGGGACGTTACATACTTTGACTTAGATGTGACATATTATTCCTTCACCATGTTTAGATGAAAAAAATAGTGTGGCAAAGTAAAGTCTAGCCCCCATTTTTTTACCATAAACTTTATCACAACTCACTCTTTCTTACTATATAAACTATGGTAAAGTGTGATATAGTAAAGTCAAACAAAAATAAACTACTTTATCACTCTCTTCTGCTTTACTTCACCATATTCTTTATTTTACCATATACTTTATCTCACCTTTACTTTACCTCATCTTTATCTTGATGTGACATTTACCATTACCTTACTTTACCATATATGTAAACAAATGCATTATGACAGATTTAGTGATGTTTTCTTTACTTTATCTACCCACTTTATAAACCTTAGTTTGAAAGATTTTTATACCGTAGAAAGTTTTTTATTGGGGAGAGCTGTAGGGAAAAAATATTGAGCCCTTTTATTTTCTTCATACTTCTCTTGGGTTACCAAAAGCATAAGACTTTCTTCTTTAGAAAATGAAAGATTATATTCTATAAAATATTACTTTATTGTAATTTCTTGTGCATCCAAATAGGCAAGTCTAATACTATTCTAATAATAATTTATCATTTTTTATGAAATTCAATCTAATAGTAGGTAAAGGATCAATGAGCAACAAAACCTGGCATGGTGCCAAATCAAGGTGGGGATATAAGTATGAAAGGGGCTAAATTGATTAAAGGTTGGCTCAAGTAGGCCCCATAGAGTTGGACTTTACATGTGATCTACTTGTAACAATTTTTTTCTTCTTTAAGTGGATTTTATGTAGATAATTAGGGGAGGGGTCATTTCTTGGCTGGTTTAGATTTTTTGTAAGTGAGCCTACTAATATTATTGGTTGATCAACTTTTTACCCACTAGAAAAAAATCCTAGCACCGTCCCTACATCAAGCCCATATTTAAACGGAATGTGTAGGTTATGTATAACATGTTTCTTTTAACTATTCTCCTCATTTCTTTCCACCCCAGTGTCTCATAAGGTCATTTCTACTCTACGAACTATTGGATTGAATTGAGGAAAGAAGTATTAATGTTCTCTTCTTTTATTCTCTATATTAAATTTTAGCGATTTTGATATATTAATCATCCTTAAATTCATTTTTTCCAATCTCATGTGCAAAATTTAGATGTCACCAAAGTCGCTCGACTTTGATCAACATTTATTTATTTTTTGCCTCGAATCCCATGATATCATGGGAATAGTGACCCATGATGTCATGGAAATTGATAAATCCTATGATATCATGAGACTGTCCCATGATGTCATGGCTTCTATGCAACATCTTAAGAAAAATCAGTTTAAATGATAGAACTTGAGAAATGGTGGTTATATGCATATTTACTTTTCACAAAATGTCACTTTTCATGTTCTATAAAAAACAAATTCATTTGCTGGTTACTAAAATACATAACACAAAAGTTGATAAATCTCATGATATCATGAGATATGGCGTAAAAAGTAAAATAAATAAATAATATTGACCGGATTTAAACCACTCTAGTGAGATTATATGAATTTGGGTGATGAAATTGGGAAATTAGGGTTTAAGGAGTACTAATATGTCGAAAACCCTTTGTAATATTGGGACAAAGGGTATTTTTTGTCCCAAAAAGTCAGTATGCATATGAAGTGCTATATTGATGTTTTTAAAAAGGCAACATCTCTCTAGGCTCCTTAGCTAACGCAGTTGGGGGGGAGTCCCATCCACTCACAGATGTAGGGCTCGCTGTTGGCCCATTAAAGTGGACTGCACAACAGGGACCCCCTACGGTCATGGCTCCTGGGATTTGGCACCCATTCGAATGGATTGGACCATTGGACCAACTATGTAACGTCTTTTGGATGGTGAAAACTTGTTAGACGCTGATTAAGGGGTTAGGATTATCATATGAGCCATTGTCACAATACACAAATAGGTAGCCCCCACCACCACTAGAACAAAAAAAAAAAAAAAACCTAAGTGGGGCTCTCAGTAGGCCCCACACATGTTGGCATGTTGAGAGTTCTATATATCCGCTAGCACAGAGGAGATGAGGGCCCCTTTAAAATTTCTCAACCATCCCAATTTTTAAGAGTAGACATTATTTTTCATAAGAGTAAAAAACAACATAAGATTGTTGTACGCTCAAGGGCTCATTTGCCTTTCTTACACATGCAATAGGGAAATGTGTTTTACACATGTAAATGTTGTGTATGCAAATTTTACAGATGTAAAACACACTACGATGTTTATTAAAAACCACCATTTCATGAGCAAATGAATACATCCAACTATTTTACGTGTATTTAGATATTTTAGAAAATTTTCACAAATTCCTAAAAAACCCATGAAAAATTAAGATATAGTACTAACTATCTCGATCTTTATCATAAATACAAGATGTTGAATGGTTCGACTAATGGATTGTCGGCCCACAGAAGTGCACAAAATTAGATTTACACATCTTGACTTTCTCCTAAATTACTTAAAATATATAAAAATCTAAGATAATCAATCAACTTTGAGATCTTATATAAATTTATAAATTTAAATCACAAATATGGAGCTCACGTGAATAAGATATAAATCCCAAGTCTACCGGGTGCCTTTTACAATATAGGTGAGAAAGGGGGTGTGAAAATCTTGATGCGTAAAATGGCCATGCTTACCACCTATATTATATTGCCACACATCATTTGAACACAAGCCAACCAACACGTACATGGGTGAAAAGGAGCATTTGCCAGTTGTAACTGATGAGTGACGACGAGACACGAGATAGTGACGCTCCCTGCACCTAAAACCCCGCCTCTTTCCCTTCCAAAACCAATCCAAATTCCGAACCCTCTGCAAAACCCTAAATAACTCTTCCTTCTCTTCTCTTCTCTTCTTGCCCTCTCAGTGCCAATGGAAGATCCTCAATTACAACAATCGGGAGAAGAAGAAGAAGAAGAAGAACCCGAAGAAGCATCTTCCCAAACCTCACCTCCTCCTCCTTCTTCCTCTTCTTCCTCCCCTTCCGATGATCTCTTCCTCGCCGGCTTCGTTATCGCCAACGTCGTCGGCCTCCGCCACTACAGCGGCACCGTCAGCGGCCGCGAGCTCGTCGGCCTTGTTCGCGAGCCCCTCAACCCCTACGATCCCAATGCCATCAAGGTATTCAACACCCGCACCCAACAAGTCGGCCACATCGAGCGCTCTGCCGCCGCTGTTCTTTCGCCTCTCATCGACTCCGGCCTCATCACCGTCGAAGGTATCGTCCCTAAACCCCCTCATGGTAGGAGCCCATTTAAAATCCCCTGCCAAATTCACATCTTCACGCCTCTCAATTCGATGGAGACGCTCCGGTTGTTGATTTCGGAAGGCGGGTTGCAGGTCATTTCCGATTCTGACCCGTCTTTCGCCCTCTCGGACGCTGTCATTGTGAAGGAGAAGAACCCAAAGAAAGATATCCGCAATTTCGATCAGATTTTTGCGGCGGCGGGTGCCGGTGAGAATGGTGGAAAGATGCGGAAGGTTGTGGAGCCGCCCAAGGACATTATCTCTTCGGAGCTGTTCTTGCATCAGAAGGAAGCGTTGGCATGGTTAATTGAAAGAGAGAATTCTTGTGATTTGCCGCCTTTTTGGGCAGCGAGCAATGATGGGTTTTATGTGAATGTGCTGACGAATTTCCAGACCAAAGAGCGGCCGGAACCACTGCAGGGTGGGATCTTTGCTGATGATATGGGTTTGGGAAAGACTCTGACTTTGCTCTCTTTGATTGCAACGAATAGACCTGACAGTGTAGTTCCTCCTTTCATTGAAATCAGTGATGATACTGTGGAAAATGGAATAGAGAAGTTTGGAAATGATGAAGAAAAAGTGCCTGATTCTGATAGGAAAAACTTTAGACCACAGAAATCAGCCAAAAGAGTTGTGGGTTCACGTGGAAAACGTAAAACTGATGTTATTGACGATGATTGTGTAGCAGATAGAGTAGAAAGAATGCAAAACAGTGAAGAAGAGTTAGCTATTTCTAAGAGAAAGAAGTCTCAGGTGGAGAAGTTAGGCAAGAGAGTTGCAGCTTCACGTAAAAAAAAACGCAAAATTGATGAAGATAGTGGGGACATAGGGCCAAGATTGACATTGATTGTCTGCCCAAAGACGGTCTTGTCGACATGGATTTCACAGCTTGATGAACATACAGTACCTGGCTTTTTGAAGGTGTATTTGTACTATGGAGAACGGACAGCCAATGTCAAGGAGCTACAGATGTATGATATAGTGTTGACGACATATAGTACTCTTTCGGCAGAAAAGAGTTTTCAGGAATCACCGATTAAGAAGATTGAGTGGTGGAGAATTATCTTGGATGAGGCGCATGCGATTAGGAATGTTACTGCCCAACAGAGTGGAGCTGTCATTGACTTGAAGGGTAAAAGAAGATGGGCAGTAACAGGTACACCAATTCAAAATGGGTCATTTGATTTATTTTCTCTTATGGCTTTTCTAAGGTTTCAGCCATTTTCTATCAAGAGCTACTGGCAGAGTTTAGTGCAACGCCCCCTTAATCAAGGGAGTGTGAGCGGACTGTCACGTTTGCAGGTAAGATGGAGCTCACATGCATTTTTCCTTGCTACAAGCTTACCATTTTCTTTTCCTTGAATATCTTACCATTTCCTTGCTTTGATGCCTTTTTCTCCCTTTTAATCTATTATATGCAACTTGTGTTTGTAGTGTTAAACTTCTGCAATCTCAAGAGAACCATTTTATAAAGAAAATTGAGAATTATGGGGCTTGCATGAGGGCTAATTCTTGGGAATCAGGGAATGTGAAGGGGAATCATGGATTAGGTGAGGTGAAACTTCACCCCAATCAGATGAATGTGCCCATGTGATTTAGGGCCTTGAAAATATAAATGTCAAATAGTTTGGTACAAATCTCTATTTTACAAGCTTATGGTCATCCAAATCAATTTGAAATTTCACCAGTCCCCAATCTGTCATGCTACATTCACATTCCACTACTTATTAGAATTGCATGTCTACAATCATCCCATAGATTGAAGTTTCAACTGCAGTACATATATGGAAATGCCTTCACATTCCCCCTTATCCCTGGTATTTAACATATATCTGGGTGGGGGCCAGAAAAAGGTTCCCTCCCAGATTTCATGTTTGAGAGCATTTCTCTCAAACTTACTTGCGTGTTTGGCAATTAACTAGTTAAGTTAAGGTGAAGTGAATTCAGACAAGAAAAGATAATGTGTCATATCAAAAGTACACATTTTCAAAATTCTCACCATCTTTTTCAAAAAACGTAGCAACCTCCTTTCTCCACTAAAAGACAAAAAAAAACTCCACCTTTTTATACAAAAAGTAAAAAAGATTCCATACTAAACAACTAAAAACAAAATACCATCATAACCTCTTATATTTTATTCTCTCTTGATTTCACGCTTCACTTCACTTTGCTTCAATTCACTATACATCCATACATCTCTCTACCTTTTTTGTATTAGAAAAAGGGTATGGTGCTGTCTATGAAATGTGGGGCCCACTTTGTAATTCCTAAAAGTGGGTCCCGCTGTAATCTAAAGGTGGCGTCATGTAAATTTAAAAAGTGGGCCCAGATAATTCCTAAAAGTAGGCCTCACATTTTAGTTTTTAAAGGTGGGCCTCATGCAATTTATAAAGATGGGCCCCATGAATTTTTAAAAGTGGACACAGGCCCCACGTAATTTCTATTTGTCAGCCCTTCGTATTTCTAAAAGTGGGCTCCATATTATCTAAAGGTGGGCAGGCTCCGCACTGTATTTCCTAAAAGTTCCCAATATAGACATAAATTCTAGAGGGGGACTTCAGATTGTAATCCCTAAAAGTGGCCCCTATGTTGTAATTTCTAGAGGTGGGCCTCAGGCGCTGCAATTTCTGAAATTGGGCTCCACGGTCAGGAATTCTGGTAGCTATGAAACAGGGAAATTTTGGAATTCAGGATGCATGAAATTCTCAGGAAGGGATCTAGGGGGATTAAAACGGGGAGTTTAGGAATGACGAAATTCGGCAATATTTCTAAATCCCAACAATTGAAATTGCCGGACATCCACTGGACATGATTTTCAGAAATTCCTGTAAAGAAACAGGCCCTAACCTTATTCACCTGTTTTATTTTATTTTATTTTATGGTAAGTGCCTGTTGTGGAGTTAATAGGAGTAGTTTTGTAACTATTTGCCTCCAATTCAGTGGAATAACAGAACTATTTCAAATTAAGACAACCAATTAAGTCGCAACAAATCTTCTTGGTCTGCCTATATCTCCACATGCGCTGCGCCCAATAAATATTTTCTGGTTTACTTTAGACTCTGCTTCACAACCATGTACACACTCGTTTCAACCATGCTAGCCACCACCACCTCCGCGTCTTATTCGACAACCACCATCATTTGACCCCCCAACATCGACTTCACCTCATAAATCTGATATATTGAGAATCTTGGGACATACAATTGCTTGTTACTAACTTCATTGATCCTATAAAATTGTTAACATTGTTCTTAATGATAGAAGTATATCCTGAACAACTATTTGGGCATGTACATCCACTTATTTTGGATCAAGCCTCCCCAGCTACTCAAAGAAATGTTGAGTTCTAAGTTCTAACTCCTTCACCTATTCTTTAGTTACAACAAGGGCACATAGGTCAATACATGTTTAACTCTCACCACATCCCCTGAAGTTTGGCATAATAATCACCTAGAAATTGATCACCCTGCTTAAATTTAGTGATTTCTCTAGTTAGTTGCCAAATCCGAACATTATTCTTCTCATGATCATATGCAGTAGTTACTGAATCCCATATTTTTCTTGGTGATTTGGTGATAATACAAACTACTCACAATTAAGATATTTCATGGAACTCTCTCTCTCTCTCTCTCTCTCTCTCTCTCTCTCTCTCTCTCTCATATCAGTCTTTGTAGTTTGTGGCCATCTTGGTTGAGTGTGACCATTCTTTATAATTTTTATTAAATAAATATATCGTCTATTATTTGGATAAAAATTTCTAGACAATTGAGTTCCTATTAAACCTTCCCCCTGACTCAATCAATATGGAATTATGCATTCACACCTTTTTCAAAGGTAGAAGAAAGGATCTCTGAAAAGATATAAAAAACAAGAAAAATAACCAACCACAACACTCTTTGAGATTGGAATACTTAAAACTCCTATATGTCCCTTTCTCTTCTCACAAATTCTATAAAAATAACACTAGATCCACACAATCATATACCTAGGAACAGCCCCTACTTGGAATCCTGATCACAAACCTCCACTTAGGTGGTAACCTTAGCTTTACATGTGCTGATGTCAGCCTTAGCCTCCCGTATGGCTAGAAAAGCTCTTATAAACTTCTTCTAGATACTTCTAGTGAATGGATGTTATGAACCTTTTCTAGGTCCTTCCAGTGAATGGATGTTGTTCTGATACTGACTTGCGATTTAAATTTAATGACTTTAAGAAGAAGAGGAAGGAAAATTTGGGAAAATTTGTGAGGCCATTCAATTAGGGTTGGGCAATCAAACTGATGATATTTATACTTGAAAATTTTAAGTTATTTAAAAAAAAAAAAAAACCCTGTACAAAACTAAACTCACAAATAAGTTCCTGCATGACTTCCAACACTTTGAAGCATTCAATTACATCCATCAGAATGAGACCTTCTCCCACATAGTTCTTTGAGAAACAAAATTATGTGCTTTTCAAGTTGTTAATGGAAGACTTCCTCAAACTTCAAAGATTTATTTAGCTTCATACTATCTTGAAAATATATATACATTATCTTGGAAAATTAGTATTTGCTGTCAAATTCAACTTACCATAGACTCTACCAGAATATAAGCTGACGTAAGATAGAATTAGAATATTTAGGATAATGGATATATCTATTGGTCACTTGTCACACTTAACTACTGTTCCAACATTTACTGAAGATGCCAATTTTTGGCTCTCTTGCATCATTTTTTAAACCTTTAGTTGTCTTTCATACAATTGTTTTTTTTTTTTTAAATCCTGGGTTAAATCAGGACATGGTCCCAACCAAGTTTTGATATATGTGCTATTTTTTTTGAGTTAACCATTTGTGGTAATTTTATTTTAGGCCTTGATGAGAACCATTTCTCTAAGGCGAACAAAAGATCTTCAAATTGGCAACAAGAGCTTGGTTGGATTGCCTCCTAAAACTGTAGAGACTTGTTTTGTGGAACTTTATGCTGAAGAAAGAGAGCAATATGATCGTATGGAAACAGATGCAAAGTTAGCAGTTAATGAGTTCATATGTGCTGATAGTGTAATGAGAAACTACTCCACCGTTCTTCATATTATTTTGCGACTTCGCCAGATCTGTAATTGCATGGACTTGTGTCCTTTGGATATCAGATCACTGTTTCCATCATCTAGTCTTGAAGGTAACTTATCTTATTTTGCCAACTTTCTAAAAAATTGTCTTTTAGAATTATTAGTTTCTTTAATGCTCCTTAGTTTCCATGTCAAACACATTAGCAGGAAAAAGGAAAAAAGGAAAATTTTGTCTCTTCTAATGTTCTAAAAAGTTGGTCCGGACCATTTGGTCTAATTGGCTTGACCACTGACATCAGATTGATATTAATATATTGTAATGCTTAAAAAGAAGATGGAAATAATTAAAGAAATGTGGGTCCAACCCTGTCTGCATTTTAAAGTACTTATCAAAACCGATTTGCTTCTAGACTTTCTTTTACTTCTTTTATTTATTTATTTGGTAACATGTCTCGAACCCACAGGCTAAAGGTTGCAATTAATGCTGTCATTGGGCCCTCTTATGAGGGTACCTGCCCGGCCTAGCCTTTAAAGAGCCCACAAAATGAGAGTTTTTTTTTTTTTTTTTTTTGCCTTAAAATGCTCAATATTAGTGTAGGGCCCAATTTTTGCGGGCCCTCTAATTTGAGGGCCGGGCAATACCACAGGCTCTGTTGGACCCTCTCATATTTCTATTAATATATATATATTTATACAATAGATTAATATATGATATATAATTAAGAATGGTTATCCGACATTTCTCAGTCTCTTAGTTGCATTGAATTACAACTGCCTATATTTTCCTTGAAATGACAAGACTGCATTTAGATGGTGGTTATAATGGCGGTATGAATCATCAACTAGTAGAAGCTGCCATGTTGAGGAACAGATGTAGGACATAATGTAACCAATGCCTCACTTGGTAGCATCTTAATATAGAATTTATGTAGAATATCATAAAATGAGTGTGGAAAGTCTAGTTATCCATGGAGGATTGCGGATTGGGTAGAGGAGGTGCAAGATATTTCTAGAAAGACTGGTGCTTCTTTTTGTCACATCTTACGGGAGGCTAACTTAAAAGCGGATGGTCTTGCTAGGGAAGGACTTTCTCAATCTTCTATCATTTTTGTTGTATAGTTTGTTTTAGTTGCTTTATTTTTGTTGTTCGGTAGTTGTATTTTGTTCTTTTCTTTTTTGGTGGAATAAAATTTAACCATTATAAAAAAAAAAATGAGTGTGGACTACAGGAAGCAAGAAAAATCAGCATTTGCAAGTGGCCTATTCTGATCTTCATAAACTAATTGCAAGTTACTCAATTTACATGAAAATCAGGGTTTATGCATTTGGATAGCCTGAGTTACCTTTAGAGCCTCTTTTATTTTTTTGCATGAAACTGGATGAATAGGAACTCATGGTCCAATGGACTCCGAGAAAAGGATTATTAAAGAGGTGAGAGGTGGAGGATATAAGGTGGAGATGGAGATTGGACCTAAATTCTTTCTTGGAATGTCCGGGGTTTGGGAAACCCAACCGAGTGGGTGATGGTTTGAGGAAGTTATTGTCAGATCTAAGGCTCATATAGTCATTTTGCAAGAGTCTAAACTTAGCAAGATGGAAAATAAGATTGATCGTGAAGTGTGGGGCTCTACCCATAGTTCTTGGAAATCTTTGGATGCCATTGGTTCTTCTGGGTATTCTTCTACTCTGGGATGTTTGTAAGTTCTTAGTTAGAAATTTCTGGGTCATTGCTTTGGTGCAATGGTAGAAGTCTCGGGTGCCATGCGTGATAACGTAGGTTCGAGACCTGTGATCAGTCACTTTGTGCAAAATTGCCCAAGGTTGGGTTTGTCTCCAGTCTGATCCCTCCTAGGACCTTGCTTCGGTGGGACCAGCACTAGGTGATGACCTTTTAATCTTTTCTCTTTCTACGGTCTTGGAACACTTAGTGAATCACAGGGTATGGACATTCACTTTGGTCTATGGTCCTACTGATTTTATTAAATAGGGTGATTTCTAGAGGAAGTTCGATAGTATTCGGGCTAGATGGTCTGAGCCTTGGTAAATCAGAGGGGACTGGAACATTGTATACATTATCTTGGAGATAGATTGAGGGGTGGGAGTATTTCCCCAAACATAGGAGAGCCTTTTCTGATTGGATTAATGATAATTCTCTTTTGAATTTGCACCTTAATGGGGCTTCTTTCGCTTGGTTTAACAACCAGGACTCTCTGATTTTGGCCTGGTTGGACAAACTTCTTTTTTTCAGGGGATTGGGCTTCCATATATTCTCAGTCTCACCAGATCGCTCTTCCTAGACTGTAATCTGATCACTGTCCGATTCTCTTGGATTCCAGTTACCCATTCCTTAAAGGTTTGAATTAAGCTGGCTCGAGAAGGGCGATGTTTTAATCTTGATTCAATCATGGTGGCCTGAATTCAGAGTGCAGGGATGGGAAGGTTTTAAGTTGGCTTCCATACTACGTCTGTTGAAAGTGAAAAATTAAAGATTGGGTTAGACAATTCTCAGTTAACATCAATCATGCCAAATCAGAATTTCTGCTTCATAATGATGTGTTCGACAAGAAAGAGGAATTGGGTCTCTTATCTTATGAAGATAGTATTGCTGGATAGTCCCTAAAGGAGCAGTTGCAAAGGATCCTCAGAGAGGAAGAAATCAAGTGGAAGCAGCGTTCCCAATGCAAATGGCTCTGTGAAGGGGATAGAAATATGAGCTTTTTCCATGGTATGGCTTCAGCAAGAAACATGCCCCCAAACCTGGATTTCCTATAGAAACATGGAAGTCTGAATCTCAGGGCGGGACTGTTTGAAACCTGTCCATAGCCAGGATCGTAGTCTGCATTATGTGGATATTTACATCATTCATCATTTACCAATATACATAAGCTGTAAATGTAAATCTCAAAACATGTGTATCAATCCATGTATGATATAGAGCTAAGCAAGTCATCATAGCTAACATAATATTCAAGTTGCAAAAGAAATAAAAGTATTTTATTATAACCAATCATAAAAGGTCAATAAAAGTTTGTAAAGCAAAGCATAAAGTCTAGTCCGTAAAGTGAGAGGCTCTCATGCACGTGGCCATACTCCTCGATCGGTGTCTCATGGACCGCCTCACCCTTTGGGGTAAAGGAAGGGGATCTAGAACCTACATCACCAAGTGAAATAACATCAGGTTTGTATAATCCCGGCAAGCTACAATAGACAAGTAACACTCTATGATGTATCAAATGCAATGTAACATGATATAGGTTGATAGAAAGATCAACAAAGATAGATGTACTATGCACTTGTGCATGAATAAAGGTAACATCAAGAATCAATGTAAATGGTAATCTATAACAAAGCTAACATCCTAGCAACATAGGCAATCTACATAACCTAAATCACCATTGGAAATTATGTTGCTGCCCTCCCCTACTCAATACAGTGGTGGTAGGCAAGGATGAAAATAGCGGTAGCAGCGGGCGTAGCGGCCCACCACCAAACCGCTACGAAGCGAGCGATACGTAGCGTAGCGGGGATACGTAGCGGCGTAGCGGTGCGATTTGAAAAAATTGCCAAAAAAATATGGAAAAATTCCAGAAAATCCAGAAAATTGTAAAATGAAAGAAAATGTGGTTCTTTTGCAAAAGTAAGTAGGAAAAGTGGGCGTAGCGGTGCTCTCAAGATATGAAGTCCTGTATCGCTGTATAAATAGAAAATAATAGTAATGATTAGTTTTTTTCACATGTATTCATGTTTCTGAGTCATGCTAACCTAGAAAGTAATGTAAAGCTTGTAAAAAAAAAAAATTAGAACATGAAATAAAGGCATAAGACTTAAGAGTTATGTCATTACTCATTACTCATTAGAACATTGAACAATCAAATATCAATACTTCAACATTCAAGGTTCAAATTCAATGAAGTGATCAACATTCAACATTCAACAATCAACACCAATTTAGAAATGACAAAGAGTAGAGACTAGAGAGTTAGTGAAGGAAATAGGAATACCTTAATCACCACCAAAAGGAATGTCTACCAAGATTCAAGGCGCCATGGTCATCCTCATCCCCATCATTGTTATCATTTCTGTTGGCACCATATTGAATTTGATATTGATGAGAATTGGGATCAACAAATCCAAACAAGGCAGCCGCATCATAGGAACTTACAGGAGGTGGAGGTGGATTTCTTTGCATTTCGCCATAGTCACCATATGGTCCATATCCATATGAGTAGGACCCTGAAGTTGAAGACTCTTCTTCTCCTTGTTGTGCTTGACTATATGGAAAATATTGTGAGAGTCCTTGTCCACCGTACCTAGGGTCCCACGAATCAGTCCATGATGCTACTTGTTGTCCACCAACATCTCCACCCATATTTCCTTGCTCACTACTACCTCCAGCCTCAGGCGGTGAGTCTCTTCGGCGCCGTTGATAACCACGGCTTGGATCAAATCTTCCAGATGGAGGTAACTCATGTACTTTCTCTACAGGAATGTCATCGTCTTCATCATGTTGATAGTATTCACTAGTACCACCTGTCCCACTGTCTCCTCCTCCAGTTCCCCCATGGCTACTCGAAGAGACGGTGGTGGAACTAGCTTTCTCAGAAGATCCAATATGAGTAGGTTCTTTCCCACTCCTCCTAGTCCTACTGGTACCTTCTCCTTGAAGTGGCTGACCTCCTGCAGGTGCCTCACCCATATCCTCATCTATCAACTCTTGAACCGTTCCCTGAAAAGCCGGATCTGAATCTAGCAGTGGATCCTCTATCTCGGCTAGCCATGGGAGTAAGGGATCGTCATCTCTGAATATGTGATCCAAATTAATAGGACAATAAGCAGGATCATCCCTTGCTCTTCTCTCCCTAGTTCTGTTTCTCAACTTCAGATTGTAATGACAGTATCTAAGCTTGTTGAGTTTGTGCATGGTAAGCCGATTTCTAGCCTTCGTGTGGATAAAGGAGAAAGTGCTCCAATTTCTCTCACAGTTGGAAGATGTTGTAGTCTGACTAAGGATGCGAACAACCGCTTTCCTTAGATGTGGAGCACTCTCTCCATAATTCATCCACCAATCAGCTGAAATGCAAAAAATAAATAAAGAAAATTAGATATTCGTAACCCTCAAATCCTTCTAATCAATTAAGATATAAAGATCAAGACTATTGGGTGGGTTTTTTTGTTCATAGTCATACCAGGTGGCATCCTTCCAATCGATCGTTGCACAAGAGGGTCAGCAAAGGTTCCTCTCCTTTGTGTATATATAGATATCTACGATGTGAAAATTAAAAATAAATCAGTAAACCCCTACTGCATGTATGGCAATTGGCACTTGGCATCATAATTAAATTCTCTTAAGTAACCACCCACTCACCTCTTGTATGGTATTAATTTGATCATCTAGGTTTAACAATCTTTTTAATACCTCCCGTAATCCTACGCGCAAGTCCGTATCTATTGCTTCGGTATATAGTTCGGCATTGCGGTAATAGAATTCGGGATTTAAAAAATAACCTACATTAAAAATATGCAGAATGTACTGTGAGCAAACAAGATAATAAATACATTAGTTAGGAAAATAAAAGGTATTAAAGATATATATTAATTACCTGTAGCATGCAATGGATGGTGCAACTGATCGTTCCAACGGGCATCAATAATTTTGATATATTTATCGTGATATTTAACATTTTCCATAATGGCTTGCTTTGCCCGATCCATTGCCTCATATATAAAGCCCATTGTCGGCTTGTCATCACCATCTACAAGCCTCAACACTTTAACTAAAGGCTTAAAAACCTTTAATACCTTCCTCACTTTCTTCCAAAATTTATTGTCTCTCATAAGGTTTGGGACTTCAAACCCCGGACCACTAGTTGCATTGCCCCATTTAGAAAGAAGCCATTCTTCTGATGCAAACATCTGAATCAGCTCTGTTCTAAACCTTACAAGGCTTTCCATAGCCAGAAAATGGGTTGCAAACCTAGTTAATCCTGGACGCACCAAGGCATGGTTATTTGTGTATCTTTTCATCAAGCCTAACACCCATGAATGATCATATATAAATCTTGTAATTCCTCTACATGCCTTGATCAATGAAGCCACTTTTGTCTTCCTTCCAATTTCTTCCAAGATGAGATCTATGCAGTGTGCTGCACATGGGGTCCAGAATAAATGGGTCCTCTTGTCCATTAATAACTGACCTGCCTTCTTGAAATTGGCGCCATTGTCTGTAACAATCTGTACAATGTGCTCCTCTCCCACACTTTCTACAAATCTATCCATAAGAGTGTATATATATGTGGCTGTCGGACTTCACAAAGACGGTCCCAGCAACTGAATACACCAAAAAGTTTATTAATTGTGTTTGGGTGCCCCTGGTCCACCCGTCACACATGATGGTAACACCATTTTGTTGCCACATGGGCTTAAACTGTTCCACCCAAGCTTTTATTTCTCTATATTCTTCTTCAAGGTATTTAGTGCCCACATCATATACGGAGGGCGCCTGTATACCCCGCCCAGCTTCGGCGGCAACATCAGGAATAGTCTGGAAATATGGGGAATCTACTGCTGTAGGTGGTATGTTCTTATGAATTAGCCATTTTGCTGTAGCTTTGGCTAACCTATCTCTTGCAGCCTTCATTACCCCTTTCATAACACTCGATATTTTTGGTTGTTTATCTCCCTCTTTTCTATGTGCTAGAGGATCAATAGGGGGAGGAACTGCTCTTCTAGTAGAGATCATTTCTACATCAACATCCCGTTCCCGGTTGCTAAATGCCCTACGCATGGCCCCCGCAATGCCCTTGCCCTTGCTTGGCTGCTGTGGCACAGTAGATGAGCCCCCTGCATCATAATATTTGCTTGCAGCAAATGCACGATGTTCCTGTTCTTCTTGTTGACTCATGATGGACTCTCGGCGTGCAGCCTCCATCTGTGCATCTTCCTCATCAAAGTATTCATCCCCAAATACTTCATAACGGGCAGCATCAACATCTTGCCTCCTCTTTTCTTTTATCTCTACTTTTCTAGCTTTGTTTTGGCCAACCAAAGCTTTCATTTGTTCCCTGACTTCCCTTGGTACTTCAGTACAGCCAGCAACATTGCCAGAAATGTGGCCCAAGTGGTGCTTGAATCTTGTAATGCCCCCATTGGTCACTTTCCCACAAAATTTGCATTTGATTTTCAACCTGTTATTATCAACTGCCTCACCAAAGCTCCATGCGGGATCAATATCACGAGGCATTTTAAGTTATCAATAGAAGACTGAATACTTGGCTATAAATAATTAAATATGAACAAGTAGTATGTTAAAAATTAAAAAAACAAAGAAACATGTTAGAGGAAACATATATCTAATGCTTAGGAATCATTCTCTTGACATTTAAGTGGTATTTCATTACTTAAATTACAATTGTTTTTCAAAAATTTTAAAAATCCGAAAATAAGAAAATAAAATAGAATTAGGAAATGACAAACATATGTTGGATTGATCTATGCCAAACATAGATATAGCATTTAGGAGCATTTTTCAATACATTTGATTGGCATTCCATTATTAAAAATAAATTTTTTTCCAAAAAATAACAAAAATCCGAAATTAAAAAATTTAAAAATTCAAAAAAACAAGCAATGTATGTTGGAATAATCTATGGAAAACATAAATCTCAAATCAAGGAACCATTTTCAAGACATTTGATTGGTATTCAAATATTAAAAATTATTTTTTTTCAAAAAATAAATAAATCCGAAAATAAAAAAATAGAGAAAAATCAATAAACATTCAAAATGTGATGGATTGATCTATGTGAAATATAGATCTATCATTTAGAATGCATTTCCAAGTGGTTTCATGGGTTGTCTATGAGTATTCACATTTTTTTTTTCAAAAAATAAATAAATTCGAAAATAAAAAAAAGAGAAAAATCAATAAACATTCAAAATGTGATGGATTGATCTATGTTATTTAGAATGCATTTCCAAGTGGTTTCATGGGTTGTCCATGAGTATTCACATTTTGTTTTTTCAAAAAATAAATAAATCCGAAAATAAAAAAAATAGAAAAATCAATAAACGTTGAAAATGTGATGGATTGATCTATGTGAAACATAGATCTATCATTTAGAATGCATTTCCAAGTGGCTTCATGGGTTGTCCATGAGTATTCACATTTTTTTTTTCAAAAAATAAATAAATCCGAAAATAAAAAAAAAGAGAAAAATCAATGAACGTTCAAAATGTGATGGATTGATCTATGTGAAACATAGATCTATCATGTAAAATGCATTTCCAAGTGGTTTCATGGGTTGTCCATGAGTATTCACATTTTTTTTTTCAAAAAATAAATAAATCCGAAAATAAAAAATAGAGAAAAATCAATGAACATTCAAAATGTGATGGATTGATCTATGTGAAACATAGATCTATCATGTAAAATGCATTTCCAAGTGGTTTCATGGGTTGTCCATGAGTATTCACATTTTTTTTTTTCAAAAAATAAATAAATCCGAAAATAAAAAATAGAGAAAAATCAATAAATGTTCAAAATGTGATGGATTGATCTATGTGAAACATAGATCTATAATGTAAAATGCATTTCCAAGTGGTTTCATGGGTTGTCCATGAGTATTCACATTTTTTTTTTCAAAAAATAAATAAATCCGAAAATAAAAAATAGAGAAAAATCAATAAATGTTCAAAATGTGATGGATTGGTCTATGTGAAACATAGATCTATCATTTAGAATGCATTTCCAAGTGGTTTCATGGGTTGTCCATGACTATTCACATTTTTTTTTTCAAAAAATAAATAAATCCGAAAATAAAAAATAGAGAAAAATCAATGAACATTCAAAATGTGATGGATTGATCTATGTGAAACATAGATCTATCATTTAGAATGCATTTCCAAGTGGTTTCAAGGGTTGTCCATGAGTATTCACATTTTTTTTTTCAAAAAATTAATAAATCCGAAAATAAAAAATAGAAAAAAAAAAAAAACCAAAAATATGTGTGCATCATCAAAGGAAAACATAGATCTAACAATATTACAAGACAAGGAAGCATTTATAGTAGTTAGAAAGAGATTATTTGAATGTGATCTCAAATGTCAACTTACTAAAAAAAACCTAAAAGAAAAAAGTATATACCTAGAATCTTGATTACCTTGTTTTGATGTTTGTTTGTCACTTTGTTGTGGTCCTTGTGGATTTTGTGGGCCTAAAATTGTAAAATCTTGAAACTACAGCACTTTGGGAGGTTTCACAGCAAGGAGAAGATGTAAAAAGTGAGAGAAGTGAACAAGTGAAGGGGAAAGTGAGCAAGAGAGACGAATTGGGGGGGTTTTAAAACCCCCCGCTACGTGGCGGCCACCACGTTGCGTGGCGGTATGTATCGGCCGCTACGCTTCGTAGCGGCCGATATTTTGATCTATGGTGGTAGGGATGTACGAGATGACAAGGCTGGCCAAAAATAAAGTTGCATGGGAAAGCTTGACCAAAGTTGGTACTCAAAGCGTCAAAGTAGTACCTAGCGACATACGTCCACCTCAAAACCCAATATATAGATGGCAAAATAATAACAATCCTTGCCACTGGGGATCCAAAGTTGTGGTCAGAAGAATTAGTTGAGTGGTGTCTGACTCAAAGAATCATAAAGTACAATGTGTGGCTGAGCTTCCTCTTGCGTGAGCAAGGTAATCCATCAAACAAAGGAACTACTCCAAAATCACCAATTCCATCCAAAACAAAGCCATCAATACTCCAAAGTCATTTCCAAAAGTATTCATTTCCAAACAAGCCATTGAATAGCCACGTAGCCTCAAACACGGGAAATTCATCTCCTTCATTTACACATATGGTTCCTAGGCCCACTCTTGGTCTTTAACATCAATTCCATAATCAATCCAGACAATGGGTAACAAAGGACACATGTATGATCATGAGATAAGAGGTCAATCAATATACTAAGCGATATAGATCATCACGTCAAATACCGGTCAAAGGAAGAATCAAAGTAGCCAAACCTAGGTCATTAGTTTCCATTTGGGTGTGATTGCTAGGCCAATCAACACAATGGTAAAAAATGGGGTTCATGATTCCATGTACATTAATCTTGGTGCTCTGATGGTTAAGGGCATCCAAAGTCCCACAATTACCATCCTCTTGACTTGGCTTTGTCTCTCACACACTGCTCGAACAACTTGTAAGCGAAGGCTAGACTTACACATTCGCTTCATTCACATACCAAAAGTCCCAAACATAGTCTAAAGGTCATAGAGTAGAAATTTTGCACTATGAAGAACATAGGCTTACGGTTTGCCATAAAGTAAATATGGCTAGCTGTGAGTGTGCTACAATTAGCCTGACGGTTAGCCGTGTGTAGCCCTACAGCTAGCCATGAGGTAGCCATAGAAGAAAACCCTTTAAATGCACTGTTCTGGAATTGTAACCATAGTACATTCATGGTTAGCTGCCTGGGAGCCTACGCTAGCCGTAGCTTCTCAAAAGCTACAGCTGAGTGCAAATCTAGTTCTAAACTGTGGGAAATGATCTCCCACTCCACCCAGGCATTAGAATTATATCAATTAGGGCATTCCACGCCCTTTACCGTTGTCAAATTACCTAGATCTAAGGTCATCCATCACAAAGGGTTTGAAATTACATGCATTAGGTGTAATTACAACACAAGAGCTTATAAATTGGGAATGTAGAGCTATTGCTTCAGATTTAAAGCAATTTCACTGCAAGAATCAAAGAACTCAACATGCATGCTATGTAATTCAGATATTGTCACTTGCCTTAATCTTGAATTGGGAAAACCACTCAAAACACCCAAATCTCCAAGCCAAAACCCTCCTATCAGCTCAAATCTCCCAATCCTTCTAGATCTAAGGATCCTACACAGAAATCCAAGGGAAGAAAAGGGATTATGGACTGAATTCTCCCATATATCTCATAAAGAAAGCTAAAAGGATGCTAGGGATAGAAATTCACCTCAATTGGGGAAAAGAAAGGAAGATGCAATGAGAGATGAGGGAAGAGAAGATGGAGATCTTGTTGTTGGCAATGATCTACAATGGTAGCCACAAGGAAGGAGGATCTTGTTGCTTGAAGTGATGGGGGGGGGGGGTGGGTGTGGTGGTTGTTGTGGTGGGGGGGCTTTCTCTGAAATTCCAAAGGATTTCATCCCTTCTCCAAAGTCCCTCACAATCATGACCACCACACTAAAGGGCCCTACAATGCCAATCTCTAAAATTACATTTACCCCGTCACACTCTCCCATAATTACAAATAACTTCCAACTGCCCAACTAGGTTCAAAATCTACCAAAACGCCTAAATAAAAATTCTAACACCCAAAACCTAGTTAATTATCGACCAATCACCCTCTAATTACCACAGAACACCATTAAATAATATAATTATCATTAATTAAGACTGGGACCTTACAGCAAGGAACCACCTGAATAGAGTTTCAGTTCTGGTTGAAGACTGAGTCAGATTGGAAGGACGGGAGGAGATCTGTGACCACATTTCTTCTTTCTTCAAGAGGATTTACTTAGTTGAAGATAAGCCTCATCCCAAGCTGGATCATACAGGTTTTCGTTATCTAGATCATCATGCAATCTGGTTAGAAAGGCCGTTTGATGAAGAAGAGTTGAGAAAGACAGTTTTGCATTTATGAGGGGATAGAGTGCTAGGTTCCGATGGACTTCCGATGGCTTTTATTTAGAAGTTTTGGGATTTTGAAGGGAGAGATCAGGGCCTTTTTGTCAGAAATTCACTCTCAGGGCCATCTATCCAAACAATCGGGGGCTTCTTTCATTGCGCTTAAGGAAGGGGTGGCAAGCTTCAAAGATTTTCATCCTATTAGTTTGACCGGCAGTTATACAAGATCCTCGCTAAATTCTAGCTAGCAGGCTGCAGAAGGTGCTCCCTTTGATCATTTCTCAAGCTCAAGCCACATTTGTTTAGGGCCGCCAGATTCTTGATAATGTTTTGGTGGCTATTGAATGCCTTCGTTCTAGGCATAAAGTGGTGATGTCGGGGCTTATTTGTAAATTAGAGCTTGAGAAAGCTTATGACGGAGTTGATTGGGAATTTCTCAGTTATTTGATGTGACATATGGGTTCAATCTTAGGTGGTGCAGGTGGATAGAAGCTTGTGTTTCTACAGCCTCTTGCTTAGTTCTCATCAATGCACTCCAAAGGGTTTCCATCCGGCTCAAAGGGGCTTGAGACTAGGAGACCCTTTGTCCCAGTTCCTATTTGTGTTGGTGGGTGCAGCCCTACACAAAATGGTGGAAGTGGCTAGTGTATCTAATCTTATCAAGGCTTTGAAAACAGTTAATAATGCTACGATTGTCATTCATCTCCAATTTACAGATGATACTATGATCTTCTGTGATGCCGAGGTCGATCAAATTTTGAATGTGAAAATATCCTTCTCTACTTTGAAGTTGTGTCTGGGTTGAAGGTGAATTTCTTTAAGACTGAATTGTTAGGGTAAGAATGGCTTGGAAAAGCCTTCAAGAGCTTGCCAACTTATTGGGCATGCAAAGCGGTATCCTTACTAGTGTCTTATCTTGGACTGCCTCTTTGCTTTCATAAGGCGGCGAAATCCCTTTGGAACCCTCTCTTGAAAGGATGGAGAAAAGGCTAACTATATGGAAGGTCAAATACTTATCTTTTGGGGGACACATCACTTTGAGCAAGTCGGCCTTATCTAACCTTCTTGTTTACTTTTTATCATTGTTTAAGTGTCCATCGTTAGTGGCTAAGTGGATGAAAAGGCTTCTGAAGAACTTCCTGTGGTCTGGTCGGGAAGATCAAAAGAAGCTTCATTTGGCAAATTGGGCTATGGTTTGCTAGTCCAAAAATGAAAGGGGTCTTGGTTTCAGATCTATTTGGATGATGAATCAGGCTTTGCTTGGGAAATGGCTATGGAGGCTAGGAAATGAGTTAAGAGGGCCTGTGGAAACAGATCCTTGTATCCAAATATGGGATCTGTAGAGAGGAATGAGACACTCCTGACTAACTCCTATCAATCGGGCCTGTGGAGGGATATTTCTTTGGTCAAAGAAGCTTTTCTTTCTATTATCCGCTTCCATGTTGGTTCTGGAAACCTTTCCCAATTCCTTTCTCTGATGGAGCTCTTGTCTAAATTTTTCATTCCAGCAGATAAAGCGCAATATGACTATCATAAGTAGTTGTCTTATGTGTTTGGGAGGGCAGTGATTGGTTGGTTTCAAGGATTAAAATAGCGGTAGCGGCGGGCGTAGTGGCCCGCTGCCAAAACGCTACGAAGCGGGCGCTACGTAGCGTAGCAGTGATACGTAGTGGCGTAGCGGTGTGTTTTGAAAAAATCGTCAAAAAAATCTGATAATTTTCCAGAAAATCCAGAATATTGGAAAATGATTGAAAATGTATTTTTTTTTTTGCAAAAGTAACTTAAATAAGGGGGCGTAGCGGCCCCCTCATTATATGGGATCCTGTATCGCTTTATGAATAGAAAATAATAGTAATGATCAATTTTTTCACATGTTTTCATATTGCTTAGTTATGCTGACTTATTTCTAGTTAGAGTGAAATTTGATTGAGCTCTATTTTCAAGTAGAATGAAATTTGGATAAGGCCTTGATTTTAATTGAGTAATATTTGGCTAAGACATGACTTTTTTTAAATATATTTAGCCTCATTGTGGAGCTCACCAATGGTTAAGGGAATCAAGTGCTTCAGCTTTTATTTTTTCTTAGAGGGTTCATTTAATTTTTATTGATACCTTTCAAAGGGTCCATAAGTGCCCTAATGAAATAAAAGAGGGGTCCATTTAATTTTTATTTATGCCTTTTAAAGGACCCATAGATGCCCGCTAATGAAATAAAAGAGGGGTCCATTTAATTTTTATATATAACTTTCATAGGGCCCATAAGTTTCCTCTTAAAAGAGGGGGTACATTTAATTTGTATTTACAACTTTCATAGACCCATAAGTGCCCCTTAATGAAATAATTCAAGGATCTAAATGAAATTGGTTTTGGTGCTATGAGTGCCCTCTAAAAAAGGGGTTACATTTAAATTTTGTTTATAACTTTCATAAGGGCCCATTAAGTGACCCACTAATGAAATAACAAGGGCAGAGGGTTTTGTACTTTCCCAAAACGGAGGTCGATGAAAATCAAGAAGCGGGACAGGGGAGAGGAAAAGAAGAAGAAGAAGGAAGGAAGAAGGGAAGAAGAGGGGCTGCCTCCTACTACCATGCACCGCCGCTTGCTGCAGTTGCTGCTGCTCACTGTTGGTGCTGCCGCTGCGGGTGCTGCCGCTGCCGTTTCTACTAAGATCAGGTATGTCTTCCTCCAGTCAAACTTCTTCTGTCTTTTTTTTTTCCTTTTTTTTTTTTTTTTTCTTCTTCATTCAAACTGGTGAGTGGGAAAGCCTGGTGTTTTTATTTTATTTCCATGTTTCATTGCCCATAGCGGCCGATACGTGACGTATCGGTGCGTATCGGCCGCTATAAGTAAATAGTGGCCGATACGGACGCTACGGGTGCGATACCCGATATTTTCATTGTAGCGTGGCGGCAGTGGCCGCCACGGCCGATATATCGCGTAGTGGCCGATATTTTCATCCATGGTTGGTTTGTTGCATGTGGGTTTTCCTCAATTCTTTTAGTAGTACTTTTGATGAGTGGAGATGGACAGTGGCTGTAGCAAGTGGTAGAATCATGTGGAAAACATCTTTTCCTGCTGTCATCTGGATTCTTCGGAGAAAAAGAAATAGCCAGTGCTTCGAAGGCCTTTCCTCTTCCATTGAGGAGCTGGTGGATAAGGTCGGTTTTTAACTGCATTGTGGGTTTTTGTCATTCCTATTTTTAGAGGCATATCGATCGATTCGATGATGAGAGGTTGGTGGGAGGTGGGTTCCTCAAGTCCACCTCCTATCAGAATTTGTCAGATTTGGCGTCCTCCTCCAAGTGGTCATTTCGAGCTCAATTTCGGTGGCGGCACTATTAGCAGCCAGGCCCCGTAGGGGTCGGTGACATCGTTAGAGATTCTGCTGTGGATCCTCTATTTTCCTTGTCCAGCCTAACCGGTGTTTGCTCAGTTAATGAGGTGAAATTAAAGGCTTTGAGGACAAGGCCTCGGAAGGTTTTAAAGCTTAATATTAGACCCATTATTGTTGATGGCGACTCTTTTTGTGCCATCAGGTGGGCATCAGGGTGGTGCAGAGGTCCCTGGAGACTTGGTTGGGATCATCAAGCTTCCAAGCTTGTTGGAGTTTTCTTTGTTCACATCACAGAAGCGCTAACTCCAAACCCGATGTTCTAGTCAAGGAGGGAGTCCTTCACCCAAGCTTGGTTTTTCTTATTTTGTTCCATGATTTTTGTTTCTTTTGCTTTCTTGGGTGCCTTTTGCTATCCAGTATTTCTCTCCTGTACTGTTTAGCATTTAATGAAATATTTTTATTACTTTTCTAGGATTTTAATTACTAGGGCGAATGGCTGATATTCATTTCCTATCTTCCCTTGATTCATTGTCCATTAAGCGAGAGATCTTATGATGTCTTTTTTTTTTTTTATCATCATCATCAAAGCCTTGTCTCAACTATGTTGGGGTCGGCTATATAAATCATGTTTCTCCTTTCTGATCTATCCTGTTTGATGACCTTCTTGAATGCTAAACTTTATTTCGTCAAATGTAACCACTTTTGGAAATACAAGTCTCAGCATTCCCAGTAACTAAGTCGCGCGAAACAATTGGATTACGGAGGGTTAATGTTTGTGTTAACACTTAGTGCCTGGTGGCAGTGTAGAAAAAAAAAAAAAAGGACTAATTTTCTTCTCTTCAGGCCTTGGCCCACGAGGGGAGCATAAGGGCTTAGGTAGTATAGGCCCTCTGAGGGCTTTGGGCCACCAT
Organism: Persea americana; assembly: GCA_029852735.1. Classification (NCBI taxonomy): domain Eukaryota; kingdom Viridiplantae; phylum Streptophyta; class Magnoliopsida; order Laurales; family Lauraceae; genus Persea; species Persea americana. Next base: position 19,915,276 of record CM056811.1, read on the forward strand.
AGGCCTGCCTCACAAATGTTGAGGGTAGAGTAGGGACAAACCCTGCCCGGCCCTTTGACAATGCTAGGTTCTAGTGAGCACCTTGCATTGTGTCTTGTGGTTGTTGCTATTTGCTTGTAGACTTTTGTATGATGAAATATACAATCCTCGGTTCTTACACACACACCACACATATAGATTTGAGAGAGAGAGATGGGCTGACCCATTTTTTTACCCTTTTGAACGGTAACAAAAATAGCCTTTTGACTCATGCATAAAATTCCCTTATCGGAAGACTCATCATCAACAAAACCTTATCTTATAATAGTGTCAGTGTAAAGAGTTCTCCTACTCTCTCTCTCACGCACAAAAAGAAAAAGAAAAAAAAAAGAGAGAGAATTACCAGAGTATGCCCACAAGCTTATCTGTATAACATGCCTAAATAAAGCTTTCTAGAAAGGTCTCTCTTATTGTATGCTAAAAAAAGACGCCCTTTTTTTCACTAGAAACCCATCTACATTGATTGCAAAACCTATCTACCTAGGTCACCTTTGTGAGTTTTGTTTTTTCCATCAAGCCCTATTCAATGCTATGCTCTCAGCTATGCACAAAATGCCATGCTTTCATTATTGCTTCCCTTAATGTCTTGATTGGCCTCACTGGCACCTTTCACCATTGACCCTTCAATTCGTCCACTGCGGCAGTTTTTGGCCTTTAGCAAATGTGCTCCAACGGTCCAACCATCTTGTAACGCCCCAAAATTTGGGTGCCTCAAATCTTGGGATGCTACGGGAAAGTACCCAAGAGAATCGGAAAATCCAATAAGATGAACAAGTATGAATCTCATATGAGCAAGTAAATGGGCAATGCCCTACAATTTGATTTCAATTTAAGCAATTACAAGGAACTTTCCAATGTTAATTTAAGTACAATCTTAGGCCAACATGGCCATCTACAATGAAAGAAGTAAAATAGCAAACTCTAAGTAATAGAGGTCTCTCAATGCACCAACTGCATCACTCTCCAAACCTTGCGGCAACAAATCAACTGCCAAGCAAACCACCAAGCAAAGAAAGAGGGAATGGTACTTGAAAGCACCAAGGATTGGGCCAGGCTCGATGAGCCAGGCAAATAGGCATGTTTAGATGCCAATACATTATAATAATAGATAGGGTAGAAGGCCATACTTGATCCCAGCTATACCTGTATGATTAGTACCTAGATAAGAAAGATAGAAAATCAGAATGCAATAGGAATAGTGTGGAGTGTAGTGTGTAAATAATTAAAGAGATCGGAATATAATAGAATACGACAAACGTTTGGTACAACATGACATATGAGTAAGAGAAGCCATCATCATGAATACTGTCTTGTAATTACAGTTAAAGATATCAATAACGTACACGGTCTAGGAGTATAATCATAAATAGATCATCTATATCATAACGAGCACGTAAGTATCACTAGTAATAGAGATAACCTGAGTAGTCCTACCTTGTCCATGTACATTGTACCTCGATCCAACCATATCCAAGTCTGCAGCTATGAGCGCTATGCAGCGAATAGCGATATCCACAATATTATGAAAATCATACATCTCATATACATCCATAGAAGCACATAAAGGTACGTCCACATTTGAAGTACAAGGAACGTGGGAGGTCGGGCCAACCCATTGTCGTCGTTCCATCAACCGTTGATGGACATCAACCATGGGGGTCATGGCCACCCCTCGCTACCATCTCATCGAATAGGAGCGTACACACGAATCCATCTCAATAATCAATATCCATAATCGTATCCATATTCACATCCATATCCACGGTCATGCTACACTCATGGTCTTGCGTGCCATCTCAACATTTGTAGACATCCACGGTACCCAGTCCGAGCGCCGGCGGTCTCAGTACCCCGAAGGTACCTACTGTATTCATATCACATCTCAGTCAGAAGTATATATGCCGTTACCAGAGTTTGCTGGGCTGCGAACATACCATATGTACCCGTATAAGCCTTTACTGGAGTTTGTCGGCCGCGAACGAAACGTGTACATGTCAGAGTCTTCCGGCCATCTAATCGTATAACAACAATCATACATATCACCAAGTGGGGTACTCTGAATCGGATCGCCTTACTGTCTCAATGTAGGACGATATTAGTGAAGGGTATGTGATCCATGGAGTTTAGGTACCGCAATCCCTCCTTCGTTTCTCAACAATTAATGATGCGTACCTATGCATCCTCTACTTCTCTATAGGCTTAATTAATATTATCCTATTCCTCAGTCCCTCTATCAATATCTACCGTTAAATTCCCAATATTGTATGTTAGAGCTTCACGTGCAATGCCCTGACTTCTTACCCAATACAGACTGTGATTATGGGTCGGAGCCTAAGTGCAATGCCCTAATTTGTAATACTCTCCGAGGTTTAAATCCATGGTTCGGACCTACTAGCCAACCTTAGTGTCCTTCCAAAGCAATATAAGCTCCGAATGCCTCAATCCACCATAATCACTGCCCCTCTCTTGAGGAGGGTCCCACTTTACCTAAGACAGTGATCAACGGAGTCCTAGATGCTTATTAAGTGTCCTTGGTGCTCCTGCAGGTGTATAGCATCAAAGGACAACTATTACCACTATATTGGGTTCCATTTTACAACCCAAGACCTTACTTAGGTGGCTACACGGGTCTAGGTTAAGCCCGACTCCTGAATCGTGTCTAGCGTATCCTGATCAGTCCAAATGGAAGGTCAACAGGGCCCACATATGATTGAATCATAAAAGAAATGAGATTTGGGAAGTTGTTGTCTGCAGTGTACCGAGTCGACATCTTGGATGGCCTGCTCGACCGGGTACATTGCAGACCAGCCGATAAGAGCCTGGCAGACAATCCTCTATTCTGGATTTCATAGTGTGGCCGGTCGACATCATGGATAGCCTGGTTGACCGGCTACACAGAGAGACCTGGGGACTGGCCTGCCAGCAACCTTCAGCAACGCGGTGTACTCGGTCGAGATCATGGATACCTGGTTGACCGGATACATTGAACCTATGCAAATTGGCCAACAGTCCTGCTCCTAGTTAATTGGATTTCACAGTGTCCTCGGTCGACATCGTGGATACCAAGTCGATCGGTACACATGAATTCCTCATTTTCCAGAATTCAGCCTCTTCAATTTTTCCATCAAAACTCCATCAATTTCCATCAAGTTCAACCCAGATCTACACCAATACATCTCCATTCGTCAAATACTCCTCCCACATCACAATTTCATCACAAATGGGCCATTGCTCTACCAAATGAGGGATTCTCATCCATCAATGGACCAAAACACATAAAAGGGCTTAGAAAGGAATAGATCTACACTTCATTGCATCCAATCAACAATCTAATTACAGAAATCAAGCCAAATTACCATTCAAGACAGTAATTAACAATCTAAGCATGTTAATCAAATACATTAAGGAATCTAAGCATGTCTACTTGCCTAATTAGGAAGAAATTCCTCAAATGGCTCAATCTCCCCTCCGAAGCTTCTAGATTCACTCCAATTGCTAGATCTATAGTCCCTACACCCATTCCCAAAGAGAGAAGTGCATTAGAAAGGGGAATTCTAAGAGAAGAAGTTATTTCTACAAGGAATTGGAAAGAAGGGATGAGAATTACCTTTAATTGAAGAGAAAAGAGAGATCTAGGAGATGAGATGGATTCCCTAGCTTGGAGATAGCTTGATCTTGATGAGGGCTTTGTCTTCTTGAAATTGGATGCCTTAGATCTAGAGAGAGAAACCCTAATTCTCTAGATTAGAGAGAGAGATAGAGAGATGGGAGGGAAATGGAGTGAAACGAAAGGGAGAAATGAGTATGAAACGTTGGAGAGACAGGAGGATGAGTTTCTGATATAGAGTTTGGTGAGGTGAGGATTTGTCCATAGTGCCCTCTCTTGTAAATGGGAGTAATGGATGAGGATGGGGTCATTTTAGGTAGTCTAGGTGAAATGACTAAGAGGTCCTTGGCTTGGTTATTGAAATTGTAGATAAGGGTGAGTGTAGTTTAGGTATCTAAGTCTATTGACTAGAATGCCCTTAAATGAGTGGTTGCTAATGGAGGGGCCTAAGAGTATTAAAGGTATGCTAGTTGTAATGACTAGAGTGCCCATGTTTGGTTGGTTGATAAGGAAGGAGACCAAGGTCATTTAAGGGATTTGGTTTTCTAATTTGGAGGGAAATAATTAGGGTGGAAAGACTAGAGTACCCTTCTATAGTTAATAAGCTAATGGATAACGCCATGGTAATTGGGCCATTCTAGGTTTGTTGCACAACTCTCTAAGGAAAACCCTCCTATAATTTGGATTTACAACTAAGGGCTTCTAACCATCTAGTTAATTCTACGGTATCCAACTAAACCCCTAATGGAATTACTAATCTCAAAAGGATCCTAATCATATAAACTAGGCTTAATTAGTGGGAATTACTCAACTACCCATGCTAATTACCTATCAATTAGGGGGACCTAGGGTTTACTTGCTCAAACTGGGTCCCACTTGGTATTTCTAGGGACGGGTCCATACGCATCTCAAATGATATTTAACTTTACCTTCAATTATCATTATCCTCAGGTTGCTTCTAATGTGCTCATTTCTAGTGACTCCACGCATGCTTCTAAGCATTTGCATCTTAAACCACATGAACTTTAGCTTCTTCACTTTTTTTTTTTTTTTTTTGGGTTTGCCCACCACTCTGCTACATATGACGTACCAGGCCCAACTACTATCCTATAAAATGTCCCCTTAATCTAAGCAGTATGTGGCAATCATATCATGCTCCACAAGCTTGTCTCCACTTAACCCACTATGTGTTGATTCTACTAGCTACATCTAACAGAAACCCTCCATTTTGTTATGTGGTTGATGCCAAGTAGCAAACTTTATCACCTTGCGGTATGAGGTGGTTTTCAATTTTGACTATTTTAACTTCTCTCAGATCCACTGAACTTGCACTCAATATATTTTATCATAGATTAACTAATTTTACCCCATTTAATATTTTATCATAGATTAACTAATTTTACCCCATTTAATACAGATGTCTTCTTCCGTAGTTTTAGTTTATCATTCACTTGCTTTCTTCATTAACTAATTAGTTCCAATTATCTGCAAATAGCGTACACCAAAGAACGCCATCTCAAATATCTTCAAATAAATTCTCCATGATCAGGGTGTAAATGTACAGCACAAAGTAGACCCTTGTGCAAACCAACTCAAACAGTAACCTCTGATGTGGCCCACACACTATTCTGGTGCTCATAACTGCTACCTTAGACATGATGCAAGATGAAACCAGAATCTGCATGAGATCTGTTGGTGCCCACTTGCATGTTGGAGCCAAAGAAAGGCTGGCTAGCACAGAAAGGAAGCAGAATCCCATTTTTGGCTTGATTTCTTGGAGTCGCTAAATTGTTGATTCTCTTTAATGGTTTCCTATTATGTAGGACTTAATGTCCTCGTTTATTTGTGTTTCATTTAGGATTCTGTAAGATTAAAGAGAATTTGATTAAGACCTGTAAAATTTCGGGATGAGATTTATAGAAGGTTTTGTTTATTTGAGTTCACAATAAATACCGGTGTTGTGGCATTTGGCCAAAGCATTTAGGAGAGTTGTTTTTGGAAATTTAATGAATATGCAAATGAATTATTTGTGAAGACTTTATGATTGCCATTACTTTGCAAAACTGGGTTTGTGACCCATCGTCTTATTCTTTTTGTGCTGGACTGATGTGTGAACATCCATGGTAGCAGTTTGATTGCTATTCCTGTTACCATCTGAAAGGCGAGTGACAGTTTTTGTTATTTGAGGACACACTAGTGATGTTGTCCCTATAAATTAGTTGAATGACACTCACAGACTTTGCCAATTGAATCAAACTACATTGAAAAAATCAAATTGGTTCATTGAAGTTGACAAAACTCAAATTATGAGTGGGAGGAACTAGAATATGAACCGAACAAACCTACCCAAAGAATTAGTGAACTATATGACAGGTACTGAACTGCTTCAATTAGATGAACTATAAACCAGGTAACAATGTTTTCGGTGCTGTAGGGCTCACCTCTGGTTAATAATGCTAATCAAGACAAGGAAGGAGAGGAAAGGGGTGGGGGGTGGCTTTGTCTGGATAAGGATGTCTTAGAACTCAGCCTAATTGGACTAGTGTAGGTGTGGAGTTTCAAGGCAAAATATGCTAAAATTATGGATCAAATACAAGGGTGAGTGTGTTCAATCTGGATTGAAGTTTCAACGTATCTAATTCACCAGAGGCAGCACCATCTGAGTAAGGGGATGTGTAAAAATAAGACTGACAAGGTGGTGCTTTTATAGTTAAATGAGGACTAGTGATTATATAAGCTTTCTTTGGCCTTTTTTTGATCCGTACTGTTTAAGCACATTTGTTTATGTCAAAAACTCGCTGAATCAAATTGTGAAACTCATAGCTTCAACATTGTGATTTACGTTTGCGTCAGTTCTAGTGAACTGAATGCAAAGTTATCACCTTTTTTTCCCTTTACAAGGATATCGAACTCAACACACCTGTGCAACAGTTGGCGACAAAGTTATTATTCATTTATTGTTTGATTGATGCTTTGGTTTTGATTTGTGCTTATATGGCCTGTGACTTACTTGGGTTAGGAAACTGTGCAGATGTTTCCAACAATCAGGAGTTGCTGGCTAAGATGGACTCAATGTTACAGGATGGAGATAATATTGAGTGCCCGGTTTGCCTCTCTCCTCCAACTCATACCATCATCACCTGTTGTGCTCACATCTTCTGCAAGTCTTGTATTCTAAAATCCCTCAAGTGCCTCAACCCCCGTTGCCCCATTTGCCGTAACCCCCTATCAAAATCTGACCTCTTCTCCGCTCCAGTACATTCTTCTAACGATGACAACCCCACATTCTCTTCTGCTAGAGCCATGTCTTCAAAAGTTTCTGCACTGTTGAAATTGTTGGTATCTTCTCAAGAAGAAAGCCCATCTACAAAGTCTGTCATTTTTTCGCAGTTTAGGAAGATGTTAATCCTGCTTGAAGAGCCGTTGAGGGCGGCTGGTTTCAGCGTTTTGAGATTGGACGGGTCGATGACAACCAAAAAGAGATCTGAAGTAATAAAAAAATTTGGAAACTGTGGCCCAGGTTCTCCTACAGTTCTTCTAGCAAGCCTCAAGGCCGCTGGTGCAGGAATAAATCTAACTGCTGCTTCAAGGGTGTATCTGTTGGAGCCATGGTGGAACCCAGGTGTTGAGGATCAGGCCATGGATCGCGTGCACCGGATTGGACAGACAAAGGAAGTTAAAGTGGTGAGGCTGATAATGCGGAACAGCATCGAGGAAAGGATATTGGAGTTGCAAGAAAAGAAGAAGGATTTGTTGAGGGGAGCATTTGGAAAGCAGGACAATGAGTTGAGGAAGACTCGCATGGAAGATCTACTAGCTCTCATGAACCTGTGAGCTTTGCACAATGCACAGTTGGAAACTTTAGAGTCTGTATATGATCCAAATTGCATGGTCATGATTTGTTTTTCATTTGTTTTGTATCTTTGTCAAGCATCTCATGCATATAGTAAGTTTTGAATGTCTGCATATGCATTTGATTCTTACTTTTTCTGAGTGGTCGTGCAGCCATTTCAAGTAGGGTATACTAAACAATATACAGGCCATTATAATATCTTAAAGCCAAGGGGTTTAGCCTTTAATTTTGATTGGCCATTATAATATAGTAAGTTATTCTTTTTTTTTTTCATATATTTTCAGTTTTGTCTCCACTTATCTAATGCAAACTATCTACTTAAATCTCTTTATCGAAACCACTCATGTCTGTTTCCCACTTTTCAAAGTTCCACATTTCCTTCTTTGCAACAACTCTCTTTTTTACTAAAAACGCTACCTTTCTCTTTCTATTCCTATTCTCCTCTTTTCTTTCGAATGACATTAGCTCTTAGATTACAAACAGGTACTCCCATAACCATTTCTTCTTTAACTTTTAAAAAAAAAAATAATTTATGGATAATTTTTTAATGCATGAATATTAAAGTTGCAATGTCGGTCATACATATGCTGAGCAAGGGTTATTTGGCAGGTCTTACACTGATTGAAATTAGTAGGGATTCCCCGAAATTAGCTTTCGGGAAAGAGAATTTCACCTTTGGAAGCTCTGTACTTGATCTCTCTCTGATGGGACAATTTTAGGGATGTAAATTCAGCTTGTCTGGTCCTGGCAGGTTTAATTATCGGACACAGAGTTTGGCCCAGGCACAGGACAAATGGAAAATGTGTTTATCTCCTTGTGCTATAAATGTTTGACTGTGTACTAGCAAAAAGAGAAGAAAAAAAAAAAAAAAAAAAAAAAGGTTTGACTGTGATGTACTTTTAGGTCCTGGGCAACCCATTTAATTATTTGGCCAGAATGTTGTGTCCGGATCAAGCCTGTGGGCCTGAAACATAGCCCAATGCTGGCTGGGCTCGCATCTGGCCTGGTCCATGAGTAAATGAAATATGCTAATATGAAAATAGAACATTGATTAGCACCAAAATCTGATTCTATTCCAGATCCTGAGTGGAATAACTAATTATGCGATTGAATTGGGGCGAGTCAAAATGTGTTGAACCTAGATAAGCTACAGGAAACGAGTTCTAAGGTGTGATTTAACATAGGAAAAAAGCAGGCAACCATATTTGCAGTTGATCCATAGCAGAACATTGATTAGCGCTAAAAGTCCAATATGGATGTCAATGTGATACCATCTCGGTATCATTACATTGAAATATTTCAATTTCAGGTAATTCATCAAACTGTAAATATAATGTGAGAATGTGATCATTTCATCGCTCTAGAGGTCGATTCATTGATGAACTCTATGGGTGCAGAGACATTCTCCATCATGAGAGAGCACTGACAAGTTTTGTTTAGCATTTGTTTAGGTTGGTAATGAGCTCCAATGACAGTCAAAATTGATAGAGAATCAATCGAATTTGATAGAATATTGAGAGGCTAAAATCATAATTGGGACGGTCAAAATTCCAAATACTCCGCGCTTAACAAAAACGATCATATATCTCTAAATCCATATTAAATTAAAAATTAAATACTGTATTGGTTAGATCCTTATTTATTATAAACAAACGTGATTATAGAGAAATGAGACCCCAAGTTTATATTAATAGGGTCTCATTTAAGAAATCATGCTAACGATATGGTGCATGTTTCCATGTGGCAACTTGACATGAATTGAATATTTCATCTCCCATGTGTTGAAAGTCTTAACACATGGGAGATGAAACTTCTTGCACTGGAATTATCACATCTTTGAGAATATTGAATAGGTTGGATCATAAATTTGGAGCTCACAAGAGTGCAGGTAATCAAAGAGTGGGATTTAGATGTTTTTGTTTTGTCTTTAATTTTTTTATAGGTTTCGTGATATTTGTGAGGATATAAGATATGAGACATTAGATCCCGTGGTTTAACAAATATAGGAGAATATTAGACGGCTTAGACCAAAAAAAATAAAAATAAAAATAAAAATTGATCTATAGAATTAGTTTTCCTTTTTAGACAAATATATGAGAATATTAGATAGTTTCACACATTTCCTCAATCTATGAAGACTTAAGATACTAAAATAAACTTCTACAGTTTCGTTAGTCTAATACAAGATTTTAATTGTTCGTATTATGAATTTGGAGCCCACAAGATTGCAAAAACGAAAAATAAAAAAATAAAATAATAACAATAATAACAGAAACTGTTATCGATGTTATTTGATCCCTCGAACCATTGCACACACACGAATAAGCATTCTTTTATACTGGTCACATACTCTAAGACCTGTGACAATTCTGCGCTAAAAACTGCTCTATCTATGCATTTAGTTTTCACACTTGAATTTACACTTGTGAAATATTAGAGATATCAAATAAACATTGTGTACTCATTTTACATGTGTAAATGGATGCAAACAAACGTACTTCTAAAATCTGATTTAATGAACTTAAGGTGATTTTTCTAACGAGCAATTGACTTGATCAGTATTCCTACCGTGCATCTGTTGGTGATTTTGTCTATTGTATTTATAATATTATATTACAATGAATGATCACATATCCATAGATTCTTTATGGTTAGCAGTTTATAAATTGAGAGAGATATTCATGAGCACTTAACAAATGAGAGAGATATTCATAAGCACTAGCAACAAAGGCCCATACTAAGCCCAGGCTCTAAAAATATTACTAAAATCTTTCATCAAATTGCGACCCCCTTTGATTGGTTAGGAAAATAAACTAAGATCATTTAAACTTTGTGGCAAACTTAACTAAAAATTATAATAAATTTTAATAAAGGAAATTCATTGGGTAAAAAGAAAAAAATTAATATGAAACTTGATAAGAATACATTGAACCTATGTTGCCTGGGGCCGTATTTTGAAAAAAATGATCTAAGATAATTATTGACTTAAAAAATAAATACAATATTTTTTAAATTATTCTACAGAAATTATTTGAAAATTCTATATATTAGTTTCTATTTTAGTGATCAATTTTGCAATAGCTAGAAATTTAGATTTAGAAAGAAAACTTTTCTTTACTATTAATTACAAAATTTAATTATAAACTTGATAATTGAAGTTAAGATTTTTATTTATCAAGTCAATGGTTCTATATATCCTATGACTTTTGCTTATATGTCTTATATTTGGGCTAGGTTACCTTCTGTACTATTTCTTTAATTAGGTAATATATTTTTAAAAAAATGGAAAGATGGACCATGTAAAGTCAAAGTTTAGGGTCCAAATTGTCTTTGCACTTTACCCCTTTAACATTTACTACACTCTCTTGTCTGACATTGATTAAGAGTTTTTGTTTACTTGGCTTTTTTTTGCATAAGCACAAATTATCTGCACATCTAAAAGAGAAGGTGATCAAAAGTTCAAAAATAGAAAAACCAAAAATAGGAAAGACGACAAATCTACAAGAGGTTAATCCAAAAAAAAAAAAAAAAAAAAAAACCCTCAACAGAATCCCAATCTTCCCTTGGTGTCCTTTCTAATGATTATATAGTTTCACCAATGATGATTTTGTAAAAAAATGAAAAATAAATTTTATTAATAATTATTTATAATAACAAAACAATATAAGATAAAAAAACCAAAATAATAATAAAAAAAAGAGAAAATAGAATCAACAAATTGAAGGATTCAAAACATACATAAGAAAACATATTGGTAAAGAAATCAATGAGAAGTACATTCGGTTAAACACAAAGACTACCCATCATCATAATTTCTCTAACTATTGCTATTATCTATGGATTTAGTTTCTAACTTATCTTATTTTTTGGGTCAGTCTCAAGCTTACGGAAAATGAGCTCTCTCAATAGAAACTAAGCTTAGCCCAAAAAAGGAAGAGTCACAATCTACGTTGCCTTATTGAAAGGCTTAATTGTTCTATTTTTTTTCATAGTTACACATTTGAAAAACCCAAAATGGGGCCTTACAGGGGAAAAAAAACACATTGAATGCACTATAGATTCGACAATCTATACGTGTTTTTACCTACCGAGATAAAGCCAGGTGCCTCCTTTGTTAACCAATTAATTAGATCTAGTAGTAAAATCTGTAATAAAGACAACCCATATATAGATGGCAAGAGTACAATGGACCTTATTTTCATACAAATGAAAAAGGAAAGAGATAAACGATCGCTGTATTAGAATAGTACCCGAAGAGAAACATATGGAGGGAAGAAATGTTGAAGAGAGGTGGACTTTGTTGCTGCAAGAGATTCTAAGTGCATATGGTTGAAGAAGCCCATATTCTCAGTGAAATTGTCCATGTTTTTGTCTGATTATAAACTTGGAAGTTAAATACAAGAATGAGAATGGAGATTTGGAATATGTATTAAGGGGGCTTTGGATGACTGGTTGATATTGAATGTCTAATCCTTATATCATGGAGCAGGTATAATTAATTAAAAGCAAGTATCATGGAGCAATTTTTACATGCAATCACTATGGTCATTTCAATCCCACAACTATCATGGCCTTGATAAGTTAAAAGAGTGGGTCCCACATGATTAATTTAAATGTCTATATAATTAACAACGCGTACCATGAAGTATCCGGTTTCCGGTTTGCATTCATTATGGCTATCTGGATCAACAATTTTTCTTTGCAATCATGTAGCCATTTGGATCCCACAATTGTTATGGTCTCGAATAACTTAATAGAGTGGGCTCCACCTAATTAATTTAAATAGATATATAAATACCAATAGGCATCATGGAGTAGTTTCGTTTTGCATTCATTATAGCCTAAATAAGTTAAAAGGTAGAACCAATAGTCATTGACAAACATTATGATGGTCAAAATCAATTGAACAAATCAGGATTAATTTCTCAATTGAAATAGTCCCTTTCATATTTATATATTTATATATATTTATATATATATATATATATATATTGGAATAGAAAGTAATCGTGTTCCCTCGTCAGTGCATTTTACCATCATTTGTACCAATCTCTATTGGATATGCTAAATTGGATTCTATATCCATAGAGATATGGTCAACTGGATTTTATACTCCCCATCAAGTATTGTAAAGATCCAAAGTCACTGCCATATACGGTTGGATCATTAAAAGGGGACCCAACATATTTGGAAACAACATATTGCAATTCTATCCAACAATGGATAAACCATTATCAAAAGATCAAGAGGATTTTATGGGAAAAAAAATCCCTTAAATGGACATTGCACGAAAAACAGTATGTGATTTGTCCCTTAAATGTCGAGATCTAAAACAGAAAGATTTTATCTTCATCTTTTAATTTTTTTACAGCATACTCATTCTGCAATTTCTGCAGGATTTTTATTTCCTAGTGGTTTCGTTTTTCTTGGGAAAACTGAAACTGAAGATTTTACTTAATATGGTCTCTAATTTCTATTGTTCGGTTATGAGAAATATTTTTTACTTTAAAATGTGTTTCTACTTATGGTGTTAGACAGTTTTCCTATTAGGGCATGATTGCTTGCATAGAAATACATAAGAATTGAATACATATGAATTGAGATAATTCATGCGGCCGCCAAAGGTGAAACAACCAAAAATAAAGATCAAGTAACTTGGTCTTAAATAGAAATGGGATCGATTGAAGATTAAAAAATGAATTTCAAATCATCACCCAAGTAATTAAATAACTAGAAAAGTCAATGTCTCATCTACGTCTCCACCTTATTTCCTTCCCTCTTCACCTCATATCCTTCATCCCTCCACCTCTTTGAAAGTCCTTCCGAAATTCATTTGAGCTTGAACTCCTATATAATCTAATGCTATGGGGGATTATTAAATCTAATTGCTCCAAAGCTTGCATTGCGGCATAAGTTATCACCTCAAGAAATGAAAACAAAAACAATGAAAAAGCATTCCCCCAGAACTATTTCAATCTTCTTTATGGAAAAATGCTTCACACGTATGTACCTTGGAGAGATTATTAAATGTAAAATAACAAAATACAGCTACAGCACTCAGCATTTTGTCTTCAAAAGTATCCACTAGATACCAAAAAACAAAAGGAGGTGCAATAATAGAAATTATTATTCTAAAGATTCTACCCCTTCATTTTAGGGCCTTAAAATTTAATGATTGACGTATTATGCCAAACATTTTATCCCTTTTAGGTCCTCAAAATTTAATGGTTGCATATTGTGTAAAAATAAAAAAAATCTAAGTAATTATGATTAACATAATAATATTGTCACAAACCCATGACAATTATCATCATCGTCGTCATCATCAAATTCTTGTCGCAAGTATGTTGGGTTCTACATCAATTTTATTTCTTCATTCCGATCTATTCCGAGCCAAATTCTCGAATAAATTGTGTTTTCTCGTATGAAATTTTACTGCATCCATCAACGTCATCTCCTGCCTGCACCTTTTCCTTCCTTGATGAGCCATGATAATATTATATATACTAAAACATATTCATTGTATTTTTATTTATTGACAGTAGTATATTATCTAAATCCATTTATTCTCTTAAACATTTTTCCTATAGTATCTCATAAAAACCTAAAAATATGAGATTTACCCCGGCAAAGATGATTATTAATGGTCTACGTGTTTGTGGGTCCCACTAGAAGAAATCAACGGCTGGAGTTGCCCCATGCATGAATCACGCACGAACTGGGTTAACTACAGCAGCAATTGAAGTAAGCACCCACGTGTTAGACATGCTACACGCTGACAAAACATAACAGCGAAAAGGACTCGTTGCCATCTTATTTTTATCTACTTAACACGTCGCATTAGAAGGGTTTGAGTTTGGTGGACTGGGGCCAACACATTTGCTTTTGGAATAACAATCTGCAATCGCCTGTGGTCCCCATTGTGGTCTTCTTATCTGGATCGTTCATTTCAGATTAATTTAAAATAAGAAATCTATATTTCTTATATGGTTTTTTTTTTGGGGGGCTTGTTTCGTTGTCGGGGAATTTCTGATTCAGTTTTCCCCTGTGAATTCATAATTTTCTATTTAATTGGGTTAAGGTGGTTGGAACTTTTCTTTAACCTAACCAATGGGCTCCGCCCCAAGACAACCTACGCAGGTATGAAGAGGAAGCCCACGAAGTCAGGATGATAGGCTACATAAGTGGGAAGAGAAGCTTTAGCATTGACATTTTGGAATTCGTTTACTTGGAAGACAACATTTGAAATTCTCCAAATTCTTTAGAGAGCATATCCCAAATGCTTGCAACCAAATAGACTTGTTAGAATTCTCCATATGCCATCCCTAGCATGTGTGATTTCAAAATGGTCAGGGCCTGTTGGCATTTGGAATGGTGGTTTTTTTTGAGAATTTTATGAGGCAAAAGTATAAGTTAGGATGCCTATTTTATTAATTTATTTAAATTAAATATGAAACTCCAACAAGGGAAATTCCAGTCCTAGGGCTGTCAAAGGGCCGGGCCGGGCCGGGCCGGGGTTTGTCCTAGCCATACCCTTAATATATGCAGGGTTGGGCTTGAACAGCCCAAAGCCCTCAGAGGGCCTTCACTCTCTAGGCCCTTACCCTACCCTTAAGGGTCAGGGCAGGGCTCAGGGCTTCAAAAGAAAAAAATTATATTTTTTAACATTGTTACCAAAATCTGAGTGTGATCGAGCATTATCTTGTCTAACCTCAACTGCAAAGAAACCATTAAAAAAACATCCGTTATCTTGTCTAATCTCAATTACAAACGAACCATTAAGAAAACATTTGGAGAATATAAGTATTCTCTAACGACTTTCTTTTATCGGATAAAGTCATACATGCTTTGGTGACTTGGGTTGGGTTCTAGACATATGATTTTATTTATTTTGACAAAGAATGAAAATGGTTAAAGAGTATAATCTATTTCACACATTTAATATGAGTTTCATATGAATTTCCACATATGAAATCATTCCAGCGATGTCTTATCTTTGAGAGTTTTAAACCATTTACACTCACCTACCTTTTATCAATCGACATTATTTTTAATTAAACACCGATCTGACTGTTACGCATTCTTGGATTTCAGTTACAAAAATAAATACACTTAAAAAAAATACTATTAGTTTAAACTTTTAAGAATTGAGAGTTATAATTATCTCATTAAAAGGATGTTTGGATCACCCCATATCTTTAAAGTTCCATGCGCATACAAACTAACTCTATGAATTGATTAACATCCTAAGCAACTCTATATAGGAAAAAGTTTATCATTATTAATAGAAATGAGTACACCCCCTTTTGCACTAACAATGATTTATAAAAATAATATAAAATACCTAAATAAGAAGCAATAAAACTAAAAGAAAGGGATTAGAAGCAAACCGTGCAACACTTATTGATTCTGTATTAAGTACAATACATAACTTAAATAGTTAAATATAGATGAAATGAACCAAGTATGTATGTATGTATGTATGTATAGATTTTTTAGGATATTTTTTAATGGGTAAGTGGGTATGAAATTACCTTCATATCCCCCACATTACTACAAAGTGACTATGATAAGGGTATTTTAGTATATATTTACATATATGTATATATTGTATATAAAATAAATAAAAGTAAGAGGGCCAGGGCCAGGGCCGAGCTAGGATAGTACTGTCCAAGCCCGGCCCTCAAATCTCAGGGCATGCAAAAAATTGTCCAAGCCCAGCCCTAGGGCTTTTCGTTAGAAACAAAAGCCCTCATTTTAAGGGCTCTTTGAGGGCCGGGCCTAGGGGTGTAAATCTGGCCCGGCACGGCCCGTAGAAGACTGGGCCCACTCGTGCCAGGGCCGGCCCGGCCCGTGTATGATATGAGGCCCGTGCTGTGCCAGGCCTAACCCCTTAGGGGTCGGCCCAGCACGGCCCTGGTCGTGCCGTGCTGGGCCGGGTAGCACATGGGCGGCCCACATATTTAGCTTTCATTTTTTTTTTTTTTAAATTTGGATTTTGGATGGACACAAAGTCACAAACTTAGACTTAGAGTCTTAGACTCTTGGACCAAATTCATTAAAATAAATAAATTAAGAGAAATAAATAAGTAGAATAACACTAATGATGTTTTGAAAAAATACATTAAATAAATTGTATTTCCTTGAAATTTAAGTTACAAAAGATAAAAAAAAAATTACAAGTTTGAACTTGGAGTCTTGGATCAAGAGGGAGGGTGGATGTGCAACATCACCTTTTGTTTGGTTTCTGCGTGAAGAAGAATATTTGTTCTTTATAAGGCTTAATGATGCATAATTTATCCAAAGATTGATCTGGGATTTGTTATAATTAATGGTTTTGACCGGTTTTTGAGTTAGGTGAATGGTTTAATTTGGACCAAACCTTCAATGCACCGGTTCCATATTGTGTTTAAATATTGTTTAGGTATCAGTTCTAGTTTCACTGCATAATATCAAATTCATAGATGACTGACATTCATCACATAAGGTTTTCAAAATCAGTTCTGTTTTGGTCCATCTAGATTTCCATCATTTGCTTCGCTAGGCGCCATGGAGTAATATTTTCAGACCAGATAGGTTACTGAAGTGCTCATTTCTTGGTTGATCTATTTGATAGATGGTTCTAATGGCCCATTTGGAGGTAGCCATCAAGGGCAGGAAAAGTGGCGCTTGTGTCTTCTAGTCAGTTTCTTTGGATGACATTTTGTCCCAATTCACACTATTGAATGCCTTGAATAGCAAATGCCTGGCAAACAAAAGCTCTCTTTGATCACAGTGCATCCTATTTGATACTCTGTTATTCCCTTGGCCTGTTATCAGGCCCAGCTTTATAGTGGAGTGAATTGTGAAGAGAACTAAATTTTAGAGGCTACTGAACTTTAATGAGGTTAGATAATATAGTTGTTTGGACAGAGTCCTTTTAATTTTCATCGTCCCCGTATCTCATTGAACTGGGCCGTGCCTGGGCGTGCCTCGTGCCGGGCCGCCCGCGGGCCTGGGAGGCCTGGCAGCCCTGGCCCAGCGCGGCCCGCTGGGCACTGCTGGGCCGGGCCGGGCTGGCCAGTTGACCAGGCACTGCCCAGGCACGATTTTTCCGTGCTAGGCCTGGGCCGCCCCCCAGATTTACACCCCTAGCTGGGCAGGGCCGGGCCCATTTCTTAGGGCCAAATTGAAAGGCCTACTTGCAATCAAGCAGCTCAAGTAGGATTCTTCTGATAATCATCCATTTTGTTGAAAAATGGTGAGTTTCAAATCAGATCAATGCGTTGCTTCGGTCCCATACAGTGATATGCTTAATTAAGGTAGTTGCCATCTACATTAACGGTGTAGATCATCCCAGGCGTGACTCCCTATAAATGTTTGAAAACTGCCGTTTCTGAATTTGACTGGTCATTTGTACTGTACATGTAGTGTAACATGCATGTAGTAATAAATAATAAAATAAAGGTAGAGGTTTTCTCCCACGTGCCCCTTACACTTTTTTTTTATTTATTAAAAGGCCCCCCGAAGAATCAGCAATTAAATTCCTCCTCTTTCTTGGTTGCTGGTCACTAGGGATGTAAATGGGTCCCCAATTCTCTAATTACTTAGAGGTTTTGATCAGTTAAAAATCTGATCTGGATCCTTATTTAGGCCTCGATAAGTAAATGGGTCCGATTCCACCTTGGTTTAGACACGTGGGCCTGGGACTGGACATATTACCTCAATTTTCTAAAACTTCTCCTAAAAACTATATTTTCTTAATATTATTCTCTACCTAGACCCGGACTCGGATCCAAACCCGTCCCACTTCCAGTTTCGGTTCCGGAGCCAAGAAATTGGTTCCGAAACAGTTTCGGGTCCGGATTCGGTTCCACCTTCTCTTTAATGGTTCAGGATCTGGATCCACCAGAGACTCGGATCAGAACAAACCCGTTTACAACCCTACTAATCACAGGGATTTTGGCCTGGTAAATCAAATGAGATGCTATTTCTTTTAATGTGCAAAATACCCTTTATTTAGCTGATAAAGGCAGGGTGTGGGCTGTAGCTGTACAGTAATTATTATTTTATTTTTGAAAAAAGCACGTTCAAAAGCAATTGGGAAAGTTGATGTATCACTTTTGGTGGAGCCATGTCATTAGATGGATTATGATAGGCCACTCAATCATCCAAACAATGTGGAGCCCAACAAAATGTCTTAAAAAGCCAAACAACATTTTTAAACAAAACCATTTGTACTAAAAAAAAATTCCTTACTTCTTAAACTGAATATTAGGGAATTCTAGATAAAGTATGACAAATGATCATGAGTGATTATACAAAACCTAAAAAAAGTATGGGATATATTCATTTTCCTTCTATAAGAAGGATTTGAGTCTTGATCCCCTGAGGATCTCACACGCAGTTTTATAAAAATCTGAAAACACTCACCCTATTTATGGGATGTCCTAAAATTTTTTACCGAAAATAAGTTGGTTTCACCCCAAGATTACACATAACATTAAAAACGTAATCAATACAATCTTATGAATAATTAATCATATTCATCAATCAATAAAAATCTCAATCTTGCCGTATAACTAACTCATTATGGAGTAAAATTTGAGACATCTCATAACTAAGATGGGCATTGGGTGGCTGTCATAAGGTGTGTATTTGCTCCCCACATTAATGTATTAGAATACCACTCTAAACTTACCTTGGATGCATGTGTCTTGATTTCGTGCATGCACTCAAAGGAATAATCCTGTCCGAATTCCGATTATATACCACTAAAAAACACTCGTAAAAAATAAAAAATGGACAGCTTGTATTTTATTAGTAGGCCCCACTATGGGTTCCGCTCCTTCAACTCATGGGAAGCATGTCATACATCCATGAGGGGACCCATCATAAATAAGGGAGGTTGTTACTGCCCTTGAAACTTTTCAAGGGTCCATTTGTAATTACATGAAATGTAGAGGGGTCCAATTGAAAAATCTTAAAACCCGATAGCAACATGTACACTGACGAAGAATCGCATATATGATATGACACAACGACTGTTTCCTTTTCCCTCTGTTACTCAGAAACATCGAATTTTTCACAATTAGAAGGAGAGAGAGAGGGAGGGATAAATAGTCCAAGACAAAAAAACGAAGAAAGATTTTCTCTGCCATATTTTCCAAATTTAGAGCCTCCCTCCTTCAAAAAAATCCCACTTTTCCCGGCATTTTTCCTTTTGGTCGACGAAATCTGAAGAAACAAGTCGGTTCCGTCACAAAATCGGATCCCATTTCGATTGGAAGACTCTCCTGATATCAACAAGATCTTGCTCGTCTCTCTTGAATCGATTTTGGGAGGCATCGATCAAACTCTTTCTTGTTTCCTTGCTCTTGCAAAGCTTCCCATCTGGGGTTGTTTTTTTTTTTTTTCCTCGGTTGGAGAGGTAAATAAGCTTGTTGTTTTCTTTGAATCCGATCAGGAATTTGAGTTTTCTTGGTTTCTTTTTCAAGATAATGATTTCTTATCGTGTAAGGCTCAATACCCATTTGGATTTTTTTTTTTCATGTTGAAATGGATCAGATTGGGTTGTTTGAGATTATGCTGAACTTTTTCAGATGAATTTGTGATACCCATTTTGGGTTTTGAATTGAAACAGTGAATCTCTCGTTTTAAGACCCGATCAAAGAACAGACCTATATTTTTATTTCTTGGTTCTTGATAGAAAAAGGGTCTTTTTTTTTTTTTTTTTTGTTTTTTGTTTTTACTCAAGAATCTGATTCTGAGGTCTGTTTTGTCAGATATGGGTGTCATGAAATCGGATGCCTTGGATTCTTGGCGGACATACTTTCGCAATGCTAATTCGAATATATTTGATGTGATAGAGTATGCAATTCTAGTTGCAGCATCTGATTGCCCAAAGGAATTCCGGCTGCGGCGAGGCCGCATCGCGGAGAGACTGTTCTCTTGTCAATTGACCAGATGTGTTGGGTGTGATCATGTTCAAGTTGCAGTGCCAGAGCGAGAAGAGGAAGAGGAAGATAATGAGGAGGGTCATGGGTTTAAAGAGAGTCTTGGGTGCAATGAGGGTTTTGATAATAATAAGGAGGAGAGCAGGGGGATTAGCAGCAAGAATGATGGGAGAGTGACGGATAGAGCAGTGAGCAATTACAGTTATGATGAGGCAGAGGCTCTCACAGATGAGATTGAAGAGGAGAGTCAGACTGTTGCAGAGGTTCTTAGGATTAAAGGGGTTCTTGAAAATCGCAGAGAAGAGGTTTATCTCTCCCCCCTTTCCTTTCCTTTCATTTCTATTGCAATTAGTTGATTATTGCAAATTTGGGATTTCCATTTTCAGGATAAGTGGGCATTCTTTGGTAATGTTATTCAGAATTTGATGGTTTCATTTTGAGGATTAGAAAATTTCTAATTGGGAATGGGTTGTTCTTTGCTTGGATGGTTACATAATTTCTTAATTTAAGCTAATGAGAAACAATCTTCTCAATAAGATTTGTTTTGAGGTTTCTAGTGATGACTTTGATGAGAACTTTCTCAATAAATTCCTTTTTTCTTTTTATACTTATCCTACTACATTGCTTAATTTGGTTGTGTTTTTGTGTTTTAGCCTTTTAGGTAATTTATTTGTGTAGGTTTTTATGGACTAGTTGATTTTTGTTCTTGTTTATGGTTTTCTTGGTTGCAAAATTACATGAAGGGCTTTCCTTGTATGTCAAATTTAAATTTTCCTGTGATGCTTTTGATTAGAATGTCTGGATTTGTTTAAATATAGCACTGAAAGAAGATCGATTTTCCTTTTATTTATAATGGTCTGATCTTGATGTGACTTGATTTGCTTGGTTTTGTTTAACAGTCCGATGGTGTATTGTTTGAATCACTGAGGAGGCTACAACTGATGGGGCTTACTGTCGAACACCTGAAGGTGCAAATTGAATATCTTTGATCCTAGTTTTCCTTCATATATTTTAGGGCCTACTAGTTCTATTTCGGCGACTAATACTTATTCGATGAATTCTATTTTTTTACTAGGCAACTGAGATAGGAAGAGCGGTCAATTGTGTGCGAAAGCATGGGTCAAAGAATATTCAGCAGCTTGCCCGTGCTCTCGTCGAGTAAGATTGTTGACTGATCTTTGTTCTTAATTTTATCCATCCAATTATTATTTTTTTTTTTCAAGAATCATTTCTTCTGCTATTTATGAGAGTTAGCAAACCTAGTACTTTGGTAAATGTGTAAACTTATCAATTTCTTGCATTAAAAGTGACAACCCAGTGCATAACAGTGTTCATGCGTTCTCTATACTTGATCTCTGCCAGCAGTAGACAGGGTTAGACTTCTTATGTATTTCTTAATGGGTCTGGACAATTTTTGTTTGTGTTAATAGTACTTTCTATTGGCTTAGGAAGATTTCATAGATTAAAACCCTTCTCTTTACTCATTAGGTGGGTTAAAAAACATAGTTATATTGTCTCACCACACTACTAGAGACACCATTCCCTGACAGGACTGGTTCAAGCACTGCTCATCCTATTTATATTAGCCACGTGCCATGTACCAAAAAAATACTTGGTTGTATTTTTAGTATTTCTTTTGCTTTCCATTTTCTTAAAAATTTCTGATAGGTGTATTCTAGGGAAAGCTCTAAGATTTGTCCTTACAATTGAATTTTTTTTTTTTTTTTTTTGTTATGGCAGAGGGTGGAAACGAATGGTGGATGAATGGTGCAACTCTGGATCTGCTGTTACTGGTAGGATTTTTTTTCCCTGCTATATTTAAATTTGTGGATTGGCTCATGAATCAACTGGACTAGTTTTGTCATATAAAGCATGCGATTACCTCTCAATATCGAATTAGAGAGATTGTTTAGGTAGGATTGTTTAGGTAGGATTTGAATGAACATTTTGGATTAATCAATGTCAAGTTCCAAGTGGTGCCAATGTTATTGTGGAAAAAATGGATCCTTCCCTACATATAGCTAGGTCTTGTAATGATATGGCTCCTGCATTGCAGTTTATGAAACATATTACTTATTGAGTGTATGCTTGCAGAAGGTTCACCAGACTCTGTCATTGTCAATGCCTCTGTTGTAGATGAGGAAGAAGGGCTCCCTTCTCCTCCACTCGATGAAGGAGCTTTCTTGGCTACTCAAACAACTTCAATGGAGCTCTCTGAGGTACACATGTTTTGATACAATGGACCATTTTTTTACGTAAAGAGAGAACCTTAGTATGATTTATTTTGTTTTTCTCTCATTCTCGTTATTTATTACTAACTGAGTTTATTTGCCTTTTTATTGCCCCTATATGAAGTTCTTCGAGGGCATGGATGACGATGGAAGTGAGTCAATCCTTTTTATTTTACCTAATATAAAGTTTATTTTGTTGTTTTATTAGTTAATTCTTTTTTGTCAACGTGTTAAAACATTCTTGTGTTGGGGATTTCATTGCAGATCCTCGTAACACCGGCGCATTGGACATGAGTCATGGGAAACAACAACCTCCACATAGGACAAATCTCGCTAGAGAAAAAAATCAAATCCGCCAGCATGAAGTCATTAATAGGCAAAGCATGTTCTCCAACCATCCTTCAGGGTCAGTTAGACCTCCAAAGGAGAACTCTGAATATAAAGCCAATGCAGGTGCAAAGCCACAGCAAGGAAGAGATTTGGTTGAGGTTCAAAAGAAGTCCCCAGCAATCATTCGACCAGATGTAAGTGTCTTAAGATGAGTAATCCACAGTTTTTTTTAATTTTTTAGAGCATTCAATCTGATCTTTTGGCATTATGGTTTACAGAAATCCAAGTGCTCGAATGAAATATCAGCTGTGAAGCTTGAAGCCTCAAAGAGGAAGCTTCATGAACGTTATCAACAACTTGAGAATGGTATGTTTCTCCACAAGTAATGTGTTACAATGCTGAATCGTGTGATTAACCTGAGACCATTTGTACATGTGGGCTCAACCTTTTGGTGGTGGAAACTGTTTAAACAATGAAGATAACCCAAAAGATCATCGCCATCCATGATTTGATATTATTTTGTCCTTGTTGAAAGTTATAGTTACATAATCAAATTTGTGAGATTTAAGCCATGACCGACCTTGTGTTGCCACTTGTTGGACGGTTTAGATTACCAAGAGTGGGCCCAACAAAGAGAATTTTATGCTATTCTGGCTTTTAATAGTACTCATTACAGGTTTGAATTGGGTCTTGATATGTATGTGTTTTTTTTTTTTTTTGTGCAGCGAAGAAGCAACGCACAATACAGGTCATGGAGTTGCACGATCTACCCAAGCAAGGGCTTGGAAATAGAAGCTTTCATTCCAAGTTGGCATTCAATAATAGAAATCGATCAAACATGCGGCGGTAGTTCTCATCTCCCTGACTAAGTACTGGAAAAGGGAGTCGACACTAGACACTTCAATCTTGATTCAATCATGTTTTCATCATTTTGGGAGAACACCCTTGCTATTTTTCACTCAACATTCAGTTTTAATGGGATCCAACTAAACTTTAAATCCAAATATACCAAAATGTATGAATTATGATTTTTGATTGTATCTGATCCAATCAAAGATTCTGGTACAATTATGACGGAAATGATAAAAATCGCCTCACATCGGTAAAGAAATGAAAAAAATACCCTGTTTGGGTAAGAGTTGTTACAAGATGAAAGTGTATATATTTTTATTTTTTTACTTTTTTGTTCTAGTTATGTAAAGCATTTTAGAGAAACTCTTAAAACCTTCGTATAAATGGGATACGGCTGTAATGGTGATGATTTTTAGAGGCATTCATTTGAATTAGAAAAATTCTACAGATGAGTAACAATAAATGCTGTGTAGAAATAAAAATACATTTTTGCATTCACTGGCTGAATCATTACGGATGATGATTGTAAAAATATGTGTTTTGAATTCTCTATAAAATGATATCGTCTAATATGGTTTTCTTCGTGATATGGGTTGATTTGATTTAGAATGTTTGAGGATGGAAAAGTAGCACATGAACTATCCACAATCGTGAGAGATGAAGAAAACCAAGGCAATAGAAGTAGTAACTGCAGAACAGATTGGCATTCGCGTAGCTAATCTTCCATAATTTGTATGTTATATTTGACTTCTACTGTTTGCAAAGGATGAAAAGAACCCTTCAATTGAATTTTAGCATGAAAA
This sequence comes from Persea americana, assembly GCA_029852735.1. Lineage (NCBI taxonomy): Eukaryota > Viridiplantae > Streptophyta > Magnoliopsida > Laurales > Lauraceae > Persea > Persea americana. Next base: position 19,939,926 of record CM056811.1, read on the forward strand.
AGGAATATTCTACTATGTTGTTGTTTGTTGCATGAGAACATGTTAGAAGCTGGCACGTGACTATCGTGGTGAGGGAGGTTTAGATGAAGAGAACCCAACCCTATAGATTAGGGAACTGATATATCTTCTATTGTCAACCCACAGATGCAGCAATTTGGATGTTGCTGGGGGAAATTGGCCACCAAGCTGACCTCAAACTTTGAACTAGCGAAGTAGTTCTGTGGGACCCACTAAATGTGCCAATCCCATGTAAGGATGGAGTTCAAAAGTCGTTAATTTCGGTCTGTGGGCCACACTAAATCAGAACAATTCAATGTTTTAAAGGCCTTAAATTTTGGAGCCTTCAAAGTAGGTGGTTATCATCAACAGTTTGTACTGTTTTTGCCACATTTTACTCATGTTGAGAGGTTTCAATTCCAAAGCAATTTCCTTGTCAACTAGGAAGAGGACATAATGTCACATAGAGGTAGGGTTCATTGGTCTCTCCGGGTAGGCGGGTTGTATAAATAGTAAGCTACTTGCCAAAATTGACCTTTTGACTCTTTTAAGCATCCAGTATTAAAAAAAAAAAAAAAAAGACCTTGAGAGTGACACTGGAAGTTATTTTAATCTGGATTCGATCCAAGCTATCCATTTTATTTTGATAAATCAATCAATCATCATCATCATCGTAAGAATGTTGTTATCTTAGAATTTATGTTGAGATTGTAATAAAATTTTATGCTGGTCGTCAATCTACGTAACGCTGCCCTCCTCTTTTACTAGGACTTGGAACCAACGGTGAAAATTGGTATAATGAAACTGAACTTTGGCGGATGACCCTTTTCTTTTAGAATCTAATGAGCTATGAAAAGTGGGATTTGGTGAGGCCCAATTGTCCCATCATATATTTGGGATGCTTTTTTTATTGTTTTCCTTTTTTGGTAGAAGTAGAACCCATCTTATATATATGTGTTTTTTTTTATTGTTTTAAATAAAACAACCATATATTTGGTAGGAATGAGAATGGTTGGTTCATGATTAAGGCTTTTTTGTTGTTTTTTTTTGTTGGACAGCTATCAGATGTATGGAAAAGCAAAAAATAAGTGGTCGAAATCTTGTATTTGTATCCCCACTAACAAGTCACAAGACTTCTTACGGTAGTCATTGACTTCTTCTCAAAGGAGCATTTGTCATCATAGGTTTTCCGATGCTCTATTCTTTTTATCTGTTTTTTAATATTCTTTTGGGTGGTTAAGAAATCAGTCACCAATGCCAGTGTCACCATTATTCTGAGAATACAGCGAGAATAGCATGTCTTATTTTAAAAATTTAGTGATCTTTTCTTTTACTATGGTTACAAATTGGAGTGACTCTGAGAATTGAAAATAGTGTGATATTGAAGTCAAAACGTCTTGATATCATCTCAAAGTTACTCTATAAATAATATGGTTTTCCATTTAAATATACTTTTAATTAGCTTTTCCTGGTATGTTTTTCTTGTAATAACCCAAGAAAAACCTAAAATTTTAAAAAATCTCTGTTGTCTAAACTGATAACATTGTTTGTGGCAATGTTTAAAACTAGAGAAGTAAATGTGACCGCAAGCCATGATTTGCTCACTTCAACTTGGCTTGAACACTAATTGGGCTAAACTGAGCCATGCTTGGTAGACATAGATTGAACGCAAGAAAGATTGAGCTAAAATTTGATTAGTAATCTTGCTAATAAACTAAGTTCAAACATGTTAAAAAGTATTTCTGATGCCTCTGCTAATGCCTTGATAGTTTGGTAGGTTGGTTAGCAATGAAAAACTAAAATGCTATCAAAGCAAGTAGTCACGAGTTTGAATTCCAGAAAGAATGATTCATTGCTGAAATGCGCGCCGACCACACTCTGCCCTAGGTAGTATTGATTAGCAGAGGAAATTTAATAAAGCATTGCATACCATTGAGGAGTGGGCTCCACCCAAGAAAAAGTATTCAAAAGTATATGCTGCCTCAAAAGAAACTTAATATGTACAATGTTAAGCTTGGGATAAGCTCATATATATTTTTAAACAACATACTTATTAACCACATAACAAACTTTGACTTAAACCCTTCAAAGTTTAAAGTTCTTAATCTAGATTTTTTCTTATTTAGTGTAACCCAACAGTGGGTATAAGTCAAGTTAGTGTAAAACTAGAATGAGTACCAATTCATTGGGTATAATGAATGTATGGGAGGTGGGCTGACCAAGGTGGTTCCCCGTGTGCAGTTGAATCGCTACCCTCATAAGTATTAAATTCCCTCCGCTGATCATTCCTAACAAAACCTAGATGTGTTGGTAGAGGCATGATAAATACTTTTCAATTTTCCCCTTTGGGCGAAGCCCACTCAAACACTCCCTAACGAGAACCTAAATGCACCATTTAGGCCCCTCAATGAGAACTTTGTTAACCGTCTGATGATCTTAATTGGCATTAATTGTGATAATTTTGTGTTTATAGGTGCCTTAGGTGGAATGAGTGAAATTTGGAATGAATGGGCACAAAACATGACGAATCGAAGCAAACTGCCTCCGAGCCACTGGGCGTCCAGATGCCAGGTCCCAAAAGTCATGCCTAGGCTACTGCTTGCTGGCGTCTGGACGCCAGGCACGGGTGGACTCCGTCCCCCTCTACGTTTTGAAGTAATTTTTGGAGCAAAACCTATAAAAAGCAAGCAATTCCGACGCCAGGCACGGGTGGACTCCGCCCTCCTCCAAGTTTTGAAGTAATTTTTGGAGCAAAACCTATAACAAGCAAGCCAAACTTGTTTTTAGGTCATTCACATCTTGAGAGAAGGACCGAAGGCTAATTTTGGAGGATTGGGAAGAGCGCCAATGGGGATTTCGTCAAGGATTCTTCGCCAATCTCTCTCCATGAGTAACTAACTCTCCATCGTAGGGTTGCAATGAAGCCATAATCTTGTATTTTGGTGATGTATAGGTTCTAGGGTTTTACTTTGAACGTTTTTGGTTATATGACATGAATGTTATCCATTGATTGGATTTTCTTTATTAATGCAATATCTATTTTTAGTATTTTAATCTTATAGATTCGAATACTAGTCATATAATGATGTTTGAATGAATGTGTTGTTAGATCTAAGATAATCTATGCAATATAGATAGGTTATGCCCCGATCTAAACCTACTTCCCTTATTTGTGGATTCTGTGAAGGTTTGTAATTAGAATGAGTTCTTAAAGCGTTGATAGTGAAACCCTAGGTCTATACTCTCCCGTCTATGAGGGTAGAGTGGATTCGTATCCTAAAATCTTTTCTTCAATTGAATCAAACATTGTCTTTAATTCGCTAATTTAGAAATCAAACCCATCAAATCAACACTTCGTTTTCTAGTAGGATTAGTTTAGGAATTAGGAACCAACATATCTTAGCCCTTTTGTGTTAGTGGATATGACACTTGGTTAACATCTTTGCTCTCACGAGTAGAGATAGTAGCTATGTATAAATTATATTTGGAAACCTTGTTTTGGGACGATCACTCTCCCTAAGCTGTAACCCGATCGGCACACTTTTGGCAACACGCACATTTTTGCACCGACTCGCTCCTCTTGATATTCGATCTCACAACTTGCTAGCTCTAATACCATATGAAGTTTCTTTTACTAACAATTCCTACCAAAATCTTAAGGCGTTAGTAGAGGCATCATAAATACTTTTCAGTATTTCTCTTCAAATAGAGCCCACTCCTCAACAATCGGAACCTTGAGAGCTATGTACCTTTGATGTTGTATATGCACTACTGTGTGCGATCAACACACAAATTGGGTTTATGTCCAATGTATTACACTACCAATAAAAGGTACTTCGTTTCGGTTCAACCTATAGTCACTGTGTGGATAAAATACCATAATGACGAGATTAAGGGAGAACCACGGTAATAGCATTAGCTGTTTACTTCGATCTCGGTAAACACTCAGCAGCTCGGTGGAGAATGCCCGCTCAAAGGGTATTAGCTTGGCAGCTCGACGTGAGTGCCAGCTCAGCAAGACTCCCCCTGGTCTCGGTAAAGATACCGAGGTCTGGAACTGGGCCATCATACTCCCATGAAAAGTACGGGCGTGCTCTGACAGATAGGGTGGCTCATTTATGACGATAAGAAGTTAGCTTTATCATCCCGTCACGTCAGCTGTACTACAACATGGAAGCTTTTGATGGGATGTGCTCTTTTTACCTACTACTTGGTGTCAGGGTAAGGCCCGATGAGACTTGACCCCACCTACCCCCACTCACAAAGAGAATGAACGAGGAATCATCTACAAATACACATGGGATTAGCCCCATGGAGGTACGTTAACACACAACACGAAAACCCTTGCTCTATCTCTCATTCTCTTCTCCATTCCTCTTGCTTAGTTTCCAAGAACTAACTCAGGCATCGGAATGCCTTCGGCTGACGGCAGCCAGGGGCTCTGACCCAAGCTATTTTTCTTCCCTTTCAGGTCCTTGGCGTTCGGTCTTCTCTAATCTACAAGCTCTACATCCTAATCTAAGTGGGTGATATTTTTACCACCTACAGTCACATATAAAAAAACTGATGGGATAAATTTAGCAAAGGCTTGTCTTACCATGACCTTGTCTTGGATCCTCAATACTTCTGTCACTCCATGCCCAAAGGGCAAAGAACCCGTTACTCTCTCTCTCTCTCTCTCGAAGTGCTACTGGGGGCTTTGCAAGAAAGTTAGAAGAGAAGACCAAGCACTCATCGTGGCGTGGGCTTACTACTTAGATGCTTTTAGTAGTTATTTAATTCGCATTTGGCTTAACAGTATTTATCATGGACATGATAACCAGTACACCAAAGGTGTGTCGTTTCTCGTTGTCTTGTACTAGGAAAAGGTCCTCGCAATGCCCTAATGCTCATACTGGATATGGGTCAAAATTCTTTAACCTGCACCCACAGTGGGTCAACCCAACCTGCCTGATCACATTTGATGTGCGTCAGATACGGGTCAACCCTAATTGACCTGCCTAACCCGTGTTTGAAACTATTTCTTATAAAAAAAGATAATAATAAATAACAAAGAAGCACCTCAAACTCCATCAATATGCAAGCTAATTAAGAAACTAAAAACAAAACTTCAAAAGTACAATTATTTGGAAATGAGAAAGTGGAGGCCCTCAAACAGAAAGTGGTTAGTCAGTTTTGAGAGTTGAAATGAAAACAATTTCCTAATTTAAATACATACTTTAAGAAGCTTTCTTGTTTTCAAGTCAATTTTCTTTCTACATGTTGGGAGATTGAAGGACCTAAAACAGACAATGGGTACTTGTTTGGATCCTTTGGGATGTGGACTTCTAATAATATCAGTAAAGGAAAATTTAAAACAAGTAAGGTTGTTCAGAAAATACATTAGAGAGTGGAGAACCTAAACAGAAAGTGGTCGACTTTAACCCAACTTTTTTTTCTAAGTTAGAAAACACTGACTTGTGACCAATGTAAGATCCTGGCCCTTATTAATCATAATTATTGGCTGATTATTATTGATTAGATGCTAATTAAGTTATTTTGTGTGTTAACTAAGTGGTTAGATGGATTAGAGGGGTTTTGAACCAAATTAGATGGCTAGAAGGACCTTTTTGTAATTTCAGGAGTAAGTGAGGGGTTGTTTATAATTTCAGAAATAGGGTGATTTTGGGTTTGCTAGGTAGAGAATCCCATGATGATTGACTTTCGTGTTTTGTCCGGGTCCACTAGAATTTCCAGCCCAAATGACCTTATATATATATATATATATATATGAGTTTGGCTCCCCTAAGCTCAAGCTTAGGGGTGCATAAGCTCAAATGTGCGAAACCAACGTGTGCTTTAAGTGGCTCACATCAAAGACTTTCAATGGCCCCGCCCTTTCTATTTCATTTTCCCCCATTTCAATTGAAAAGCTGTAATCAAAGCAAGAAAAGGTCCTCTGCCTTTGTCTCTCCCTCTTTAGGCGATCGAAAGTTTTCCTCTTTTGCCTTGGTCTCTAGCTCTCTCCACAGCCAGCGGGCTCTCTTCACGTCCGTCGATCAGCCACGTCTGGACTAGCACATCCTCCATCTCTGCAGGTGATATACAGTTTTTACTATGCTGCCTTGGTCTCGAGCTCTCTCCATAGCTAGCCAGCTCTCTCCACGTCCGTCGATTAGCGACGTCCGGGCCAGCACATCCTCCATCCCTCCGATGATCGACTGCCAGCCCGGTAAGTGCGTTACCTTTTAAATATGTATTTTTGTTTTTTTCCATTTCACCCACTTCATTTGAAATTTGTGTGTTTTTTTTTTTAAATGAAATCTAATTTCATCTCACCCATTTCCTCTCAAGTCTGTGTGTTTCCATTTCATTTCATTTTACCCATTTAATATGAAATTTGTGTTGCCATTCTTCCCCATTTCCTTTCAAATCTCTGCTTTTTTTTTTTTTTTTTGAAATCTTATTTCATCTCACCCATTTCCTTTCAAATCTGTTTTTTTCCATTTCATTTCATTTCACCCATATGAGATGAAATCTGTGTTGACATTCTTCCCTCTCAAATCTGTTTTTTTTTTTCCCATTTCACTCATTTAATTTGAAATCTGTGGTTTTTTTTTTTTTTAAATCTGATTTCATCTCACTAATTTCCTTTCAAATCTGTGGTTTTTTTTCCATGTCATTTCATCTAACCCATATGATATTGAAATCTGTGTTTTTTTTTCTTTTTTTGAAATTTGATTTCATCTCACTCATTTCCTTTCAAATTTGTTTTTTTCCATTTTATTTCATTTCACCCATATGATATGAAATCTGTTTTTCTTTTTTCCAATCTTGGGTTTATAACCGCATTTCAAACGATATGCTCTTTTTAAATGGCTCACCCATTTGTTTAGAAGTCTTTATTTTTCAACCCTTTGTTTATCCCCCTCTCCACAGCCAGTGATCCGCCAGCGTAGCCAAACAAAGTCCGACCAAGCAGTCCATCGATCTGCCCAGCCTAGTTGTCATTTTCTTTCATCTCGGTTAGTTGTCCTTTGAAATCTGTAATTTTCTTATTTTTGATTCTATTGGCCTTTTTTTTTTTTTTTTTCATTTGAAATCTATTTCAAATGAAGATTCTTTTCAATATTCATTTGAAATCTATTTTACTTGCCCATCGATCACTATCCTTTGTTAGCCAAATAAGAAAAGGTTTCAAAAAGTTGCATTGGCGTGTGGGCTTTTCACTGCTACCCACATGTATTTCTTTATGTGATGATGTGAAGGTAGGGAGTTTTGGAGGAGTGTTACTTTTGAACTCTGTATTTTTTTTCTCATTTCCCACTGGTTTCATTTGAAATCTATTTCAAAGGTTCTTTTATTTCAAATATTCTTTGCATATATTTTGATTAGGGTTGTAGAACCAAATTCATTGCACATATTTTAATTACTTGTGGTCTAGATTGCATATGCATATGATCTCTTCATCGCCACAGTCACCATCCGTTCACTATCCGGTTGTAGATGAAAACATGACATCAAAACTGAGCAAGCATTTTGAGGATTTAAATGAGGCATATAACTTTTACAATGTTTATGCAAAACTTGCTTGGTTTAGCATTAGAAGAGAATCGACTCGCAAGGAAGATGGGGAGGTAGTTTGGAAGCGATTTGTTTGTTTAAAGAAGGGCAAAATAGATGAGAAAGATTGGATTGATAAAGAAATTGTTCAAAGGCGTCGCATGGAAATAAATCTAATTGTAAGGCTCAGATGCAAGTGAAAATAGTTAAATTAGGTGGTTATAGAGTATCTAATTTTGTTTGTCAATATTCTCATGCCCCTACTACTCCTATTAAGAGATTTATGTTGAGGTCGCATTGTGAAGTGCAAGAATCAAAGCGACAAATCATAAATACATATGATTTTGCAAATGTTCGAAGCAAACAACAAATGCAAGTCTTTGCATCATAATCGAGGGGACTTGACAAAATTGGCTTTACAAAAACGGATGCTAAGAATCACCGTACGGATGAAAAAAGAAAAGCAAATGGGGCTAGATGGTTAGTTGTTATTTCAACTCTTTGAAAACCGCAAAGAATTGGGCAGTGGTTTTACATATACTGTTGAGTGAGATGTAGATAAAAAATAACACGTGTTTTTTGGGCAAATGGGGCATTTTGTTTGGTGATGTTGTAACATTTGATACAACATATAAGATAAACTGTTATGAATTGATCTTTGCTACATTTATAGGATGCAACCATCTTAGCCAAACAACTTTATTTGGATGTGGGCTCTTACCAAATGAAAAAAATGAGTCATTTGAGTGGTTGTTTAATAAATAGCTTGAAGCCATGTCATTTAGTCCACCAAGAGGAATCATAACAGATCACGATCTGGCAATAACTAAAGCCATAAAGAATGTAATGCCAAACACATGTCATCGGTATTACCTATGGAACATCTTAGATAAATTGTTATCGAACTTAGGAGGGGTCCTAATTCACAATGAAGGCTTAATTGATGAGATAAAAAAGTGTGTTCATAACTCTTAACGCTTCTTCTCACTTTGAAGTTTTTGGATTCAGATCATGACAGAATATAAGCTTATGGATAACGATTGGTTAGTGGATAGATTTAGGATTCGTAATATGTGGGTTCCAGTATATTTAAAGCATAATTTCTTTGCTGGCATATCAATTACTCAAAAGAGTGAAAGCATGAATGCATTTGTAAAGCAGTACGTAGAATACAAAAATTCATTAATTAATTTCATTTTGCATTTTGACACTTGGGTTGAACATTTAACATATCTTGAAAAAAAGGAGGATTTTGAGAATAGCAATGGAAGGCCTAAATTGAAGACGTTCACCAATGGAAAAGCAGATGGCCGACATCTACACAAGAAACATATTTTATAAGTTTCAAGATGAGTTATTCACTACTATGTCACTTGGCGAAAAGCTTTTAAATGAGAATGATGTGGAATGTATCTTTGTTGTGAAGAATTTTTCCGATGAAAAGGATTTTGATAGACAGGTTTTATGGAAAAAAGAGGAGATGCATGCATATTGTTCATGTAAAAAGTTCGAGTTTGAGGGTATACCTTGTCGTCATGTAATGTTCATCATGAGGCATAACTCTATTTTCTATTTCCCTGAGCGTTATATTTTGAAGCGATGGACGAAAGGAGTAACAAAAGAAATATTTGTTGATAGGGTGGATGACATTGGAACTGTCGGTGTTAATTCTTGCTTGGCTAGAAATAGTCAGTTGTCATATATGTTTGTGGGCCTTATTGACATAGCTAGTCAAACCAAAGAAGGATTCTATGTTGTGGCTAATTGTCATATAGATTTGGAAATCAAATTGAGGCAGATGATGCTAAACAGCATGACAGAGATAGGCATACATAATGGGAATAGACTTGTGTATAGTAATGTGATCGAATATCATGAGCCAGCACATGCTATGACGAAAGGATGTGCGAAGAGACTTAAATATTGAAAGAAAAAGCAACAAGAGGGCGTCTTTGTCGGGGCTGCAATAAGCATGGTGTATCGTACGACAAGTGAAATTGCCCTATGTTGTTGAATAGGTAATAATCCAATATGCCCTTTTTGTGATTCCCCCATTTTTCATATGAATATGGTACTTGTAACATGAAATTTCAGGTTAGTTGATTGTCCAAGTATCTTAAATGACTCTAACTGTGCAAGTTTAGAAAGCTCCGATGCTGAAATGCAGTGATTATGTGTTTAAGTTAATTGGTCAGGTAGTTTAAGGCTGGAGGGCTTGGGTTTATATTCTTATCTTTTTTTTTTTTTTTTTGGTTTCACTAGTTTCTTTTTTGTTGTTTGATTTTACTAATTTCACTAATTATTCAATCATTCTTTGTCGGGCCTAAATGGTAAAAAGGATGTTGAGTCACTAATATCAATAATGTTCATTTCTTTCTTTTTATGGCAGTAAGATATCCTCAAGAATCAACCAAATTCCCAAAATTTTCAAAACTGATATTAGTAGTTATAACAATGTTATCTTATGAGTTATAACAATGTTTCCAGGGCTAATATGGATCCAAAGAATCTCAGTCGTCATTTTCTGCATTCAGTGGCAATTGGCAACAAACCTCTATGTGGAGTGGGTGGATGGCCCGTTTGTCTATTTTGTGGATGGTGTGGGGATGACTGTCTATGTTGTGGATGAAACCAAAATTAATGTGGAGTGTGGAATATTGTGGATGCAATTAGAATTAATGTGAAATATTGAATGAATGTAAACTAAGTTGAAAGTTAACATTAGTTGTAATGGATGACCGGGAATACTCCCTTCATCTGCATTCTGTCCCCTTATTGTTTTGCCATTCTGGCTTTCTTGTAGTGAAATATTTTAATATTCCGTCTACAATGAGAATGACCAAATGTGACAGTGCTGTGTGATATATTTGACATCCATACCAGTGCAGTGGTTGGTTACTTGGTTACATTGTATCTTGTGTTGTTTGTCACTTCATGTGTGATTGGAATTTACATATTCGATTGATTCCTGAAGCTTTTATGATGTGTGGATTTGATTATATGGCAATGAATTGGTTGGTGGACTGATGTAGATGTGCCACATGTATTTGAATGTGGACTATGGCTGTGGATTTGATTATATGGCAGTGACCGAAGTCGTTATGTTGTTCACCATTTACTTGTTGTGGACTGTGGTTGGTGGACTGGTTGTATGTGCCACATGATTTTTGAAGCTTTTATGTTGTTTACCAATTTACTTGTTGCCACCTGACCTGATAGATGGCTTGATGAATTTCATCTGCATGTGCATGTGCATGTGAAGCTTAGAGTATCTTTGAGGGGGAGGTTTTTGTTTGAAATTTAGACTCTACAGGAGTCGTACTACTATCGAGTTGCCTGGAAACGAAGTAGGCTAGTCCACCCACCATCTGTGGCCATTTGTTTATATGTTCAATGTGTACTCTCGGTCAATGCCCTTGTTTTCATGATTTCCAAATCCTACATATTGATTTTGAGGGTTTATGATATTGATTTCCAAATCCTACAAAAGTGAAGATCCATGGTAAATTCTTTTCAGGGTCAGGGACATGGTGTGTCATGTGTGCAAAGAGTATGTATGTTCCCATTTTCTCCTGCTGGTCCATTGTCAGTATCTTGTAGTTAAAAAGAAAAAAAAAAAGAGGAAAAACCACACAACAATAGGCATGCAATTAACTTCTCTTTACTTTCAAGATAAAGAAACATCCAAAAGGGATAAAAAAAACATCCAAAAGGCATGTAAATTTTACTCCCACTAAATAATTCTACAAACACTTGATGTTCAAAAAAAAAAAAAAAAAAAAAGAAAGAAAGAAAGTAATATAACTATCCTCACACTGCAAATTTTCTTCCCCATACATATGCAACAAATAGTAGAAGCATCATTAATATACAGGTGTGATAATTTGGGGGTTGTTTCTGCACATTCTGAGCTTCTACACTTTCATTCAAAATTTGGATTTCATGCTTAATCTCTTGCTTCATATCTTTAAGTGATATTTTCATTTCTTCCATTCTACTTTTAGTTTGCAACTTCATCCATCGAAATGAACAACCCACAACCTCTTTCTCCTTATAGAAAAATTCATAGCAAGTGCAAAATTAATATTGGAGTGAAAAATTTATAAACTTAAGAAAATGGAATTTATAGACACTTATGAGTAATTATGGACATTTCCAAAGTCTTCATCCAGGATTATGGGCCGTACGAGAAGTCTTTAAAATCATGTATCCATATCCACATGGGCACTTTGGAGCCTATTCTAATAAGCTTCATGATGTATATGATGCCGACCTACCTATGTTTTCATGACTTAAGACCTCAGACGGAGATAATGAAATGAAATTGAGTCTAAAATATATAAACATGATGGAATCTATTGAGTTTAATGTGATTCACATACTTGAGGACAACATGTAAAAATAATATCTTTTGATTTATATCAACTTCATCGAGCTAAGTAATATGCAAAAATTTCGCAAACTGTAAGCATGTATTGGCTATAGATTTTGAGCATTCATCAACATCCTAACCCATTGCCTAGGTCATTTTGTATGGTGCATATTCTTAATCCACATCGTAACCCATTGCCTACCTGCCTCCATTTATACTATAATGTTAGGAACAATGATATTTTCTAACATTAGTATTTTCATGTGATTACGGTCCATGGAGAGTGGATCACTGGAGTATTAGCATGAATATTAGATGGTTTTTTCAAAGACAATAAAATGATATTAAAAAATTACTTAAGTGAATAAGACTGGAGAACATGACCATCTAACAGAAATGAAATGGAAAAACAAAGATTTGAAAGGAAATTGGTGAGATGAAATCAGATTTCAAAAAAAAAAAAAAAAAAACACAACTTTCAATATCGTATGGGTGAGATGAAATGAAATCGAAAAAAACACAGATTTAAAAGGAAATGGGTGAGATGAAATCAGATTTCAACAAAAAAAAAAAAAAAAAACCAAAGATTTCAATATCATATGGGTGAAATGAAATGAAATGGAAAAAAACACATATTTGAAAGGAAATGGGTGAGATGAAATCAGATTTCAAAAAAAAAAAAAAAAAAAACCACAGATTTCAAATGAAATGGGTGAAATAGAAAGGAAAAAAAAAAAAAAAAAAACAGATTTGAGGGGGAAGTATGCAAACACATATTTCATCTCATATAAGTGAAATTAAATGAAATGAAAAAAAAACATATTTGAAAGGAAATGGGTGAGATGAAATCAGATTTAACAAAAAAAAAAACACAGATTTCATATCAAATGGATGAAATAAATTGAAATGGAAAAACACAAATTTGAAAGGAAATGGGTGAGATGAAATCAGATTTCATTTGAAAAAAAAAAAAAAAAACACACAGATTTCAAATGAAATTGGTGAAATGGAAAAAACAAAAAAACAGATTTGAAAGGTAACTCACTTACCGGGCTGGCTGTCAATCGCCGTAGAGTTGGAGGATGTGCTGGCTTGGATGTGGTTGATCGACGGATGTGGAGTGAGCTGGAGACCAAGGCAGCACGGCAAAAACTTTCAATTGCCTGTAGAGATAGAGGATGTGTTGGCCCGGACGTGGCTGATCGATGGACGTGGAAAGAGCTGGAGACCAAGGCAGAAGTGGAAAACTTTCGACCCCTTGGAGAGGAAGAGACAAAGGCAGAGGAGCTTTTCTTGCTTCGATTAGGACATTTTAATTGAAAGGGGGGGGGGGGTGGATGAAATAGAAAGGACGGGGCAATTGAAAGTTTTTGCTATGAGCCACTTAAAGCACACATTGGTTTTGCATGTTTGAGCTTATGCTCCCCTAAGCTTGAGCTTAGGGAAGTAGCCTCATATATATATATATATATATATGGAATTGGCTCCCCTAAAGTTGAAGCTTAGGGTATCATTAGCTGAATCATGCGAATGGCTAGTGTGGGCAGAACGAAGGTTACCAAACGAAGATTTCAGGGCCCACGCTCTTTCATTTCCCCCTTTCATCCTTTTTAGCTGATGCTAAACCTAATCGTTGAGCGTCTCACTCTTTCGGTGCCGCTCTTCCTCTCGCATCTAGCTTCTTTATCTCTCGTTTTGTCTCTTCCTCTCTCATCAAGCCTCTCGCTGCTGCTATCCCTCTTGCGTCGAGCTGTCTCGTTGCCGATGCGTTTCTCCCTCTCTCGTTGCTGAAGCTCCTGGGCGTCGTCTATCTTGCTGTAGCTTTGCCTCATGACGAGCTTCGTCTCACCATCAATTGTCTTGATGTCGAGAGAGGGAGGGGCAGAGATGAATCGCATAGCCGAGAGAGACGAAGCTCAACAAGGGATAGAGCTGCAACGAGAGAGATGTCGCATGGAGATAGAGCTGCAACGAGAGAGACATTGCACGGAGACAGCGCTGCAACGAGAGAGACGTTCGGGAGAAAGATACTGTCCAAGAGAGAGATGGTTTGACCTTTTTGTTGAAGGCACCCCTTTTTTGGATCTGGGATGGAGAGAGGAAGCTCGTCTTGAGGCAGAGCTGTAGCAGGAGAGACAGCGCCCAGGAGCTGCAGCGACAAGAGAGGGAGAGACACAGTGGTAGCGAGATAGCTCAATGCGAGAGGGAGAGCAGCAGCGAGAGGCTCAACGAGAGAGGGAGAGACGCAACGAGAAATAGAGAAGCTCGATGCGAGAGGGAGAGCAGCTACGGGAGAGTGAGACGCTTGACGATTAGGTTTAGCATCTGCTGAAAAGGATGAAGGGGGAAAATGAGAGAGTGCGGGCTCTCAAGTCTTCGTTTGGTTATTTCTGTTCCTTCCATGAGCGCCATTCGCACGATTCAGCTGATGGTACCCTAAGCTTCAGCTTAGGGGAGCCATTCCCTATGTATGTATGTACTTATGTATGTATGTATATATTGTGATCTAGGGCCTATGGGAAGAGATCAAGCGCACACAAGAGAACATAAAGAAATACGTGGTTCGACTTTTGGCCTACATCCACAGGGAAGACAAAAGAATTTCACCATACAATCAGAAGAGGTGTACATTGTAAAAACCCTTAGTCTCTATTTATAATATCAGCCCCAAAACCTAGTTACACCCAAACACTACTTCTAATCACACTAGACCTACAATAATAGGCATACTTCTAATCACAGTAAAACATGGACAATGCAGGGGCCCAGTTTACCAGATTTATTACTTCTATTAACCATATAACCTAACAAATCTCCACTTTGGCAAATATTAAAGTTGATCCTCATGCACTAAACGCGTCTCACCGTCTCCACCTGCCCCTTAGGGCACTAAGGTACTGAGCACATCGATCAAGTCCAAGCAATGCTTGAACTTGAATTTAAACCATTCCTTCATGACTACACAAAATCGCTTGTACCATTGTCTAGCAGCCTACTTTGACCCATACAATGATTTCTTTAAACTACATACATGATCAGGAACCTTAAACTGCACTGTACCTGCACTGGAAGCTCCTTCTTCTACCTCGTAGAACCGCTTGCATCCAATGGCTTGATTTTCTTCATCAAGAGACTCCATCTCTTCAGTTATAGTTGCTGCCTGTTGACTACTTTCCAGCCCTTCCATTAATTCAAGAGACTCAATTGTCAATGCATATGTAACCATATCATTATGGCCACTGTTTGATGTTGAGCGTACGTCGTCATATCATCGAAACCGTATCTAACTGGTGGTTTCCTTTCTCTCAACGGTCTACCCATCTGCGGCATCTATGGCTCTGTTTGCGGCATCTGCTGCACAGTCTGACTATCCCCTATATCCTGAGAGGGGCCGGATACACTCTCCTTCCATACTAGTGTCACGACCCCGAACCCGATTAGTAATTAAACCGGATCCGGGGTGTGAGATTTAGGGCTAATTAAATATTTTTTTTGCCCTTAATGCCCAAGGATCGAAGTCCGCTGTGAGGATTGTGTAGTTAAGCCTCATTTACAATTTAATCAGCGGGGTTTGTCCGGTAAACACATTCATTAAACCTGTAGAGATATTGAAGTAAGTATGGATTTCATTCCATTACATATTCAAGTTTCAAAAGATGAAAACATATCAAGTTTATAATCATCAGGACCATCCTAAAACTTAGGTCTTGGTACAAAAGATATACAAAATATTTAGACCAAAAGATGAAATGAGGTGGCATGATGAGAAATATCCCTGTGTGACGCGTACTGGTGTCGGGAGTGATGACGCTAAGCTACGTCATCGGCACCCCACTCTCGTACCTCGTCCTCCTCCCCCGGTTGAGGATCCTCTGGGATTGCCTCAGCATTCAGGTCTGCGTAAGGGTAGTAGTAGGTTTCTTTCGCACACCATGAGATAAATGATCAACAACATGTTAGCAAGGAGGTAAGCAATATACATTATTCATAACATGTTTCACAAGAGAGTAAAGACAAATACATGATCATAAGATGACAAGGTACAAGCTAGGCATAAAGCATGAATAATGCGATAATCAAGTAACAAGATAAATCATAGTAAGATAAACAAGAATAACCATCCATGAAATGCAATGCAAGTAAGAAGAGACTCCGACGATGTCCAAGCCATCTCCCGGGGTTATAAGTGACGTCCAAGCCGACTACGAATACCCAAAGTCTGGCTTTAGGGGGATCCTAACTCCCGGTCCTAGGAATAGCAGCACAGTTCTATCCCGCTCCCAGTTATTCGCGCCATGGACGCCGTCCAAAGCCGACTGTCCACCCTAGTGTCCGATATCTGGCTCACTTTAAGATCCTCAGTTTGCAATTGGTCATGAATGCAAGATGATGATGATGGTTTACACGTGAATCGAATCCCAAGACAAATACACGTGGATAGGTTTCCAAGTACAAGATGATAAGCTGAGGGCTACTCCAAGTCAAGCCAAGATACAAGTCCAATTCCAAATTCCATGAGTAGTCATCTTTCAAGTCTATCCACACGTGTCCATCAATACAAGACAAGGTACCTAAGGATACAGTCTAACTCCGGTCAAATCCTAATTCTACAAGTTAATTTACAAGTTATACAAGTATACAAAATAGAGTGTGCAAGCTACGACAAGCTACGGATATAAGATTCATGAGTCAAGAGGGAAGAACAAGCCAAACCTAGGTCAAGGGTTGTCCACTGTGTACTAAATGTATCCCCAACAGAGCACGTATGGAGAATGAGTCATTGTGTCCTAATTTGGCGGGCCCATGGTGTACGGAAGTTGTTGGGCATCAATTAACTCAATTCCACACGCATCTGGCCAAGTTACGACAATAAACGGAAAATCCCGAACAGGTGACGAAGCACACCAAGCTAATCGTGCTCCGTTTCCATTTTCCCAAATTGATCATGCAAGGGTAGGGTCAAGGGTTCTCGAATATAAAGCCAAAACCTAGGGAAGAAGTCCCATTTTCAAAACAAATTTCTGAACAGGCGGCTGGCCGCCTGGGGGTTGGCGGGTAACTGCTAGGTCGCCGAGTGGTGACCGACAGGTCACCGCGTGTAGTTCGAAAACTACTCGTATGGAATTTCATCAGGTCGGTCAACCGCGTGGTGACTGTCGGGTCACCGCACGTATACAACAGAATCTGTTTAGGTTCTGCTTCTGGGTTAGCAGCCAGCCGCGGGTTGACCGGGGGGGGGGGGTGTAACCGCGCACAGGATAGAACCTTACTAGGTTCTGTTTTGATCAGGCGGCCAGCCGCGGGGTGACCGCCTGTGCAGAAAAGGTGATTTCTAAAGTCGTTTTCAGTCAAATTTCAAGATACACCTATTGAACTTCAGAACTCACATTTCCATGCCTATAAATAGTCCATTTTCATTATCAAAACACCCACCCCATTCCAATCAAAGTCCATTAACATTCTCCCTAATTAACATGTGGAATCCAATATTTGTAATCAAGCTTGGCATTAGATGGAAATCTAAGCAACACATTAACAAGAATGGAGTAAACACACATGTATGATTAATACATAATGCTAATCTACTTGCCTTCACCAAAGGGGATGAAAGAAATGGAAATGGGGAGAGAAATTAAGGAGGAAGCTCTTCCACTCACAACCTAGGCAAGCCACTTCTCAAAACCCTTCTCCTAAACCCAAAAAACACCAAGGAAGAAGAAAGGGAGGAAGCCATCAACATACAACCCACTCACAGCCATGAGAAACGAAATGTGGAGAAAAGGAGAAGAGGAAACTTACAAAATTTTGGATCAAGAGATAGAGGAAGAGGAGAGGAAGAAGATGATGTGCTTGGCTTCTCTTGGGATGCCTCCAATCTCCACATGTAAGAAGAGAGAGGTGAAGAGGAGTGAAGAAGAAGGAGAAGCTCCAGCAGCTGAAATGAAGGGGAAAGGGAACGAGTGGTAGGGTTTATGTTAAATGAAGGGATAAAGGGAAAATGTCCAAAATGCCTATTTTAAGTGAAATGAGAGAAATGCAATTATTTGAGGGACTTTGGGGCTTCGAATCGTGACGAGTCAAGAATAAAAAGTGACGACCCTGACGAGATCTTTCCAACGCACCCAAATTCGACGAAAACGAAATTTTTCAGAAAAATACCCAATTTTCCTATTAATCACAACCTAACCCCCTATTAAGACTAATTGCACTCGGAAGCAAATGAAACTTCGGGAAGATCTTTCTAATGATAAAAGAAACTTGCTTAGCTACTAAACCCGCCTAATTAGCTAAAATCACAATTAATTAGGCCAATCGCCAATATTAGGAAAGTAAACACCCTAAAAAGGTCGGGGACCTTACAACTAGGATGTCGGACTCCACCTGAACGGTGTCATTACTGCTACCTACTTTTGTCTTATCCACCTCCTTTCTCGCTTCGAGTAAAGTATCCTCATGAAATATAACATCCTTGCTGATGATAAATCTGGGTGGATCTTGATCAGTACACGATAACATGTATCTTTTCACCCCAGAAGCATATCCCACCAAGATGCACTTCACAACCCTTGGTTCTAACTTATCGATTTTCATGCAAGTATAAGCCGGACAATCGAAGATCCTCAAGTTAGAGTAATCAACTGGATTACCTGACCACATTTCTTTCGGTGTTTTGCAACCAATCTTTGTATACTAGTTTGTTTTGATCTAGGCATTATGAGATGAGATCAAGCACACACAAGAGAACATAGAGATTTATGTAGTTCGGCTTTTTGCCTAAGTCCACGGGGAAGATAAGAGAATTTTACTATGCAAGCAGAAGAGGTGTACATTATAGAGACCCTTAGTCTCTATTTATAATATTAGCACTAAAACCCTGTTACACTCAAACACTACTTCTAATCACAGTAGACCTACAATAATATGCACACTTCTAATCACAGTAGAACGTGGACAATGTAGCGGCCCGGTTTACAAGATTTATTACTTCTATTGAGCTATATAACCTAACAATATATATATATATATATATATATGATAAAAGAAAAAAATTTATTTCACCAAATAGAAGAACAGAAACAAGAACCACCAAAAACTACAATGAACAAGGAAAAAACACCTAAAAAAACTTATACATAAAAAGAAATAGAAGTTTGAAAAACTCCTTCCTTGGCCAGACCATCCACCATAAAATCATATTACTACTGTAACTTGGACTTGCTTGTAGTTTCGAAACTTTACTCAAATAAGCCACTCCCACCTCAACGGATTCTCATTTCTTCTTCTTACATGAACTCAACTGGAACTCTCCTCTACATCCCTTCTCTTCCTTGCATGCATGTTTCAAGAAACCAAGATGGCTATTGCATGTGGGGTTCCTAGTCTTTCAGCTCATCTTCTTCTTCTTCTTCTTCTCCATCGAGCTCGCCTTTCTTAAGCTTAAGATCTCTTCTCCTTTGCTTCTATTAGTGAATTCTTCACCTCCAAATCGAACCCCCCTGCTTATATTCAACTAGAGGAGCCTAAGACCGTTACATGCAAGCTCATTCAAACCCATTTCTCTCATTCGCCATTGTAGGATTTCTTGAAGATTTAGAGATTTGGAGATTTTCACTCTAGAGCTTGATCTGAGTGTGGATTAGCTTGGAATTCGTTGGGATTGAGTAGAGCACCAAATTAAGGCAGTGGACAACTATAATTTCATGCATGCAAGCAATTTATTTATTTTGATTCTCTATGTTATTCCAATTTGGATCACCCATTCCAGCTCATCTATGTTTTAGTTGATTTTGGAGACATGGTAATGTGTAATGTTTAGTGCCTATGTAAACTTATGTGGTTGTTTGTGTTAAATGTAGCTTCTATGATGCTCATGGAATGTGTGTTTGAAACCTTGAGTGGTTTAGGCTCGGACTTTAGTATTTCTAACTTTATGGTTAGCTGTGAGTTTGTCACAGTTAACTAAACAGAAAGTGGTCAAATCTAACCCGACTTTTTTTTTTTTTTTAGTTAGAAAACACGTACTTGTTTACTTAAGTTCACCCTATTTATGCAAGTTGTCCAAGAATTAGATTTACTCTTTACGTATATGTAGGTGGTAAAAATGTCACCCACTTAATTAGGAAGTAGAACTTGTAGATCAGGGAAAGACCGAACGCAGAGGACTTTAAAAGGGAAGGGAAATAGCTTGGGTCAGAGCCCCTGGTTGCCGTCAGCCGAAGGCACTCCGATGCCTGAGTTAGTTCTTGGAAACTAAGCAGGAGGAATGGAGAAGAGAATGAGAGATAGAGCAAGGGTTTTCGTGCTGTGTGTTAGCGTACCTCCATGGGGCTGATCCCATGTGTATTTGTAGATGATTCCTTGTTTATTCTCTTTGTGAGTGGGGGTAGGTGGGGTCAAGTCCCATCGGGCCTTACCCTGACACCCAGTAGTAGATAAAAAGAGCACATCCCATCAGAAGCTTCCATGCTGTAGGACATGAGCTGATGTGACGGGATGATAAAGCTAACTTCTGATCGTCATAAATGAGTCACCCTATCTGTCAGAGCACGCCCGTATCTTTCATAGGAGTATGATGGCCCGCTTCCGGACCTCAGTATCTTTACCGAGACCAAGGGGAGTCTAGCTGAGCTGGCACGCACGCTGAGCTAATACCCGTTGAGCTAGCATTTTCCACCGAGCTACCGAGCTGTTGAGTGTTTACCGAGATCGAGGTAAACAACTAATGCTATTACCGTGGTTCTCCCGTAATCTCGTCATTATAGCATTTTATCCACATAGTATATATTCTGTTATACTTTGTTAGAGTATTTCCATATGTTTGCACATTATTTTCATTTTATTGGATCTAGTTATGTTTATCTTAAGTCGATACCACTTAGCTTAGATCCTATCACAATTAGACTTGGCTGAGTGTGGATTTAGTATTATCTGTTAAACTAAATGCAGTTTAGTATCTATTTTGGGGGCGTATTTGTGTTCTTGTGCTACATTGGATATCTCTATGATGGCCAAATATGTAATTCTTACCGTACCAAATCTGTTCTCTTTGTTCACGCTCTCACCACGGTCACGTGGTATGCAATCAATGTTGGGAGAATATAGCACATGTGGATTTGCCAATTCATTAGGACATATCTTTTAGACACCGTCACATCTTATTCTTATGTTATATGCTTATTTACATACGATTATGTCTAGTATACAATTCATTGTTGACCGTCTCTATATTCATTAGATGCTACATGTTTTTGTTTATTATATATGTTTTAATTGCTAGATTGTGTAATCTAATGGTACTACATTTGGTGTTATAGGTGAAGACGTTGAGGCCCTTGCCCCGAAGACTTAGGAGATGACGGGGACTCTAGGGCCTAGTGGAGTGGTCGTCTAGACGTCAATGTTGTGCGAGAACCATCACCCCTGATTAACCCGCCCGTCCTTTTGTTGAACCTTTTATGTTTGGCCTATGTTGGCCATTGGGATGTTTTAAAACCTTTTATATGGCGTAACTTAAATTTTAATGCTTCCGCTACTAAACTTGAACCTTACTTTATTTTTAATTATTGACATGTTGATGCTCTCCCTCTCATTATAAATATGCTATGAAATGTCTATAAATACCGTGTCTTTATTTATATTATTATATGAAGGTATGAGTCACACAAGCTTCCTCGAAAGGTTTTGAATTGTGGTGGCTTTTTATGATGCTTTACTCGTGAAATCCTATGGGAACTTACACTACACGCATAGGGGTGATTCACTCACATGAGTCAGGTTGACTCAAATCCCCATGTAGGTTGCACATCGGGGCACATGCCTGCTTCCGTGGAGTCCGAGCCGGGGGCATGACAAACACAACCAACACGTTTATTTTGCAGGTCAGGCTTGATGGTAAAAAACAGGTCGGGTTAGCAGGTTGAGTTATGTTTTCTCATTCTACCCACATGCCCTCACCCGCTTGTGCACATGCACACTTCTAGTTTTTATAGGAGATGAAAACTCATTTCTATCATTCTAGGAGTTAGGTTTTTGAATAGTGATGAGAGGTTTCTTAGAAATTCCATCATTACTTTGTAAAATCAATGGCGAAATTAAGTATTGGTAAATCCCACTTCTTTGGCAGGTCTGTAGAAGCATATTGGTTAAATCGATAGTGTCAGCAATACCTATTTATAATTTTCCTGTCAAGAGACTCCCTAAAAAAATTAAGGATGAGATTGATAAGTGACTCCAAAAGTTCTAATGGGAAGCGTTGAAAAGAGATTTGTAAGCCCATCAGTGAACGAGGACTGGCTATTCGTAAAGAGAATTAAATATAATAATCTAGCTTTCCTGAAAGTATTTATAAAGAGAATTTATTTCGTTCTAAAGCTCTTAAAGCTAAATCTGATAGAAAAAAAAAAAATTCTTTATAAGTGGCTGAGGGTAGGAAAGGGACCCTTGGTTTTGGAAGGCTTTCTATTGAGGCTGTAGAATTTATTAATAATATTATAGGTTGGTTGATTAAGAATGGAGAGACAACCTCAATTTGGGATTGTAATTGAATTCCATGCGAGAGCGGCCTCGGAAAATACTTTTCTCCTATAACCTAGTCAAGAATATTTTAGACACTAGCTCAAAGTGGGATGATAGAAAAGCTAGAGGCTTATTTAGTTATAGAAGAGTTGTTAGAGGATGTTTGTGAAATTTAATCATCCTGTAGTATACATAAATAGGATAAGAATGTCTAACCTTTTACTAACAGTGAACATGTCACTATTAAATTGGCTTATTGATTAACCATCAATAATAATGATGTTATCAATACAGTACTTCTATCAAATTAATGAAGGCATTGTGGAAACTGTCTTCCTTATCATATTCTTCTCTTCAACTAGAAATGTTAAAAAGAAGGCTTTCCCAGTGAGATCATCCCTTAATTCTATAATTTCAAATCTTTAGGCTTTGCTTCAGATGAGAATTGGAGTTGGTTGAACATTCTATGTTTCATTGCAACTTTGCTCAAGCGCCTGCTATTCCATTGTATGGATGTTGGTAACACTGTTGAGTGGTGGGTCCAATGGTTTGAGACTGTTCATTTAGCCCATTTGAATGATTGAGTCTATCTTCACATTTTGGATGTGTCAGGACATTTGAGAGTGTTGATTAATTTTCACTTTACACCTAAGAAGTTTACTGATATTACACACAATATTGCTAATTTTGGTCTTGGTCTTTTACAAACGTTTGAGTGGTTTGACAATTTTTGGAGTGGCTGCGTGTAAGATGGTCTATCCTTTGTAACTTTTTGTAGTTTTAAGATCCTCCAATTAAAAGACATAATAATATAGTAGATAAAAGTTTCTACCCTTTCCTCCATCCCTGATCATGACATAACCTGTACATCTATTCCAGCAGATTGAAATGCATGGACATAAGCAATGCATTATCAGATTTGGATTTCTTTATTTGGTTTAATAAAAGGAACAAGAGGAGATGCATGTACAAAGCGGCAGCAGCACCCAAACGAGTGCCCTGGAAAGTGGTGATGATACAAGGAAGAATGTGGGGCCCACCTTATTGGTGGTAAAATAATCAATATGCTGCATTCAGAGAACCAACCATGTCCGCGAGCAGCTCTGGGCAATCCTACCAGCAGAATCAGGCACTCACCAGCCGACTTGTGTGCATATTCTATGTTGTTGGCGTCAGTGTAACCTCACCCGCTTTTCAAGGATTTGTGATCATCTACTCAAGAGAGATGGTCACATGGTCAAGCCCACAATGGCTTTCCCATGGTTTCACTTTTTATTAGAATCTTGATCCTCTGAGACTTTGACTTGAAACTCCAAGTTAAATGAGTGTAACTCCAAAGTGGGCCGCCTATTGAACAAGTGTAACTCCAAACTTGAGGTCATGAAATTGATAGATCTCAAATTTTACCCTAATAAGAGTTAATGGTCATACTATAAGATTGATCATTTGACAGAAATCATGATTGTCAAATATGATAGAAGTGTTAAGATGGAAATGTTTCTTAAGATTATTTTTGGTCCATACATCTACTAACATCCACTTATCCTAATTTGACACTAATATGAATTATATGATTATAATTGGTAATTGATGATAAAAAATATTTTCTTGTATTTCCTATATTTTCTTTTATTTTAAATGTGTTCTCACATTTTCCTAATAACCAAAAGAAACCGTAGACTTAAAAGATAGAGATGATTTTCGTGGTTGTTGCAGGAACAGATCTTGACACTTGGTAGGATAGATTGGTAAGTGAAGTTGTTAGGCAAGATTGAAAATGGAGAAAGTAGGATGACAAGCTTTCCTGTCTATGTTCATTTTGGAGTTTGGATCTGCAAGTAATCTCTGTTGACCCTTCCAAGACGTTCTGTGCATCTTGTGGAATCACATTTAACGTTCTGAATGAGAGCCAATCAAGTGTTTTAAATGCATGCATTCATCAAACCGTGAATATCAATTGCATATGGTTTCACGCAACATCGCTCTGACCAGGCATGATGAGCCTCATCCTTTTGTTTCCACTATGCCCCTTTATTGTGGGCTCCACATGGATTAGGGGTGGGCCAAATATCATTCTGGTCAGACAATTTTAACCCTTAATTTGAGGGTTGAAAGTTTTCTTGCACACTAACTAACACGGACTCAAAGATTCAGATGAGAACCTCCATATTGTACTCATGTGGAGACCATTGATTTTATGGGCCAGCTGGCCAACCTATGATCAAGATAGACGATGTAGCGCCTCCATCACCACCACCACGTACACGCACACACTACCTTCGTGAATTGGCATAATCCTAAATTTGACACTCATCCAATTCTCAGTGACATTAATTTAAACAAAATAATAAATGGCGTCTTTGTGGATGAGGGGCTTAGAATGATCTATTGAGGTAGATGAGGAGGTCGGATGATCTAATAAGTTAGATATTTTGTACCCCCATGGATGATCTCGTTGAGAGGGGGTAGATTTGGGTGATTGAACCCAATTGTTGATATGGCAAAGATGGGTGTTTCCGGGGGATTAGGTGTGTATAGAGTGAATTGGTGATGGTGGGCCCACCATATTAAAGACAAGTGGGTTTTGGGATTTTTGAATCATCCATGACTGATCAGTGATGAGTAGGTGGCAGAGAATAGCAACACTAACAAATTACAGAAACAGATGCACCGGAAAGGTCTGACCTTCTTCCTCTTTCAACAATTTCAGTCTTTTGTCACATTGGCATGAGGATATATAGAAGCCGCTAAAGTGTCCTCAGTCGGACCTCAAATTGTGTTTCTTTCGTTTGTTTGAAATCGTTCTTGTTTTCTCGTTGCATTTGTCATAGGAATCCTTCTTTATGCTCTTTTTTGTCGGCTTAGAATAGCATATTTATGGTTTTGATTGCATCTTTTATAGGAATTAGAAAAAGGACTCTTGATGAAGTAATTAGCATATACTCTTTAACATGATTTGAACAAATTGATAAGAATCTATAACATATGTTACATAATCAAATCAACAATAAGTTAGATGCATGAATCTTTATCGGTTTAAGAATTCTTGTTGGCCCCACTTCTTTGGCCTACTATGAACTTCGTTTTTTTGTTTTTTCTTAACCTGCTCGCAAAAGTACCATAGATCAGAGTGGTAGTAACTAGGATGTAGGGTTAGACAGAGAGACGAGTGGTATAGATGTGTACATGTGCTCTTAATCTTTAATACTTCCATCAAGTCTCCATCACGAGCAATCATTGTGTTTAGCTATTGGGCTTTAGGCAAAATGATTGGAGCTATCTATGTTGGCCTTGTGGGTCCAGATCAAGTGAGTTCATGGTCATGGGTATTATGGTAATTGTACCGGGACTTTCTTATTGACTAAGATAGAGTTTCTTGAGAGATAAGAGATAGAACATTATATATTCATGTAATGTGTAACTCATGTGACAAACTGTACTGATCATATACAGAGTAAATCCAAGGAGAATCGAGTTTCTTTCCTGTAGACATAGGCAAGTTTGCCGAACCACGTAATTCTTTAGTGTGTGATTGCTTGTTCTTGTGTGATTGATTGTTTGCTCAATCGCATTGATTCACGTTTCCACATATACGCGTACAACAATCTAAAGGTTCTCAAAATTTTAATACAAATTCTAAAGATGGAGAAGGTAAATCTAAGAAAAACATGGTCACTGCATTGTAGTATGGTACAGGACCTTCTTAAAGTAGGGACGAAGGTGGGGGTCGAGCAACTTTTTTCTATTGTTAGAATACATTGATAAATTTGAAACTTTTTTTAAGGTCTCTTGCAATTTCCCTTCCTCATCTATTTTTTATTTTCCTTTAATAAATACATTCGTGTTTAGTTTGTTACTTGATTCCAAAAGATAAGTAGATCATTTTTCAAGTTTTAAGAAGGTTTTTAAGGGAAGTTACAATCAATAGCTAAGCAAATTATTTTCCTCCCATTTTTTCTCGAAAACAGAATACTTCAAGGGATATTTCTCGAGAAAAGTCATTCTATACAGTTCAGTTTAGGCATCTTGGCTATCATTTGGACTCAAAGTTGATCGTACCGTGTTTGTGCATACATTTAAAATAAGATGTGCTCAATTTTTTGGTGGGACCGACAATTAGTATTATAGTTAAGTTCGCATTTTCCTTGGATTGTCAATTCTGTGTCGAGTCTATGATCCTGACTCTGAAAGCAACTTAAGATTTATCAAGACTAGAAGACCAAGATGTGGAAGACATTGCTTCATCAAATTCATCTCAATGTATGCCAACCTAAAGCTAAATGGACTCTTAATAATTACCAAGAAATAGGGCCTAACACCCATAGCCAACTAATAAAAATTATTAGGTCGTACTAAGCTAGAGAATTGAAGGTCCTTTTTATTAAAGGTTTTTCAGGATCTTTGGTGGACTGAACTTATACAGTTTGGTGGCCCCTTGGAGAACCAAGACCTGCTTTCGTCGTAAAATCTAGAGAGCTAAATTTCGGACCTCTAAAGGGCTTGGGAGCCCGAGTGATTTCCATGATTGACTGAAAAACCCTTTTGGAGGACCCAAGTTTCCTTTGGTCTAAATTCCAGTGACCTCGTATTTTGGAGCTCTGAGGGTCTAAGGGGACCAAAAAGTTCCCCAGTCGACCAAAGTGGATCTAGATCTAAGACAGCTAGTTGTCGTGCGTGAGTTGTATCGCCTATTTTGAACTTCCAGGCTACTGGAGATATTATCTTGGTCGACCGAAGCTCAGAATCTATAAACACACAATTTCGGATCTAGATCTAGAGACAGCCATTTTGAAAGCTCTTACAGAGAAGGTTTATACAGGCCATTAAGACCATCCTCAAGTTTTCCAACCTCCTTTTACCTATCTAGAAAATCATATTGAGAATCCAAGCCCATTAGAGAGAGTTTTAGTGGAATAGATATGGACTTAGGTTGTTCAAACCATAGGAACATCTTCAAAAACCCTAAATCCAAAGACCTCTAAGATCTAACTGGTTGTGCCATCATTGGAAAATATTCAAAACTTCAAGGATTATACATTTGAGGTCAAAAGCGCCAAGTTTGAACTTCGTATTTTTGCATCGAAGTGTTCGTAGTTTGTTTATTTTATTATTCAAACTTTATGAAGTGGATTAGAGCTATGTGATCTAACTACTATAAAAATAGATTGGTGGAGTAGATCCGTGTAATTGAACCACCACATCAAAAAATTTAGGTTTTATAGGTTTTTGAGTTGCGCCTATCAATAAACCTCTCATAGTGGAAACCAAGAGATCATTGAGTGTGATGCTATTAGGAGTGGATGTAGGTTAAGGACAGAACCACTATAAAAATTGCCATGTCTACCTCCTTATCACTTTAGTTACATATCATGGAATGAATGTGCCATTTTATAAATGGCTAGATGAACTAGTATAATCTCATACTTCACAAGTGTTAGATGTTAATTGATAATTCTCCTTCGTTAATCTTTTGGTGTGTATGCGCAGTTGGTATCCTAAATTTATCCCAATTCTTTCGATGTTTTTAATTGGCGATCCTATTGTGTATTTGGGATTTATTTGTTATAAATTGAGATAATTGGTTTAGTAGTCCTAATTCACGGCATACTCGTCCGAGGACTTTCAATAACTCCTATTTAGAGAAAGTCCGAAGAGGCCATTTTATTCTAAGTAGCAACTATATTAAACCATAACTATTCACCTTTTCTAAGATTGGTTAATGGCGCTATTAATGGTGTGCTCCCAACCATCCATTCCTACCGCAGGCATCGCAGCCCATCAAATGATCACAAATTACCAATTAATGGATTTTCAATCATCCATGTCTACCATATATAGAGATCGTGGCCCTTCAAACAGTCACAAGTAACTAACCAATATATTTTTATTAATTAATTATTGGTGGATTAATTTACTTGTGATCAATCTGATACACACCCTACTTTACTTAAGGTGGGAGACACATCCCAGCCTTAAAACAAAGAGTAAATGATTATTTTTGAATTTGGATTAATTATGGTGAGTCTTATATTTTGTGTTTTAGTTGTCCTCAAAGTTTTGGGTAATTATGTCTTTAAGAATATTAAATCATTTTCAGATTTAGGAATTTTTCATCAGATGTTAGTAAAAAATTAACTCTGCAAAAAATAAATAAACTTATTTTTAAATCATTAGTAAAAAATCATCAACAAATATAAAAGTATTACTGATCACCTCTAAATAAAATCCTACGTCTATCGCTGTTAGTCGACTATGCATGGCTTGCTCCCTTGAAGAAAATCCTGTCTCCACAGCTGCTATTAAACATATGGGCGGAGCCAACCTTTCAAAAACCCAAACCGTTTATCAACCCTAACCCAATTTTAGTGATCAAGATGTAAATTATTACTCAAATCAATTACATGACCGCCATTAGTTTGACTAAATCTTGAACACATGAACTTCCTTTACTTTTGTCCCTTTCCTTGCGTCGAAAGGGAAGAGTCCTCATGTGTAAGATCCAGTGATCAGTCCGACGGCTGGTCTAGTGAAACTTTGAGGAGAATGCAATATAAGACCCCGAAATCCACCATACAATGTCCCCACCATATGAATAAATCAATGGCAACACACTTTCTTTCCTTTTTTTCTTCCTACATGGGTGGGTGGTAGGTACAGTTGCCGGCCAGGGATGGATCCCTTGGCTGTTCAAGGGCTGGGCCAGCCCGGACCTGATTCAGCCAGCCTGCTTTGGGTTGGCCTTGGACATATAAACTGGGCCTGATTAGTATTTGTGCTGGGCTTGAATTAAGTGATAGAAAGCCTAAAGCCTGGGCCAGCCGTAGAAATCCAGATTCAGCTCGGTCCGGCCCAATTGACTAAATGGATGTGCTTGGACAGACTTTTACAGCCATATTGGGCTTGCGACTGGCTTTATTAATCGTCCCGGCCTGACCCATGAACACTCCTACATGTTCCTCGGCAACAATCTGCTATTTATGCATGGTTGGACACATCTCCAAACTGTACACATCACATAGGTTCATTCCATCAAATCGGCGGTGAATGGGAGACATTAGTCAACAGAAACAAAAGCTTAAATTGAAAAGGTGAACACTTTCTTTGTACATATCCGAACCGAAGAGAATAGATAAAGATACACTACTCTTTTTGTAGAGGATAATTTCAGAGGGTGGCACCAAAAGCTCTTGCTTTGGAAAAGAAGTTGCAATACCACTCCCATCAATAGGATAGGCAATATAAAGTCTTTTATGGTGGGATCACCTTTTCTATAGGTAAGGGAATTTACAGATAACCCTCCATTTTCCCACTCTTACAGATAACAAGCTCTATGTTTTTCATTTATAAAGGCAAAACTTCAAAAAAGTATAAGATTTTTTTGCTCATTTTCAAAATATTACATGAAAGTCTCGACATATTTTTTTCAAAATGTAATTCTGAAAATTTTTGACAAAATTCTGAATTGGCTGAAGTTATTGAGGCCAGACGAAAATGAGATCTGAAACATTTTTTTTTTTTTTTTTGGCTATTAGAGGGTTCCCAACTTTTTGGGCTGGACTAATCCCTCCTAACCCAGAGGGAAGCCGGGTAAACTCCCCTGTAGCCCAGTGTGATAGTGCAATTTTAAACATACAACCTTTGGGTGCAAACCGTGGTCCCACGGCAGCTGAGCTATCCCATAGGGTTGTCCAAAACAATATTGACAACTTCGAAATTACCACAATGATATGAAGAATTTTTTTTTTCTATATTAGAGCATCTCCAAGGGAGATGTTAAATTTGGAGATGCCTTTTTGAAAATGAAGGCTTAGAGCAACTCCAAGAGTGGTGTTAAATTTAAAGATGCATTTTTGAAAATGAAGGCTTATATGGAAAATTGACCCTTTACAATTTGACATATTTGTTGGAGTAAACTCCACCCCATATGTCAAATATAATATTTTATTATTTTTTTTATTTTACCTCTTTTATATATTAAACTCAACTCATCCACAATAGTCTATTTGGAATAAAATAATGTAAAATATAATTTGGCATTTCACTTTTTCACATCCCAAATTTGGCATCTCACTCCCATATGTCAAATGCCATATCATTTTTAGCATAACTGATGGAGTGAAAATTCATACCAAAAATCTCATGTGGGATGTCTATCTTGAATTTGGCATTACTCTTGGTGATGCTCTTAGCCTTCACAAGCATTTTTATTTTTATAGTTCCATCCACCTCGAGCCCCGCAAAGAATTTCCTGGTTCTGCCCCTGTTAACAGACCCGTAACAATTATGGTGATTGTTTGGCAGTCACCACGGAAGAAAAGGTTTCTGCCCAAAAAATAGACATGAAAGAAAACAGGGCTGCCGACTTGTTTTGCCCCATGCATTGAATTGCAGGTTGCGCCAACATTCACCAAAGTGGCAAGTGTAGGGAGGGAGAGAGAGGATGAAATGATGCCTCTTCCTTATAACAAATCAATTGCCTTCAAAAGAGGAAACTGATCACCTCCCCTTGGCCCCCAAGCCTTTCTTAGTTTCAGTTCCTATCGTAGCCCGTCGGTTCACCTTTTTTTTTTTTTTTTCCACCTACATGATCAATGGGACCGTTCATTTGTTATGGAGCTATGTGGTCATGGCCCCTTCTAAGTTCTAACGCATTAATGTACATGTTCATGAATGGTGGGATCCTCTCCCCAGTTCAAATACTCTAATGCATAATTAGCAGAAAAAAGAGGTCTTCTACTTTATCCTTACATGTAGCTCAACTGGTTTGGATGTTCTTGTGCCTGTAAGTGTTGAGTGTTCGCGGACTTGTCATTACTCTCCTTACCATTTTTCTTTTACAACCTGGCTGGAATGGGTTTGGACTCTCTACCATTGAATTCAAGCTTGACACAATTAATAAATGGGCCCAAATAAATAATTTGAGCCCGCCCAAGTAGTAAAACTTAAAAGGGCCAAGCCTATGCCAAACCGATCGGGCCAGGCCCCTACACAGCAAATGCTTATATTATTTGGTTTATACTTGCTGTAATTATCAGGTTTATCTGCAATTACTAAGATGTCTCTTTTCTTTTATGATTGTTGATCTACTTAAACAATCTAACTGGGTTTCATAGAAAGAAAGAAACAGACATGGTGCTTCTGTTGCTTGAGGTTACACCCTCCCATTTGGCATATATATATATATATATATATATATATATATGAGAAATGTTCATATGCATCTTTCCCTCACCATAGGGTGAGGGACGCTTCCCTTTTTGCACAAGAAGACAAGGAAGTGTACCTCACCCTATGTACTTTAAAAGTACATTTTTCTTGTTTTCTTGTGCAAAAAGAGAAGTGTCCCTCATCTTATGGTGAGGGAAAGATACATATGAACATTCCCATATATATACATATATATTATTTGACTTTTATGAAAATAAATTATAAATTTAAGCTATTTAATTTCTTGCCCTCCTGTAGTGAGTCCTGTTGTCATTGTTGTCACAGAAAGGATTTGATTTATTAAGGGCTATGGATTTAATAATGGGCTTTTAATTGCCCTCCACCGTCCTCTCTTTTAAGGCCCACCATTTTGGTAGAAGTGATTTGCACTCCATTAAATAGAATTAGGGTAGTTCAGCTCTATGTGGCCCACTTCGGCCCACCTTTGATTAGTGCAAATCCTTTTATAATCTTTTCAGCCCACAATTTGGCATCAGGACTAATTTTACACTTCACTCAATGTTGGGTTAAATCTCGATAAATCTATTTTTAAAAAGCCATTATGACTATTAAATCAAGGGCTAAAACTTTCTAGGTGGGCTTTTTTTTTTTTCTTTCTACACTTGTCCATGAGGACACCTTTCCATATGCCCTCCTCCTATTGATAGATGTTCATCTAACTAGGCCTTACGAATTGGACTGCGTATGATCAATATGCGTCCTCGTTGGAGAACATTCTCCTACATTAATTTGAGAAACTCAAAAGAAAAAAAAATAGAAAAAAGAATCGACTCCAAACATTGGACTGGCGCTCATCCGAATTCTCATTATTGGAAATCACAAATGTTCATCCACTGTAGAATTGAATAAGAAAAAATAGCTAACACTAATGGTTGAGTGATGTTGGCACCTTTAGGACCTGTTTCTTTAGGGCTTATTTGGTTCAAGGCGTTTTTGAGAAGGAATTGGGCTTGCTTGTTCCTTGGACATTCCAAATACTCTGTTTATTGCAAGAATTCAGAATCCCAAACTACATCTTCTAGTCTTATGAATTCCCTGAACTCCAACATTCCAAATGCCAGAGGAGGGTTGAGCATTTGGAACTCTACTTTAAAGGGAAGCATTTGAAATACTCAGAATTCTAACCGACAAGAATACTCAGAATTCCTAACAAGAATTTGGGATGTAGGGGTTTTTTGGACGTGATGTGACATCTTGTCCCCAAACATTTGCAAATGTCGTATTTCTCCCTAAGCATTTCAAAATTTCAGTCACTTGAAAGTTCTCAAATAACCTTTCGGAATTTAGAAATTCCAGCCCCTTTGCGTTTTGGTGGAATTTCTGAATGCTCAAGTACAAGGGAGCATCCAGGAATTCCACCTTGTCAACGAATTCAGAAATTGCATGAATTCTAGCAAAGAAAAAGGTCCTTAATCTTACTTACATGCCCTAGATAGGTCCTTGAGCCCTCAAGTTATAACAACAGCTCGTCCCATGGGCTTTTCGTTTCGCCTTTTTTTTCTTGGCTGCGAGCTAGCTCCCCTTTTTACTCTCTCCTCCTTGTGGAGTTTCAAGTGTTGTGGAGTTCCCCACTTTTGTATTGTTTCAATTCTTTCCTTGGAGATCTAATTACTTATCAATAACCCCTTGACCCTTTCTATTTGTACAATGTGTCTTTGACTTGAATCCCCATGCGGACATGTGTCGCACCTCGGGATTCATGTACTATCGGGCTCGGGGCGTGACATTATATTTCTGAAAAAGAGGTTACACTAGCAGTCCAAACATAGTAAAAAATAAAAAATAAAAAAAGAAATAGCTAGCAACTTAAAGTAAAAAATAATAAAAAAGAATAAACAATAGTTAACAATTTAAAATTGCTGAACTTTCAGCCTCTTATGTCATTTAAGGAACAACTCACATTTTACTAAAATTTGGAGATAGCCGAATGAAGGGAGGGTCTTCATTTTTGCATTTCAGGTTTTCAATTTGGGGATAGCCCATAATATTTGAGGGCTTGAGCTAGGCACTTTCGGGTCGATTCAGACTTGGGCCAGGTATAGGACTATGTCTATAAAGTCAAGCTGGATCAGATATGCCTCAGCTCAGCCCAACTAGCCGATACGTGAAGATAGAGAGAGGTGGGATCTAAATACATAAGATTTTATTTTTTTATTTTTTTGCTAAAGGAAAACAATAAGATTTTATTGTTGAACAAGGTTTGCATATTTATTCCAGATAAGTTATTGTAATAGAGCTTCCTCCAAGAACATGATTTTTGATGTCTAACCACCACCTCTTCCAGCAACATTGCCATCTGTGGAATGGAAATTCAAAAAATTATTATCATTTATCAAAATCTTAGGGAAAAGAAGCAAACAAGATGCTCCAAATTATCTAGTGTTTTGAATAGACTCAGGCATGGTGATGCTTCATTTATTTATTTAGTTTGTTAGGTTGGCCAACTCGCTGGGATTGATACTATCAATTTGAAAACGCAGGGATTGATCCGTGGGCATATGTGTGTTACCGAGTACCGAGGTGTCAGATGATGCTTCATTTATGCCATTTCATTCTGAATCCCACAATATTGAATCAATATGGTCTTAAAACGCTCCCTAATAAACAATATGATTGGAAGAAAAAAAAAATCCAAGCCATGGAAAGGTAAAATGACCATATGCTAAAACTGATTAACACCTAACTTAACTTGTGCCTAACTTCATTTGGTTCGACTCACTAGAATGGATAGGGCTACCTTCACTTGATCCAACTTACTCAAACTACACTTGTAAGTGCTTGGTCCAAATCTCACTTTGTTAGGAGTGATACACGTAGGGCTTATCTTTGAAAAATCTCAATTTGACACTGATTCGACACTTAAGAGTTGTTTGACTTAAGTTGTTTGATTTCAGTCATAGAAATAAACACACTTAAAAATCACTATTAGTTTAGACTTTAAAAAATTGGGAGTCATGATTATCTATTTTTTTGCTATAAGGTAAATTTGTATTAAGAGAAAGAGGGAAAAGGGCCCCCAAAAAACAAGGGAAAATAGAAAGGGGAGACTAGAAGAAAGCCATCCCAAGTTGGCAAAGGCCAACCCAAAAAAATGGAAGAGAGCAAGCTTTACAAGATATACAAGAAAAAAGAAAAACTCAAGCCACTGCATTGAGCAGAAAGAAAAAAAAAAAAAAAAAAGAAGCCAGAGCACCCAAGATTCTTGAAACAAATCCCACCTCGCCACAAAACACTGCACTGAGCAGAAAACGGCTCAACACAGGAACTTCACTCTGCCTCCATAACTGAGCAAACCATTGAAGCTGCACTTAACTGCAAAGAACGACACAACCAGCAAACCAACACAAGGTATTGCAAGGAAACTGCACAGTTTGAACAACCCAAACAGAGAAAAGAAGAACGAACTCAAGAATTGATGGCGATCCGCATGAAGGTGAAGAGAGCACATAGTTGATTGCTGGTGAAAGGCTTCGAGATCTGTTTCAGGGAGAAGGAGATGACTTCAGTGAGATGGGCTTGAATGTAATGAAGGGAGGGCCTACGATCTTCAAAAGTTGCTTCGTTTCTAGCCTTCCACAAGCAGTGGAGAACTGTGATGAAGATGGCAGCCATGAATTTCGTGCCATTGGCGTCAATGTCTTTGGAGAGGGTGTTCCAGATTGCTGAGGCAGAGAGACAGCGAGGAAGCTGAAGCCCAACTGCATGTAGAAGCCAGGACCAGATGGATTTTGCTAGATCACAAGAGAAGAAGAGATGGCCCACTGAGTCTTTTACAGCACAACAGATACTGCATCTGGAAGCAAGAGAAAACCCAGACGCTTCAGCCTTATTTCAGTGGGAGTTTTGTTGTACATCAGGTGCCAGCCAAAGCAATTGATTTTATGGGGGGAGATGTTGTTCCAAATAAATTTGGGCCGGGGATGAATTTTCGCTTTGTCTGACTATTTCCCACGCAGATCCCAAGGAGATGTTACCATCAGGGGTGTCTCTCCAACTAAGGGTGTCACTGACCACTGGGTTAGGGGAGAGGTCAGATAGGAGAGGGAGAAGGTGCTGATGAACACTTGGAGGCAAGAAATCAGGAATAACCCAAGTTCCAGATTGGAACAGGGATGAGAGTCGTTGATCCCTAGGAAAGAGCTGGAGAGGAAAGCAAGCAGAGATTGGATTGCCTGCAGTCCAGGAATCGTGCTATGCATTGATGCTCTGACCATTGCTGAAAATCCAGGAGTTGCCTTGGTGAATGAGATGAGCAGTGCGTCGAATATTTCTCTAAATGCAGGAACCGTAGATGGTGTTATCTGAGCTCCATATGGGACGGTATTTGAAGTAGCGGTTCTTGAACCAGAAGGACCAGAGAGAGTTGATTGTTGAAGCTTGCCAACCTAGCTTGATGAAAGAGGCAATATTTACGTCCGAGATTCTCCTAATACCCAAGCCTCCTTCAGCCTTTGGGAGAGTGACAGTAGCCCAGCTGACATAGTGGTTTTATTGGTGGGGGGCATTGCCTCACCACAGAAAGAGCCTCATTTTGCTTTCAATTTCATTGCAAATTGATGCAGGCAAGGGGATTATAGCAGCAAGGTGTATGGGCAAGCTTGAGATGATATGTTTGATCAGGATTAGCCGCCCAGCAAAAGACAGAGTTTTTGCTTTCCAAGCTGAAAGCTTGGACTGAACTACATCTAGTAGAGGAAGAAAGTAGCACCTTTTAGGAGACCCAAAGCAAATCAGAGTGCCCAGGTATTTTAATTGAGTAAAATCTTCTTGGATGCCCGGGATTGAGCTTATTCTTCTCTTCCTTCTTAAACCACACTTACCTATGTGTAATTGACTCTTCTGAAGGTTGAGAAATTGGCCTGCAACAAACTGGTAAGTCTCCAGGAGATCTTGAAGGAATAAAACACTAGAAGCATTCCCTTTCATAAAGATGAGGATGTCATCTGCATATAGCAAGTAGCAGGGGGTAGATGGGACCTTAGAAAGAGGAAAGAATAGGCCTTGATTTTGGAGGTTGTGGAGGTGAAGACTCAAAATTTCTTCTGCAAGGATGAAGAGGTAAGGGGAAAGAGGGTCACCTTTTCTGAGGCCACAAAAGGAACTGGGGTATTCTATTAAGGAGCACTGATCCTTTGGAAGTACAGACACACTCCTTGATAAGAGAAATCCAAGCATCGGAGAATTGGAAGAATTTGAGGGCGGAGAAGAGGAAAGGCCAATTCAGCTTGTCAAAAGCTTTGGAGATATCAAGTTTAAGGCAGAGGGAACCTTTGTTGATCTTGGAATTCAGTTTTTGATAGAGCTCAAAGGCCAAAACAGAGTGATGCTGGATGTTCCTACCCTTGATAAAAGCAGTCCAGTGGGGGGAAATCAGATTAGCAATGATTTGGGTTGCCTGGTGGAAAGGATTTTGGAGAGGATTTTGTAGGTGAAGTTTAGCAAACTAATAGGTCTAAAGTCAGCAAAGGTGTTTGGGGATTTGGACTTGGGGATAAGGGCTAAGAAGTAGGTGTTGGAAGCTCTGTGGATCCTTCTTGAATGAAAGAAATACTGCACAACTGGGGTGACTGTTTAGCTAATGATGCTCCAAGTAGCAGTGAAGAAAGCACCATTGAAGCCATCAGGACTAGGGGAACTATTCTTTTTTAGGGAGAAGACTACTGCCTTAATTTGGTCTGGGGAGGGAATAGAAGTGAGGAAGGAATCATCTGAAGCAGAAACCCTAGGGCTATTGATCTAGAAAAGGGAGGGGCTAGGATGGCTGTTATAAGGCTTGAATAAGTTGGAGAAGAAATCCAGAGCATGGGCTTGGATAGTTGCTTGGTCCTCTGTGACAGTTTCATTAATTGAGATGCGATGGATAGAGTTGAAGGAGCTCTAGGTGTTAACTGATAGGCGAAAAAACTTGGTATTTTGGTCCCCCTCTTTCAGCCAATTGATTCTGGACCTTTGTTTCTAGTGAATTTCTTGAGCAGAGAGGGCCTCATGAAGCTCTGACTTGGCAAACAGGAGGGCTTCTCTGGCGAGGTCCGAGGGAGCTAAAACAAGGAGGAGTTGATAGTGCAAGACCTTATCTTCTGCAACATTGATGTTCTGGGGGAGATTGCCATAAGTAGACTTACTCCAAAGCCTAAGGGAGTGTTTTAGAACCTTGAATTTTTAGGCAAGGGTGAATTGGGGATCACCATCTATAGGAATGTCCCAGCTGGATTTGACTGTTTCTAGGAAGGAGGGGTGGAGCAGCCATTTATTTTCAAATTTGAAAGGGGCATTGGAGAGAGGAGCTTGGGTATGATGGACTAAAAGGATTGGGCTACGAGCTGAGCAAATTCTAGGAAGGTGATGGACTATGGGGTCACATAAATGGCACATCCAAATGAGGTTAACCAAAGCTCTATCAAGCCTGGCAGCCACATAAGAAGAGCCTTGCCTATTGTTGGACCAAGTAAACCTGTTACCAGCAAAGTGAGTGTCCTGGAGGCCTGCTTGCAACATAGCTGTTTGGAAGGCTTTAAGGGAGGAGAAAGTAGGATGGCGGATGCTGAGCTTGTCAGCATGGGGGAGGGTGGCGTTGAAGTCCCCTATGACACACCAAGGCAAGGTGGTTAAGGAGGAATCAATGAGGATAGCCAAGAGGTCCTTTCTAAGGGAGGGGTTGTTAGATCCATAAACACCAGTGATGAGAGTGGTTAAGCCAGAAATAGGGTTATGAAGAAGCATAGAAAGGTGTTGAGAAGAGAAGTCTTTAACGGTGATGTAGAGGTGGTGAGAGGATTTGGAGAGACACCAGAGATTAGAGGTTGTGGTAGCTAAAA
The DNA here is from genome assembly GCA_029852735.1 of Persea americana. NCBI lineage: Eukaryota > Viridiplantae > Streptophyta > Magnoliopsida > Laurales > Lauraceae > Persea > Persea americana. The sequence continues at coordinate 19,978,395 of CM056811.1, forward strand.
GCGGGCCATTGGAGTGGAAGGTATCAAATCCAAGTCTATTCCAGCCGAGGGAGATGGAAGGAATGAAAGGAGTCATGAATTCAGAAATAAAGATGAGGTTAGGAGAGTGTTTGAGAATCATGTTAGCCAAGGCACGTTGGGTGGGGCGATTGACAATGCCCCTACAATTCCAATAGAGGACTTTTAACATGGGAAGGATTTTGGGGAGGTTTTATTGCCTCTAGACCTCTTGGTGATGGGACCAGTAGAAGGAGCTAGGGAGGTAAATTTTTTTTCCCTTCCCCGTTTTACCAATGATAATGGTAGTGGGTGGTAGGGTGTCACTTGTGGCTGTGGTGGCCAAGGAAGAGGTAGGGAAGATATTATGAAGAGTGGGAGGATCTAAAACTTTTAAAATGGAGTAAGGGAAGCTTAGTTCTTCTGGGGGTTAAGCTGAGCCAAGGGATGAGGTTAGGATAGGTGGGAGGGTAGGAAGATCAGAGGGAGTGTCAAAACCTGGGGGCAGCTCTGTAGAAGGTTTACTTTCTGAGAAAACTTTGAGATTATAGTCATAGATTGAGGGGTTATGGGCTGGGTCTAGAAAAGAGCAGTGATCAAGAATAGAGAAGGGGTTAGAGATGTCAATGGTTGGGGAGGGAGTTTTTTTAAGGATAACAGAGACAACATCATAGGGGAGGTCGTTAAGGGAGGGAGGGTTAGCCTTCTGAGTGGTAGCAGAGGTAGTGTTGATAGATGGAAGGGCCCGGCTATTAGTGGTGGGAGTTGGCTGGAGGGTGCAAGGGGATTGGACTAAAGGACTAGAGGGGACAAGGGGAATAGCAGAGGTAGCATGGGTTGAGGGGGAGATTGAGACAAAAGGAGGAGGAGGTGTGGATTGGTAGATGGCACTGGGATTGGGCAATAGAGCTAGGACAGAAAGGTAGGGTCTAGGACCAAGAACTAAGGTCGTGGGATTAGAAATTGGAGAGCAACCTGAGGTGAGATTCAAGGCTAGGTGGTTTTCCAAATTTCTGGGCAAGGGAGAGATGGACCAGGGTGAACAGGGGCCAAGGGACTGGTTTTGGAGGACTCTAGAACTGAAGAGGCAAGGTTGCTAGCAGAGATTTTGCTGGAAAGGGGGTAGGTAAGCTGAGTATGTCTTGGAGAGAGGCATAGAGAGTAGGGACAATGCTCATAATCCATTGTAATTTCCAGCTCACCTTCCTCTTGAAGGTTTACCTGAATGAAAGAGGGCTTGGGTTTGGAGAGATCAATGTTCACCAAAACTCTGGTAAAGCTATGAATTCTCTGAGCCATAATGATATTATCTAGCTTGATGGGATGTACCTATTGAGTTGGCTATTGAGAGGATGATATTTTGACTCCAACAATGGTAAGGTAGCCCAAATAGTCTAATCCAGATAGGAGCCGAAGAAGCCCAAGCTGATTCATCTTGCCCTGGAGTCCAACGTAAGAAGAGAACTTTTTTCTTGTCAATGGAGAGAGGAGTGTGAGGCCCCACCCTTGGTGGGCCCTCAGTTTGAATTTAATAATAATTAATAGAGTATTTTATACTTTAATAAGCTATTTAATAGGGAATTAGTAGTATAGTTTATAATATCCCTAAGTTAGCTTTAATTTAATTTATGTTAGATTTGATTAGATTAGAGTTTAATTATAATTAGCACTAATGGAAGGGGCTTGAGAGTGGAACTTTCTAGAACCCACCTAATTACCCAACTACCTATGGCCCCATTTCAATTCCATTTAGAATAAAAATACCCTTTAGGTAATTAGCCTAAAACCCTAATCTATATAAACCTAAGCTATTGCAAAAGAGCCTAAAACCCTAATTGCCTCTCATCTTCCCCAATTAACCCATCTTCCTCCCTAAGCAACCCCAATTTCCCTCAAATCCTAGCACAAGGAGGCTAGAGACTCTCCCCATTGGCAACTATCACTCCATTGGATCTCTCTCTCACCTCAATTTCCATTTGCTTCTTCATTAAGGCAAGTACCCTATGCAATTTCATTAGATGCATGCTTCTCCTTCTTGTTTCTGTAATTTTAATTCTATTAGATGTTAATTCATATTTAGATCTGCAATTGAGCTTGTTTTAATGGAAAAATGGCCATTGATGGATGGGTTTCTCCATTTGGAAGATTAATGGCTCGGTTGGACGGTGGATGGAGATTATTTGAGTGCTTTTGTGTTTATTTTCGTTTATGTGATGTGTGGAGGTGATTGGGGATGAGTTGAATGAAAATTGGATTTAAATGGGAAAAATCCTAGAAATCTGGAATTCAGCTATCTGCGTGTACCCGGTCGACCGGACCCTGTCTTGGTCGACCAGGCACACTAAAAAGTTAGGAAACCAAGCCCAGTTATTTTTCCTGAAAATGTGCACAGACAGTGTACCCAGTCGACTGGACCCTGTCTCGGTCGACCGGCACACATGAACCTGCAGGAAATAACTGAGACCTGAATTTTTTCAGACTTACAGAGTCTTGTGTACCCGGTCAACATCACGGCCATGATGTCGAACGGGGATACTGTAGGATGTCGACCTGGGAGGTCAACATCCAGTTCACCCGGTCGACATCCCAGGGTATGATGTCGACCGGGCAAGCTGCGGACAGGCAGATTTCCAGACTTCAACACTTGTGATGTTTGATGACATGTGGGGTCCATTGACGATTCAAATGACCTCCCATCAAGTGTGCCACACCACGAATCAATGGCATGGCTCAGCCTTGATTCGTGGAGTCTACCTATTAAGGACTCAGGATTCGAATCATCATTGGCTTGAACTTTAACTATAGCCCATAGTGTCCACAACCTTAGGAGCACCAGAATTATCTTTTTGGACACCTGAGGCTACAGATAGGGATCCAATCAGGTGATGAGGCCCGAACAAAGAGTGGACCACTACCTAGGACTGGTCCTTTGCCTATTTCCACTTGATTCCCTGTTTTTAAGGATTCCATGAGTTGCTCTTTTCTCTTATCCTTGTTGTTGTCTTAAACTTGTTAATTAATGGAAACTGGAGGACCTGAACCTAGGATTACTTAGTGGTGGCCCTATGTAGTGTTTGGAGATAATTTACCCGTGTCTGTGTCTAAGCGGGCTCTCATACGGCCTAAGGTTGGGGATGTGAAACCATATTATGAAGAGGTTTAGAATAAATGGTCAGTTAGCTCACTGTATAGGAGCATAGGGTGATTAATTGTGGAATGGACATGGTATGGTATTTGTGTTGCCTCAGGCCACGGTTGTGAGCCTTGGAGTGGATCCAATGTTGTTGGACTTGGCTTGGATATCGGACTGTATTCCACAATGTTGTACCTTAACCTCTTAGAGACTTGGGTAGGACCCTGCTCACGCAAGATTAGCCTAGACAGACATAGACCCGTACTTAGTTTCCCGAGTCGGCACTGAACATTCACTCAGTTGTTCTAAGCTCAGCCAGTTAACTGATCATCTCTGGTAGGAGCTATGTTCTGGTTACTTAGAGCTATCATGATGAGTTGTAATTAGACGGACGGTGTGATACCACGTTCGGGTTAATCTGATAAAGGGGTGTGATCGGTGAGATAAAGGGGTGTGGTCGGTGTGATAAATGGGTGTGATCGGTGTTATGAATATTGTATGTTATATTTATCAGGGCTGTTATCCCTTGCATGGTTATTACCATTTCCCCACCGCAAACTGTTTATGGTATGGGACATTTACAGTACGGGAGGGCCGCGGCATAATATCCCGCGGTGTATCTAGCTTGTGTGAATGTGCCCTCTTGTTGTCTGTGTAGATTAGATACTTTATCTTTCTGATTCTAAACTGCTATTACTGCTCAACTGCCTAAATTATGTATTATGTTCACTCATATGATTATGTACCTGTTATTATTCTCTTTTGTTGTGTACATCTAGTGTTATCTACATATGGTGCCTTGCCAGATCTTTGGATCTGACCCATCTTTGGTGCTTAGGTCCAGACCACGATCCCGCAGGTGACGCGATCCACGAGGCACCGGTAGTCGGGGACTACGGATGGGGGCCGACTGACCAGGTGGTCGAGCCGGAGGACTGAGAGCCTGCACTGGAGGGTTGAGTGCAGTTGTTTTTGAGACTTTGAGACTTTATTTTTGTAGTGAGATGGGTAGGTTAGACTGATATGTATATACACTTGATATTCGCACTTTGAGGTTATGATCAGGCTTCCGCACTTTTACATCTGATATATATACTTGATACCTTTGCTTCCGCTATCTTTTATTTCGCTTCCGCATATAACTGTTGATCATGATGTTGTTTAAAAAGTTTTAAAATTTGACCTCACTGCGGACTACGATCTTGGAAGTTCTCGGTTTATCCGGGAAGTAGCGCGCCAACTTCGAGTACATTAGCGCTATCTTCGGTATTCGGAATTGGGGCGTTACAGGAGAGAGGCTAAGGATAGAGGCCTTATCTTCTGGAGAGTTAAAGCAAAAGATGAAATGGCCTTTGTTGGTGAGGGATACCATAAAGGGTCTGGATAAGGGGCAAAGCTTCACTTTTGCTTCCATCCATTCAAGGGAAGGATGTCTGCCTAAAAACCTTCCTATGGCTGCATAGGAGAAGGATTCTTTGCTATAGTTAATCATAGAATGAGGAATAGTTAAAGTCGGCTTACCATTGATCCACGAAGGAGGGGGAAAAGAAGCTAGGTTACAGGAGAGGAGAGGGTTGAGAGGAGCTGAGAAAAGGTTTGCAAAAGTTTGAGGAGGTGGAAGGGGGAGGTTGATAGCCAAGGGGCCTTGTTGTAGCTTTGGCCGGCTTGGACGGATGGAAGTTGGGAAGCCTGGCTCCGTGGAGGGAAAAGCTGGATGACGCAGAGGTGGAGGCTGGGTAGGTAATAGAGGAAAGTTATGAGGCTGCAGAGAGATAGGTTGGAGCGGGCTGGGAATAGGGAGGGTGAAGAGCTGAGGATGAAGAGGTGGCAGAGGCTGTATAGTGGAGGTGGGAAGAGGGTGAAGGGGATGAGGGTGGAAAGCAGGCAAAGGCTATATTTTAGATGTTGTCGGAAAAGGTAGTTGTGGCGGTGGCTGACCAGTGGAGGTGGTCGGAGAAAGTAGCTGAGTTTGGGTGGGAGGGGGAGGACAGGGCATGTTAGCTGGACGCGTCGTACGACTGATCAGAGGTCACTGAACATGCTTCTCAATAAAATGTGGATTGTTACTGTGACAGTACTAGATTATAAGAAAAAAATAGGGAATTTAACTGTGCAAGTTATATAATAATATGTATTCCTCGTGGTGGTGTTGACCAGAAATATATCCCAAATGTGGGTATCTTACACGGAACCCCCTTTTTTTTTTTTTTATAATTCTGCCCCTTTTGTGCAATATCGCAAATATATGCAATATTGTACAAACTGAAAAGTCAATATCAGCTCGTTTCTCCTCCCTTTTCCCTCCGTTTGCATCTCTTAAAGAGGTTCTCAAAGGATTAAGCCGTTGCTCTTTCATTTCTCCAGAGGTTTCTCCATATTTTGTTTACATAGTTCTTTTGGCTTGGTATGCTCCACTGAGTTGTTTTACATCTTTGTGTTGTAATTTCTTAGAGCATTCACATGATTCTTTGTGCACACAACTTCTTGAAGCATTAATCGATTTTTTCCATAGCCCAACCTTTCTTTTATGGAGCATGAAATCATGGGGTTAGACCTAAGATAAAATAAGTAAAAAGCCACAACAAATCTGGGAGTCTAATTCAGTGTTTTTTGTGCAATATCACACAATCATTTGGCCAGCGACTCAGAAAATGAAATAACTGAAAGCTTCATTGTATTCTTGGTCACAACAGTTGGGACTTTAATCAATTCTTTACACAACCCAAACTTTCTTTTATCAAGTAGCAAAATATGAAGTAAGACCTAAGATGAAACAACTAAAAAACAATAGCTAAACTGGGAGTCTAATTCATTGTTTTTTGTGTAATATCGCACAGTCACTTCATATTTTGTTACTGAGGGAATGAATTCCTACGAAGCTTCTCCACATTCTTGGGCACAACAATTGGGATTTTAACCAATTTTTTATAAGCCCAAAACTTCTCTCATCGAGTTGGGAATATGGAGTAATACCCAAATGAAATAACTAAAACAACCCCAGCAAATCTAGGAGTCTAATTCAGTGCTTTTTGTGCGATATCGCACAATCACTTGGCCATCTACCCACACGGTCAAATTCCAGAAAGCTTGACTGTATTTTTGTCACAATAGCTAGGACTTTAATCGGTTTTTTACACAACCCCAACTTTCTCTTATTGAGTGGCAAAATATGGATTGAGAGTTAAAACGAAACAACTTAAAAACTACAGCTAATCTGGAGTCTAATTCAGTGTTTTTCTGTGCGATATCGCATAGTCACTAAAGAGAGAGATAATAAACATTGGCAGAAGGATGAAGACAAACTTTCCTTATATGATATCAAGATGGAATCAATAAAAAAGATGATGGGTCTCATAGTAGATTGACAAAGGAGGATGGAGACTATATTTTCGCCCATATCAGTGAAAGAGAATCAAAGAAGTTTTCACAAGGGTAAAGATTAGGGTTTTATCGTTTATCTTTTACTAGGGGCAAAACTGGAGCAAAAAACAGAGCCCCACTGTACAATACCCACATGTGGGATAAATTCTCATTCAACACTATTTTGAGGAATACATGATGTTTTATAACCTATAAGGTCAAATCCCCAAAACAATATGAGTCGTGATTATCTAATTAAAAGGATATTTGGATCACCCATTATCCTTGAGGTTTTATGGAGTGGTTGGCATCCCAAGACACTTCGTAGAAGAAAAAGTGTATCATTATTAAGAAGAGTACACCCCCTTTTGCAATAGCAAAAATATATTAAAAAAAACCTAAATAAGAAGCAATAAAAACTAGCCATTACAATCCAAATCCAAACCCAAACCCAAACCCAAGCCCAAACCCAAACCCCACCTAACCCAACTAATTGTCTCTCCTGTGTAAATAAAAGTATATTGAGCACGAAATCTTCTTATTGCACAAACAAGTTGTAAACTTTGAATATCACAGTAACTTGCCTCAATAGGAAAACTGGCTAAACCTAGGCACAAACCTACTCTACTTTAAATAGTTGGCTGAGGGCCCAAACCCATCAGGCCTCAAAAGTAACCAAAGCTTGATCAGTTTAGAGCCATCGGCCTGGCCCACCTGGACGGGACCAACAACCCTAGCCACTAATAAGCGACTCATTAGGTCCATGTTGAGAGAAAATACTAAATAGTCCTTTCCGTTAATAGAATATTACAAAGCAGTGCATAAGGTGTCAATGGGTTGGGTTGACTACACAAGTAATTAATTATGGATCTAACCCAAATCAATTGCATTTATTAATCAGGTTGGATGTGTCAATCCATACCCACCCTTAATCTTGGGTTGGGTTGGCAAGTCAGTCAAATAACTATTGATGCCCACCCACTCAGGATCAAGGGTGTCAACAAGTCAAGCTGGGTCGAAAGTTAGCTTAGCTGGGCTCGATTCGGGTTGTCTTTGGGCCTCTCTCATTGTCTCACAAGTCAAGCGAAAGATGGGCTCTGCTCAACTAAAGCTCAACTAGTTCAAACTAAAAGCCAACTTGTTCAAGTCTTACTGTGGATATGATTTTGGATATAAAATCATCGTAAATTAATCAGATTATCACTGATGTTGATTTAGGGTCCTTAAAGTTTTACGGTTTCTTAAGTTACATTTTTTTTTTTATCAGAACACAATTCAGAGGGTGAAAATTCATGTTAGTGTAAAACTAGGTCAGTGCATGTTTATCCAATGATGAAAATCATATTACTGTCAAACTGCGGTTCGTGCTAATTTGTGTGGTGGGATATATCATGGAGAGTCCAGTGTCCTGATAAGAAAGTAACCTCTTACCCAAGTTGTGAAAGATACCATTCAACAAAAGTTAAAGAGGCACATTGTGTCAACATGTGCTACACTTTAGGCTCCTTAGACAGGGCCAGGGCCAACAATGTGAAACAGAACCATACCCAAATTATCTCATAGCCCTTCAACTAGGGGTGCTCATGGATCGGCCAGTCCACTTAGTGCCAGGCTACAGTCTTAGGTTTTAATTAGTGCTGTCAATTCAGCCATTTCATGAGGGGGCTCGGGCCGCAAAAGCCCTCAAAGCGACAGCTTCGTGTTTTATTCTAAAACCCGAGGGTAGGGTAATGCCTTATTTTGAAAAGTCCGCAATCTTGAGGGCCGAGCTAGGGCTTAACTCATTCGGCCCGAGGGGACCCGGCCCGGCCCTCAGTTTTTTAAATATGTAAATTTTTGAATAGTTTTTATGAAGTTATTTTAAAATTTTTAATAAGTGAGTACCCATCTATTCATTTTTTTCACCATAAGTGATTAGAATACATAGTTTATTGGCATAAAAGTTAGATAGTGTAGATATCTTTTGTAGAAATATAGTATGAAAAATAAAGAAAAACTTTGATAAGTATTAAGAGCAATATAATAAAGTATTTGAAATGGTTATACTCTTTGATCCTCAACGTAAGTTGTTGTATTTAGGATATGCATGAAGAAAGTTATATGGATCAAGTGAAGACATGAGTATTCATCGAGGTAATACTCTTAGACCCTTTTGGAGATCTTTATAAAGATTATTGGGTGATTTATGATACACCTAGACTATGACATTGTCAAATGTGAATAAAGTTAATTTAGTAAAAGTCACTAAGCTTGAAGATAATTTTTTAATATTTGAGGAACAAATGACTCAGACAATTGCATTAGAAAAAAAAATCTGAATTAGATTATTATTTTGAGGAGCTAAGGGATAAATCTATAAATTCCAATATATTAAATTGGTGGAAAGTTAATTAGCAAAATATCAAGTTATTTCAATAATGGCTCGTGACATTTTAGCAATTTCAGTTTCTATAGTTGCTTTTAAATCGGTATTTAGTACAGGAGGAAAAGTACTTGACCACTATAAGAGTAGTTTGAAATTTAAAACAGCAGAAGTCTTAACTGCCTTTGCTTTGTCAATCCTTAATCCGGACAAAGTCGGAGGGTTAGCATTAAGTTGGAAGTCAATGGTGGCATATGAAAGATTTATTTTCTTCAAAGAAAAAATAAATTCTTTTCTTTTGGCCTTGGCCTGGCCCTAACTCAGCCCTAGCCCTTGAGGGTAGGATAAGGGCCTAAAAATTATAGGCCCGATGTAAAAGACGAGGACTTTTGCTCGCTTAGGCTCAGTCCGCACATGTGAGGGTAGGATAACGGCTTACCCCGGCTCGGCCCGGGCCCAGCCCTTTGACAACCCTAGTTTTAATAGATGGGATGAGCTTGGATTTAAACTTTAGGCCTGTTTAATATACAGGCTGGGCTTGAATTCAGTGGCATAGAGCCTGAAGCCAGGCCCGGCCCGAATAAGAGACAGTATTTAAGAAAATACAACCTTTTTTTTTTTCAAGATTGAGACTCAAACACATGCACATTGTTATGTACATTAACAACCCGACCAGCTGAGCTATTGCTTGGAGTTGTTATTGGCCGCTTTTATTATTTACAAAAGCAGTATCCACTTAGGCACATGCCTTATCTTTTCCAGGTAGGCTGGGCTCAGGCCAATCAATTATGGCCCGTGTCAGGCAAAGGCCCGGGACAAGCTGGCCAATGAATCCCCCTAGCTTCAACCACTGAGCCCGAGTTTGGGACTTATGATTTGGGTCAGGTTCAAGACCTCTCCAGTTTTCAGGGAGAATCTAAAAGCTTTAAACCATCACCCTCCTAACATTGAAAACACAAGGATAGAGACAGACAAACATCAAGATCCAACAAAGGGTCGGTTGAGTTTGGATTCAGTCCATACCCAATACTGTAATAATGTAAAAGGGTTGGGTCTAGTTACTTGTCTTGGTTCTCTGCGTATAGGACCTGGTTACAACATTAATGGACCCTATTATTAGACTTGGATCCAACTCAAAAACTAAAGTACATTGTTTTAAGGGGAATTTACCGCATAAATCCCGGTAGGGCCCCATACCACTCCTGAGGTCCTAGAAACACCGTATATACAAATAAGGTCCTCAATGTGTGTTTTTGTATTTTTTTTTTTTTTCGTTTTGGGATATGACCGATACCGGCTATTCTATCAGTCAAATCTTCTTCAACATGTAACTGTTTTATTTGCTGAACACAACAAAATGACCATATAGCGAAATAACAAGAAAAAAGATAAATTATGAACAAAAACCACCCAAACCAATCCTTCTCCCTCCTCCTCCCTTTCCAGTGAAAAGAAATTCATCTTCCATCCATGATTTGAGCAAAAATCCCAAATGGGTTTTTCCCCACCATCCTCTCCAACCCATCTCTTCTTCCTCCCAGCAAAACCCATTTCCCAAAACCACCCCATATACCCCACTTTCTAGCTATGATTTGGAGTTTGGACAAAGTCTGAAATGGGATTTTAGTTTCACATATTATCTTCCTTCTCTCTATACTTTGCCTTTTTGATCATTTTAGCCTTTCATAACCCCTCAAATGCAGCTCCTGACTTGTTCAACTTTTGTCCACAAGGGTTGCTCTAGGGAGACCTTTACAAGCAATATTGCCTTCCAAGAGTCTGTGGGATCTCTCTTCAACACCCATGTCGCCCAATCCTCCTCCACTCGCTTCTTCAGGACCTCCTCTGGCAACAGCCAGAACGCTCTCCGGCTTTTGGAGAACTAAGGGAGAAAACTCAGATTTGGTTTTTTTCTTGTTATTTCGCGATATGGTCGATATCGGTCATACTGTTGTGTTCATCAAATAAGACAGTTACATGTTGAAGATCGGCTATTGGATGGCTGACATCGGCCATACCCCAAAACGACACAAAAAAAAATAAAATTACAAAAACACACATTGAGGACCTTATCTGTATATACAGTGTTTCTAGGCTCATGAGTGCTATGGGCCCCTACCGGGATTTATTTGGTAAATTCTTCTTGTTATAATTAGATAATAATATCATTGTTAATATATATCTATCTATACAGCATATAACAAAGAAAAAGCAAAGCAGATGATGAATGAGACAAGGATAAGATGAGAAGCATTCACCTGGACCACATTTTATCTGGCACTTGCGGTCGCAACGAGCCATCAGCCGCGCTGCAAAGCAACATGCACATGAAAGAAACTACAATCAGCACTAACCATGAGAAAAAAAAAAAAAAAAGCATCTTAACCCTATTAAAAAGTATTACCACTCCCTCTACTATCGCATTAAAGTTTTAGTGAGAATGATTAGCTAAAGAAATTTAATATGGTATCCAAACTAACCGGTCGTGAGTTGGAATCCCAAGAAAAATGACTCGGCGTAAAAAAAAAAAAAAAAAAAAAAAAAAAAAACATGTCGCCCAAAGTACGCAGGCCGGTTCCACCTAGGAGGCAGTAATAAGGAGTGGGCTCCACTAAAAGAAAATATTGAAAAATATTTATGTCTTCTCTTACTAACGCCTCAAAGCTTCTGTAGAAATGATTAGCTAAAAAAATTTAAAAAATCCAAACACTTTCAGCCGTCTCAACCCATTTAAAAAAGTTTTAAAAAAGTCTCTTTGCACAAACAAGTCTTGAAAATGCGGGGTTTCTCTGTCCTTCTCTCTGCTCAGTCTTTTAGCATATCCTAATTATAATACCTCTTTGGGAGCTCATGTTTCCCTGATTTTCACAAAAATCTAATAAAAAAAATCTCTAATCAGAAACTGAGGCCAGTCCCCAAACCCAAATAGGGAGAGGGAGAGGGAGAGGGGGAGATCCAATGGCTCAAATTAAATGGAAGGGCTAACCATCTCTCTGAACGCAGCCAGTGGAGCAGGCATCGTAACAATCGGCCGGACCTGGTTCGACCATTTCCATCTGACAGGACAAAAGCAGTAGTAGAAGCAGAGCTGCAGCCATCTTCTCCTTCTTCTTCATCGTCATCATCTCGGATTGCAATTTTTCCTGCTCTGGCTTTCCTGGCACATCCAAACACTACAAATAAATAAATAAAGATGAATGCAATGTAGTGGAGTTCACTGTATCTGAAATACGCGTTTGGGGTGGGCACTGGAACGTGGACCACCGCCTAATTTCATTGACTGTGAATGAGGCAGGAGATGGTTGGGTCCACGAGAAGAATTGAAGGGGGAATTGCTAACTCCAAATTTGCCATGGTCAAAGTTATTCGTATTATAATATGCCTCCCGAAGAATAATTTAAGGGATTTAGACATTGCAATGCCCCTTTAACACTCAATTTTAAATTTCATGACTGAAATTCTATATATGTCAAACAACTTTGATACACTTTTTTTTTTTTTTACTTTTTTTCCCTTGATCCCATGATATTATAGGAGTTCAAAAACTCATTATATCATAGGATCTAAATGTTAAAGTTGAAAAACTACCTGGATCCCATGATATCATATGTTTTTAAAAACTCATGATATCAGGGGGGATCCAAGGCAAAAAAAAGAAAAAAATAAAGTGTACCACGGTCAAACGACTTTGGTAACATTTAGAGACTTTTATTCATGAAATTGGGGATTGAGTGTTTAAGGGGCATTCAAATATCAAGTCCCCAAAAATTTATAGTAGTTCATATTTTACTCTAGTCAAAGTAAATATTCAACATCGACCAGAATATGTGAAAAACGAGTGTAGATGCAAACCTAAATTGCTACTTTTACACATAGCTGGTCTGGAGATGTCAAATGGGCCGGGCCGGTTCGGCACGGCTAGTGCCATGGCCGTGCTGGGCCGAGAGTGGCGGTCACGGCCCGTTTCGGTACTACCCATAATGGGCCGACCCATCCAAAAGGGTCGGCCCGCTAGGCACGACAGGCTTGGCCCGCTAGGCATGGCCCGCCCAAAAATGACTATTTTTTTAAAAAAATGTCTATTTTACACCCCCCCAACAGCCATAAAACAGTCATATAAAGGGTATTTTGTGTCCTTTTTAATTTTACAAAGTCTATAAATACTCTAACCCTTCCATTCTTATTTCTCACTAAAACATTTAACTCTTTCACTCTCTATATACTCTCTAGCTCTCTCTCAAAGCATTCAACACTTTCACTCTCCCCTGTTTGTTTATTTTAATAATTTTTTAAATTCTTTTTTCCGTTCATTCATTATAAATCTAAAGAACCAATTATTGTATGTTGTCATGTTTTCTTTTTATTTCTTTCTCTGCAACGATGATATATATATATATATAAATGTTTGAATGTTTTCTTTGAGATTTCTAATGATTTGGGATTTTAATTTCTTGATTGTATTGAATGGCTGAGATTTGGAGCTTCCAAAGTTTTTTTTTATTTTTTTTAACTCATGCAAGCTTTAGAAATATAGAGTGCGTGGCTCATAGATAGAGCATGTTAGGCCAAGACTGACAATTTGGTTAATCAGGCTTGCTAAGTCAAGTTCTTGTATGACATCTTTGGGCTAAGTCAACCACTACTTGTTTCAGAATGGTTGGGCTACGCTTTGGGCTTTTTATTACTTAATTCAAGTCCATAATAAATACAAAAATGACCCAAATTTTAGGTCTTGGGTCAAGGTTGACTCAAGTGCTAAAGCCTATAACATCAAAAGCCAAACTAAAGTAGGTTGAGCTTGGGTTAGGCCCAAGCCGGCCTAATCCATGAGCACCACTAGGCACTAAGTTTGTGCTCATCCATTGCTTTTTTCGTGAATCTTTGCTTTTTCATTTTTGTTTTTATTTTTTATAGATGAAGTAAAAGAGTGAGGACTCCAAAAAATTAATCGAAAAAAATTAGAAGAGATGCACTTAACAAGGCAGGCACAAAGGCACGGCATGGCCCATCGCGGGCCGGGCCGGCACAGAGAGTTTTTCTGGTGGGCCGGGTCTGCGTGGTCAGCTTCATTTGGTGGGCGGGGCCGGCACAGACCGTGGCCCACTCGGGCCGGGATTTGGACGGGCCGACATGGCCCGTTTGACATACCTAGCTGGGTCCAACGATTGTACTTGTATGTTACTTGGAATGGAGTGAAATTTGGCTTCCGGAGTCTGGACTATTAAGAAAAATGCTTTAGCAGAGGGCTTGGTGGTCTTCAGATGAAGCGAATGTGGGGCCCACTTGGGTCAATGGAAACTTTTTTTTAGAGTTTCTTCATTTGGCTTGCTCATTTTTTTTTTATAAGAATGTACCTTACTTTTAGATAATAAAGATATGTAGGATAGAGGTATAAAATGGGCCGTATCATGCCTTGCCCACACCGGCAGGGGTCGACGCAGCACTACCCACTGGCACAACTTTTGTCGTGTTGTGCTGGGCCATGCCAGCTACCACGTGTCGGCTTTGGTCGTGCCACAGTTCTTGTCGGGCTAGCCCACAGGCTCCTCCTTTCTATTAATTTTTTAAATATATTCTTTTTATATAAATTGAAATGGACTTTAGAGACTTGAGGATTTTCAACTTGAAATAAAATTGAGATTAATAAAATAAATGCACAAACATTGATGCTAACTTACAAATGAAAAATAAAACTTTGATGATAATTTTCAACTTCAAATAAGACTTACAAGTTTGAAGATTATTCCATTTAAAAAAAAGTTATAAATAAAAAATAAAATTACAAGTATGATAATTTTCTGTAAATAAAGTTTACAACAAACTATAACGATAATTCTCAACTTGAAATAAATCTTATAAATTACAGCTATGATAATTTTTTAGTCTTATGATATTTATAGTGCTGAAAAGTCGTCTTCTATTTCTTCTTCTACCGTCAAATTTCACTTTCTCTTCTCTACCAAGAGCTAGTCTCTTTGGCACATCCATTTTTCCACCATTTCTTCCGATAACATCATACTTCTATTGTCAATAAGTCACCTACCTATAGTAAAAGCTTACTCCGATGCAACTGTAGACACTAGAACTATTAGTAAATCACGTGTCATGGTGGAAAGTATAGAAAATATACTTTCACTTGCTTTCCTACCGGTCCGAAATGTCGAAATGGGTGTCATCATTTATGACATCAACCGGACCAGTTTGTAGATACACTGTTAAGTCATTCACAATTTGACTAGATCCGAAGGAACTACTGCCTTAAGAGCTCCTAAGAAGACCTCATGAGGCTTTCTTTTTCTCTACCTGTGATTGGGGAGGGATATAGGCTGTTTCCAGTCTATCTAGTTGGGTAGAATACAAAGTTCATCTAATTAAGATTTGATGATAGAAGTATTATTTACATTAGTGACATTCATATTATTATTTATTGCTTCAAGTAAAGTTTCTACACCTACTAAATTTAACTTAGGATCTAATATAGAGGCTAAACAAAATGTTAATGGAGCATTTTTTCCAGTACTGTGAAAGCTTCATTTCCATTGCTATATGCATATCCTTGAAAGTCGCTATGTTTCTCTATTTTACAAAAGTAAGACTAATTTCATAAAAGCGTTTCAAAACTTGAGTTGAGGTGGGATAATATTTCCTAGAAAAAAGCAAGGTTGTATCATAAAACAACTTCTAAAAAATCTCTTCTTATTTTAAGAACTTGAACTTACTAATCTTCTTCACCTATAAAATATCAATATGCGTTAAATATAAAGTACAATATTGATTAATTACACCTTTATAATTACAAGTTTCTATTAACATTTCATAAGTCAAATTCCGCCTATGCTTTACACCCGGTTGTGTTTTTCTGAGACTTTTATGAAGACATCTACATATTTCCTTCCAATTATGTTTCCTCGAATGAAATGAAAAAAAATGTAACATACAATGCATTTAATCACTTCTATTGTTGGCACAAAATCTTAATCCATCATATACTATAAGATTTAAGATGTGACATGCACATCTATTGTGAAAAAAAAAAAAAACCCTATTTAAATTATGTGTGAGCGCAGATTTTGTATTTCGAAAGCTCTATTATTGGAGCTTACATTATCTAAAGTTATAAAAATTATGTTATTTTCAATATTATACTATCTCTAGTTTTTTTTTTCTAGGATAATAGACCCTATCCTCTCATTAGTATGTGGGTATTCAAGTAAAGAGAATGAAATCATTCTTTTTTCAATAACCCAATCATTATCAATATAATGTACAATTATTGGAATTTAATCAATATTTTGTTTGAGGGTCCATAAATCCGAAGCTAATCCTATTTTTCTGGGTATGTTTTGAAGAACAACTTTTAAATCCTCACTTTCTTTTCTAAACGTTTTTATTGCATCATTTCAATCGGTAATTCTACAAATCTATTTCGATAAAGAATGAAGGCTTCATGCACAAACTCTTAAAAGGGTTCATTCTCAGCAATTAAGAAATGGTAATTGATTAATTACAATAAGTTTCACAAGTTGGTATCTAGCATTAGATAGGTTATAATTAAAAACTTCTAAACTACTAGATGAAGAACTTTGAGATAGTAAAGTCCGTGTGCCTATATCCCTTGTTGCCAGATCGACATTCCCTTTAGCATGTTTGGCCACACACACTCTCATGTATCTATTAAGGTGTTCAGTGTCACCTGATAACTTACAATTGTAACATTCTTTATAAAATTTGCATTGTGGCTTTTTCACTGTGTTTCTAGTGGGATCTTTAATCTCAATTAACACAACATATTTTCAAACTTTAGAAGTCAATTTTCTTTTCTTTTTAGTTGATGTTTGTCGTTTTAATTACAACAGATTCAAGATTTTTTTTTCTACCTCTAGATTTTGGTCTGGACCCAAGTTTGAAGCATTTGAATCATTTAGACTAAAGTCAAAGTTAAACATTTGCGATGGTCTAGCCGTTTTTAAAAAATAAAATTTATAAAAAACTAAATAAATAATTATATATAAGCATTTAATTTATCTGTTGTGATAATTTATATAAGAAAGGTGACAAGATGAGACTTATTGTATAATATTACTATGTATATTCTAAATAAAATCTGAAACTTAAATTAATAAATACCTTGAAGAGAGAGAGCTATAGAGAAGTTCTTAGAGAGAGAGAACGCTTCTTGAGTAGTCTTGGTCTTCCACAAGCTAATTAAACTTCTCAACTTTTGATAGTGTATAGAAAGCTTTTGGTCCCTTAGAGAGCTATAGAGAGAGAAATAGAGCTTAGAGAAAGTGTACGTAGATCAGTATTGAGAAATGAGAGAAAATGGGGTATTTATAAATCTATAAGTATTGAAATGACCCAAAATTCCCTTATTTGACCCTTTTTTAGCTCTTGTGCGGGGGGGGCACAGCATTACCCCGAGCCCTTTTTTGGCCGGTAGGAGGGGTGACGCTTTCGCGAGCCGTGCCGTGCAAGGGCCACAGCACCATGGCCTAGCATGGCTTGTGCATTTGATGGGCAGGTCGTGCCAGGCATGGGTGGCCCGGCCTAATATCCAACCCTACCTAAAAGTGACTCTGCTTTTGTTCGCCTAATCATGTTGCAGCTTCGCATGATAAGCTAGCATCTAGCTTTACACATCAGCGAGTAAAGTCCAAAAGCTTTTTTTTTTTTTTTTAATGGTGCGACTTTCTAAGGTTTACATTATACATCATCTTTATCTCATTATTTTTCTAATATTTTAATGTCACAACTTTAAAAGATTGTGGTTATACATGTTGGTCCATAGTTATTAATTTCGTACTGTTTCAGCCGTAATGATTGAGATTTTTTATTTTGGTCAAATGGCTAAAACAAAATCTCACACAAAACTTTTTTATTTTAGATTTCGGCCAATTCCAACTAAAATCCACATCTTGGCAGAAATGATAATTTACATCATTAATTATTTTATTATTTTTTATTTTTTTATACATATATGTTCTTTGTATTTCTTATGTTTTTCCAAAACATAATTCCAAAATTTTTTGATAGAATGGATTAAATCTGTATTTATTGTTTTATTTTTCATTTTTTACTTTTCTACATATATTATTTTTATATTTTTCCGAAATATAATTTCGAGAATTTCGTCGAAATTTTGAATGAGCCGAAACTGTTCATTTTGGAGATCAGACCGAAATGGGGTCTGCAATGATACTGGCAACTGTGGTACCACTTTAAAAGTCCTACAGCAAGCTACACAACAAATATGGGGAAATAATCCCATGACCACCTCCTCACTGCATGCCCATTTGCTAATGGAGCTTGGGCAGTTCCCCCATAACTTTCCCAAGCCTACCAATGGAACTTTTGGCTGATGGTTATGGCATTCATCTAAGGATGCATGTAATATATCTAGGTTTCATGGTCTCATGGTACTTTTGGAAGGCAAGGAACTCTTACCTCTTTAAAAAATAATCATTTTACACCCAATCTTTCTACAATAAGACACTTAACCTAATGCATAGAATACAATCCATTAACTAAACCTGAATCCCCAATTCATTGGCACTCCAGTGGACAGTTGGGTTCCTCCTTGAATGATTCGGGTGAAGCCCAACTTTGACGATTCTCTTAATTCTAAGGCCCCCTTGCAAGTTTAAGTGGTATCAGTTACAATCAGATGGGGCCATTCTAGGGGCCTAGTTGTGAAGAATTGCTTCCACCAACCAAATGCAAACCCTGCTACATGCTGTTCTCGCAGACCTTGAGCTTAGCATTTCGCCTTGGTTGGACAATATCATCCAGTGGGGTGTTCATTTATAATTTAGGCCCTTCGACATTGAGGATCATTGATGTGTTCAAGATAATTGAGGCCCTTCGACATCACCTAGAGTAATGTGTTCCTTACATACTCACCTTTCATCTTTCAACAATAGGATCTAAAGATATCCCCACAACAGAATTCAAATGTAAGGTTTCAAAATCTCAATAGTAGCAGCTGCATAGGTGGGACCATGCATTTTTTTATTTTGTTTTGTCATGTTAACTCTAGGTGTTGTCTTTTGCTTTCCTATTTATATATTTTTTTATGTTCGTTTGTTACTGTAATCAAGGTTAGTTATTACTGTGGTGGTGCCCACTTGATCAACAATCCGAGTGGGCCACACAGAGGACCCCTCGGAATATATCGGATCTCATGGGTTTGCACCAATCTAAATGGGTTGGACCATTGATCAATTAGATTTTTTAAAAACAAACTCGTTGAATTTGTAGGTCATCGATCAAGGGGTTAAGATGATTTGATGGGCCTCAGACTTTCCAGAAATATAGGGCCCATCAGGACTTTCCCAACCAACGGTCCCCATTCTGGTGGGCCACATAGTGATGTGCACACGCAACACCCTCCATCAAGGTGCATAGGCAATCACACCTGTGTGTGGGGTTTCCATTGAGACAGTTGCCTTGGGCCACATCAATCATAGAGGTGGAGATTGAAAGATCCAAATGGGACCTGCCAATGTGCAGAATTTCAAGTCTATTACTCGACATGCATACATTCATACATACATAGATGTATGTATGTGCGTTTTGTGTATAACACAGATTTTATCTTGAGCTTGACCATTAGACAACATGCCAAGCAAGTTCTGCAACACATTACACACAATATATATATATATATATATATATATATATTTACATCAGTGATTGAAACTCATACATCATGTCTCTAACAGTATGCATCTACACTTGTCTAATTTATTTCGAAAGCACGATATTCTTCATTTCCTTTCTAATTTATTTCTTGCAATCCTCTTTGTGGAGGCATACCCAAACTTAACATTCAGACTTCAAAAAGAACATTCACAAATAACCCATTCAGAAGATGGTCTTCCTACTACTGCCCTTACAAAACAAAATAGCAAATGCCTTCTTCCTTTCTTCAAACATATTGAAATATTCTCTCCCTCCAAAACCATACATTTTTTTTTTTTTGGGTTGTTGTGGGGGCAGTGGGTTTGTAACTTCTAAAACCATACTTAAGCAAATGGGAAGACAAGATCACCCACTGGCATTATTTTAAGAAAGGGATGAAATCATTTCCTACATTCTGGATGGTATCAAGGACATTAAGTGCAGCATCCATCGCCACAGCATACTTTCCCACAGCGAATTAGCGGCTTCCAAATGAACCAGCAGCAACGACAACCTTCAACATCCCATGAATAAGACAGTCATTAGGAATGTGATTAACACCATAAAACATGATATAGGGAAAGAAGAACATTGAAACTTATGATATATCCTAAAATGCTCTTAATGCCGATGTTTCTCCCAAAAGGTAACACTTACAGGCCCATTCGATTACTTTGGGTTGAATTGCAACATTCATTGTCCAACTGAATTTCTTAATCATTAAAAATAATCATCTGCCTTTCTCATTTTTACAAATAGTCTACTCCAATAATTTAAAAGGGCAATGTCAATCATTGTGATCATTATCAATGGAAACTTTTCGATTGATTGACAAATTAACCGTATATAGTGTTGGCAAATGATAGTTTTGCTAAGATAGATTAAATCCTATGGGGACTAAATGTAAGGTAATAATACAAAAAGGGGAAATGTTCACCTGCCAGCAAACTAGATATAAGCTACACGCCGTCAATCTCATGGGGCCCACTTAGCTGTAAGTTTTTCAATGTGGGTAGATTGAAAGATCTCATGGATAAGGGGATCCAAAAAAATCAGCTACACTAGATTATTCGTGCCCTTGATTTAAGGGCCTTAAAATTCAATAGCATCTTAATTGTAGATTTTCATGATATTCAATCTAACGTTGAGTGGACGTTTCGTGAGTATAAATATTGGGCCCAATGCTAGTTCATGGAATGAAAAGACTATCAAGGGGGTTGCACTGATGAAAGGTGGAACCCAAGTGGCCCCTGTGGTGCTGGACTGTACTTGCAATCCCTTGTAGGAGAACATTTTCCATGAAAAAAAGACCACAAAATTGAGTCGGTTTTTTCGAGATAAACATCCTCAATATAATTTGAATTATGTTATAGTTATAAATACCACCAACGCACCCCCCCCCCCCCCCCCCCCCCCCCCCCCCTCTTCCGAGATAAACATCCTCAATATAATTTGAATTATGTTATAGTTATAAATACCACCAACGCCCCCCCCCTTCTCTTTCGAGATAAACATCCTCAATATAATTTGAATTATGTTATAGTTATAAATACCACCAACGCCCCCCGCCCCCGCCCCCGTGTGTCTAGGTGCATGAGATTGAACAAAAGATTAATTGTTTTTTACTTAAAATGGGTCAGATTTCATCAGCCCGTAAAGTCTAACTTTTAGACTGATGGAGGTGACTACTTGTTTTTTTTTTTTTTTTTCGCCGTCATCGAAAGTATAGTTGGACGTATGTAAGAAAGGAAAGGTCTAAGGTAAGGTTCTAGAGGGATGACCTTTTGCAAACATGAGGGATGTAAACTCAACTGGAGCTGTTTGTGAGGGTGAGGTTTCAGCGAAAACAGGGTAATTCTGGCGCCTTCTTCCTCTTGTTTGGTGAGGCGAAGAAAATATCAGATTCTCCACAAATTTACTCTATGTTTCGTCGCTAGAGAGGAGATGGTTTCCCATCTGCCCTCATCGAAAATCTAGAGCCGCGGAAGAAGAAACCCGGGTTTCCTCTTCGACGGCTCTGCACAAACACACCCGAAGTTCTTGAGGCCTATGCCCGATTGACCTGATTACCCATCAAATCCATAATTTTGGACCCTGAGCTAGACTCAATTGTCAAATAGACCCAAAAATTAAGACTCAATTGTCAAATAGACCAAAAAATTAAGGGCCACACCCGATTGCTGATGGTTGGGACCCAAAAATATACCCAAATGGAGTCATTGATCATTAAGTTTCTATCAGAAGTATTTAGGCGTTTGGGGAGAGTGGATCCTAATGAAATCGGACATGACCTGGTTTCCCATATCTCCCAAACAGTGGGCAGAAATTTAAACCTGGTTCTCCAATGGTGCCAAGATAAGAGGACACGCCCAACTTATCCTTACATGAGGGGTGCGTGGCCTTTCTGTTGGGTTTAAATCTTACATGACAGTGGTGCATGGCCTTTCTGTTGGTTCAGGAGATTTAAACCATAGGAAAATCCCCTCCCTTTGTTGTTTTTCGTTTTCTTCTCTTTAAGAAAAAAGAATTAAGGGCATGTTTGGCAACTGAGGATTCCTCCGTTATTCTTATACTGTTTTCCACATTTGGCAAACATCTATTTAGCTGTGGATTTACATATACTATACATCCAACAGTCATAAGCTTTTCCCATATCAAGTTGCAAGGCAAAAGGGATTGTTTGTAAAGAATATTTGAGTTGAAGATAGCTACACTGTTTAAAGTGCAATTGATGAAGATGTATGATTTTGGAAGCAATCGTCCCCATTGGGCCTGGGTCCATTTCTAAAACCCATATGAGAATTATAGGTCCACTTCCAAAATCCACATAAAACTCTTGGATCCGCCCTTAAAACTCATATGAAAATCTCATGTTTGCCCCAAAAGCCAACCTATTTGGGTACACCATTGCACCAAACAAGGCAGCAACTGTATAATGTGACAGATGACCGATAGATGTTGCACCATTCTAGGGGATGAAATCTGCCTAGAGATAGCTTCTGATCATGCTTGTGCTTGAGTTATCACACCAAATAGAGTTTAAATTCTCTGATTCGAATCGAGGTTTATTTAGCAATTTAGAATACTAGCAATTACTCAAATCTACCGATCCAAGACTAATCCAAGACTTTCTCATCTTATCTTCATCTTCTCAATCATCCATGGTTGTGCATGTATCGTTAGAGAAAACTTAAAAATGAGTTTTGTGGGTGACTTTTTTTTTCCCTTTTCTTTCATGTCTACGTTATGCATGATTTTCATCTTTCCAAGTAGAGAGCTTTTTTCACTTTTTTTTTAAAGCATATTTGAATATGAATGGTAAGTTGGAAAAGTCCCATATCCCACATTGTCAAGTACTGGGTTTTACATGCCTTCATTTTGGGACTTCCAAACTATCAACTTAAGGTTTTGGAATGGTACATGTATGTACATGGTATCCTTCCACCTATCAGCGTTATGCTCTTAAACGGTTAAGAACATTGGTGTCTATCCATGAGTTCTAGTCATCTATGTCGCAAAAAGGAAAAATACTTAAATCATAGAAAATAAGGTCATCTGAAAAAAAAAAAAAAGAAGAAAAAACCTGTCATACACAATTATGCTCTAAGAACTCAATATAAGTTTCATATGCAGGTTTCTTCTTAAAATCTGCCAATAGAATGTTGAGAAAGATCACCTTGGGGATGAGCCAGGTGCTGCACAGCCTGCAACCGAGAACTAGCAGCTGCACTTGCACCCATGACCAGGAACGCAGCCATCATTGCCCACAACAGAAGAACCACCAGAGTCTCCTTCCTCACCATCCTCGCTTATCTTCTTCAAGACCTCACACAAGGAATGAATGAGCACTCCCCCATCCCCCACCCTATTTATACAAGAAAGAGGGTCAAACCTTCTCACTCCTTAAATTCTATACTAATAATATTAGGTATCCAAGCATTCCAACTTGCCTATTGGACTTGGGCATTGTAGACTAACTTAACTGTGACATCCTCCAAAACGCCCACCTTATTTGACACCTGTTTCTGGTTTTCAAAATCCATACTCACTGGTCCCAATTTCGAAATGATCCTACTACAAACCACTTGTGAATTTTAATTAATAAATTTTTATAGTACAAGGCCATTTAACTTGGACGCCTATAAACTAACGGATGGCTACGATCATTTAATCAGATTGATATTGGCTTCACCCATTATCGACATGCAACTCTATCATTCATCCTGTTAGAAAAAGCGTCACTGCTATCTTTCCTGCCCTTTGGTTTGTCAAGCATCCATTTGACCCCACTCGAGGTAAGCATTTTCAAATAAAAGTAGTCTACCTTTTTCTACAGTGCACATGTAACTATCTTTCCACTAGGTTGATTGTTGACTTTTATCTTTTCAGACTGGTTTATGCTCGGACGTCTACTTAACATCAATGAGGGCTGATATATTTTTCTTGCTTCCCTTCTGAGTAGGGTGCTCCTGGGCCGGGGGTGGATGTATAATCCAGGCCCATTTAATTTTTTTATCGGGCCTGGATTTAGTGATAGAAAGCCCGATGCCCATCCTGAATAGGAGTGCTTGAAATTTAGTAATAATTTGTCCAAATAATTGCTACAAAGCCAATAAAAGTGATAAAAAAAAAGCCCAATTCACTCAACGCGGACCAGCCAGATTGACAAAATGGGTGGGTTTGGGTCTAACATTAAGGGCCCTTCTCAGGCATGGGCCTGATACGACCTGTGTTTTTAAAGTTGGGCCAGGCCAGGATAATATCCCTAAGCCGAGCATCCGGCCCATGAACACCCCTAGCAGCCTACTTGAATTGAATTAGGATAGGAGGATGGAAGAGTCTCCTCTTGGATTAGGCCTGTACAAAAGAGTGGCCCCATAAAATCATCCCCAAGCTCTTGATTTATGGGCTCAAGTTTTGACAATTTCTTTTATCATGCACTTTTTTAGGTATAATCAAACAGTGAATTTAGGTCGGGATGAGTATAAAGTTTGCTCGAGTGCTTATCTATGGGATATCTTATTTGTAAAGGGATTGGATTGATCATTGGTGTAGCCTAATTCTACTTAAGAAAATGTAAAACAAGGATACCATATCAACTTGGGTTGGGATGGGCAACGTTTATCCCTGTTCTCATCTTTAACCGAAGAAGAGATTGGCAGGCCAATGGTACTCTTCCTTCACTACATCTTCCACTAACAAAGCCAATGGTATTCTTGGTTCACTTCATCTTCCACTAACAATCAACGATGAGTGGAGTCGGCAGCCGGATAAAGGCAATAAAAAGAAAAGGTTCGGACAGGAGGCTACATATCCAACACTAGTTGGATAGGGATAGGGCTGGGACCAGCTATATCCAGATCTAGTCATATATTTTGGATCATATCCCAGTAAGGCAGGCGCGTTTGAATGTACGATGAATTGAGATAAAGTGAGATAAAACATCAAATAAAGAGAGAATAAAAGATAAATAATTGATTATGATAGTTTTTTGTTTTTAGTTGTTTGACAATGAATCTTTTTTATCATTTAGTGAAGAAAGGATGTTGATTATTTTATTATTATTTTTTTTTTTGAAAAAGAAGGTAGTTTAGATTGTGTGTAATTTTGACATGACCTTGTGTCTTTTTTTGTCTGGATAATGAATGTTTTATTTCACTTTAACTTTACTAGTTAATTGCCAAACACGCCCAAAGAGGAAGTGAGAGAGAGAGAGAATTTTATAATATAATAAATGTATTTAGTTTAGTCCAATATTGAGAGGTTGGTCAACCTTAGACGTAATCATTCCTCTATATTATAATATAAAAATAGAAACATACACTGACACGCATGTTAATTATGAGCTCAGGCGAGACCTAGGCAATAATATTTTTAGGTACAATTCATAACGCCTAAACGCATACAGGAAGATTAAATATTGGAGAATAAAGATTGGGGGAATGTTCATATGCATCTTTTCCTCACCATAGGGTGACGGATACTTCCATTTTTTAGTCTTTTCAAGTACTTGAAAAGACTAAAAAATGGAAGTATCCGTCACCCTATGGTGAGGAAAAGATGCATATGAACATTCCCCATAAAAATCATAGGATCTCAGACAGCTCATATATCCATTCAGCACTGCCAAAATTTCCTCTCCTGTATCATCTTGGTCAACTACCAGGTCACAAGCAAAATCACAGATCCTACGTTCTCTATCACACCCAAGTAGATCCTACATTATCTCTATCACACCCAAGCAAATCCATGATCATCTCAATCCCCGCATGTGCAAAAGAATCCTTGAGATTCTCTCGTGTAACACAACGAGCGATATAATAAAGGGCAGCACCCACATTTGAGTGTGTGGGAAAACTTCCATCGTGGATGTAGGCCAATAAGCCGAACCACGTTAAACCTTGAGCATTATTTATTTCATTAAATTTATCCAAAATATGTAATCGACTATATTAATGTGGCTGAGTCTGGGCCAGGTCCTGGGAAATGCTAACTACTTGCCACCCCTATAATTGGAGTATGATTTGGAAAGTGATGATGATATCTCAGGGTTGACGTAAACTTTGTGGGGCCAATGCATTGTTAGCTCAATGCTTAGGTATCTCCCTCTCCCCAGTGACAACCGAGAATCAGTCCAGGTGCTTGTGAGGGACTTGGACACCGTATGGGTGCATGTATTAGATAATGCAAAACTCAGCCTCCTAACTTGAAAGTATAAGGTTCGCAAGATCTCTAGATTGGTCCACTCAACAAATCAGCCCAAAAAGTGTGAAAAAATAATAAATATGCAGTGGAAATAAAATCACAAGCACACACCACAAAGATACCAGATTTTTACGTGGAAAAACCTAACCGGGTGAAAAACCACGTATCCGAATTGGATCTAATCAAACACTATGAATCTCGCAATTACAAGAAACTTAGATTTCCTCTCAAGATATCCCCTACTTAAGGACTGAAGTTACCTTGTATCGTTTTACGCTTCAACGACTTCACACCGTTGATTGCAACAGACTCAATACAGCCCTCAAATCTTCTCACAAGAAGATAATCTTCTATAAAGGATGCAGAAGATACTGCCTCTAGCACAACTTTTAAATAAATCTCTAGAGAGGATTTCTTTCAATTAAATCTCTAATTCAGAACCTGAGAGGTGTGGTGTACTTTTAGAATAGCCCTTGAGTCTTTTAAATAGCCCTTGGGATGTGCTTAAAGTTGCCTAACTTGATTAAAATAAAAACAAGCAGTTTGGGCATAATTAGAAAGAAGATTCTAGTTTTCGTAGGACTCGCAGCCATGTCCGCTCGAGCGGATGAGGTTCTGTTTCAGCGATGGCCATTTTGATGCATGTCCGCTCGAATGGATATAGTGGTCACTTGAGCGGACCCCATTCTGGTTGATCCGGAATTTCAGTGCAAATTTTCTCCATCTTTCCTCTTCTAATGCTTTCAGACTTTCTTCATAGAGTCCATCTAACCTTCTATCTTCAGAGTCCTTTTCTAAATATGGAATACAACTCAATGAACTCCTAGAGTTTTGTCCAACCCATGAATTTAGCCAACACACTCAAAATCCTAACAATCTCCCCATTTGGCAATTCATGGACAAAACTCCCTACGACAATACAATTTGATCTACCCAAAATAAAACTCAAAATACATTGAATTTAAAAAAAAAAAATGGCAATTAGCAAATGTAGATTTGCATTGTCTTTGACTTTTATTCTCCCCCTTGATCCTTGTTCTCCCCCTTGTTCCGTCACCTTTCTCCCCCTTTTTGTCCATAATTGACAAACAAAAATCATCATGCAGCTTATATCAATCTGGATGATGTAGCTCCCCCTCAATATCAACTCCCCCTGAATGTATCCTCGTAGCAGTGCTGGGAGTGGGAGCTTGACCTCCTTGATCAGGGTTTATTATAATTAGCCACCCATACTTGTGTAGTTTGATCTTTCAACACAGTGTGAGCAAATTTCTTAGGCAAATCAAATTTGTAAACCCAAATTGGAGTCGTCTTGAGTGGAGAAAAATTCTTCCGCCATTGCTTGGTTTTTGGTAGACTATGCAGCTTCTTGCAATTGGAACGAATGTGTCATTTCTTTCCACAATGATGACAAGTGGATGTGTGTTCAACATACGACACATCCTTTTTCGTTGTACTACTCAACACATTATTTGAAAGTGCAGTATGGGGAGTAGCATGTGCAACACTTGAGACAAAAATAATTTTTCCTTTAGCATTTGAAGTGGATGCACCATGATCATAACCGAGACCACTTCTGTCAAAATGAGACTTTTGTTTATCTTGTTTAAAGATGCATGTTTGACTTTTAACTCAGACAGAGTAATCTTCAATCTTTCTTGTAAATCTTTATTTTCAGCTTTCACCTTCTGTGACTCTATATACAAATTCTTAATCTCCTGTTCAACCTTCTTGAATTTTTGACCCTCAGTAGTCAAATTTTTAGCTATGTAGCTCTTCTGACTTTCCAAGAGATGAACTTATTTAAGCACTTGCTCTAATTCTATTTTTAGGGCAAAATTTTCTGCTTGAACAGCCTTGAACTTGATAGTGATCTTATTGTCATACTTGGTCATCCTAACGCAATCAACATTGATACAACTCTTCATAATCTTTCTCTTGATCCAACATCTCATTATTATAATCTTCATCAGTATCATTATCAAACAGAGACTTCGCCATGAAAGCTACAAACTTGCCATTCAAATTAACTGAAGCATCAGGCTCAAGATCCTTTTCTGTTTTTTGTTCTTCTTCAGAAGATTTTTCATCCCAAATTGTGTTGAGAACCTTCTTCTTTGTACATTTTTTCTTGTTGGCACACTTATTAGCATAATGACCATAGCCTTGGCACTCAAAACATTTAGTTTCTTTAGCATAATCTTTCTTCTCAGATTTGGAATTCTTCCACTTGGCTTGTTTTGATTTCATGTACTTCTTGAAGTAATTAAGCATTTCAGCAATATCATCGTCAGCCTCAGCTTCAGAATCAAGCTCAATTTTCTTTTCAGGTTTCTTTCTTGATTCTAAGATGGCTTTCAAAGCAAAACCTTTCTCTTTTGATTTTCTTTTATCCAAACGGTTTGCTTCAAATGTCTGAAGATTTCCAACTAACTGGTTTACCTTGATGGTATCAAGATTTTTATTTTCTTCTATAGAATAATCGAACCTCAAAGGTAGAGACCTCATAATTTTCTTGACAATCTTGTTTTTTGGAATTTCCTCACCCAGAATGAAAACAAAATTGACAATATCATTCAACTTGGCATAAAATTGATTAAAGGTCTCATCTTCGTCCATCACCATGGTTTCAAATTCTTTAGTCAGCATTTGCAATTTAGATTGTTTCATCGTGTCTATACCCTCATATACTGTTTGTAAGACTTCTCATGCTTCTTTTCCTGTTTTACAAGTGGAAATCCTACGGAACTCTTTAGCAGATACTCCATTGTATATTTCATTCATAGCCTTGTTATTACAATTGGAGTTATGCTTCTCATCCTTAGCCATTGGGCTTTAGGTTTAGGAAAAGTTTGTCTATTAGACACAATTGTTTGTTTAAAGTAGCTCTCCTCAACAATATCCCAAACATCATCATCGATGGACTTAAGGAACCCAAACATCATTTGCTTCTAATATGCATAATTAGAACCATCTAACAAAGAGGGCTTTGTAGTTGATGTTGCTTCTAGATTGAGTACTATTCTAGAAATATATTATGATCAAACACAGTAATTTAGTGCAACTGTCTCTAATACCAATTAAAAGTATAGGGTTCGCAAGATCTCTAGATTGGTCCACTCAATAAATCAGCCCAAAAAGTGTGAAAAAATAATAAGCATGCAGCGGAAATAAAATCACAAGCACACACCACAAAAACACCAAATTTTTACGTGGAAAACCCTAACTGGGTGAAAACCCACAAATTCGATCTGAATCTAATCAAACACTATGAATCTTGCAATTACCAGAAACTTAAATTTCCTCCCAAAATATCCCCTACCTAAGAATTAATGTTACCTTGTATCACTTAACGCTTCAACGGCTTCACACCGTTGATTGCAATAGGCTCAATCCAGCGCTTGATTCCTCAAATCTTCTCGTAAAAAAATAATCTTCTACAAAGGATGCAGAAGATACTGGCTCTAGTGAACTTGGCAGCACAACTTCTAAATAAATCTCTAAAGAGGAATTCTCTTAAAAATCTCTAATTCAGAACTTGAGAGGTGTGGTGTACTTTTAGAATAGCCCTTGGGACGTGCTTAAAGGTGGCTAACTTGATTAAGATAAAAACAAGTAGTTTGGGCACAATTAAAAAAAAGTTTCTAATTTTCGTAGGACTCTGCAGCCATGTCTGCTCAAGCGGAACCACCATCCGCTCGAGCGGATAAGGCTTTATTTCAGCAATGGCCATTCTGATACATGTCCGCTCGAGCGGATATAATGGTCACTCGAGAGAACCCATTCTGGTTGATCTAGAATTTCAACGCAAGTTTTCTCCAGCTTTCTTCTTTTAATGCTTTCAGACTTTTTTCATAGAGTCCTTCCAACATTCTATCTTCGGAGTCATTTTCTAAATATGAAATACAACTCAATGAACTCCTAAAGTGTTGTCCAACCCATGAATTTAGCCAACACACTCAAAATCCCCACATAACTCATAGGTACCACATTTTACCCTTCGAAAATAACATCAGAGTTATTCATAGTATCAAAAAGTTTTTAACACAGAATAACAACAGGGATTCATTTGTAAAAAATCCAAAAATCTAATTTTTCTAACAAATTTCTCATGTGGCTTCAATGTGAGCTCCACCTATTTAAAATCTGAATGGCCCAAAAAAAAAAAAAGAAGCCTCAATGATGAATTTTCAGTCTATCGTGATTTGGACCAATGGTTAGATTTATCAAGTATAACACATTTATTAAAGTAATACAAACAATTGATGTCTTTTAATGCAGGATCAGTCTAACTGTACACCCTTTCTTCTATCAAAGTAAAATTTGGGGAGGGCTCGTGTAAAAGGAGGGAATTGTTTCGGACTGTTTATATTTTTAATAGGTGAATTCTACTGCTCAGCCTAACAAAGTTCCTACTAGTTCAAGACTCACGGCTAACCATGTCCAGCGGGCCAACCTGTTAAATATTATGGACTAGATTGGAGGGCTTCCAATGTCAAGCAAAACCTCGTAGGATCAACGGGGTATAGTTAACCTCTCAATCTTCAAGTAGTTAAAAATAAAGAATCAAAGTTTGAATATTCAACAATTACAATCAAATAACCAGCAGTGCTGATAGACCATGCCAGCCCAAGCGCACCCCACTTTGGCAGGGTTGAACCTTAACCTTTTGTATTCAAGTTGGAGCTAGATCAAAATTTTGAGCGCATTTACTATTTAGGCCGGGATTGGATCAAGTGATAGAAAGCCAACAATCAGTGATTGTATTTTAGTGACTTAGAAAGCCCCAGTGACTTACTTCCCACACAGGTGAAAGGATTTTAGTGACTTACTTCCCACAGGTGAAATGAAGACCAAATAAGTGACAAGACGGCCTGGCCCTATTCACTATTGGGAGAGATCGTGCCTGACATGTTTCAAGCGAACCAGCCATGGGCCAGGCACCTATGGCCAGAGTCAAGCTTGGGCCAAATATGGGCTTGCATTCTAAAGTCATACCAGGCCTGGTCATGCCTCGGCACAGGCCAACCAAGACCAAAGACACCTCCACAAATAACCTCCCCAAAAGCATGAATTCCTATGTTTTCTATGCAAACAAATACGGCATGATCTAGTTGATTTTTGCATTATCTGTAATCCATGTATAAGCATTCCCGTCCCCTACCGCTGTCCACCACCCCCAACTATCTGTATTCATCTACCGGATGGCCCCATAAAACGGTTCTTTCATATGAATGGGTACTGTTCTCAGGTTAACAAAATCTCCTCAGAAGTCCAAAAAAAAATAAAAATCAGCAGCCTTATGAACACTGAACTCATGTGAATGGCAGTGTAAAAAGGATTCAAAGTCCCCAGTAATAATCAATCAAGGCCAAGCTCTCATTTTGCAAATAATAATAATAATAGTAATAAGGCCAGACTTACCTGGATCTGAATAGCAAGCAGATCAAACATCTCATACTGTAGGGTGACCCCAAAAAAAAAAAAAAAAAAGGTCCTTAAACAAGGATACAGTGGCCTGATCTGAATATCAGTAGATCAGTCACATTCAGCTGATTGAATGCAGTCCTCTTCATATATCACTACAGGTGTGGAATAGAAAGGAGAAACAACAACAAATTCTGGAAGAAACGAAAAAAGATGGGATAGCAGAGAATGAACAGACCTCACAAAGGGGAATGGGACTTTCACACAGAAAGTCAACTAAGACTTCTTCAAGAAAAGTTCCAACTGATGTTAACATAAACACACAACTCCAAAAACTGATATGAACATGTTCATATGTTTTCTTAGAAGCAAAAACAATCCTACTCCTGATCCTAGACATTGAACTAATCAAAGACAAACCATTGCCTTTGATCCATTGAAACATTCAATAAAATAGGAATCATAATGAAATAAAAGAAGTGTTCAGATGATGACCCCTCAAGGAAAAAAAACCTTGCTTGGCCCTTGCTCAAGTAAGATGTGCCCAAATGGTGGATTCAACTACCCAACCATGACATGATCTTCCAATTGCATCTCACTGAAGTCTTTTACTTCTAACATGGATAGAGGTAAGATCTTCCTTCCTGTTAGTTGGAGTGTGCTGTAGATGCTGATAAATGGCCGGACTTGATGGTGGACTGTCAGATTCAATAACTGTCTCAATCTAACCACTAGATCACTTTCAAAGATTCTGTCTTGCTCTCCTCCAATGAATCAACTATGACAAACTCATCTGGTTTCTGACACCTGGATACTTCAAAATGGGGCATCATTTATGTACTATCTCATTTCCAATAATTGAATTGTATGTGTAAAAATCCCTGTCCCTGCCGCCTGCCATATCCGCAATGTGTCCCCCATGTATTTTGAGTATCATAGCTGGAGTACAAAACTGAAACTTGGTCAGGCAATGCTGTTGATATAGCGGTTGATCTATTTTGCTATCTTCAGGTCTTTCACCGCTAGATTTGCATCACAATCTACTGTAGGTAGACTCTAGATCTTTATCACAACCTATTATGACTCTCGTATACTTGCTCTCCTCCAATCCAATCATTTGTTATATTCTTTACTCCACAGCCTCGCCAGCAAGATCATGTTAAATGTGATATCACCTACTTTGACTATAATCTTGCACCGTCATCATTTCTGATTACTGATTCCAAAATATGCAATGTTGGTAGGGTACCACCAATTAAAAGAAGTAGACCCAGTTTGAACAAGGTTGGTTATCAGCCTAACCCCTGCCCTCCCACTAATTATAGAAGAAGGGAACTTCAATGTGAGACAATCGAAAAGGCCAACATACAAGCTTACTTGGGGTGATGAGATGCTGACACTGAGTGTGCTCATGAAGTGACAATCAAATAATGGAGATCAAAAGAGAGGTCGCCCCAGAGTTGTCAAGCGAATGGACAGACAAATAAATAAATAGAAAGAAACTTTGAGAGTGTGCATTGTTAATCCATTCATGCGCGTCACAAATTAGATGAGGGTGGTTTTGTGTCTTGGAATGTTTCCTTTGGAACAGTATTGCATTCACATGAGGAGTCCAAGTCGGAGTTAAAATTGAGTTTGCTTTCTAACTTTTTATTTGCTCAGATGAGGTAGCCATCTGCAGTTAGGAGCATTGTTCCTCTGGTGCATTCTCACTGAAGTCTCTTTCTCGAGAGGTGGTCCAGGCACCTGTGGCCAAGCATGCATGCTTGTTGGTTTGGTTGGCTCCCCCAGCCCTGGGCGGAAGCACTCTATTGGCTTATTGTAGTGGGTAATGTATTGACAGCAGATATCCCTAAGAGGAGAGACATATTGTTAGCCTATGTCAAATTTGTGTGTGTTGTATGGCAAGTTCAAGCAAATGGGTTGACCACCATTTTTTTTTTTTTTTTTCCGTTGGTGCTGGGTTGCCTGCTGGCCAAGAGTGATACTATCAACTTGTAGACCTAGGGATCGATCCTTGGGCATGTGTGTGATACCAAGGTGCCAACACCACTCAACTATGAGTGTGTTGGTGGTCGACCACCATTTTGTTCATTGTAAGTTCTCTTATGTTTTGTATATGTAGGATCAGAAGGCCCAATTAATGAGGATCATGTGTTAGATCATGCCTTGGATTATTTTTAAAAAGTTTGAGTGAGCTAATGGGGTCTTGATTTTAATACAAGTCAGATCTGAAAGATCTATTGTGTGGGTCTAAAGATCTCGTGGGTAAGCATGGACAGTAGGATCTTGTCATGGGACCAGTGGCGCAGCCAAGATTTTGTGTGGGTGGGCGGGCAAGCAATAGTTGACATATAAGGCATACTGGTGCAATTGTGATTCTACGAAAAGGGCGTGAGAAATTTGGCTGCTTTTCTGCAACAAAAGTTTTCCATGTTTGGTGTGGCCACTTTTCCACGAGTAAAAATGCAAAAATAAGCTAACTTTATCATAATTCTATGGAAAAGACATTTCCAATGGTGGGTTCACATTTTATTTTTTTTTAGAGAAAATTCTACGGAACCACCTTTCAGCATGCCAACTCAAATGTGCCCATAATGTCAGCAGCAGCCTTGCTACATTTCTTTTTCATTAACATGGACTAAGGAAAAGAAAAGATGAAAAGTAAAGACCCCAATAAAAAAAAATGGACCAATAAAGAAAAGAAAAAATATATATATAAATATAAATAGCTGCAAGTCACTCGTAGAAGAGACTTCTCGCAAAGAAATCATTCTCAGTTGCAATATAGAATTATTCATGTCTCTGCCGGACTTACCATCTTTTCTTATTTGTTTAAGAGAACTAGTGCAGCATTTACAATACATATAGAAAAAATATTCACCTGCGCACTGCGCACCCGGACCGTGCATCAAGCGTAGTGCATGAAATCCAAATATGGATCCAATACAAATAGTATTCATAAATTCAACATAAAGGCTTTACTATAGTGATTAAAAGTACAATAGAATTTAAAAAAAAAAAAAGTTCCATTAGATGAGTGTTTTCCATAAGCCAAAGGCTAAGTGGCAACTCATGTGCAAATGGCTTGCAGGGTTTACTGTAGCATCTAAAAACTCAAAACGCAATGATAAGTGTTCACAAGCCCAAGGGTAGATGACAGTTATCCATGTACATTGGCATGTATAACAAAGGAGTCTTACCATCCAATGGTCCAATAGTAGTGGACAAACTAACAAGTTGAGAGGGGGAATGACACTTACGGAAATTGATCCTAACCATCAAATGTATAAGTAGTGGTTGAAACCTACCATCAAATTTTTAAGTAGTGGTTGAAACCATTAGGTTGAGGGGGAGCAACGGCCCCACCTCGACAACCACACCCCCCACCCCCCAAAAAAAAAAAAAAAACTCACCCGTCTTTCTCCCTCCACCCCTGCATGGGACCCTAATGTTGGGCCAATAGTCCTCTCCCTCGAATTTAAATCTATATTTTGAACTAGAGGTTGCATTTGAATTCCAATCTGAATTTATAACTTCTCCATCTTTGAATTTGAATCTGTATTTTAAATTAGAATTTGAATCTGAATTTAAACTCAAATTTGAACTTAAAGTTTGAGTTTGAGTTAAATTTGAATTTGAAATGACAGGACAAGATTTTATGGTTTAGGAGTAGTACTTAAGCAATGTGGGGGACATCTAAATCCAGGTTTGTTATTATTCATTTAATTTTCAACCAAAGTTGCAGGTCTTGGCACTTTTGCAATGTGTGGTTTTGACTCTTACTGGTAAGTGAAACTACTACTTTTGTCCTTGTAATTGTGTGTGGTTGTTATTTGATTACGGATTTGGGTATTTGGGCTCACAAACAGTTGAGAATAAATTCCTTTGGCTGTGTCACTAGTGGTACCGGGTCCTAGCTTGAAGTGGTGTTTTGTGGTGCTCTCTAGGTTCCTTATCAAGTCTGATCGAGGCATGAGGAATATTTCCTCTCTTCGGGTATGGAGATACCCCCTGGAGGCTTGTTCCCTTTGCTATTTTATGGTCCATCTAGTGAGAGAGAGATGACAAACTTTTCAGGCGTCAATGTCTGTTGAAGATCTTCAGTCCATTATGCTTTCAAGAATGGCCAAATGGGCATCATCACGGAGCAAGTTCGATAGTTTGAAGAGTCAATGGCATTCTTGATGCAGGCCAATAAAGAGGAAGATCTCCCAAAACATGTCTCCAGTAACACCTTCCAATTTTGCAAAGTTTCTAGAGGATTTATTAGATATTTTCCTAATTTTTAGTAGTTGCTATGATTTAGTAGTAATTTAGAAGTTTCTATTTTTATTGAGAATTGTTTTCCAAGTTAAGGCATAGACTAGCCCATATAAAGCGATGTAATCCTCTTGGTTGATCATTGCAAATTGAATAGAATTCTGAGTTCTCTCTCTCCTTGAGTTGTCATCTGTCTTCGGTGTGAGACCTAGACACCTATCCCTAAGCCTATGGCTTGGAGAGTAGTCCTTGGCTACTCTTCCCTTACCCACGTTGCATCAATTCTGCACAATTGGTAAGCTTCTTTGTATTGTGGCCATCCCAAGGTGAGAAAATTGAGGAGGTGTTCTCCTCCTGATGGTGTGATGAAGTTTAATATTGACGGAGCGACGGAGGAAAAGAACTTTCATTCATAATACTATTTTTCGCTGCCTAAAGTTAGACCACTAAGTTTCATGGCTTTTAAGTGATCTTTTACATGATATTTAAGAAATTCTTTTTAATATTTTTCCAAAAACTTCTTTGGCACACCCAAAAAAAAAGATTTATGGTTTCGCCTGTCAGTGATAGATACCCAAGATGAAGTTCAGTGTGTGCACTATTTGCAAATAACATGGTATGCGTCTGTCAAAAAGAAAAAAATATATATTATAAGCTTAAACTTCGGAGAAAGGCATTGAAGTCAAGCGGACTGACCACAAGCAGATCAAAGACAGTATATGGACTATGGAGTACAGTTTAGTGAATATGAAAGTAGAGAAGATGAGATGGTCAAAACTGAAGATAACTTCTATTGTTGCCAATCAGACAAAAAATGAAGACAACCCACTACCACAACGTAATTAATTTGGATATCTAGGTCAACTACAAAAGAAAATGGAGGGGTGAATCAGAAATGGTGAATAGGATACACAAATGTCAGGCAATGTGGAAACAAGAAATTGGAGTGCTATGATCATTGATTGCTGCTTCAATTGAAGGGCCATTTTTATAAGATGGTAACATAGCTAGACCAGCTCAGTTATATGGAACTGAACATTGGCCGCAGGAGGTGGAGGGGCATGAGTTTGAGAAGTGCATGCTAACACAAATATGTAGAGTTACAAGAAAAGATAGAAGATACATAAGACAAAAGCTACAGGTAGCTCCAACTGTAAGGGGGGAAAATGAATGTCGCTTGAGATGGTTAGGGGATTCAAGGCTTGAATCAGCTCCTACATGACGTGTCAAAAAGGTTGCTAGTTCAAGGAACAAAGAGACGGTAGAAACCAATTAAGAACTTGGATTAAGTAGTGTGACTAGGACATGTGAGACTCTAGAGTTAGGAAGAGTGTGCCTCCAATAGGGTTGAGTCAATTTTTGTGAAAGGTGGAGTGGATTATGGAATGCTTACTTCTGCATCATTCACTATTGGATCTTAAACAAGTTTGTTCAAGGATACAAAAGGGCATGATATGCTTTCCCCTTTTGTTTACAATGGTAGCGAAGGCAAAGTCTTGGGCCTGCTTTTGCCAAAAACTAAGGGCATGTTTGTTTGCATGAAAGGTTGATGCAGGACAGACCCGCAATCCTCATGGGCCGACCAACCAATGGGCCCAGCCCATCTATCTCGACCAAGCCTTTGGGCCAACCCCATTTAGTTATCTAGTTTATTATTATTTAAAGTGTTTTATGTTTATGTTTTAAGTTGTTTAGATGTTTTAATTGTTGCCATCAATATGTTCGGATAGTCTAGATAAGATCTAGGTTATTTCTTTTCTTATATAAGTAATGTAAAGCCTCTTTGGCTTCTAATGATGGCATTTGATAATGAGAATTTTCGAGCGCTTTTAGGATCTTCTCCAAGTTCTCTTCGAGATCTTTTTGCCTCCTGTATTGGAGTTTGGTTAAGGGTCAAATCAAAAGAAAACGAAAGGGAAGGGGGTTGGAAATAAAGGGTACAAAATGACAAAAAACTACTCTTAAAAAGGCACGAAATGACAAAAAATGTACTCTTTTTTTTTTTTATAACTGTTAAATTTTATTCCACCACCAGAACAAAAGATCAAAGACAGCAAAAACAAAAATTAATAAAAACTATACATCAAACATAATGAAAGGTTGAGAAACTCCTTCCCTTGCAAAACCATCCGCCATTGAGTTAGCCTCCCGTAAAATGCAAAATGTGACAGAAAGAAGCACCCATTTTGTTAGAAATATCCTACACCTCGTTCACCCAATGCGCTATCCGCCATGGATAAATAGCCTTTCCAAAAGCCCACTGAACAGTCGAAAAAGAATCTCCTTCAATAATAGGATGAGACCTGCCTATCCTTTCCAACTCACGGCACCCAATGAGTAGAGCATACACTTTGGCTTCATTAGCATCCGTAGAACCCACAGGCCCAGAAAAGTTTCTAATAACATTACCATTCCAATCTCTTATCACACCTCCAATACCTCCTTGATTCGTACTCCTTGAAAAACTGCCATCAAAAATTCAACTTGAATGTTCCAAGAGGAAGACTTAGCCATTCAACTATATGCACCACTTTAGTACGACAATGACCCATTTAAAACTACAGCCCAAGATCGATTATGATATGTCACTGAGATTTCTTCAAAGTCCTTTCTGATAGAAGCCCCCTCGGATACATTCCAAACAATGGATTGAATGATCTCCTCGACTGATTTACTAACATTTTTTAATACTCTTCTATTTCTTTCCAACTAAATCTTCCACACTGTAGCATATAAAACTAGTTTCCATAAAAATTTACCCCTTCAACCTTTACTTCCAAAACGCTATTGTAGGAAAAGATCTTCAACAGTCCCCGGCATAACCCATTTCATATCAAAACAATTAAGCGCAAAAGACCAAACTTTACAAGCAAACTTGCAATGAATTAACAGATGATGCACAGTTTCCTCTTCTTTTAAGCACATAGGACATCCATTAACTATAACATGATTTCTTTTCCTCAATATATCTATCGTCAAGTATTTTATGCTTCTTTGCCACCAAACAAAAAGTTAACACTCTAGGCGGAACTGAAGGGTTCCAAAAAGAATTCCAACCTGTAATTGGTCCAATTCTATCATTCAAAACATTATAAAAAGACTCAACTGAAAACTGCCCTTTAGCATCCGGTTTCCATATTCTTACATCAGATCTATCCACTGACAAATAAAACTTATTGAGCATACCCAACAAGGTAGCAAAGTCGGAGATCTCGATATCTGGCAGATTCCTTATGAAAGAGAAATCCAAATAGCGCGTCCAGCCTCCAACAAAAAAAAGGTACTCTTAAAGGGCACTAAATGGCAAAAAGGAGAGGAGTAACTTTTTGTCATCAGGTGCCTACTCTCAACCCCTCCTCGTTTTTCTTTTGATTTGACACTTAATTTTATTCCACTCCACCCCTCGTTCCAACAAACATGCCATAAGGAGTCAGATCATGTCCATGGCTTCGAAGTAAGTAGAGGGGGTGGATCAATTGCACAATTTACTTTGTTGATGCTATGATTTTCTTTAGCTCTATGGCAAGCAGGAGGTGAGCTATACAAAATGAATTTTAGGATGCTTTGAAGCGGTTCCAAGCCTCAAGATCAATGTGTCAAAGAGCGAGATAGCGGGCATATGTTGCTAGTGCAGAACTTAGCAAAGAAGATGCATTGCATTGTTAGAGTTTTTCCTTTAATTTATCTTGGAATTGCTGGCAGGCAATCCTCAATCCAAGTCATTGTGGGATCCAATGGTGGCCAAATTGTGGGAGAATTAAATCTTGTTGGATAGTCTACCCATTCACTACATGTCTGTATATAAGATGTCGGCATCCATGGCAGAGAAAACAGAAATAACACAGAGGTTTCCTCTGGGAGGGAAATGAGGATAAAAGGGCGGGCACCATGTGAAGCGATGTGTTGAAGCCAAAGTAACCGAGCTAGAATGATAAATAAAATTTGGGCCTTGCTTAGAAAGTGGAAGTGAAGAATTCGAGAAGAAAGAAAAGCTACTTGGAGAAAAATGGTAGTGAGTAAAGATAGTGAGTCCTATTTCTAAGGTAAGGAATCTGTCTAGTGATGTGGGGAGTAGTTTTCATAAAAGGGTAGGCTATTTGGTGGGGGTGGATTAGGTTCTGGAAGATAATTGGATGTTTTTGTAGTGCCGAGGTGTGAGAGGGGGGGGGGGGGGGGGGGGGCGGGGTTGGTGTGCACGGCACATAGTTTCAAACAAGACAAAACTTCTTAGTGATGAACATTTGGGGGAGAAGGTGGTGTAGGGCTTAGATTTAGAAGAAATGAGAGAGAGAGAGAGGGGGGGGGGAATATGTCTCCATGTTGAGTTTGCTGATGAATTTTTATATTTTCAGAATTCTCTAGATAAGTAGATTTGGAAAGAATGTCCTTTGAAGTAATTCTCCTTTTAAGTCTTTCCGTGAGGCCGTTCTTCGCGTTGAAACCACCTTGTCTATGGATTTTGGAAGGCCTATCCCAGTAAACCCTTTTATGGTTTTGGCATTTTGCTAGGTAGCAAACAAAGCATCTATAGTAGAGAGCTTAAGGCATAAGTAGGCGAGGAATATCCTATATAAACATCTCAAAGGTCTGCACTTTGTGCATGGTAGGAGAGAAAAAATGATGGGTTATTTATTTCGTCATTGCAAGTTCACAGTGCAGATTTGGAACTTAGGTGGCTTGAGTTGGTAAGATCCTCCTTCCCTAAGCAGACTTGAGGGTGACGAAGGAGAGCCATGGAGATTCATTCTCAGGGTGCGGGAGAACTACGTGGAGGTAAGTGTTTTCACAGTTATTAGATCTACATGGAAGGAAAGGAACAACAGACTTTTCATTGAAAGGCAAGCAACATTAGAAAACAAGAAGAATGTTGGAAAGTGGGCATCGACTTGTGCAGATTTCAAGAATGCATCTCTTAGTGATATTCTGTTTAATTGAACAGTCATTAAGTCGAGTGGAAGGTGCAAATAGAGAATATCATCTTCATGGAACTCCAAAGTCCAATCCTAAGTTGCTGTTCCATGTGGATGCAGTGGCCAAAGGGAAGCTGGGTCCGGTAGACATCAATGGAGTGTTGCAAAATGATTTCGTCTTTCTCATTACTTTCTCATGACATTGATACCAATGAAGCAGAGGTGTGGACCATTACAGAAGCTTTGAGACCTTTCAACAACTGCTTCAGCAGTAGCCCAATTGTGGAGAGTAATCCCCTAGGGCCAATTTGGATGTGGAGGTGAAGAAAAGGTAGAAAAAATGTGGAGGTGGAGAGAACTTTCTACAATTCAAATTTTTGTCTTGGACAGTTTTCTCCACCTATTAGGTGGGTTATCTTTGAGCTACTTACTTAGGGTTACCCCTTTGTTTGGGGTCGGCTAATAAGGCTGTGTGGAACCCACTGGTGGAGAGAATTGAAAGCAAGCGTACTACTTAGCCAATTGTTTATCTCTTGGAGGACAGGTGACTTTCATCAAATCAGTGCTATCAAATCTTCCCATATATTATATGTTCATCTTTAAATGCCCAATTTTAGCTGTAAACCCAATAGAGAAGTTGCAGCAAGATTTCTTAGGGCATGGGAGAAGTGAGCAGCAGAAGTTACATCTAGTGGATTGGGCCTCGGTGTGCAATTCGAAGCAAGAAGGGGGCCTGGGTTATTTGAGACAGATGAATCAAGCATTACGAGGCAAATGGCTTTGGAGGCTAGGGGATGAGTCGGAGGGCTTATGGAGGCAGTTGGTGATGGCTAAATATGGAAGAGTCAAGGACAGTTGGGATGTTCAAAATGATAATTATAAATCTTCGGCCATTTGGAAACATATAAACTCTGTCAAGGAGAATTTAATGAAGAATATAAAATACCAGGTGAGTTAAGGTGAGAAAATCCTATTTTGGCATGACATCTGGGTGGGTGATGTTTTGTTGGAAGCTTGCTTTCAGGACTAATTTAATTGTGATTCAGTGAGGGAAGCCAAAGTCCAAAGCTATCTGGAGAGGCCGAGATCTAAGGGACAGGTGATATGGGGGCCTATTTTCCAGATGAGTAAATCATGTGGAGAGCCAGTTGGTGTCCCTTCTAGACATCCATGGTGTATGTATCCCAGGAGGTAAGGATGCTAGAGTTCGGAGTACTTCTAAAGATGGCTCCTTCTCGGTTTCTTCTTTCTAATCAGTCCTATCTAGAAGGGAAAGGATGAGAAGCCCTATGGCTAGTATATGGAAGCTTAAGGCCCCTCCAAGAGTAGTGATCTTTGGGTGGCTTGTTCTCCATGGGAAAATCCTCAACATGGACAATCTAAGATGAGGGAAGATTGTAGCGAATGCATGTCCCATGTGTTTGGATGATGAGGAAAATCTACTGTTGAAGTGTAGAAAGGCTCAAATGCTTTGGGATTCGGTGATTGGGTAGTTTGGGTGGTGCTGGGTTCTCCCAAACTCTATTCAAGATCTCTGAGTCAGGGAAGTCTCCCATTGGTTCTCCTAGAGGCAAGGAGAAGTGGAAGCTAGCTTTTCTTGCAGTCATGTGGGTGCTGTGGAAGAAAAGTAACGCTAGATGTTTTGAAGGGGAAGAAAAGATTGTTAACTCTGTGTGAGGAGATAAAATTTACTATTGCCAATTACGTGTCCCTAAACCACATTTTCCAGGGCTTAATAGTTGATCGCGTCATGTTTAATTGGAAAGAAGTGACTAGTTTTTGCAAGGCCTTGATGTCTGGCTAGGCCTTTAGGGGGATGAATCTGGTGTCTCCCGACTTTGCTTTTAGGTGGGATTGATATAGTGTCTTTGTTTTTGGGGCATTTAGAGTTTATGCTTGTCAGTATAGATCACATGTACTGCATGTTTTTTATTTTAATGAAAGCTAGCATTCCAAAAAAAAAAGAGTTATCTACGCCTATTTTATGCACTTAATTTCTCTACATCCTAACAGACCCTTAAATGCTCTGGGTCAGGCATCCAAAAGCTGTGGGTACCCTTGGAACTCACCCTTCATCAGAGTAGAGATCACTCATATATGTTCTTCTATAAAGGTGGAAATTTTATGATGTGTCAACAAAACCTAATAAATTAGCATAGTCTCTCATCTAGACAATGACTCTTAGAGACAATTTGTGTATTGATCTTCTGGTTTACTTATTTGCTGTCTTGATTCTTTCTTTCAATGTTCCTTTGTTTTTGTCCTGATCTTGGTATTCAACTCTAATATTAAGACATTTTTTCATCAAAATTACTTGCTTTTGGATGAAACCATTCAAACTTATCATTAGAAACGATACAATAGAGAGAGAGAGAGAGAGAGAGAGAGAGAGAGAGAGGAGATATTATATGATATTAACTCGGTTTTACTTGATTTGAATTTATTAAACCAACCTCAGATCAATGGAAGGACAAAAGATGTTGAAAATGAAAATATATACACAAACATGATGATAAGATTGTCAAATTTT
This sequence comes from Persea americana, assembly GCA_029852735.1. NCBI lineage: Eukaryota > Viridiplantae > Streptophyta > Magnoliopsida > Laurales > Lauraceae > Persea > Persea americana. The sequence continues at coordinate 20,021,762 of CM056811.1, forward strand.
TTGGGACATCCCTAAGCATGGAACAGTCTATCCTGTTAGGCCCACGAGCAAACTGCATGATCAATCTAAACCCCTCACACTCAATATTTCCCACGAATCAGCGCTCACCAAAATTTGACACTCATCCTATAGACCCTTGGATTGTTCATGGAAGTTCGGCATCCACCCAACTCCAACAAATGGATACGATTAGGATAACTTCGAGTCCCTCAAAAGTGTACCTCCCAAGATTAGATGGTTAATAACTTTTGCACGAACATTCAAACCCATCTCTCCCCCACGATTGTCTTCAGGCGGGACCCACATACCAAACCATTCCATGCTTAGAGGTGGCCTAGTTGTTCTTGAAAATGACTGTGTATCCAATTCCATGTTCTATAACAACCCCTATAACACTGGAATGGAAAGCAATCATCACCTATGATGCACAGAAACGGCATGGATATGGCAAGGACACGCCATAGACACGGCAGGGACACGAATTTTACACATAAAAAATGAAGTATCAGATACAATATGACACGATACATTGCCCATTTTGAAATATCCGTGCATCATAGATCATCACTCATCATCTTCCAAAACTCGTGTTCAACTTTCAAGAGATCTTTTTTTGTTGGTAAGTTGTCAGAGATTGATGTTATGACTTCCATTGAAATTCATAACAACATAACCCATCATTTCAAATGATGTAAAACAATAGGTCACATAAATCTCTACTGGAAATGCAATAAATTTAAGATGAAAAACAGCCATTTCTGCTAAACAATGCTCAACAATAGATGAGTAGTTTTTAGATATTTGACTATCAAGCAATCCATATGAGGATGAGTAGAAACTACTACCAAATGCACTAATACTTTCAATTTAATGAATTAAATGAACTATACACATTTTTACAAGGCAACCAGAAACACAAATCGCATCAAATGATACATGCCCATCTAAACACATATACAGAACACTCCTACTTGGAAACAGCATTTCAAAAAAAAAAAAAAAAAAAAAAAACTCAAACTAAAATCGAAGTACGAAAAAACTAAATCCTCAACTGGGTTTCTTCCTTCCATCCATCCTCCTCAATATATAACTACTTATCAATTTGATCAGCATATAAACCACCTAAATAATATTACTAATAGGGATTTTGGTTAAAACTTGTTTAGAGTTTTTGAATAAAACTCTTTTACTGACCTTGGATGGGATACTGCTCATTTTATTAAGACCAACAACCACAATGCTAACAATGATATAGCAAGTAATAAAAATCATTTGATTATACAAGCTACATTAGCTATCTTACCTTGTTAGCAGTGGTCTTTCATGTCCTTTGATTCCCCTCCTCCATCTAAGAATCTTCTAATCAATCAACCGAAATTGCGCCCGAGAAATTAGAGCTCTCCCACACTTCAATCCCTTCAACCCCTTCTCTACTAATAAACAACCTATTCCCGCCACCTTCCATCCTCCTTATCACACCCCTACTTGCATCTTCCTCTTTATCAACAAAATTCCTCCTGTAAATCCTCTCACTAGGTGAAGCCTCTTCTGTTCTCTCCTCCTCTTCCATCTGAGACCACACCTCCAAACCACCCTCCCTACTCACAAACACCTGCTTCCTATAACAATGCAACAGTATACTGGTACCCCCTCCACCTGGATTCCTCAAGCTTGGATTCTTCTCTTCCAAGTACACCCATGGGTCCTCCCCCAATCTACGCAAATCGACCACCGCCAAGTCACCGGACTTGGAGCAGACCTTGAAGATGGCCGACTCTCCGGGGTCGACATCCACGTCGGCAAACGGGTCTCCAAACCGGCTACTCCGGCCTGACCCAGGCTCATTGGTCTCCCACACCACATCCCCGGACCGGACATCCCATAGCCGGACATAACCGGAAAAGCCAAAAGCACCGCAGCTAATGGCGCAGCCGAAGAGGAGGTGGTGGTCCGGCAGGTGGGATAGTTTTTCGGGGGTCATTGCCTTGGCGGATCCGCCGCTCTGCCGGCCAATCTCCGCCGTGATTTTGAGCGTGGATTTGTCGACCGAGAGGATGCAATTCTCTCTATGGGGGCACTCGAAGGAGGCGAAGACCGAGTCGGCCGAGTCAGTGATCGCGCCGACACGGGCCTTGTAGACGCGGGGATCGGACGGGTCGGACCAGTGAACCGACCCGACATGGCGTCCGCCGGAGACGTCGTAGAAGTGGAGGCCGGGGGAGGCGGAGGAGCCGATTGCAGCGGTTTCCGACCAGACGCGGCGGAGTGAGGAGATGTCGTCGGCGTGAGTGCGGACGGTGCCGGCGGGGGAGAGGGTCCAGTCGAAGGCGGAGATCTGGCCGCCGTGGGCGACGATGAGGGAGCCGTCGTCGGAGACGGCGGAAAAGGCGGAGGGGAAGGGGTGGGAAGGGGGGCGGAGGGTGGTGGAGAGGGAGGCGTCGAGGGCGGAGAAGGCGGGAGGGGAGGTGGCGGAGCGGAGGTGGTGCTCGATGCCGTAGTAGGCGGCTTCGTCGAGGAGTTCGAGGTGGGAGAAGCGGCGGAGGGCGGTGGAGGGGAGGCGGTTGGAGCGGAGGAGAGAGAGGAGGACGGAGAAGATGTCCGGGTCTCGGTCAATGAAGATCGGGTTGTTGTGGTTCGGGTCGGGTCGGGTGGAGAGGATGGAGAGGAGGGAGTCGGGTCCGCCCGATTGGAGGGTGGAGACGGTCGTCTCGAACAGCTTTCCTCCTACGTTGAGCTTTATGCGGTCCTGAGGAGGGGCAGAATCGGAATTTTCGTCCGACATTTCTCTGTTTCTCTACTCTATGCAATTGAAGAAGAAGAAGAAGAAGAAGAAGAAGGAGATAATGGAATGGAGAAGAAGAGGATGCTGAAAAAGGTATTACGATTATGCGAGTTTGACCACTTTGAGTCTGTTGAGTCACGAGTCCTTGACTCTCCTCACATGCTTACTGTGAGTGGGATGTGTGGAATTGACCATAGGGCCCATGTATTGATTGATCATCCTAATTGTTAAAATTAAATGCAATAGCATGTTGTTAGAATTTATTGTAATGGGATTTGGTCATATGGTAATATTGAACAAACGATTGATTATGTAATTAATAAGAATAATTAGCGAGAAGTCTTAAAATCTTATAAAATAAAGGCACAATCCAAACTATTTTGTACTAATGCCTCTAGTTCCTTGTGGTTGGAAATATTTCAGCCGAAGGTCCTTAATGAGGTCAATTCCATTTTTTTATGATTAATTTTCACCTTAACTACTAAGGAGATCATATCCCATATTTTCCTCCTAGTTTTCAGCTCAATCATATTAATTAGCATAATTATCACAACCATTTCAGCATCTTCACTCTATTTTTCAGCGAAATTCGAAATTTAAATTGAAGGGAATTCTTTCTCAGAGTACAGCTTCCACATCGAAGTCTATCATATGTTTCGTCTATGCATAATCAGGCATGGCTTCGAGCAACATCTCCGTGCAACATCTCAACATCATCAAGCATGGCTTTGAGCAATATCTCTACATCTCCGACTTCTTTTCTTATTTTCTTTTTTTGGCGAACATTTTTCTCTAGCTTCACTTTCTCCACTCTTCACCTGTTCTTTTTCTCCGGATTCAATGTTTAGCACGGTGAGTGCATTCCTCAAATAAAATTATCTGGAGTTTCAAAAGATAAACTCATATAACTAATATATTGTATCAAACTCAGATAACTTTATCTGAATTTAGATGGAAAGTATTTGAATTCTGAAAGTTATATGAGTTTTCGTGCAAAACTCAAATAACTTCATATATGAAAAGTTTTGGAAGATTTATCTGAGTTTTGGAAAATTGATTTGTTTAGTAGAGTTCAAAAACTCAGATAAATTTATCTGAGTTTTGACAAAATTATTTGTGTTTTTAGAAATTTATCTGAGTTTTGACAGGTTCCTAGACAACTATGCAATTTTTGTGATTTTCTCCTTTTCAAAAAAGTTCTTCGAGTTTTTCTTTGTGATTTTTTCCTTCTCAAACTAGTATATCTTCTCTTTTGTTTTTGAGTTTTGTCTATGCGTATATGTCCATGACTAATGGAAATCTCATTAATAGGATATCCATTAATCATGGTCAATTAAATGGTAGTTGACCATTATTAATGGCGTATCCCACTAATCAGGGGATCTGTTTTACCTTAAAATAAATAAGAACTTTTAAAGGAATGACGACTTGGACATTTTAGGTTTCAAATTTGAAAAAAAGGACCTCCCACACTATGATAAAAGGAAGGTTGTGAACTTAAGGCGACAGAGAAAGGTACAGGATCTGCTGCCGAATCTCCTAAATAATATTACTAATGCAATCATGTTTTGAGTTTTACAATGGGTTCAAATCCTATAAAAATAAATTTTAAAATATGATGTTGGAAGGATTGCATTTAATTTTAATAGTTAGGATGGTAGTAGGTGAGCCCCATGGTGAGTTTCATACTTCCCACCCATGGGAAGCATGTGAGAGTAGACTTTGGGATCCTAATTGTTAAAATTAAATGCAATAGCATGCTGTCAGATTTTATTGCGATGGGATTTGGTCATATGCTAATATTGAACACATGATTTATTATGTAATTAATATTACTAATGCAATAATGCATTGGGTTTTACAATGGGTTCAAATCCTATAAAAAAAATTTTGAAAGTATGATGTTTGAAGGATTGCATTCAATTTTAACAGTTAAGATGGTAGTACGTGAGCCCAATGGTGAGTTTCATACATTCCACTCATGGGAAGCATGTAAGAGTTCGGATTTGAATTCCCAAATTAAGGACCAAAGTTATTTAATGTATAATATACATTATAACATCGTCATGCATCAAAACCTTATTTCAACCATGCGGGCGGCTAAGCAACATGAATTCTATTCCATCATTCTAATTTGCCATGAGCCAAAATTTTAGATAGGTTCTACTTCTTTAATTACGTTCTTTCACTTCCACAGTTGTCTTCTCACCTTCCTTCCTCAACTTTTTCTCGAGGATTCCATTAACCTGCATAAAAGGTATGACGTACTTTATGTGTATGACATAGGAATCTAGTGAATGAAAGAATGAAAAATGTTTTCCTTTACGTAGTCTAGCTTTTATGGGGGCCACATTTCATCAGTGTATGCCCTTCCACTCTCTCATCTCCCCATGATCTGACACAAGCTTAATTTTGACCCTCATCAAACCTTTTATCCGCCATTAGTTGGAAATCTATGGTTAAAAGATCATTAAACTTTATGATGGTTACAAGATCATTAAACTTTATCAACTTTATGATGGTTACAAGATCATTAAACTTTATCAACACCAACCCACCACGCCCCCAGTTGGAAATCTATGGTTAAAAGATCATTAAACTTTATGATGGTTACAAGATCATTAAACTTTATCACCCCCCCCCCCCCCCCCCCCCCCCGGGCATTAGTTGGAAATCTATGGTTAAAAGATCATTATCAACACCCCCCCCCCCCCCCCCCCCAAAAACAAAAAAAAAAGAAGAAGAAGAAGAAGAGTTACAACACATATATTTGGGATTTTTACAAAAAAATTAAGTTTAAATCTTAATTAAACGATTTTACGAAGAAAAACTATAAAATGACGAGATAGTTGTTCGTACATGTTTTTGAACGAAATCACCCTAGTTGACGATATCATCAACTCAATTGACAATATCGTCAATTGGTTGATGATATCGTCAACCTTCATTGCAGAAAACGATATTCTGCTCCCTCTTTGACTATTTTTCTAACTAGTGATGGAAAGGTTATAAAAATTATTGTATTTTATATCCTAGTAGTCTTCCTTAGGCCTGTCAATGGGACGCGTTGAGACGGGTAGAAAGCCCGGCCCGTCCCATCCCAAGCCCGAAAATATGGGACTTTTAAAAAAAATTTAGCCCAGTGGGTTGGGCTTGGTCAATAATAGCAAAAGCCCGACCAAAATGGGACTGGGACTGGGCAAAGGATGCCCAGCCCGTTCAGGCCCGGCCCGGCCCGCTTTAAATAAGTTTTGATAATTTTTTATATATTACCTAAATTGCCCCCACTTGACCCATATAGGATACTCATTCTCATTCATTTTATTGATTTTCTGATTTTCTACTTTCACCGGAAAAAAAAAAAAGAGGTTTTAACCATTCCTACATTACTTGACTCATATAGCCTATAGGATACTCATTCATTTCTATTTATTTTCTATTGTCACCGAAAAAAAAAAAATTTAACTCCGCCATGTTGCTTGTAGTTGTTGCATTACATTGCCGGTCCCAAGCCCGGAAAAAAGGAGGAGGGTTTAAAGTCCGGTTCATACCGGGTGTCTGGTAACAGTAGAAATAATTAGAGAATGTTTTGCTTATGTTCAGGATTGGGCTAAGCCCAGGCCCAGCCCGGTCCCAGCCCGGGCCCGTACGGGACGGGATTTTATGTAGGCCCGTTCAATTTAGGGACGGGATTGGGCAACACCCAGCAGGCCCGTCCTATTTTCGGGACGGGATTGGACAACCGAAGCCCAGGCCCAGCCCATCCCATTGACAGGCCTGGTCTTCCTTAAGTAGTTCTGGCAATCTTCCTTTGTTGTGTGGGTCTCATACTTAGTTTATACACGTTTGTCCCCCCCATATGAGTTTTGATTGTTCGAGTTTGGAGTGTGAGGTGTTCGGTGAAATGCCTAAATGAAGATTTTCTCTCAATTTGGTGGTGGCTTCGAGTGTGACTTGAAGGGATGAGTTTGGGCAAGCTTTTGTGAACATTTAGAGTCTAAAGCCATTTATTTGAGGGAATTTCATAAGTTTTGACATCTATGAACAAAATGTAGGAAGCCATGTTAGGGGCAATCTTTAAATAGTGAATGTAAGGTTTTTCTCCTAAGTATTGTGTTGTTTCTGTGGAATTTTAAATTCAGATAGTGTTTTTTGTTTCGTTAATCCGGAATTTTTGAACTAGCTTTAAGAATGAATTTGACAGTGGATGAATTGAACACACTTCTATGTGATATGTGAAAGACTTCTCAAACCCTTTTTCTTTGATGTATTTATCACATCCTTTTGATTTTTTTTCATTTATTTGAAATAGATATTCATCTTCCACCAAATCCTAGCATTATCCCCCCAAACGTAAAGCAATCAAGTATGAAAACCATCCAAAAAGAAGAGGAAAAGTCCAAGAAAAAGAAAAAGAAAAGGTTGCAGGAGGTTGAAAATATCATCAACTAAGTTGACGATATCGTCAACTGAATTAATGATATCGTCAACTGGGGTAATTTTGTCCAAAAATCATGTACGAACAACTATTTCGTCATTTTATGATTTTTCTTCGTAAAATCGTTTAGCTATGATTTAAGCTTAATTTTTTTGTAAAAATCCTTATATAATTTTATTAAAAAAAAAGAGAGTTGAATTTAAGATCCATAAGGGCGCGTTTGGTAATTTTACAAGTACAGTCATGTCAAGTATAGTGCAAATCCAACGGTCGGAAATTTTACATATCCACGTTTGTGTTCAACCCATCGCATTGCTTGGATAAGAAGCCAACTTTACAGTTGTGGCTACTATACAAGTTACTTGACAGCATACTTGTCCATTCAACAATTACACTTCACTGTATTTGAAGGCAAGAAAGTCCTCTCTTGGGAAGAAGTGAGGAAGTCCCTGGCCCATGAACTCTAGCAGATAAGTTCCCCGTACGATGGCAAGCATATCAATGGAACCACGGTTTTGAGCTAGGACGGAGAAGACAACCAGCATAGTTAGTAGCATTACTTCATCGATTTGCTCTGTTGCTGAAATGTAAACCGAAAATAAATTCTCCCAACGGTATATCCACCCAGAGTCATACAGTATCATAATTATTCATACCCATCTCTTCATCGTCCTCGTTTCCTTCATAACTTACCCCAACTACACTGTACATTGGATCGTCTCTTCTTTCCATGGCGATTTCGAACCCCTGTTCGTAGGCCCTCAAAAGTCTTCCACTCTACAGATATCGAATCGATTTGGTGCATACGGTTGAGAGGACATCCCCATAAAAAAAGAATGAACCTAGACACTGTGTAGGTCTTTGTGCTTCTCTTCTTGACCCAAATGAGTAACTAGGTCTATACGCACCCTGCGGAATCATTATATTCTACCATACATGTTCAATCTCTCTAATAGTAATTCCAGTTTAAAGCGCAGAGAAGAGGGTTGTTGGGCATACGGCTTTTAAAGCAGCTGCACAAATCAAGTGGGATCACTAGTACAATTTCTCTAGTTAAGGACATTCAAACAACTTACTCTAAGATAGTGACAGCCCGTGAAACTGCTCGACCCAAACCCTTCTATAAAATAGGGCATCCGGAGCAAGTCTTTATGAAGATTGGGTACAGGAGCATCCCTCTAAGAAGATGACTTCTGATGCGATCCAAAATATGTCCGTCGATGAGCAAGGTATGGACTCCTCATAATAAGTCTTTGCGTAATGCCTGTGTATGTGTTTTCAGCCAACCACTCACATAGATATAGCGAGCAAGCTCTGGGTTGCATTTGCTTGGTTTCGCCCATAATACATGTACTATTTTCCTATTTAGACACTACAAAGATAGAATCTGATTGGATGTCTGTATTCAGATTACTGAGAAAATATGTTAGGTATACCCACTGTATAATATTTCTGATATGTTCCTATGTTGATTACAGAAAATCAATTGAAACCGTACGATGCCGTATGACCACCATGTTTATTGGTCTAATTTTACCCTTATAATGCATCTCGCTATAATATCCATGGCACTAGTACACCGAATGGTAAACAATTACCAGTAAGTCGGTGGAATGGTAATCTCTTATCTTGAGCATTATCACTGTAGTATGTGTTTTAACAATCACTGCTTCTTATGTTGCATTAACACTTGTTTAGTGACTATTCAACCAAACATATGTAAAACATATTTTCTCCAACAGTCAGCCCCTTATACTGCTTATCTCTCTCTGCATCAAGTTCTGTGAATTTCACACTTGTAATTAGTCGGTACAATTTCGCCCTTCTCACTACAAAAAAATGGAGGGTACAAGATCGTTCTATAAAAAGGCAAATAAGGAGAGGAGGGAAGCAATAAACAAGAAAAAAAAGGCGGTGCTTGCAATTCTCTAAGTAACATTGGCTGCGTGGAAAATGCAGGTTGCGGCTACGGCTGCAGTAATATTCCAATATCAAAATAAATCTGAATCCAGGAAGAAGAGAAGTGCTGAAAGAGCCCACTACCTTTCCAAATTAATAGAAGGGAGGGATGAAGAGTGTATTAGTCAGCTTAGATTAAACAAGGCTAGCTTTGATTACCTCTATGATCTGTTAAGAGTTAGAGGGCAGCTGAAAGACACATGTGAGGTCACCGTTGAAGAAGAGGTCGCCACATACTTACATATTCTAGCACACGTAGTTAAAAACAGAACAATTGCGTCTAGGTTTATGCGCTTAGGGGAAACAGTAAACAGACACTTCCATGGAGTGCTCAATGCTATTCTAACACTAGCACCTAACTTCATCAAGCAATCCAGCAGATTCTCACGAGCAGGTCCGTACAACTTCAGGGTTAGCTGTTTTTTAATCTAATATTTTGGATACACCGATTTAGCCAAATTAATACTTACAATAGGTTCTATTAAATAATATCGGACTGATTGACTATTTGGGTATAGGACTGCATAGGTGCGATTGATGGCGCACACACACACCGGCCTTCCTACCAATTTGCTCACAAGCATCATGCCGAAATAGAAAGGGAATATTGACACAGAACGTCTTGGTCGCTTGTGGGTTTGACTTAAAGTTTCAGTATGTTCTTCCCGGTTGGGAGGGGTTTGCAACGGACGCACAAGTCCTCCAAAATGCACTGTCAAGGGGTGATCCATTACTCGTGCCAGCAGGTATATACCATCTAGCTTGATGTTGTGTTTCTGTTACCAAAACGACATCCCATTCAAATGGAAAGTAACCGCTCATTGTCCTATCTCTATTGGAATAGGCCGGTACTATCTAGTGGACGCCGGATTTGCCAATGCACCGGGCTTCTTTGCACATTACCGTGGAGTCCGATACCATTTGAAGGACCACTAAGGAAGAACACTGCAGGATCCCAATGAACTTTTTAACAAAAGGCATTCCCAGGCTCATAATGTTATCGAAAGGGCCCTCGGATCTATCTGGTTACACCATGGACCTAACCCGGGCCCAGATCAATTGCAGAAACCTTAATAGAAGGCAGTGTAAATGCTAGAGTTTCTTTCTTTCTTTCTTTATTCATGGGCTGCCTTAGCACCACATTTTCCAACTTTCTCCATCCAAGGCTGGGATTCACCTGTCTTCCCTCGTCAAACTTTCTCATCCACCAGTCATGGAGATATATGTTGATGTCCTGTTAAGTTAGATGGACCACTGCATCAAATCGTCGGATTTTCTCTCTCTTATTCATCATCATTATCATTCTTAATTTCTTACCCTTATAGCATGGACGCGAGTCCGCTTACTCTGTCCAAATTGAAAAAGTCAAATCACATTTCCTTTTTTTTCATTATTCACCCATGACAGAGTTTCTAGGAATATAATACTGCAACAAGCTTCAGATTATTTTGGTTCATGAACTACTGGTTCATGGAGTCCCATCAGTTTTAGATTAGAGTGGTGGTCCACTTGCAAGTGTTGACTGTGGCACCACCCCAAAACTTTCAGTGGTAAGTGATGGGCCATGTCCAAGTGTTAGTACGTAAATAAGAAGGAAAAAAAAAGGTCTGGGCCTCAATGAGACTCTGGTGTCTTTAATCCATCATTATCATCAATGTAGTCTTTTTAACTTATTTATCTAGGATGACTTGTATCAGTGAAAAAAATATTAACTCACTGATATAAACGATAATATAGTTTATTTACATAGTTTAATGGCTTCGATGGGGTTCTCCAAATGCACCAAAAAATCAATGACAAAGCCCGTTTGATTAGTTGTTATGACAGAAATCCCTATGAATTGCACTTGTATGCAGTAAAATGGAGAGAGAAGTAAGAACAAAGTATCTAGCAGATCTAAGGTTCCGAAGTGTGAACTGGCAATGCCAGTGATAAACACAGGAACTTCCAAAAAAATTAACTTAAAGAAACATAAACTTCCAAAAAAAATTTAAACTTCAACAAAATGATAAACACAAGAAAAAAATAAACACAATTAAACTTAAATGCAATGGTAGTGAGAAAGAGAGTTAGTCTTTTAATTTAAAAATGAATAGGGAATCATCCATTAGAAAATGTCCAACTAACCTCATTGCCAAAAAAATAAAAAGTAATTGAAGTTAGTCAATGAGAAAGAGAGTAAGCAATGTAATTTAGCTATAACTATAACATTTGAAAGTGCTATTAAGTTATATACGACAGTTTTGATATCATTACTACTTGTCATATATGAAAGATGGTAGTTTCAGTTTTGGTTTGCAATGTAATTAAATTATAATTATTATATACAAAATTGCAATCAATTATTATTAAGTTATAGGACGGTTTTGGTATTAATGTTGGTAATTACTCCATAGAGGATATAAAAAAATATATAGAAACCTTTGGTATATATGGAAGCTCGAATTGGGAAAGTTAAAATCAAATGGAAATAAGACATTGATTTCTCAATTGAAATCAGTTGGCTTCATATATAATAATTAGATTGTAACCATTTCGTAAGGATGTAAAACTGATGGAATTTAATCATATTTCCTTGCTCAGTCCTTTGTTACAGTCCCAAGTTAACATTTAGTTGCTTCATGTGTCATACAAGACACCCCCACCACCATTAACAGTTTAACGGCATTTAACCTGTCTAAGATACTCAGAAATCCAAATGCACTGCTGTATTGTACACATCTCATTCCATCAATGGTATAAATCTATTAGTATTTGATCAATTATGCTATTGTTTTGTCAACTGCATTTGATAAACTTAAATTGTAAGGTTGCCATAGCAGACAAACGAAGAAACCGATTTAGAAGAACCTCAATTTGCAAGATTTAGTGATGCAGAAGCATTAAAAACATGAGAAATAGGAAAAAAGTAACATTCGTTTTTTTTTTTTAAGAAACAAGTTTGCTTTTAACTAGTGACTTCCCCACCTAGATTTCATTGTTTGTGGGAAGGTTGAAAACATAATTAGGACCCAATAAATATTATAACCCTGGTTAATAACAGAAAACATTGAAGTTCATGGGCCCACACCACATCAGTTTAGTATCAAAGCAGGCAGTGTTTCTCTGAGCATTCCAAACCAGTTAAATCAGTCCGGTTCAGCTCTCTTCCCTCCTTTCTTTCAATTTCTCAAACCTGCACCAAACTCTGACGAAAGACTAATCCCCAATTTGACCCAATTTGATTACCAAACAAGCCCTAAATGTCTGCCTAATGCCATCACCAGAATCTCATCCAAAACACCCTGACACACACGTTGAAGGCAATGAGGTCTTGGTAGGGGCTATTCCTCACCACAGAATCTTGGTTAAACTGGTGTAGGATAAATAACACTTAACAACATTTGAACCAAATGGGAGATTTGATTCATTATAAGTGGTAAGGAATTCTTGGCATTAAAAACAACAGTAGAACATTACCTAACAGAGAACAAAACAAAATCAAGAAGACGGGAAAGAAGCTTTGATTATCCCTTGAAACTATAATGAAATCAAGCAGTTTTGAGTTCTAAACATAGCTCTTACATGGAACTTTTGGAGTCAACACTAAACCATAAATAAAGACTTTACAACATAGGGGAAGGGTTGAACAAGAGAAATGAGAGTAATCTCTAAACAGAGTAAGTAACGATACGGCAGGGACACACTATAGACGCCGCAGGGATACGGATTTTGCACATAAAAAGCGAAGTATCAGATATAACACGATATGTCGCCCAGTGTGAAGTATCCGTGCATCATAGTCCTTCAGGTTGAAAATGGTCTTTCACTATAGACCACCGTAGCTATAAACAGCACCTCACAAACCTGTGCTACATATCCAAATTCTAAGTTCTGGGTAAAAAAAATTTTTGGGAAGCAGATATATAAGGCTGCACTGTATTTATAACAACATATAAAGCACTATCAACCAATTAGCATAGATGGAAAGCAATCTCCAACTTATTGGTGTCTAATTTGCATGCAACAATGGTAAAATTGAAATGAATTGTCTCATGGTTGTCTAGGAGAAAAAAATGATGCAAATTCATATGATAACATATTGCATTGCTTGTTCAGTTATAATCTGAAATCTGGGTCATGTTTTTGGTATAGGGAGGATTTTGAGAGAATTGGATTGAGCAGCTTAGTTGCAGTTGGCATTCGGGATATCCAAGGTGAGGGATTTCCTGATGAATTTTGTAGGCAGTAGATTCATCTTCCTTGAACTTCCCCAACCTTGGCTCACCATACCATCTGCTGGAAAAATGTTGAAGCCAGATGGGATGTTGTGCTTTTTCTCCCCTTGCAAAGAGCAAGTGCAGCACTACCGCATTTTACTGGTAAGTTTGCACATGAGCTTCAAATTATATGTATTGAGTCAGCCAGTCTTTTGGTATGACTGCTATATACTGATGTGTTAGTTGTAGCTTTTGTTATCTCAATCAGTGTTGAAAAGCTTCAATCTGTTTCCATCAATATATCAGTTATTGTGCACCTAATATTTTAGACCAAAACCATTTCATAATGCCATTTTCAACCATCATAGAAACCATGGGTCATGCTAACATCACTGTGCTTATGTAGATATAAGAACATTTGAGGTTCTTCTCCGCACGTATGAAGTCTGAGAAGGGAAGATAAATTATGGGGGAGATAATGGAGGTGCTTCCCCAGGTTCTCGCCCTTCGAAGAGGCTGCCGCCTTCTTCAAGTGAAGGAAGCAACGGGAAGGAAACCAAGGGTGGTTCTGTAATGGCTAGGCCATGTGGTGAGACAAGAGGTCATACTTTTCATTTAACATTTGCAAGGCTCAAATGCCTCTAATTATGAGCTAACCTGATACATAGGCAGGCCTATGGTGTTTGATGCCAAAGGAAAGGGTATGCATATTCTAACCTCTTTGTAGCATTGAGCCTAGAAATGTAGGTATTTTGTGGCGGAGAGGTTCCAATATTTTGAAAGAAAAATATTTTAACGCTGTTGTGTTTTTTTTATTATTTATGGTTTAGCCATTTGAGGATCTCAAACAAATCCATCTTTAAAGGCCTTCTTATTGTTTTACATTTGGTGGTGACTTTTTATTATTATGGAATAGTACTTGTTGGTAGATATTATATTTACTTCATGGGAAAAAAGGGTTCTCTTTAAAGAGAAGGCAGTGTTCTTGTAGGTAGAAACTATATTTGCTTCATAGACCCAAAAAAATCCCCTTTAAAGAGAAGGCAGTGTACTTGTATTTTACCCTAGTTTTGAAAAAAAAAATAATAATAATAATAAAACCCTCCTTTTTTTCGGTTCTCTGCTTTTGAGTTGAGGCCAACTCCTCCACCAGTGATGTCACAAACTTTATTTTGGAGTGGATGCCATTTTTATCATTTCAATACATTTTATTTTACACATGATAGTCTATAGGTAGGCACACGACTCTAATTGGAGTGAAACTTAAACTTGTGCTAAAGTACATGGGGAGGGAAAACATGCTTTCCAGTGATTTGAATTCAAGGTGGGTCCCATGCATTTCAAAATGCAAAGACCTCCTGCATTCCAAAGTGGAGAAGGATTATCTGTAGGCTGTACTCCGTATATGTAGCAAAATAATCATGGCCAGGTGTGAGAAATTCGGCCTCTTCATACTATTTTAACCATTCAATTTTATTTATAGACCCAACTTGATTCAGGGTATGTTTAACAGGGGATTCAGATACTGCTGAGTTTGAGTTCAGTTCGATCGGACACCATCAAACCCTACCTACATCTTGGTCATGATGCAGATAATTTGTGAGCATATACAGCCTACAAGATCAAATGTGGTGATGTACAAAAGAATACTTTGAAACAAGAGGGATTCTTGCTTGTGTGAAGATGGATTTTCTATCTTTATTGTGATGACAGGTGAAAGCAGGAGATATTCGTCACAATGAGGTGATTCTAGGACTAGGAGGAGTAAACATGGAAACTATGATTTTGCTAGATTTGGTGGTTGTCAAAATTTAGCATCATCAAATGCAACTAACTATTTGAATAAGTCAGATCACAATTGGCAAGTATGAAAGCAGTGAATGGTTTACAATGAAACTTATCTTCTATAGATAATCTACAAATTTCTTGAATTCAACTAGATGACGTGTCCTGTATTCAATCATCGATTGCAATAATAAAGGCTATTGTTTTTGCATAACATTTGCACTTTCATGAGCAATTAAAACTTTTGTATTCAATGGCCCTTTAGATCTCCACCCTTTACCCCTTCTACATGTATTTCCTAGCATATGAGGTCATTGAAATGTGAAATCCAGGTAATTTGATACCAATCTGGAATAATCCAATGCCAAGTTTTAGAATTATATGCCCAACAATAGGGTTCACTTTTGAACTTCAAATTGTTGCATGCCCTCTAAAGCTTGATTCACATTAAATTTAGAAAGAAAAAAGCCTTCTGAGACTTTTAAAGTTGAGGACCGTAGATGTGGAATTTGAAAATCAACAACAACGATGATATTGCCGACATTAATTTGGAGTAGGAAAAGGTGGGGGAAAGAAAGAGCAAGGCGTAGGACATTCCACCTCATTCAAATTCTATATACATCTAAAATGCACCATAAAATTTTTCCTTCACTCGGAGGAGAATAACATTATTTCAGAATCTGGAACCATAACACAGAGAAAGGATAGTAAGGGCACAAACACAAGCGATGATAATCTCTACATGGTACTCGAAAAAAAGAAAAGAAAATTCATCAATTCTACAAATGTTAATTAAAATAGAATGATTCAAAAAGAGATAAAGAAGAAGAGAGTGAGAGGAGATAGATTTGCAGATTTGGAGCTCGCGTAAGATATCGGGTAGTCGACTTGCCCAAATCGTGCCAATATACCCTTAAAAATAAAGCAGAAAACGAGAAAATGAATGTTGAAGAAGAGAGTTGGATGGAATGTATATATATACCTTGGAGGAGATTGGGACGAATTTCTGGATTTCACTATTATCTTGTAGAGGATCGTCGGGATCTTGGATTTTTGGTTTGGATTTAGGGCAGAGAGATAGGCAAAAGCGCAGAGAGGGAGGCAAAGAGACTTGAGTTCATAAAACACTATTTAACAAAAGGCGGGGATCGATTAAAAGAAAATAAACAACAGGCGGGAGATGGAAAAAAGTGGGAGAATTAGACTTAATTTTTTTTGCAACACTATAAAATAATGTTGCTAATAAAAAATTACCTACAACGCATTTAAATCCACGTCGCAAATAAACTCATTATCTACGACGCATCAAGTGTACTGTCGTAACTAAATATTATTTGTGACGTCAAAATTGCATCCCAAAGAAATGTATATTTTTTTTCATAATGGTGGCGGAGGGAAGAAATTAGCAACTTTTTTAGCTTAAATTTTTTATAACACTATATGATGGAGGTCGCTAATAATAATTATTTGGGACACAAAGACATTAGCATCGCGAATAAGATATTATGTGCGACGCAAAAAGGAAACTATTGCAAATAACCTTAACTTTTCTACGACATAAAACTATTCACAACACGGGGATTGCGTCGCAAATAGAGACACTTATTTACGACATATGATTGTGTCGCAAATGTGTATATAGCGTCACGAATAATTTTACCGCCATTTGGCGCAAACGATTTTGTGACGTATTTGTTTGCAACGCACAATATTCATTGCTGAAAGTATCCATTTGTGATGCATGGAATCTTGTGTCGCAAATACTTAACTTGTTGCGACGGGTCTAGTTTTACATTGCAAAAAGTCTTTTTTTTTTTTTTTTTGCGACACTTTTGGTTGCGTCGCAAATATTTTCGTCACGTGTCGTCGCAAATATTTTCGTCACTGAAAATCTCATTTGTTGTAGTGGATCCCTACCATTGCATGCGTATGCCACATCTAAACCACGTAGAGAAGCAGACTTACCAAGCATGCGATCTAGCCTAGAAGAGTAGGTGTGGTGGGTCACCCCCCCCCCCCCCCCCCCCCCCCCCCCGAATTTTGGCACCCACGGAGGACGATTGAGCACTGACGATTCCCATAGGAGTAACACCCCTAATCACTTAAGATTCCCATAGGAGAAACACCCCTCAATGTTTGGTATAGGTGTTTAGCAGAGCTCACTTGCTCTCACATTCATCTGAGTATACTCTTTTCCTCCTCTTAAGCAGAGTTCATCTTTCATTCATATGCATCCATCCCTTGCCACATAAGAGAGGCAAACTTGATGGGGACCCCCTGAGGCACGAAAGAAACATTGGGTCAATCTCATGCATCTAACCACTTCAGCCGTGGCCTACAAATTTAACGATTTTATATTAAAGAAAAAAAATTATGACCCTCGATCCAACAGTCTAGTCCATTTGGATCCGTGAAAACTCAATCTAACCAATGTAATTCAAGGGGTCCCCTGTGTGTTGATTGTTCGGATGGATCATAAAGTCGGCCCCACTATGTTGCCCTCACCGCAATATGATGAAGGATAGAGACACATGAATATTTCTATATATATATATATATATAAATATATAATTTTTTGTTCGAAATTATGGACTTGCAATTGATTTCCATCACCATGGCCTGCAACATCTTTTCACTAAAACACAACATTTGTTATTGATGCTGCTGAATTTTATTCAGGTCAAATATCCATTCTCACGCGTCTGTTACTCCAAACATAAGTTTTCACAAGAAAACACACAGAAAACTGAAAAGCTCAAGTCATGGCTACTGCTCTTTATGCATTCCCAGTAGAAACGGTGGTTGCTGATGATGATTCCACCTGCTTATACTTACTGAAAAACCGTTCCTACAAATCCAATGAGAAAAAGAGTGTATCAGATTTGTGCTAAGCAAATGCAATTTCATATCAAGCAAAAATCCAAAAATATAGCTAAATGAAAATCCATAAAAGATCAAAGGCAGTATTCATCTAACAGAATGATAATCGAATACGACCACCTATTACTATTCAATTGATCATGTTATTAATTCATGAATTCTTTTTCTTTTTCTTGTTTGTGATTTGCTAAACTGGACTTCTACTGGAATCAAATTCCAACACATACACTTATAACCAAGTCACTAGAAACAAATGCAGTTCACGATGACTCCTCAGCATTCAACTAATTATAGGCTAAAAGCACCACCCACAACCCAATTTGAGAATAAAAAAGCTTGAACAAAATAGTAAACTTAAACAGGAATCTTGCTGGTGCAGCGAGCACCTTCTGGGAACAAATAATTGGACATCAGAAAGCATGTTGATGGGACCTTTTGCTCGTCAGGTCACTAGGCCAGCCAACACACCATGTGTCTACTATAGACACAAAATTATATTTGATAGTAAGGTTTTAATAATTCTTGTTTCTTAAGTAGAACACTTTAAGTCAACCAGAGATCAATTGGATAAGGCTAGGATGATGATGATCATCATCATGTGGGGTTTTCTAAGTTAGTATAAATCTCTTATACTATACAGTTCCTTTTGAGCAATATATCGTCATCACTTTCAAAGCCATATCTCATCAATCTGAGGTTGACCAAAGAAGTTTACTCTAAAAGCTCCTCACTTTTAAGCTCCAACCAAGCTAAGATCATAATTCCTATCTTGAGTAGAACACGTTGAGCCAACCCTAGATCGCTAGGATAAGGCTAGCATGATCACCATCATCAGACCTTATCTCATCAATTTTGGGGCCCACTAAAAGACTGCTACTCCAGAAGCTCGTCACTCATAAACTTTAATCAAGCTAAGATAAATAACATACCTATCTCGAGAAGAACACATTAAGCCAACCCTAGATCGCTAGGATAAGGCTAGGATGATTATCACCAACATAACCTTATCTCATCGATCTAGGGTCAACTAAAAGAATTCTACTCTATGATCTCCTCACTTATAAACTCCAATCAAACTAAGATCACAATTCCTATCTACATACTACAAAGAAGAAGCCTCCCACTTAAAGAGTGTGTGCATGCACACGCGAGTGTAGGATATTCTCCTCCATAAAAATGGTCATGCTATATATTATCACCCTTTGACTTTATAAAGATCTGCATGAACATCTACAATAATTGGAAGCACCAACTGGTTCACTCAAATTCTTGAATGGTCACCCTCTTCTCTTAGTTTCTTCCACAAGTAAGGGTTCAATTTGTCTCAAATTAGCAGCTTTTAGATTTGCACACCCGAACATCTCACATGATATTTCTTTTTGTTTTCCCTTATATTGGAGTTGTCCATCAATTTCTTAACACGCGTGCGCACACAGGCACTCACAAAGGTGTGTGGTGTGTTACAATGTAGACAGAATATATCATTTATTTTATTCTTTTCCCCTATGATTGCTAGTAACAATTTAAGATAACTCCCATCTAGCTTATGATCCCCACCTCAATCTTGTTCCAATTACTTAAAATTAACACTCAACAAAGCCATGGTCCGCTACTACTACTCAATACCAGTACCACCCATTGGTGATCCTTTTCAAACTACTTCAATGCTTCACTTGATTGCATCAAGGATAGCATCTCCCCACATTGTCCATTGTTATATTGATCCCATATTCAATGGCCCTTCCACTGAGCAAAACTTGTGTGGGAATTGTGTTTCCCTGTGTATATCTGATCAAGAAGAAGATATTTGAAAAGAAACCACTTCTGTATTATCACTGTAAAGTGTGTTTTCCCATCTTAAAAAGTAGCAAAGCTGATTTCCTACTTTCTCCCGAAAGAGTTGGGAAGGATGAATGGAGGAAAGTATGCCACTGCGGGAATGTGTAATTCGATGCTAAGCTCAATTTAACAGTCTTCAGGTGGTTGAGAGAGATTATCCAGTGTGTCAAATGTCCAACCTTGTGTCCACAACATCATCTTATCACCTTTGAGGCCCATTTGTTTGCTCTGCATGGCACTCATAGCAGATTTAAGCATGCCTTCCCATTTCAGTAGCTTAAGTTGAAGTAATAAAGGTGGAAGATCCAAAAATTGGGCCATCCAATAGTATGTCTTTTACTATGAATTCCTATGAATTTAGCAGACGGTAGGTAAATGACCCATAGCTTTAACTACCAAAGAATCTGCTAATGACAGGGGGCCTGAAATCTGGATTATTGCATTATCATCCCCAAGGTAAGAGACAACGATGTCAAGCCAAGTTCGCATTTATTGGAATCATGGCATCACAGTAGAAAAAAACCCTAATTCTAAATTCCACCCACCTAGCAGTAAACGAGAACACTCCTAAGAGAAATTCCCAAATCTTTCATCCCCTGGTTTCCGAAGATTCCAAAAGAAAAACGTTGAATATCAGATCAAATAATCAAAAACAGAAAAGAAGTTTTTCTTCACTCTTGAAATGGAGAGAATCCAAAGCACTGAAAAGTAGAAACTAACAAGGAACAGAGGAATCGAAATCATGATGCAAATGAAAAGAGATCTAGGGTTTTGAAGCGGAAAAGAGGGAGAAGAAGAGGGATTACGTTGCCGCCCAAGAAGAAGTTGTAGAAGAGAGTGACGGATGCGATCGATCCTACGATGATCGGTGGGGTAATGAGCAGACTCCATCTTCTGTAAATCATCTTCTCTTTTGCTCTCTCTCTCTCTCTCTCTCTCTCTCTCTTCCTTCCTTCCGCTGCTTCTGTTTCCGCCTCTGCTGCAAGCAATGACTCAGCTGCACCTGCACTGCACATTCGATGGACAAAGATAAAACTCGAGAATTTTCAAATTCACCCCTTGTTTTTGAACCATTTCCATAAACCACTTGGTTTTTTAAAAAGTTACAAACTAGACCCACCTTCGAACAGCAATAAAAAGAGGCAATGTTCTCCTACGGGCTATGAGAAGACTGACTACAAAACGTTTCTAACTTGTTCGGCTCTTCCGATTCCCTTATTTAATAGTCATAAAGTTTAGTGGTCTTTTAACCATATCTTTATTTGAGATTCTATTCTTACCGGAGATAAATATTTTATAAAAGAAAGTTTGGGGTTTGGGTTGGTGTCGGTTATGGGGGATCGAGAGTGTAGAAGGGCCTGTAATTATTAAAGTGGGCCTAAGTGGCCCATATGGAGTTGGATTTCATTTATAGTTTTTTCTCATAGGAGAGCATATCTCTAATTTAAGATCAAATGCTAAAATCTTTAAATCGGGCGCATTTGGAAACTCTATAAATAATCTCTTGTTTTGTGATTTAGATCTTATTTACATTTTAGAGTATCGGGTAACCCTCTAATTATAGTTTCTAATTTTGGAGCTTATTATTAATAAGAGCTTTTGCCTGTAAGAAAATAAGCTAAGGGGGGCTGCTTTTTTTAAGCTTTTCCTAGCTAATGCATATGAGGTGGACAATGCAAAATTTAGACAATTTGGATGGAAGAAATTCCTTATAAAATTTTAAAATAACGAAAATGATGGGTTCTACATTGTGATTGTTAAAAGCTGAGGCCCCAATTACCTCATGAAATAAGAGCTTTTATTTTAGATCTTAATCTAATTAGTTCTTATTAATTAGATTAGAGTGTCCAAAAGTCCCCTAAAAGAGTTGGGAATTTTCCTAAGCAAATCTTGATTCAAATTATGTAGTTTGTTAATAGTGATTAGGATTACTTGAAGTTAACGGTCATTTTGCATTCTTGGTCCAAATTTTGCCTAAGTGAGGAATATTTAAGGACGAAATAGAGCATATTGATAATCTTAAATGTTATAATTGAATGCCATCAACTCCAATAGGATTTGATCTCGCCAAAGATTGAACACATGATTTGATAATGAAATTTCTGTATAAAATTAATAATACATAAGATTATGTGAATCATGTTGTTAGTTTGATGTTCAATCTTACAATGGAATAAACTCTTATTGAAGTAAAATTTGAGCATATACAGCTAGAGGGCATGATGTTCAATTTTAAAAGTTCTAACAAGTGGGCCTGCTATGGAGTTCCACACATCCCACTTTGTCACTTACACAAGCGTGTAGGAGATTTCTCTTGGATCTGGACCAGCAAAAATTTCTTATAAATAGGCCCTTAAGGTGTGCTCCACCTTTCGCTCATCATTTTCGATCAAAATGGGCTCCGTCATACTAATAATGGTAGGAGAAGTTGAGTAGTTAGAGTTAATATCAAACTAATAATGTTTGGGTGTCAATGGGCTTAGCCAAAGGTGTGTTCGATTCCAACTTGTTTAAATATCTGCCTCAAAACTAGGCTTTGCCTGGCCGTATGAGCTTAATGTCAGGCTCAAATTTGTCTCTCACCTGCACAGGCAGGGAGAGAACACCCACATTATCTAGGGAGGAAGACACTTGCACATGCAGCCTGCACAAGCAAGAAAAGAACATACCAGAGAAGCTGGGTGAGAGGTAGGGTTCTCAACCAATTGGAAAACTCCTTGTTCTCAATGAAATTAGAGTTGACTTGCTCAGCTAAGACGGTTTCATTCTAGTCATTTCAACTGTTGGTTCAATTGGATCCAATGGTAACAACATAATTATAAGAAAAATGGTGTCATGGGCTAGGTTAGGGTGAGCCAAACCTTTTCCAATTCTTCTATTTGGTTGTCACACCTAATATTTAGGCATGGATCCAGACCATGGCTTTGAAAACCAGGCCCAGGCCTAGCCTATATGTGCCAATTTTATACATCCTTTGAGTAAATGTGGGGATGAGCTAGGCGTTTAAGAACATATTTCGGCCTCATCTCATATAATAATTGGGCAAAGAATCTAGTCGACCTGGGTCCAACCAATGGGCTAAAAGAAAGCCAATCCAGATGTGGACTGGGCTTGAGCTCGCCTGACCTATTAACACCCCCAATTAAAAAACAAAAATATTAAATTAAATATTAGTTCTTAAAGAAAATGGCTAAAATTGAGAATTCATTACTGTTAGACTTAATTTATTTGAAAGATAGTAAGTCACTGCAAGAAAGTGTATAACAACCACTCCCAAAAGGCAAAAAAAATCAGCTTTGGATAACTTTAAAGAAGCCAACAGTATATTTAAGTACGCAAATGATCTTGATTAGGCCTCAATTTAGGCCCAAGTACAGCCACTAGCTCCAAGCTTTATTCTGAATTCGGGTATGAATACAAGTCCAAGTAACCCGGACGCGAATCCGGTAGGGGTTTGGGTATAGGTCTCAAATGGTACTTTGGGTTCATGTCTGGGTGTAATAAAGCCCAGACCCAATCTCGACCTGTTTGATACCCAGGCATAAGCTGAGTTCATTCTTTACTCACACCTTTGCATCAAAATATGCTTGATTTTGACTAATTGGATATCATAGCATATGGTGTCTTTGAGGTGGATTGGCTTTTGGTTAGTGTGGCATGTGTAGACATCACCAGTCCTTTTAAAAAAAAAAAAAAAACTACCATTGGTTCTTTTCCCTGTAGTTTGATGGAATCCTGCTGCATTTGGCCAATCATCATATTGTTGACTTAGATGGGAAACCCCCTAAAACAAGGAGACCTGTGGATTGAGAATTCAACCACATGAAGAGTTCTTTTCTTACAGGACCTTTCTCAGTTGCCTTTTTCTGATGCCAATGAAGCTGGTTCATGCACGAGTCTCTCTTTTGTGAAAAGAATTTGATGAGTTGTTTTTGAAAAAAATTGAAATCCTTTTGGGCAAATGATGAATTCACGAGTAATCTGCGAATTTGAAGATTCTTTACTGCCTCTAGTACGTGGATTTATAATTGAAAATGTGTATGGACGAGGATTTCATATAAATCAGTGTGCATCAATGCATATATACCTATAAGATTTATAATTGTCAAATATGGATTCTCCACCACTTTATGGAAATCCATGGTAACTTGAATGGCAAATGTGCCATGTAAATTTTATTAAAAAAACTTTGTTGTTGAGACTTTCCAATGTGAATGCAAAAAAAAGGATTTCCAAAAGCTTTTTGGCCATTGAACGCTTGTTGATTTTTAAAAGCAATTGAGATTTTTACACATCCTAAATTGCACTTGAGAATTCACTGTGTCATATTGCTTGCACTTCTTTTTTTAGCGGGAGCCAGAGAAAACCCCATAACTATCATGTATAAACAAAAACAAATAAGGTTCCTCCCCACCCCCCCACACACACACAAATTTTTTTTTTTTAATTTAATTGCGTTTATCCCAATTTGATACTATCATGTAGAAGCTAGAAACAAAAGCAACTGTCATCAGCTGCTGGATTGAGTGAATGTACAATAAAAGATAAAACCTAAAATTAATATTTCCTAATCTCTATCAAATGTAAATGCAGAAGTCAATCTTCCTTGAAAAAAAGGGCTTAGGACCTTCCTTTTTGCCCTACTTGGCTTTGAATTCTTAAATATATATATATATATATATATATATGGAATGAATATTATTCTATGAAGGAAGTGATGAGTGAAAGGTCAAAGGAAGAGATGTGAAGGGGACCATACATTCTGAAGATTTTATTAACCATGGTGGAGGGTGGGGGACCATTTTCTAATTTTCTATCAAATGAGAAATTCATTGATAGTTCAGAGGTACAGTCTTCATTCAATCCTTCAATCCTAATGTCCAAATGTACAAAAGCACACCCATCAAGCAATCTTAGCTGTCCAGTTCTAGGGCCCAAAGCTGTGTCCCATTTTACACTGTTAGTAAGCAGAAATGAATGACTGATCATATGAACTGCTATAAATATACCACTCTCCCCCCTTTATCAATTGGAGGATGGCCATCATCTGTGCATGCAAGAAGGGAATGAAAGCAGAGAATCTAGCAAGTAAGATTTCAGGCTACTAAAAGATAAAAGCAAGTACAACTTTCTCTCTGTTTTCTTCTTTCAAGTGATCTGTAAGATTTCATCATATTTTATTTGTTAGAAAAAGGAACGCCTTTATTTGTTTTTCCAATCTGTTAGAGCTTCCTTGGTCAAATTAGTGTAAGATATCCTTACCAGCTTTTGTAACCCTCCTACTTCATGTTTTATTATTTATTTGAGCAAGGTCAGCTGCCCATTTGGAAAGTCCTGTGTTTGTTTTCCACTTGTGGGTTTTTCCTTGGATAATGCCAGGAAATTCTCAACTTTCTCTAGTCTTTCTCTACTTCATTTATCTATCATGGGAACTGGAAGTCCAGCCTATATATGATTAAATTGTTATTAGATGGTGTTACCAGGAATTAGACTAAGATTTCTTAATCATTTGAAGTTTGAAAGAGATTAACATTTTTTTTTATTGAAGAGAGTGACAAGCCTTGGCCATTGTCACAAATTTTGTTGTCAGGAAAATATCAAGATTAGCAGGATAATAACGATGGGAGATAATATTGTGATAGTTTAGATTTTATTTTATTTATTGGCATGACATCGGGAAAATATCGATTAAATAAAAGAAATTTTTAAAAGATTAAAATAAAAATGTAGTTAAATTTGGAATATCTCAAATAAACATGTAATGGCAAGTAATTAAAAAGTAGAGAAGGGTTTTAGGACCTAGGAGATTTTTTTTTTTGTTTGAGAAACATGCCATTGGTGGGTTTATTTCATACTTACTATTAGTTTTTTTTATTACAAGAAGGGGTTTATGGCTGTTTTTGAAAATTTATGTCTTAAGTATTAACCTTTAAGAAACAAGTTAGGGGTTGTGGGTAGGTTTATTGTTAATGATAATTAATCCACGTTTTTATTCAACTTTTATTAATTACAAAATAAAAACTATATACGTTACAAGTTTAGTTTAAAAACTATGTGGAACAAAAAAGTTCTACTTACTTGAAAAACAAATTGTAAAAAGAAAAAAAGTAAAAACAAGTTTTGTTGTTTACTTCTGTGTTGTTTAACCAAGATAACATCAAAAGCAATGTCATAGTATCTTAATAAAATCAATTTTAGCAACATTTAATCTATTGCAAGGTTATTCCAAAAGGTATTTCCACATAGTTATCCTGATAAATTCATGTTTCTTTGGACAATATTTGTAATTCTAATCATGAGATAAGTGGACGACAATAGTCGGGAGCAATCACTATGTCAAAACAGCCGAAAAACCACAATCATAGACTGTAGCTTTTTTAAAAAATGACAGTTGTAGCTGTCGTTTTTTGTGTCTCAATTTGGAGTGCAACTTTTGGAAAACGACAGCCCTCGTATGTGGTTTTTATTTTGAAAAAATGATAGCCCAGTACTGTGGAAAATTTAGTTTTTAATACGACATTCATAGTCTGTCGTTTTTTTAAAATGAATGTGCCTATTTTTAACGTAAAAAAGATAGTCAACAGCTGTGGTTTTTCCTATTTTTCGTTAAAAAAAATAAAATATTTTAAATATTAAACCTATTTAGTATCAATAACAATCCATTTAAACATCTGTCAGCCATCTAAAACTCAAACATTCACATATCAGCCATCCAAACAAAACCTAAATAACCTTATAATTTATTCATCAAAATCACATGCATCCATATAATATCCAAGTATCAACTAAAACAACAAGCCAACAAAATCCATCATCCAACATTAACTCAAACTTACACCCTCAAAACATTTACCTTAAAGTAAGAATGGAAAACTAATAATGTATGGTCCTAATTATAGGCCAATCAAGCACATCTCCTAGTATGACATCTCCTAACTTGCATTCCTCGTTGAACAAGTCAACACTCCCATCAACAATCTCATCTAAAACAATCCTATAGAAAGCTGCCTCCGATAACTCCGTACCCTGTAGTCTTCCATAAGCAATTATGTATTTCTTTGTCATGTGCTGCAACTTATACGAAGATGGGCCTCTTGTGGGTGTGATTGTTTGGTCCAAGTTTGCAGCTTGACTCTGAGAACTTTGGGTCCCCTGCATACAAATTAGGAACACATTAATTTTTATTTTATCAATATAGACATTTCATTACGTTTAAGAATGAATCTACTATTAATATCAACTAGGGCCCATGTCCAACTCAAGCCTTGAAATAACTTCATCTAAGGAAAACTTTATTTAAACTCAAAGTGAGCATCGAGTAAACAAACAAACTCCATTTAAAAATAAAAGATAGCGAGTAGCTTTTGGAGTGTTCTCGTTTACTTCATTATATGGAGACTGCTAGGTGGGCGGAATTGAGAATTAGGGTTTTTTTTCTACTTTGATGCCATGATTCCAATAAATGCGAACTTGGCTTGACATCATTATCTCTTACCTTGGGGATGATAATGCAATAATCCAGATTTCAGACCCCCTGTCATTAGCAGATTCTTTGGTAGTTAAAGCTATGGGTCATTTACCTACCCTCTGCTAAATTCATAGGAATTCATAGTAAAAGAGATACAATTGGATGGCCCAATTTGTGGATCTTCCACCTTTATTACTTCAACTTTAGCTACTGAAATGGGAAGGCATGCTTAAATCTGCTATGAGCTATGATGAACTGATATGGCATGGATTCGGAAGAATGAACAGTAGCTACCACTGATGTGTGAACGTCAATCCATTTCCTACTTTTCAATTTTCTCCAACAGTTGCGAAGCACCCTATTTCTGAACTCTACTTCCTATTTCCTCTGGAGGATAGTGGGTTCTTGGTTCAAAACTAGATATGGATTTCATCTGAATAATGACTATTTTGTATGTAATATTACCTCATCCTTCTTCCGTTTGTAAAGTTCCATTTGCTGTAGATACTCATCCTTCAGTTTGTTTGCAATCGGAAGAAATAGGAAATTTAGCAGAGTTAAAAAAAAAAAAAAATCTTCTGTCAATTTTCACACACAGAAACATGAACCTCTTTGTAAGGTACTTGTTTTTCTTCATTCATGTTCCTCCACTCCTCTCCAGCTATTTTAGCGATCTGCCAAATGATCCATTTAAAGGGCTTAGCAATTACAAATAACGAGGCTGAAAATCGAGAACAATGCAAGCATTTCAATGTGGGATTTATTTTAACTTCAAAAGCATTCTTTTTCTCTGCAAGAAGTGCAGGTTGACGCTCACTCAAGAACAGGAAGAATGCTGACAGAGGCTGCTTGGGTTTTGATGGATCTCGTTCTGTTCTGGTCCTCTTGCTCTCTTTATCAATTTCCTGTAATAAATGTTAGGGCAACTTCAGCATTTTCTAGCACATGGAATACTGAATACTCAAATATTTTTATGAGTTAACAAGTCTCTTGTGACCTTTCTAAATAGTAGATACTCCTCTAACAGCTCCACTGCTGCCTTTTGGTGTTGCTCTTCCTTTATGAGAACCCTTTTCTTCTCACTTTCCTTCCTGATGATTTGCAAGCAAAATTCTTTCTCAGCCAGATGCTTTTCTTCATAGGGTTTCTTCTCTTTGGCACTCAGATTCTTCCATTTCATTCCTAAAATGTTGCAGATATCTTTTAACTGTGCACCTGGGTTTTCTTTCTTGACCTGAAAAGTTAAAACCATTGAGATAATTTAGGATTTTGTGACTCTAGCGAAAGGTACTCAGCACCTTCTTTTTATCTACCATCATTGTTTGTTTACCTGGTTCCATTGATCTTTTCGCCACAGCATGTAAGCTGACGATGGCTTCTTCTTTTGGAGACATGCTTTATTTTCAACTTCTTCCTGAAAGAAATATGAACTCTGCATGAGAGGAGGAAAAGAGTATACTCAGATGAATGTGAGAGCGAGCGAACTCTGCTAAACACCTATACCAAACGTTGAGGGGTGTTTCTCCTATGGGAATCTTCAGTGATTAGGGGTGTTTCTCCTATGGGAATCTTCAGTGTTGAATCTTCCGTGGGTGCCAAAATTCGGGGGGGTTCACCCTAAAATCAGGTGCAGTGACCCACCACACCTAGTCTTCTTGGCAAGATCGACTGCATGGTAAGTTTGTTCTCTACATGGTTTAGATTTGGCACACGCATGCAATGGTAGGGACTAAGGAGCAAACAGGCAAAAAATGGTGAAAGTGAAGAACCAATGTTGGTTTGAATTCCTTCAATTTCCGCAACCTATTCAGTTCAAGCTCGATCTTCTCTTGCTTTTTACCAAGGTTCTCAAGTTGTTCATCTTTCCGGTTCAACATCTTGTCTTTTTCCTTCAAGATTTCTTGGGTCTTCTCCGTATCAAAGCTCACACGCTTAAACTTTTCTTGCATTTCTTCCAACTGCTTTGAGAGAGATATAGTGGCCTTCTCTTGTTCCTTCAAGAGCGCTTCTGCCTTCTCCTTCTCTATAGTCATCTGTTTGAGCTTTTCTTGCATTGGTCGCAGTTTTGTTCTTTCTGAAGACTGCCTAGCATCCTCCCGTTTCACAATGGGCTTGAAACTCTTAAGGCGAAAGAAGCAAAGATAGCCCCAGCCGATGCTCCTTTTCAGCATCTGCAAACGAGGGAGGAGGTAAAGAAGTGGGTGTTGGTGAGGGGTTTCCCATCATAAACATGTTAAT
This sequence comes from Persea americana, assembly GCA_029852735.1. Taxonomy (NCBI): domain Eukaryota; kingdom Viridiplantae; phylum Streptophyta; class Magnoliopsida; order Laurales; family Lauraceae; genus Persea; species Persea americana. The sequence goes on from CM056811.1 coordinate 20,051,350, forward strand.
TTCATTTGCTAATCCGTTCTCTCTCTTCAATGGATTTCTGTTTCTTGCTGCTTTTGCTGGGAATGTGTGGGTATCTTTTGCCATGGTTCTTTTTGGTGATGGCATTTGCCTTCTCTGAATGCTCTGCTTATAAGAGAGAGAGACTTTGAAACGGCCAATGTATTCAAAAGGGGATTTGACATATGGGCCCGCCTTAAAAACTCTTATCATATTATCCTAATTTCTTGACTCAAAATAAGCTACTGTGACCAGAGTCGTCCACCTTCTTTTTTTTACCTTTCTGCCCTTAATCCCATGATATCATGGGATCCAAATGTGTAAAAGTTAAAACAGCAAATCCCTAGACCGTCTTCTTATCTCTCTGTTTTACTTTTCACCTTTCCTCACCTCTCTTCCATTTTTTACTTCTAGCAACATCACCGGCAGACCAAGATGAGGACTTAAAACTCTCTCCATTCTTCAGTTCCATTTCTACAAGATGAGGATTTAAGATCATTCATTTTCCTTCTCCAATAGCAGACAATGGTTGCAAATCTCATACAATAGTTTCACCTTCCCTTTTCTGTGTGCGGTGCCAAGAGATATGATCTTAAAGTTCTCTCCCATTGAGGCATCTCCTCTGCCCCACTTTCTCCTCCTCTTGTCAAAAATCCCAAGTTTCTCCTCTGCCCCACTTTCTCCTCCTCTTGTCAAAAATCATAAGTCTCACTTTCTACCTCCACACGCGAGGCAACAAGCTGGACAACAAAGAAAAAGAGGATTAGAACTGAGGATCGAGTATGACGACAAATTACATGCTCAAACTGCAGAGAAGTTGGACATAACCGTCAGTCTTGCAATAATCCTCCATTCCAAAATTGAGTGATTTAGAGAATAGCTTTTTTACTTGTCATATGTGTATATAGTGTGTTGTATATAATTTTGGTATGGCTCATGTTGTTTAGAAGACAGTGACCCACCGAGTGTACTCTGTACACCTTTTCTGATTACTATTATATAATCACTTTCAACGGAAGTGTAATATTATTACACCAAATGTATTTGATTACTATTATATAATCACGTTCAACGGAAGTGTAATATTATTACACCAAATGTATTTGATTACTATTATATAATCACGTTCAATGGAAGTGTAATATTATTACACCAAATGTATTGCTACTTTGTAGTAAGTCACATATTATAGTAACCACATTTTCTGTAATTGTCATTTTTCCATGATATCATGAGATTTATCAGTTTTTGCAATACAAAGTCACTACAATCAGCAAGTAAAATCCATTTTTGACAGGACACCATTCAAGATAGTTAGTGAAAACTAAGTGTACACGGTTGAGCTTTCCTAGTGTTCTATTGTTGTTGAACTTTGGACCCCAATATGTTGCAGAGCAACCATGATATCATGGCACCATCCCATGAAACCATGTATCTCACTTGTTCTCTTCAACCACAGTTCACATGATATGGTGGGTTTTATCGGTCTCTATATGGCACTGACTTTCTGCAAACAGCAAGCGCAATTCATTTTTCTCAGTCCCATTTCAAATTTGAGCTTATGAAAAGTTCTTTTCTAAGGTACGACTGTTATAGAAATTTTACCACTCAGCTATTGTTATGAATTCTGCATTTTAAGGGTGAAAAGATAATGACATATAATGCAGAATAGGTCTACATGAGCATCATTTTTAATGTTTTGTTTTTTGACTAACATTTTACCCAAATTCTTTACAGAAAAGCCATGCTATCATGGGATTATCCCATGATATCATGGATTTTTAGTTTCTATATTACAAATTGTCTAAATTTTGTAACATATGTATTTTCTTTAAGAATCAATACTGATGAAGTGTACAATTCTGACATATGACCACCATAAACTAAGTCTACATGGGCATTATTTTTAATGCTCTATTGTTGGACTTACATTTTACCCAAATCAATTGCAGAAAACCCATGATATCATGAAATTATCCCATGATATCATGGCTTTTCTACAAAGAATTTGGGTAAAATGTTAGTCAAAGAACAAAACATTAAAAATGATGCTCATGTAGACCTATTCTGCATTATATGCCATTATCTTTTCACCCTTAAAATGCAGAATTAATCTACAAGGATGGAAATACCCCTCTGGAGGAGAAACATATAGCGAGACCTCCCTCTACCTCGTACCACCTGCTCTTCTGCCTCGCTATAGTATTCCCTAGCCTCGTTAAGATGCTCTTCTAGTATTCCACAGAACTCGTTAAGATACACTCCTTTGCCTCGCTATAGTATTCCCCAGCCATTAGAGGAGCATATTTACTAGAGTACACAAGTTCTGCTATAGGATTCCCCATCTTTACTTCACCGAGTTTTGCTCTCCACTCGTGTGCACTTTCATAAGTTTTGCTTTCATAAGAGGCACATGAATCATCTAACAATTTGCTTTGTTTTTTTTACTGTTTGGGCTTTTTGACTTTTTAAATTTGGATCCCATGATATCATGGGATCTGGGCAAAAAAGTTAAAAAATATAGGAAGACCAAAGTCAAACGACTCTGGTGACAATAACTTATTTTGAGTCATGAAATTGGGATAAGAGATTTTAAGGGTGATTCATATGTCAAATCCCCTATTCAAAATTCAATTATTCTAAGTGCAATCGCATTATGGCAATTACTTTTGGTTTCAGGGGCCCTTGGAGATATTTTTAATCTAACATTCAGAGAAAAGTGGGAAGATTATGTACTCGATTAATCTCAACCGTGCGGCCCACTTTTCTCAGATCGTCAGATCAATTCCTACCCTAGTATGAAATGCATTAAATACCACTTTTATCAATGTCATTTTTAATGATGGATATGACCATTATTAGCTGGATATGACCTTCATTAGATGGGGCAATCTTGTCAATCCTTCTCCGTGAATATGACTCTTCATAGGTGTAGTAGGTGGGCTGATATCTCGAATTCTAATATCAAATAGTGCATTTGGAGTTCTCGGGAGACAAAATCCGAAGCTAAGGTCAGAAATGCCCAACAAGCTTAGGGACTGTTTTTTAATTAGAATCCTGGTTGAAGAATTATGAAGTTCTCCATGGTGGAATTCATGAATGCTCCTTGTATTTGAGTGTTTAGAAATTTCATTAAAAAAATAAAGGAGTTGGATTTCCAAAGACCATTTGAAACTTTATAGGTAGTTAGAATTTTAGAATTCTCCTGCAGAAACATGATATTAGCAAATGCAGACAACAAGATGCCGCATCATGTCCAAAAGAGCTCCAACATGACAAATCTCTAGTAAAGAAACATGCATTAATTTTAGTGAAAAATGCCTCCAACCACCTCCAACCAAACATATATTATCAAAGGATTTGGAGAATTCAAAATATTGTGCCCATAAAGACAATCATCCAATAATACCTGAAAACCCACTTATGAAAAATCTAAATTATTTAATAAATGACCATTCACGACACCCTCCATAAGAATTCACTCAAAATAGCCGCAGTCAGAATGATAACTTTTAAGACACTTAATTAAATATTATTTCATTGGTAGAATATTTAGATAAAATCTTATAAAAATAGAAATATTTTGCAGAGATCGACTAATAGTAGGCCTACATCGCATTGGAGTGAACTTTCTCGTAGAAATGGAGCAACTTTTTTTTATGTGTGGCCCAATAATGATTTCAAAGCCCCCAATATTATGAACATAATAGAGACAATATAAAAAAAAAAGAAACCAATGAATCACGGAAGAGTTCCACAATAGTGGGCCCATTTATAAAATAGAAAAACTATTGATAAAACGGCCTCCCCATGTTGTGTATATCCCCATCAAATTCCACTCAAGTGACCTAGCTTCAGATAATATGTTTTAAAATACTCAAATAATATAATCATAAATATTTCAAATCAATAGACATTGGGCTTAGATCACATTGAGTCAAGATTTTCATAGTGAATAAGGCAATTATTTTATAAGGTTTAAACTTTCTTAAATGGAACCCACTCAGGATATCAGCCTTTGAAGATCTACCTTTAGGTTTATTTTCATCTTAAGTGGTCCCCATTCAGGAGTATCATAAAACTCTATTTTTAAAAAGTTTTATGTGGGATGCCTAATTTAAGGATGCAAGGAGAATAAAAATAAATAAATTTTCCTCCAAGAAGAGGAGATATGATAAATTTGTTCCTTTTCATCTTTCATAAGAAAGAAAAACGTAAGTATACCCGTACTGTAAGGTAAAATTCTCACTTTTTTGGAAAGAAAACAAAAATTGAGGAGGGTTGAAAAGGCATAAAATTAAAATGCCCATAACAACCCCTAAAATCTCTCTTCTTTGCTCCATGTGAAGACAGAATTGAGGAACCCTTAGACATTTTTTGAATTCCTGTTGGAAATTCTTTCCACCAAAAGAGGTTTAGCAACTACATCAGTTGTGACATGGGATACTTTTAATGCTTGCATTCCTTCTCATATGTTTTTCGAAGGAAAATGCTAAAGGAGTACTCCTTTTCTTTCTCTTTATTGTCAAACCAAATCAAAGGGAGATAAGTGAAACTTTATGTTGGGCCATGCCAATTGACAAATTAAATCTCTTAAGATATACATCACCTTTTTTTACTAGTCATGGACAAATCTTATTCTAATATGAGTTTCCCATCAGACATTGAAATTCTGTATCAATTTCAATTCATATTGTTAAATTTTCATGGAGTCCATATTTTTACAGATTGAGTGTGTGTGTGTGTGTGTATATATATAGATATAACTGCTCACACTTAATAGTTTAGATTTGTAAATGAAACTCTATAGTGGGCCCCGCTTATTAAAAAATTTTAAATCATTCTAGTGCATATCCCCTTTATAATAAAATGCAATCAAAATTTCGTCGGGCTGTGTTGGTCCCACTTTAGGATTTACCATGTGGGGTCAACATAACCTTTTTTTTCCTCAAATCTAACTTCTACTTGTATCCAATCTTAGAAATATTCAAATTCTAACTTCTTTTTGGATTAATTGATTGATTATAAGTAATTAGCCTAAAAAACAAAAGTTTTTCTATATCTTCTTCAATTCAAAAGTGTAAAAAGAACTTTCTTTTTTTTTAAATAATGTTTTATACTTCATTAAGCAATATCTTTTCGGTCTTTAAACATCTAGACTCTCTTATTTTAAGGAGAAAGCACCTTTTAAACAAAGAAAGTTTTATTTAGGGATTTTTACCAAAAAGTGTTGCAAAATAGGTATTAGCCCATTTAAAACAAAAAATACACCAAAACACACGTATCGGTGTTCGTACACACATTTTGGACGCTTTTACCCCTCATTCTGCGAATGAAATCGTCATGGAATTATAACCCTAGCACCTCAATCTAATAATTTTGTTCTTCTTCTCTTCCGCAACTTTCTCCTCTCCCGCCTTTTCTCTTCTTCTCCTCTGCCCTCCTCTCTCTTTCCCTCATCTTACCTATTTGAAGGACAAATAACTCCCTAAATTTGTTTAGAGAGAGAGAGAGAGAGACATTATCGATTGGATCGTCAGGTATATATGTTGTTCATCTTTCTACTTTCTCTTGTTTTTTATTAAGTTCATTAACTATGAGAAGATGCAGAGGGTCTCAATCACTCTCTCTCTCTCTCTCTCTCTCTCTCTCTCTATCTGAATCAGATCTTGGGTACTTTTTATTTCATCCCCATTTTTGGGTTTCTGGGATTTATAGATGGGATTTGAATTAGTATGGTTGACTCTTTGAATTTATCTTATGCTGCCCTTTTTTTTTATTATCTTTCTTCTTCTTAATCCAATATGGGTGTCCTTTTTTTCATTCTCATCTTGAACTTGTTCTAAAATTTGGATATGGGTTTTAGAGGAATGGGTGTGTTTAATTGTTTAATCACAGTTGTTTGGGTGGACATTTTCAGATCTAATTGAAAGACATTTGGTTTCAGGAAAGTGCAGGAAAGATCATTATGTATTGGAAATTATGGTTGAAGATTGTTAGCAGTTGAGAAATGCGTTTTTTTTTTTATTTTTCTTCTTCTTCATTTTGTTTTTGTGCTTTTTATATTCTCATGGAGATATTTTTCTTGCAAATATCTATTCTTGGTTCGTTAAATTATGGTAATCTCTTGGAGAGTAATTGGTTGATGAGAGTAGTTGATGGTGTTGCTTTTGCAGATAAAGGAGGAGATCAGTACATCTAAAGCTTCTTAAGGGCCTGCATGTCGTGAGACTATACGAGGTAACTCTTTCTCCATGTTTTGGTTTTGTCTCTTTATCTCTATTTCAAATTTCATTTAAGATCTCTCTCTCTCTCTCTCTCTCTCCTGTTTACGTGTGTGTGTGTGTGTGAGTTTTGGGTGGATGAGTTGATGATGGTGTTAGATAAAGAGGGAGATTGGGACATTGAAGCTTCTAAAGCATTTGAAATGTGATAATACGACGATGCGATTGTCTTTTCTCATCACAAAGGGTGTGAAAATTGTGGCCCACCCAATAACCCACAAATAGATATTGACAACAATGGAAATTCTTTCCCTCAATGCTATTGTAAATAGCAAAGGCGATTATGTACTGGGATTATAACTTGTTATTTTCTTTCACGTATCACTTATAATAATCCACGAATAGATATCTTTCCAGTTTCCATAGCCATCTTCTATAAGTATGGGCACATTCCGTTTTCTGTGGACTTCATTTCCACCGTTTGGAACATACAATTTTCCACAAGGAAAAGCAACTTTTTTGGCTTTATCTATGGAAAAGCCTTTCTGATTGGGGTGGGAGGAGGGTGGGGATTTGTAATAGGTCCACGTTCTACTGATGGTCTTGATCACGAGATAAATGTGTGACTGAACTATAATTGTTGTTCCGCTTACGCCCCATTTGGATCGTTTGAACTTGGGCACTTACTTTACCTATTAATGTAATTACCTATAGTTCTATTTATTGAATGACAATCAAACAATGGACATAAATTAAACAAGATGGGGAAATATTTTAACACAAGAACACGGCCTTTTTTATTGTCACTGTTGTTAAGTTCATTTCTTCCTTTTCTGTTGATGATGAATGTTCTAAATTCAAAAGGTTAAGGTGATTGCAAGAGCATTTAGAAGGTCCTAGAAGAAAGCATCTTTCCTAATTTAGTTGCCAAGATTTGTAGTTTCTCAAACATTCTCTTTGAATACATTTCCATTTATTTTTTCCTTTGAAAGATATTGTTTTTTTAATTATTTTCTTTTCTACTGATCAGATCTCTTGTGACATGAAATGTGACTGTCAAACAATTAAAACTATTATTCATTATATCTACACCAGCTGTTGATCAAGGACACTGATGGAGCCCAATCATCAAATTGCTTGTCTTTTCGCATGATTTCTTCTATGAGACTGATTGAGACCATTTCATTTGTTGGCTCCCTTCCACTTATTCTTGACCTAGATGACTTTAAGGTATTCTTTAAATCTATAGTTCTAAAGAAAATGTAATTATTTGGTTAACGAAATAATGTGAATTCTTTTCTTTCATCTTCGTACAATCTTCAATTTGGATGTGTTGGCTATGTCGGGAGATGGTCCTAGAGATACACTGCTCATGAATCCCTTGAAAGAGCTATATCTATTGCTTTATTTCATTTTTCTTCTCATCTTATGCTAAGTCCAATGACCACTGCTTAGCATAATTTTTGTCATGACTGCATTGTACATTGTTTGATTTTGAGTAATGTTCTTTTCTGATGATCTGTTGCATACAACTTTTTTTTACAACGGTAAATTTTATTAATGAGTTGCAGGTGGGTTTGGGTATAGTCGAGTGATTTTTAGGCTTGGATATGTTTTGAAGATTTTGAAACTTGTATAAATGGAATGGTCAATGATGGTGAAAGTGAAGGACTGAGATGTTGATCAAGAAGAAGAGAAGGTGGGTTTGCGGAGATATGAAAGGTTGAATGAGCGTTGAGTTGCAGTGCTAGCACCTATGATTGGTCTCATATGACTCTTTCTATTCTCAGGTTGACCCAATTAATAAACATGGTGGGTTGAGGCTAAGCCTATTCTTATTATTTGAACCATCAACAAACCTAGTAATTGCACTATGAAGTGCCCATCATACCTGAATCCAACCTGTTTATTTTATACTCCAGTATACTCTATTAGTTTATGCTTTAGATTTGGATTGACATGTTCAACCTGAATAATAAATAGGTTGAATACAAGTTGAGCATTTACAAGTTATCCACAATACTAAACTGAATCCACCAAACCCAGCCCACCCCAATCTGTCGCCTCCCCTGATTATATCTTTAAGAGTGAAAAATATAAAAGAATCACTGAGGGGAGATTTGGAAATGTAAGAAGTATCCCTATTAAGGCATGGTGTGATAACTAATGAACCAAAGCCAAGACCCACAAAACACACCTGTGAACCAAGAAAAAATACTTTATCCATGTGCAGTTTCGTAAGATATGAATTTAAGCTTATAGTGTACAGTGCCAGAACCTCTGATATATTATTTACTTGAAATCAGTTTCTCCCCCCTAACTTGTTTTCTTAAATTTTCATTTAACCCAACAAGTTTTTGCATCCTTAGGAAGTAACTCTCGCATTTAATGTTCCTTTGAATATGTTGTTACGGGAATAAAGTATGGATGTAGAATAGTGGAACCACTGATGTAGGTTGCATTAACGGTTTGGCTAAATGCCAGGGATAGTCAAAAAAGAAAGTTGAAGAGGTATGGTTGAGCACCTCCCACTGGGGACATGGGTTCATGATTGAGTACTGTAGGGTTGATTTTATTTTTTATTTTTTAAATTAGGCCATGAACCAATTACCTATACACAAAAATAATAACTGTTTGCGTACGTTAAAAGCAAGAGGAATGTGTTTGTATAGGTTCAGTTCATAGAAGAAGAAGGAAAAAAAACTGGAACCAATACTTAGGAACTCATGACCCAAGTGTAGAATCTGCGAGCGGCAAACTATACCTATTAGGAAAATGCATTTCTGAGCCAATCTGGGTGAAATTTAGAAATCACTAATCTGGGTGAAATTCATGAGCATTTTTCATTGTTTATGTATCTCAATTTATAGTCAAAGCCAGTCTCGTTGCTGGACAACAAAAATAAAAGAAAAAGGTCTAAAATTGTAATTGTTGATTGTGTTGGTTGGGTGTCATATTGTTGATCTAATGTGGGACCCTTAAACAACACATTCGGGTTTTCAAACCTTTAAGCACTAATCAGAAACGTTAAGGCCTTTAAAGAGAATCTGTTGTAAAGGGAGCTCCTATATACGTTAAAGCAAAATAACCCACACCATATACAAAATAAGTTATTCTCTAGTTATTGAGGATACATCCAAAATATAAATCAAAATATATCCCCCACACCCCTTGTGGTAAGTATTTTCAACATTTCAAATCTAAACAACGATGTGGACAAGTTGAAGTTACATCTCATCTAGAAAAGAGAGGAAAATGATGTATCATCCTCTTAGAGGTGGATCTCTACATGTCTTGTCTATTATGACCACGCTTCTTGCAATGGGAGCATGTTGTTACCTCATTTTGTCCTCTATTTGTATCCGATTTTTTTTTGTCTTCCAGGCTATCTGTGAGCTACCGGGGGCAAGACACGCTCAACACTTCTAAGACCCCACTGTTTTCTGTCTGTTGACACAAAAAATGTCACTTTGCCTCTTCGACATCAAAAGTTACATGAAGCCGCATCCTACGACAAACAGGCAGAACCGCTTCAAGCATCAGATCTTGTCAGAATCAAACAAAAACTACAAGATCCTTCAAAATAGCCAAAAGAAGGGTACACATGAAGTTTCGGGCCATTTCGACACCATTTGGCCCAACTTCAATCCTTCAACGGCTGAGCAGGAGCTCCCGGCGGTGACAGTGTCGAAGATATCAAATCTTCAATTAGAGCCTATGGATGGTCTCAAAATACCTCCAAAAGGTTCCACGTCAAATTTTAGGTCATTCCGACGACGTTTGACCCGGCTTTGATGCTCGAAAGCAAAATCAAACCTCTCAGTGGCGAGAACCACCGATCCCGCCACTCGTCAAGAAAAATACATGGGTGGCTTCTACATACTTCCAAAGGGCTGCACGTCAAATTTCAGGTCATTCTGATGACATTTAACTCGGCTTTGACGCTCTGAAGCAAAATCAAGCCTACCGGCAGCGGAGCTCCCTGGGACCATGACATCGAAATCGGAGCTAATGGATCTTCTCAAAATGACTCCAATAGGCTCCTTGTCGAATTTCAAGTCAGTTGGACATTGATCGATCGTATATCAAAGCTTGACATCTTTCACTCGGTGAAATCAAGTCTAACATCGACGAGACCCCAAACGGCTTCAAAAATCAAATAAAAGCCCATGGTTAGTCCTATCTACTGCTTAGGAAGCTTCACCTCAAATTTCAGGTCATTTCGACATCGTTTGACCTAGTTTCAACTCTTGGCGGAAAATCGGCTATAAAGTCTTCGGCTTTTCCAAAAATAAGAAACTTTGTGCTCTGATTTACATGGCTTCTCGACAAGTTTTCTTCAAGAAAATCAAGTCAATAAGTTAGGAAAGATGTCAGGAAAAATACAGGAGAAAAAAGAAACAAAAAAGATGGAAAATCGGCGACCGAAAGGGGACAAAAGCCCCATGGTTGCCAGCGACCAGAGGGACCCGGGTCGCCGGATCTCACCCGGAAACCCGTTTTTTCTAGTATTTTTCACGTTCCGAGTTGTTTGGCCCCTGTGATTTTTCCAGAATCTGATTTTTGGAGCATGAAATCCATCGATCTTCGTCAACATCACAGATCCGTTGTCGAAATCATAAAATCATCACCCGACGCTTTGGGATCGCCAACCGGCCGACCAAGAAAGCACACTTTCTGCCCGACGGATCGTGAAATTGACTGGACAGATGTTGTCGACTCATTGGTACCAATCAATGTCTGAAGTGGCATCGCCATACGACATCAAACAACATGCGGATCCATCAGTGATCATCGTAAGAAGAATTTCAGAAGAAGCGGCGCGGCCCGCGACTCTTCAAGCGACTTGGCGACCAATTAATGAAGTTAAATGACCCTTTTATGGCAAGTTAATTCGGTCATTAACTCATTATTTTGGACGGCCCAATCAGAAGCAAGCAAATGGGAGTTACAAGTCCAATTAATCATGGCAATTAACCATATAACTCCTATCATTATGGAGTTTAATTATGGTAATTAATCATGAAACCCCCATCATCATGGAGATTAAAAGCAATTAAATGCCCATTATTCTCCATCGGCCAATCATATCCAAGGAAAAAGAGTTACAAAAATTATGAAATTAATCTTGTAATTCCTCCCATCATGGAGCATCAATGCCATTAATGCCCATAAACCCTTCTAAATGGCTACCAAAAGCCTATAAATAGGTGGTCATTCTAAAGGGAAAGGGTCCTGAAAAATTGTCCTGAAAAATCTCTACGCAAAGAAGCTCTCATACTTTGAAGAAACTCTACTGCAAACACTACAAGGTGATTGAAGTTCCTTGGGGGGCCACCCCCCCCCCTAAGGTTTGCCCTTTCCTTCTATCCAACATGGCCTAGATGTGGCTTTTCAGCCCATCTACCCGGCTTTTTATTAGATATAGGACCTTCCCTTAATCTTTGTCCTCTAAAAATCTGAGGTCCAAGCCAAGCCAAGTGAATCAAAAGCATCACGTGTTCTCACATAAAAGACGATGGCGGAGCCCATACATGACTCGCAACCGTTGATCTAAACGAGTCCCCATAACTTCCTGAGAAGTCAGATTCATTTTCTTACTTTTCTATTGTGTTGTATATTTTCTAAAGAGACATAAAAATCACATTTCTTGTCTTTACATTTTGATGAGATTTATAAACCGCCTTCTATGGCAAAACCGCTTTTCACGGCAAAACCGTCTTTCACGGCAAACAAATGAAAATCGTCTTTCACAGCAAAAATCTTGTCTCTTTCTTTAAAATATATGTGCAGTGGAAAGTTAGAAAAAAAGTTGATTTCCTTTTCTACTTGTGAAGGTAAATCTCCGGATCACCATTTCAAATTTCAAATAGAATAGAAAATCCGGCATACCCGTACAAAAATGTTGATGCTCGCTTTTCTTTCGCCCCGCCGCACCCCGGCGAACCCGGGGCAGAGGAAGGCAAGAGAAGCTGGGTCCATCACTGTCGCACGTGGCACTGATAACATCATTATAAGTTGCTCGATAACAATCACTGGAGAGCCAATGCTCATAGAAGTTGTACGGATCATACCGCCTGAGTTTAATCGCACAAATGCAATATGAACAAGGAATGCCAAGAAGGTCCCATTTGCGGCCTGTGCAAGACCTTCAATCGATGTGAACAACATCCATGTACTCTGGAAATAATACCTGAAATTTAAAAGAAGGCATATGAGTTGACCATGTTTAAAAGAGCATGATGTGGCAAACAGGACATTTAGAGGGAAAAATCTTTAAGAAGTTGAATTCTGACTCATACTAGCAACGAAGGTATAGCCGGTGGCGATAACCCTCCCATCAACCAAATATGCATAAACAAGGATGGACTTTATAGTAGCAGCGTCAGTTGATCAGACAACTATAAATGCCAAATAAAATTGGTTTAAGTAGATATGTAATTCAAAATCACCAGTTGTAATTCATAGAGTGAGTGGGCCCCAACCGCATGCCACATGTTCAACGGTGATGCACTTAGCCCAATGACATGAACTTTTTATGTGAAAAAAGCTATTTTCTTCCTTTTATTTGTAACATAGAAAATAGAAGGCAAAATGATATACTCTAAACCTTCTCAAATTGAGAATCATTAATAAATGAATTTCATTTTTTTCTCCTAATTCACATCCATACCTTCACCACAAGTAGCCTGGTCTTCAAATTTTAACTTTTGGGGCCCAACTAATTCGAACATAATGTAAACTCATATACAACTTCCTGTACAGAAATACAGACAAATGGTGCACATCCCATGCATGAGCATAGAACTATCATTTCAGGAAAATGTAAGAAAAATAGGTACCCAAAACAACATCATCCCATTTTTAACACAACTTATCCCATGCATTAAATAGAACTATCACTCCATAAAAACGAAACAAAGACTCCATGAAAAGATAACAAAAATAGGTATCCAAAACAACATCATCCCATTTTCAACCCAAAACTCAAACATATCCAAAGCCCAGAGCTATAGCTAATGAAAAGAGTTAGAAATCATAAGCTCTCTTCAGGAACTTGAGTGGTGTCGAAGGTGGCATTTCTGATCCGAAAATATGCACTCGCATTTGCAATTTACCCACAAGCTCAAACATGTAGACATCTCTGACATTCATGAATCCCACATAGGAGGATCACATTTAAAACTCTCCAAATGCTCACACCACACTCAAGGAAAAGAAATTCCGAAATGCTTGGAACCAAACGGGCTCTAAAGTGCCAACACCGCCCAACTAAGAATCTGTTGGCATAAGGGTTGACATATATTGATTTGTTATCTATTACAAAGAGAGCGTTAGTTCATTAATTTCCCTTTTATAAGAACTACTGATGAGGCTCAATTACTAACCTATTCATCATGGCATATGCAACAACCCCTCCATGACTTGACACTTACCTCAATTTCGCATGCAATGGACTAAAATTTCGCACGCAAAAGGCTTACAACATGATTGATTGGGTCTTTTTGCCCTCCTGGAAAATTGGATTGAGTGGATGGGAGAATACATTTCAACAGGTTCTCAATCCATCTTCTTAACAACTCACCTGCAAGACTGTATCAAGCGTTAAAGAGGCAATAGGCAAGGGCATCCTTCATCCCACCACTTTTCCTCATCACTGCAGAAGGATCCAGTACTATGACATTACCATCTAGACATCAAGTTACATGGTAGACAGGGAAGACATGTTTAGTATCTCATTTCCAACACCAATAGCATTCTCCAATGTAGTGAATCTTGGAGACCAAATCATGTCCTAGATGCATTTAAATTGCTTCAAATTCTAGGTGAATATGCACAAAAGTGCTCTTACAGGCATCAATGTGAATAACAGTAAGTCGAGAGAGGTGAGTACAATTTCCATAAAACAGAAACTGCTTTATTACTAATAGAAAATGCCACATTCTTACTAGATAAAATAAATCCTATGATGAATGGAAAAACATGAACACTCAACCACTTCTGTTTTTGTAGAACAATAACTTATGCTTGTTTAACATATGCATTTTCTTTTTTCTGAAAGGTAAGCTGGCTCAAACCTGCAGCCTTGTGGCTGTGACAATAAGGACTTTCAAATTGCAGCACAGGCTCTTGTCTTAACATATACAAGGTTTCCATCATCAACACATCATTTATGTAAGATAACTCTATGTTGGAGTTCACTGTTTAAAAAAAAAAAAAAAAAAAAACAATCATAGAATCCACAGAAGTGAGACTAGATTTACAAAAAAAAGAGTTTGTAATTTAGCCATCTTAAAGGGCTAACAGACCAATATAATTTTACACTTCCATTAATGAAGAAATAATACAAGGCAAGAAAACAAAGTACATCAAGAACATTAACCTGCTCATTAGACTATTTCAGAGCCTTCATACATACGACACTTCCAACTCAAACGATATGTAACTCTCGCAAGTAAAAGACGCACCGCGCTGAGTTATAAGACCTCAAATCCTGCAGAAGGCAAAAGGTCCGACTCATGATGATGATGATGATGATGATGATGATGATGATGAAAGTGATACTAAAGTTACTATTTAACCACAATGCCTTTCTAATCATTTGATGATGATGATGATGATGATGGGCTTTAGTAAAAATGGTATCATCAAAGAATTACAAATTTACGGCGATCAGTGAATGTGGGATGCATGGCGAACAAACACATAAGATTAGCAATTAGCATTCCTCTATGTCCCTACTTCTGACTACAATGGATTAAGTATTTATATTAAAAAAATATGCAATGATGATGATGATGATGAAAGTGATACTAAAGTTACTATTTAACCACAATGACTTTCTAATCATTTGATGATGATGATGATGATGGGCTTTAGTAAAAATGGTATCATCAAAGAATTACAAATTTACGGCGATTAGTGAATGTGGGATGCATGGCGAACAAACACATAAGATTAGCAATTAGCATTCCTCTATGTCCCTACTTCTGACTACAACGGATTAAGTATTTATATTAAAAAAATATGCAATGATGATGATGATGATGAAAGTGATACTAAAGTTACTATTTAACCACAATGACTTTCTAATCATTTGATGATGATGATGATGATGATGGGCTTTAGTAAAAATGGTATCATCAAAGAATTACAAATTTACGGCGATTAGTGAATGTGGGATGCATGGCGAACAAACAGATAAGATTATCAATTAGCATTCCTCTATGTCCCTACTTCGGACTACAACGGATTAAGTATTTATATTAAAAAAAAATATGCAATGATTTTTTCCATATAGACTTTATCAAATTTTATTAGATCAATCCATTAAAAGGTGCTCAAGATAAGAATAGATTCCCAAAGAAAGAAATTCAGAGAAGAAAATCAGTTTGCATGTAAAGACAAGATGAAGACAGTATAACAACTTGTAAAATCCATGAGTTTTGTTGCTATCTGAGCATCCACAACATCTACTCAAGTCATTTTAGTAAAAATCAACTAGAAAAGAATACATGCTCATTTCACATAATAAAGTTAACAACGAAACAACAAATAACAACTAATGGCAATGAGAGATATGATAAGGTCGTGATTGTTCTAACCACCAGGTGTGGGGGCCACCTAATCATTGATCTCACCATTTCACATCACATGCCCCGTCCCTGAACATGCATGGTCCCCATTCATTCACTCCAGCTGGAGTGATTTATATCATTGGATTTGGATCTACCCATCATTAACGGTTTTGATCAAACATGAGTGGGCCCCACAGCTGCCAAATGGGTGGTGAATACAATCTCCTTGCAATCCCATGAGCCTGAAAATTTCCTGGTGAGAAACCGAATTCCAAACAGCTATGAAGCACAAAAGGCAGCAAATGCTTGTGTAATTAGAGATGCTGAATTAGTCAAAGGGGTCAGGCCAAAAGCATCCTCCAGAGCTCGATCAGAAGAGAGAATGGGTCTGAGATGGCATGTTTGCAGCAATGAAAGGGGGATTGAAGAGGAATGAGGTGAATGATGGCCGTAGATCCCTCCTGTGTAAGGAGCGAAGCAGAGATTTCACTGAAAACAACTTACAAACACGTGAGAGACGCATCATTCACATTCCGTAGTAAAAGGATGTTCGTGCAGAGCGAGAGAGGAGGGAGGAGAGAAGGCATGCAGAAAGGGAGAGGGCAAGAGAGAGGAGGGATGGGAGAAGGTATGCAAAGAGGGAGAGGGCAGGAGAGAGATGGGATGCTGTGGGATATGACGATCAGGGATGAAAAGGTGGGGGAATGAGATGATGATGTCGTTCGGTAGCTATGGGTGTAAAATTGTCCAAAACGTCTGTATGAACACCAAATTGGGTGTTTATGTGTATTTCTGATTAAAATGGGCAAATACATGTTTAGGGACATTTATTTGGTAAAATTCCCTTGATTTTATGGGATCTGTTTTACACACAAAAGGCCAACCCCGATATTCTTATTATTAATTACAATGCACTCCCCTTTGGTATACTCACTATAACACTTATTGAATTCTTTATGTTGTTTACTAATGATTGATAGATATATAATTGTGATGTGCTATTTCATTAAGACCATGTATATAATGACTGGTTGACCTATACAAAAAGGGGATAATTCATGAATAACATATGATACAGATCTGAACTTTTGTATGAATCATAGAAATTGAATAATTGTTCAACATCACAACCTTTGATCTTATGGCACACCCAAGCATGTCATGTTCTTCCTCTTCTAGTTCCTTGTTTCTCTTTGATTTTGTGATTTTAGAAACTTTCCATGATTAAAACTTGCTGGAAAACCTAAATCTATTATGGTCTTTTGTTTTTGTCATCTCCATCCCATTTTTCGATGTTTTAATCATTCAAATCCAAGAAAGCTGGGGCTGGTTTGATCATTCAAATCCATGAAAGCTGGGGCTGGTTTTTCTATGTGGATTTTAAGAAAACTCTCTTTTTCTTATTCTTTTCAAGGAAACTGATTTTAATTTTGATCTTCCCAGTTCGTTTATGTTTAAACTATTGGTTTCTTTTTATGATTTTTCTCTAGATATACCCTAGATGTCGTGTCTAATTCATATTTTCAATACTTTTTTATTCCATGAGGTTTTAATGGATTTATCATAGGTTGGGTTTCAAGTTAAGCCTCTATGGATCAGTCATGGTCGACATAGAGTATTCCACTGGGCAAAAGGTTGAATTATACGATCCATGAATACTCATTTGGTTCATGACTGTGTAAGCTTTCAAATGCAGCTTCACGTCATTTCGACTTCAGATGAAAAGGTTATGCTTGAATTACTGAACAAGGGACTAAACTATCCTGTTGCAGTGAAATTCCGAGTTTTACCTGCACTTGAATTGAAAACCAGACCTGTTTCTAAAATTGATAATATCTGAAAAACTCTCAAAAATACTAGAAGCTTTCTTGTCTTTCAAACCCAGCTGGATCTCCTTGAAAGGATTTGTAACGAAGGACTTATGATATTTACACAAAACTATTTTATGTAGGAAAACTAAATTTCCCGTGCAAGGCAGGTTGGCCCAGTCCAGTCCAGTCCAGGAGTCTTTATCCCTGAGACTGAGAGAAATTTTATTGACCAAGAACTAGCCCTTGGGACACATTCAAACCCTCCTATCCACATCCACGGGTAAAATTATGGGAGGTGGCTAATTGAGGTAGGTGTCGAACACAAGACCTCTCTACTTCGTGAGGTGGAGAGCCTTCTTCGTTGGAATATATTCAACCTATGATTCCAAAAGAAATATATATATATATATATACTTGGCACTTCCCATGGATAAATGTTCGGGTCATTTGTTTGTAACGTTTGCAGTAGTTACTAGTTATGCAACATAAACTAGGTGTCAAAATGGTGCATAAATAAGACTCTTTACACACCAAAACTAGATGGTGGTACTAATAAACGTCAAGATCTTGAAGTTGATTATATGAGATTTTAGATTTTTTAGTAATTTATGAAAAAAGTCAAAACCTGTATATCTACTTTTCTACGCTTCTATAGGCCACCAACTTGTGCTCTGAACCTTTCAATGTTCTTATATTAATGGTAAATATCTGGAATTCAGTATTCATGGATTTTTGAGAAATTTGTGAAAAATATTAAAATATTCTAAATACATTTAAAGCTACTAGACATACTCATTTACTTATATGAAAATGGTGATTTTTAATAAATATGGTAATATGTTTCACATGTGTGACATTTGCATGTGACGTTTACATATGTGAAATCCATTAAGCTATTACATGTGTAAAAGGCAAACAACTGCTTTAAATACATGCTTGTTTTTAACGGTTGTGCCCCGGTTTTGTTGGCCAAGCTGAGAAATGGTATCACATGGTTGACATGAGAAGGGTATCATATAGATTAAGAGGCGGTCAAATATTACACTAATTGAGATTTTGGATACTTAATATCAATGAACTTAAGGTGTAATTTCTTTTTTCATACATTGATTTGATAGTACATTGCCGGTTGTTTTTTTATATTATTATTGTAATCTTTTCCTGTCTTTCTTGAAATATCTAAAAGAAAGATTGTCTGGATACGCATTTTATTGTGATGAAGTTGGATTACCAACCCCATCAACTTCAAAGTTGTTAAGAAACTACTTTGTAAGGTTAGAGAAGATTGAATCAAGTAAAGAATCCCTTCAAATCACTGGGGATATTCTCAACTTTTTTTTTTTTTTTTTTTTGTTTTCAGACTCATGGTCCAAAAGAGAGGCAACTGCGTGAATAAAAAAATGGCTAGCAAATATAGTGTTTTTTCCTTAACTTTTTTTTAATGTTTTCTGACTTATGGTATCTTGAATTGATGCTTGATGGTTTAATGCAGTAGAAAATTCCCCCATTTGATGAGTATGTTTTGCTGAAATACATATCGATCCCCATTATTGATGTGGACATTTGGCTTTTTTTACTTTAGCTTTAACAATTTTTTTTTATATACAACCTTTTCAAGCACCGATATTTTTTCGAGCATGTGAAGTCTCTGCCGCCCTTTTCGAGCACTGATATTCCCCCAAGCATGTGAAGTCCCTGCCTCCCCCGCGCACTGGGTAAGTCAGGCTTTCCTTGGGCAAGTGGCCCCAGGGTGAGAGCGCTAGTTCAAAACCGCAACCTATAATTCCCCTTTTCGAGCACCATATACTTCAAAAAGGACATCTATTTTCATTTTTGGGTTTTGATTTTATTATAAATGTTGTGCTTGACATGGTGCATAAAAACTCCATTACATTTTATAAACAACCTGGTTTTTGGAGGAATAAATTCATTTCTGGTTATTGTAATGCTTTTATAGTCTATGAAAAGGTGTTCCATAGAATAATTTAAAAAAAAAAAAAAAAAAACCCAAGAAAGTTCCCTACTATAAAGCATGTAGATAATCAGTGACATAGTGTTCGCATCTTTTCCATCAATTGTTTAACACTTCTTTTGGAGATTTTATCATTACAATGTGTTCTATGACTATCATTAACATAATTTTATTCCCTCTGCGTCTGTCCCCAATGGTTTTTTTTCACCCTCATTTTTATAACGAAAATAGATGAGAAAAAAAATCAATTAGATGCAATGTTTGAGATGTTTTGTCTTATATGATACATGAGCAAAAGGTACCCGTGCTAAGCACAGGTGAGTAATGGAGGACATTTGCATGTGGAAATAATCAATGACATTTACAATATAAATTTTTTTTACATATTATAATTAAAAGATATAGATAGGGAGTCCTTTGGAGTAAAAGAAAAAAATAAAATAAAAGATGCATATGTAATTATATGTATTTAGGAGACAAGATTTTTTTTTCCTGAACTTACAACTATAAATTAAATGGCACGAGCGAACTACATAGTACTCTCCTATGCCATGATCTAGTTTTGATCCTACAATAGTTTCAAATCATTAATTTGGTATAGTCAATCATGCCCATTAGAAATCTCAATACAAGCTGAGGCAGATCCAAACAGGAGCCAGGTCCATTGGCAACCCCGAATATTCTTCCTATCATATTAACTTAATACCGATTCTGTTAGGCCCCGACCCGGATTAATCATAATTGAAGCTAATTAATCCCAATTAGTGATATTTAAGCATGATTAATTGTACTAATTGTGATTAATGAACAAAATGAGTTGGGTTAGTCTCAAATGATTGAATTAAGCCTAATGAAGTGAATTTGGATGTGATTGAATTGATTAAGATGAGTTTAAACTCAAACAATGTGAACTAAGGACCTTTTTGTAAATACGAGTTTTTACGTATTTCGTCAAATACAGAAATTCTTGATACCAACGTGTGTATCTCGAAGAGTACGTCAACTTTCATAATGCATTTAGTTTCATTTGACCTAAGGTTGGTCAAGTGGGTCTTCATTTGACCCAACATGTGAATAAGAAAGTGGAAGGAAACTTAAGTGCAAAAATTCCACTTATATAAGCTAAGAGATAAGCCTTTCCCCCATTTTGCAAACCCTAGGCAACTTTCTCCCTTTCTCTTCCATTTTCTACACTAAGAGTGGAGATTGAAGAGGATTCCAAGTGAGTTTGGGTGCAAGCATCACCATCTTCATCTTCTTCTTCAAGTGCACCCTCCATTATTGAAGAACTTGGAAGATTCTTGAAGAGGGATTGTGACAAGCCAAGCAAAGAGAGAGGAGTTTTGTCAAAGAGGCTTCCAAGGAGGCAAGTATAAGCATTACTTGTGATTATTGTTAGTGTTGTGAATGTAAATGGAGTTTGTGCATTTTCCATTTAATGTTGAATGGATTGGTTGCTTGTGGATTGATGGAATGTCATTAATGTGTGTATTAAATGGTGAATGAGAAGTGGACAGGAGGTCCAAGGTTTATTGCAGGTGGTTGTGGTAATGAGTAGAGAAACGAATGAAGAAGAGAGAGAGTTGCAGAAATCCGGACTGGTTTTCTGAAGCATTTGCTCGAGTGAACTTTGTGTTCGCTCGAGCAAACCACTTTCTAGATGAACAGAGTGAAGTTCTAAAGCGTTCGCTCGAGCGAACTTGGTGTTCGCTCAAGCGAACCACTCTCTGGATGAAGGCGCTCGAGCGGACAAGGGTCTGCTCGAGCGACCATTTCTCGGTTTGAGTTCGCTCGAACGACCACTTCTCTGTCTGGGTCGGCTCGAGCGAACTTGAGTCCGCTCAAGCGAACCTGATACTGGACAGGGCATTAATTGAGGCCGAAAATTTGGCAGTTGGTTTTGGATTTCGTAGGAAACATGGACACTTTTGGACATTTATGTGTCCTCTAAATTAGCTTTGAGGCTAATTAATGTAAAAATAGAGATTGATGGGGAATTGTGAATAATGAAATAAAGACTGTGAGAATTGAACCCATGGATTAATAATGGGTTAAAAGATAATTGATTGTAGACTATACCTCCATGAGTGTTAATCACGGGGACTCCAATGTACATATAAATACAAATGTGATGTCCATCGAGAATAACACGTACATTGGATAACCAATGGTTACACCCAAATGGTGGGTAAGAACTGGAATAGAAATGAGTAGAATCGAGTAGTCAGTGATTCTCTCATGCCATTGTATTTTATCACTTTATTCCAATTTCACAAGATTGATGTCATTGATTATTCCTTTCCATTGTTAAGAATGGAATCACTATATTTGATTGAATCTAGAAATGGATTAGTAATGAAATGTATTAACCCTTGAGTCTGACACTACCTAGTTATTGTATGAAATAATAATGATTATATTCCTAAGGCCGGGGTCATGAATGGTGTGCCCTTCCGCCCCGAACTAAATGACTATTCCTACTGCAGTAGATGGATTTAGGGGCGTTCTGGAGCTTCGTGGTGATGCTAGTGTCCCTGGCCCGGACACTGGTAAGTCCCACAAATTCCGATCGTATCTACGGGTACTAATTGATGCCTTCCATTTGGAAGATGAATCATTCCTTTGAGGGAAGATGGTAAATGAAATGAAATGACATAAAATGAAATGAAATGACATGAAATGAAGCTATGGTAGTTGCCATCTTGTACATGTTAATTGATTGACTTATATACTCCTCCATTGTCTAGAATTGGAATTGTTCACTAGATATATTGAATGAATCGAGTAATGTACTAACAATTGCTATTACAAGTTATGTTTATGCATTGTTGAACCGTCGTGTTCATTACTGTTATTGATGGCATTACAAGCCCGATTGCCCGTGCCGGCCCAGCAGCGGCCCCGGCGGCAGCAGAGGAGACCGTTGCGGTTCCTCCTAGAGGATTGATCTAATAGGATGGTCGGAACACCATTTGATATGGTCGTTCAAGTACGTAAAGTGGACTATTGATATTTTGGGGAAATTCTTTTGAGAATTATTTTGTAATAGTTGAAATACATTTTGGAAATGTAATATTTTGGGAACTTGTATAGTCATCAATTTGCATAGTATTTAGATATGCTAAAGTTGATGAAAAAAAGAAAAGGAGCGATACATGTATAAGGAACTTTATTTTGTATACATGCACATTTTGAATTATATTGTCAATGTGTATTTCCGCAAATTGTACAATTGACAGGAATGTATGAATGAATGTATCACTTGTGGATTCTGTTTTAGCATAGGTTAATTCAGAGTTCACAAGAGTAAGTACGGTTCACGGCCCTGGATTATCGTAACTCGGGCCCGGGTCGTAACAGATTCCCTCCAAAATCCACTTTAATAATCACAGACATAGTCATAATAAAAAAGATAGAAGAGTCTGCAACTATTTTCTGTTAAGTTTTCAAAGATTTGATAACCCCAAAAAGAACTCCAATTTGGGAGATCCAAGGAACTCATAGATAATGTGAAGCTACAACAACAAACATAACTCATGGAGTAATGATAGTCACAGCAAATCCCTCTAAAATGCAGATCTTCACTCAAACATCAAGTCTACAATAGTGATGGTAATGTGAGAAAACACCATCAGGGATAATCATTAGTATTTAAATCATAAAAACATATGTGCATGGGTGCTTACTGCAAACTTAGTTTATAACACAAGTGTATTAAAAATAAGATCTACCAAATAGAAGAAAACTACAAAGAAGAACATGTTATAGTAAGGAGAAACTGTAGGCGGTGAAAACACGACACCCACTTAGATTGAGATGAACTTTGTAGATCAGGGAATACCGAACGCCAAGAACCTGAAATGGGAAGGAAAACGGCTTGGGTTAGAGCCCCTGGCTGCTGTGAGCCGAAGGCGCTCCGATGCCTGAGTTAGTTTTGAAAAACTGAGCAAGATGAGCAAGGAGAGGAGAATGAGAAGATGTGTTGAGTACTGTGTGTTGCGTACCTCTACAGGGCTGGTCCCATGTGTATATATGTGGATATTCCTCATTCATTCTATCTTGTGAGTGGGGGTAGGTGGGGTGAGGTCCCATCGGTCCTTACCCTGACATTCAGCGATAGGTAAAATGGGAACATTCCATCCGAACCTTCCATCCTTCAGTCAGTTGATGTTAAGGGATGATAAAGCTAACTTCTTATCACCATAAATGAGCAATCCTATCACCATAAATGAATGCTCCTATCTGTTAGGGAGCACCGTACTTCCCGGAGGGAGGTGACGGCCCATACTGCCTTTAGCGTTGTGTTCCGAGACCAAGAATGGCTTGGTCGCGCTGAGCATTTGTACTGAGTTGGCACACACGCCGAGCTGCCGAGCTGTCCCGCCGTGTCGGTAATTCTAACCGAGCTGCCGAGCTGCCGGGCTGTGATTACAGAGGCCGAGGTGGACTACAAGCACTACTGTAATCCTTGCTTAATCTCGTCATTACAGTGTTTTACCCACACAATTGCCCCCTAGCTTTTGACCTCAGAGTCCTCCAGCTCGAGGAGGTCAAAAGCTTAGTGACTGACTAGCCGGCACCGCTACCGAGCTCGAGAGAGGGTCACCGAAGTGTGGAAAGGGGTTACCGAGATAGAAAAGCTTTGGATCAGAGGGGGTCCCTCCTGAGCCTGATGACTGTTGCTGACATACGGCCCCTTTCAAGATGTCTCTTCGCCTATCCAAGATATTTAATAGCCCTCAGATATTGCGCCGATAGTGGCACGTGTCGCCTCTTTGGTTGCCACGCAATTACTTTGAAAAGACGTTAGGGCTGCGAGATGCGACGTTAGGGCTCGCTGAGGGGACGCCTCCTTAAAGGCTCTTCTCGAAAGCCGAAACTGCGTCTCTGGCCCTTATAAATCAGGGTTTCTCCTTCGTCTTCACCTTATTTTACTCTTTTCGAATTTCTACTGCACCCTGCAAGAGAACTTCTTCAACGTCTACAAGTTTCCGACGATCCTGTCTGTGCAATCCCCTTTCGTAGGGCTTCTTTCTGCTTCTCTTGTCTTTTCTTCTGGGTAGACTTTCGTTTGAGAATGGGGATATATAGACATCTGTTAGGAAACCCGGGCTCCATAGCCTATTTTAGGGATACGTACAAGATCCCAGACAATGTGGAGGTTAGACCAGATGGCCCTGACGATGGCCTTGCCTACCGCGATGGCTGGATGCCATTCTGACTGGTCTCCGTTGTGGTGGGAGGGGTCCGCTTCCCCCTTCATCCACTGGTTAGGGACTGCCTCCGGGAGTGGAGGTTGTGCCCCTGCCAGCTACTTCCAAACGGATACAAAATTATCATGGGAGTAGTGCGGCTGAACGAGCTCCTAGGGATTGGCCTTAGTGTCCCAGACATCGAGGATACATACGACCTCTGCAAATCCGCAGAAGGGAACACCCATTACCTCCGGCTGAGGGCCCGCCGGGTTGGGTATGTAACCGCGCTAGAGGATTCCAAGAAATACGCGGGTGAAAACCGAGTACTCGTCAGAGGAGGATGGGAGCTTGGTGAAGCAGAGCCTAACACCATGGTCCGGATTCCTCGAAAAATAGGAACTCCACCAAGTAAAGACCGAAGTCTTTTCGGTTTGCAGTTTTTTCTTTCTATGCCTAACTAACACAGTTTTTTCTTTTTATGCAGATTTTCGAGAAAGGAGGGAGTTTGCCAGGAAAAATCGTTGGAGGGTGAACAGTGAGTGGCACGAGAAGGTGAGAAACTACCGCAATCACAACTGTCGTGCTGTGTGGTCTCTCCTGGGGTATACGCCCCACTACAGATCCTTCAACACCTCGAGAAGGGTGTCAGGAATAGACTCCGTGCTGCGAGGGGAAGGCGTCAGCTCAGGATCAGCGATGACCGCGGTCCCAGCTCGGCGGCAGTGACTGTCGCGATACCTACTTGGCGTCTGGTTGAGTCCGGACACCGCGCTTTAGCAATTCCAGTCTCAGAGCCTGACAGGACCTCGGGAGCCGAGCCCGGGCCTTTGCGAAGGAAGAGGCTAGTAGCTTCCAGCACGTCTGAGGGCTCGACATCTTCCAGCTCGGAGGAAGAGGAAGAAGAGGGAGAGATGCTACGCCAGCGCGGGCAACGCTACGCTGTAGAAAACCTGTCTGTCGCGACCTTCGGGGACATCGGGGGCGAGGCCTGGGATCCCCCTCAGGCCGTTTCTGCGACGCCTTCGGCCGCTGCGGGTGGAACTCTTACTGCCCCGGTTGCCGAGACGATATGCGCAGCTGCGACCGTGGCCACTCAGTCCACCGCGGTCGAGGTCGCCTTGGCTTCGCCTTCAGCGACTATCCTCGTAGACAACTCACCCCCAGGCCATGTTACAAGGGCTGGAGGTCGGGCTCGCTCCGCCGAGGTCGCTGAGGGGGGTCGACCCGAGAAGAGAGCAAGGGTTGAGGCCTCGTCTGGCCCCTCGTCGCCTCCGCCAGCTGGCGGAATGATCTCGCCCCCTCCGCTGGCTCCGTGGAGGCCGGCCATTGAGGAAATACTGGGGAGGCAGCTGGCCGAAACAGACCGTGCGACCGATCCCCAAGTGGTCGCCGCGCTAGGACGCGCCTGCGCCCTTCCTCAGGACATGACGAGGTGGGCTGAGATGGACAACGAGTCGCTCTTTCTCTCCTCCATGCGCTCGCTGGTAACAGTAAGTGTAGTACTTCTCCAGAGCCTTTAGTTTGGTATTCTTTTATTGACGTCTGGTTTTCTTTTTGCAGCTGTTGCAGAAATGCCAGATTGGCATAGAGAGGCTGGACACAGCCGAGGCGAGGGAGGCGGAATGGGTGTCCAGAGGGAGGAGTTGCAGGTGTCCTTAACGGCTAAGGAATCGATGCTGGTAGAAGAGGTGGGCAGGAATGCTGGCCTCGTCTCCGACCTCGAAGAATCCCAGGTCCTGGTGGAGCATCTCAGGGAAGAGCTGAAGGATGAGGGGACCCAGAACCTTCATCTTGTCTCTGAGCTCGACGATCTCTGGACCGAGGTGGCGCGTCTGGAAGAGGACATGCGGGACGCCAGAGGGACAAACAAGAGGCTCCTCTCCCAGCGGAACTTGGCGCAAGGCTCCTTAGAGATGGCCTTAAGGGCGAAAGCGGCCGAGATCGAGTCAGCTTTGGCGAGACAAGAAGCCAGGCTCAAGGAGGAGTTCTTGGCTGAGCATAACTCCATTATGGGGGAGGAGGTTAGCAAACTGACAGCTAACTACAAGGCTCAGTTGCCAGGGATCCGGGATCGAGCCTAGGAGCTCGGATGGAAAGCAGCCTTGCAGAAGGCTGGGGTTCCTGGGGATAGCCCTTTCCTCAGGAATCCCCCAAAGTTCCCTCGCTCGGACTCGGAACTTATAGCCATATCTCTAGCTTCCCCTTGCCTTCCTCAGCAAGCCTGCCCAGAGGCGAGCGCCGCACCCGAGGCGCCTTCGGAGGCCCCTTCAACTGCCAGCGCCGAGCTTGAAGACTCCCCTGAGCCCGAGGTCGTCCCGGCCCCTCCCGAAGCCGTCGCTCCTGAGGCTAGCGTTCCCGAAGCGAGCGCGGTCGTTCCTGAAGCCACCACGACCGTGCCCGAGGCCAGTCCGGTCGTGGCCGAGGCTGCTCCAGGGATCGACTGCAATGTAGACGCTGTGGCCCCTTGAGGCCCATTGCATTTTTCCCTTCTTTCATTGTATTCCTCTTATCCTTTGAATGTAATCTGAATTCTATCAATGGAACAACAATTTTCTTTGAATTCCTTGGCTTTCTTTTTTCTTCTTAGATGGAATGAGTGTGCAGATGACGTGTGCCTTATTATGCTTCATTTGCTAAGTGGTTGGTCTGAATAACCGAACCCTTCGTAAGTCTTTAAAAGTTGAAATTGGATGTCTGCCCTTGACCGAGATTTGATTTATGAACCGTGGTCCCAATCAGCATCCAGAACCCTTGAGAGTGGAAGCTGCTAGAACTCGGGGTGTCTTTGAGCGCTGAAGTCAGTGTTCTTGGACATTTTTGGCTTTACCGCCATAGCTGGTGCTAGGACTGAGCTAAGACGGCTGGCACTCTGACTGAGCTGCTGAGCCGGGGGTGGTGCTGTCACCGAGCCCTAATAAAACTAGCTTTCTTGCCGTAGCTGCTGCTGGCACCGAGCTGAGGACGGTTGGCACTCTAAACAGAGGTGCCGAGCCGCGGGGTGGTGTTGTCACCGGACCCCGAGATGCTTATGGCTGTGCCGCCAAAGCTGGTGCAGGCACCGAGCTAAGGACGGTTGGCACTCTGAACAAAGCTGCCGAGCCGCGGGGTGGTCCTGTCACCAGACCCCGAGATGTTATGGCTGTGCCGCCAAAGCTGGTGCAAGCACCGAGCTGAGGACGGTTGGCACTCTGAACAGAGGTGCCGAGCCGCGGGGTGGTGCTGTCACCGGACCCCGAGATGCTTGTGGTTGTGCCACCAAAGCTGGTGCAGGCACCAAGCTGAGGACGGTTAGCGCTTTGAACAGAGCTGCCGAGCCGCGAGGTGGGTGCTGTCACCGGACCCTTAGAAAGCTGGCACTGCGGCCAAGCTGGGTAACTTGGAAGCAATTTTGAAAGAGATCTGCTCAAGAATGTTCCTTTTTATTGCTGTTTGAACCCCTGAATACATGTTTTCAGAAGTAGAACTTTTTGAGATGCATTGTGTTCCATGGTCACGGCAGCTCCTTGCCTTCCATGTCCT
Source organism: Persea americana (assembly GCA_029852735.1). Classification (NCBI taxonomy): domain Eukaryota; kingdom Viridiplantae; phylum Streptophyta; class Magnoliopsida; order Laurales; family Lauraceae; genus Persea; species Persea americana. The sequence continues at coordinate 20,079,646 of CM056811.1, forward strand.
CGAGCCTGTACGCGGCTCTACCCGCTACTGATAGCACTTTAAATGGCCCCTGCCAATTGGGTGCCAATTTCCCTTCATTAGGATTTCGGTCGCCAGGAAGTGTTTTTTCTTCAGGACTAGTTCTCCCACCGCGAATCTTCTTGCTTTGACCTTCTGGTTGTATCCCTTGGCCAACTGCTATTGATAGGCAGCCAGGCGGATAGCTGTTATCTCTCTTCGTTCTTCAACGAAATCCAGCTCTCGAGCTACGTTCAAGTCGTTTAGCCCCTAGTTACAGAGTTCCGACCTCAAGGTCGGGAGGCCAACCTCAAGGGGAATGACTGCTTCCATGTCGTAGGCAAGGGAGAATGGTGTAGCCGAGGTGGAGCGCCTCGGAGTTGTCCTGTAAGCCCACAGAACACTAGGAAGCTCTTCTGCCCACCTCCCCTTGGCTCGGTTGAGTCTCTTCTTGAGCGTCAAGGATCACTTTGTTTGAGATCTCAGCCTGGCCATTGCTTTGTGGGTACGCCAGGGTGGAGTAGACGTTTCGGATGCCATACTCCTGGCAGAAGCTTTTGAAGAAGTTGGAATCAAACTAGATCTCATTGTCGGAGATGAGAGTTCGAGGGATTCCAAGTCTCGTGATGATGTTCTTCCATACAAAGTTCTTTGTGTCCTGCTCGGTGATGGAGGACAGAGGCTCCGCTTCGATCCACTTCTTGAAGTAGTCCGTGGCTACTATCAGCCACCTTTTTTTTCCTGGAGTTCGGTGTAGCGGACCGACGATGTCCAGACCCCACTGAGTGAAAGGCCACGGGCTGGATAAAGGGCTTAGGTCCTGCGCTGGCTGGTGGAGAGAGTGTGAAAACTTCTGGCACTTTTCACATTTTCTGGCATAGACTTGGGCGTCCTTCTGCATGTTTGGCCACCAGTATCCTTGGCTGATTGCTCGGTAGGCAAGCGACTGACCTTCGATGTAGCTGCCGCAGATCCCCTCATGAATTTCGTAAAGGAAGTCGTCGACTTTGCTTTGATGGATGCACTGGAGGTAGGGTCCGGTGAATGACTTCCTGTAGAGCCTGCCATCTGGGGAGAGCCAAAACCGGGCTGCTTTCAGCCTAATCTTCTGCGCCTCCGTCCTGTCTTCGGGCAGCAGGTCGTCCTTCAAATAGGCGATGACCGAATCCATCCAGCTCGGACCGAGGTCCAAGCACATGAGTTGCCGCGGTCGCTATAGTTCGATGCTGGGCTCGCGTAGCGTCTCCACTTCGACAGTTCTTCTATTACCGGCCTCGACCGCTGAGGCGAGGCTGGCAATGGCGTCGGCATGGGAATTGGACTCTCTGCCGACCTGTCGGATCTCGGTCTTTTCAAACTAGGAGAGAAGTTCCTTCGTATGAGCTAAGTAGGCCGCCATTCTATCGTCCCGAGCCTGGTAGTCTCCGCTGAGCTGGTTCGTTACTAATTGGGAATCACTGAAAACCACAATGTGTCGAGCTTCCAAGATTTTGGCATTGTTTAGCCCGGCGATGAGTGCTTCGTACTCGGCCTCATTATTGGATGCCTTGAAGCCGAATGTTAGAGCTTGCTCGATGACAAGGCCTTCCGGAGACTGGAGGACTATGCCAGCGACAGCCCTATTGGACGTTGAGGATCCGTCGACGAAGACTTTTCAGGTCTGCTCTTGCTCTGTCACGGCTACTGCCTCTGTATCCTTATTGCTCCCCAGTTCGGTGTCGAGCAGGGTTGGCGCCGAACTCTGAGAAGTGAATTCGACAATGAAGTCTGTTAAAACTTGGGCTTTAATGGCCGTTCTGGGTTGATACTTGATATCGTATTGCCCCAGTTCGACAGCCCATTTGGAGATTCGACCGGAGAAGTCTACCTTTTGGAAGAGAGCCTTCAGTGGGTGCTTAGTCACGACCACGATAGTGAAGGTTTGGAAGTAATGGGAGAGCTTTCGCGAGGCGCTGACGAGCGCCAGGGCAAGCTTCTCAAGCTGTAAATACCGGGTCTCGGCGTCGAGCAGGATCTTGCTGGTGTAATAGATAGGCCTTTGCTGGCTATCATCTTCTCTGATGAGCACCGAGCTCACTGCGTGGTTCGAGACTGCGAGGTACAGATATAGTGCTTCGCCATGGGTTAGGGTCGACAGTAGCGGAGGTGAAAAGAGGTAGCGCTTGAGCTGTTGCAGGGCCTGATCACAGTCCGGCGTCCATTGGAATTTTGACCTTTGTGTAAGAGCTGGAAGAAAGGCCTGCACTTGTCGGAAGCTCGGCTGATGAAGCGATTGAGAGCGACAGCCATGCCGGTCAGCCTCTAAACTTGTTTAGCCAAGGTCGGGCTCTGGAGCTCCTGGATCGCCATGATCTGGTCAGGGTTTGCTTCAATCCCCTTTCTCGTGACCAAGAACTTTCTGAAACCGACACCGAATACGCATTTAGACGCATTTAGCTTCAACTGGAACTGGCGGAGGATGCCGAAAACCTGGCGGAGGTCGGCCAAGTGGTCCTGCGATTCTCTAGACTTGACGACCATATCGTCAATGTAGACCTCCACAGTCTTCCCGAGCTGTGCTTGAAACATCTTAGTTACTAGCCGCTGGTATGTCGCCTCTGCGTTCTTCAGCCCGAAAGGCATTACCTTATAACAATAGGTGCCCCATGGTGTGATGAAGGCTGTCTTCTCTTGGTCAGGTACAAACAGAGGTATCTAGTGGTATCGTCGGTAAGCGTCGAGGAAACTCATAAGGTCGTGTTCGGCAGTGGCGTCAATGAGCTGGTCGATCTTTGGAAGGGGGAAACTGTCCTTGGGACAGGCTGTATTGAGGTCGGTGAAGTCGACACAGACCCTCCATTTCCCCGTCTTCTTCTTGACCACTACTGTGTTGGCTAGCCATTGCGGATAGTGGACCTCCTTTATTGCTTGCGCTTCGAACAGCTTTTCAACCTCTTCCTTTACGGCCTCAGTTTGTGGGACCCCGGTCCGGCGTGCTTTTTGGATCACAGGCTTATGGTTAGGGTCCACATTCAGCTTGTGGCACATGACTGCCGAGTCTATGCCGGGCATCTCGTAAGGCATCCACGCAAAGACCTTTGTATTTTCGAGGAGGAGGTCCAGCAGCTGTGTCTTCTCGGGCTCGGGGAGCTGGGTTCTAACTAGGAAAAATTTGTCTCGGTCGGCGGGGTCGATCCTAACCTCCGTGAGGTCCTCGATGCTCTTCTGCGCCGGGGCCCTGCCAACATCCCCAAGCTCGGCTTCTCTGTCCAGCTCGGCCACATGGACCTGGGACGATTCTGCTTCTCCAGGCAGCACGGCCATCATGCATTGTTTGGCCATGCGCTGGTCGCCTTTTACAGTGATCACGTCGGTTCAGCCAGACGAGTTCTCCAGGGGGAACTTGAGCTTCTGATGACGGGTGGAGGGCACAGCCTCCATGCCATGCAGCCACGTCCTTCCCATTATGACATTGTATGGGGAGGGGACGTCACAACCAGGAAGTCAACCTGCCTGGAGGCGCCTCCTACCTGGACTCGGAGGGAGATCTTCCCCTTCGGGTACACCGGTTTCGAGCTGAAGCCGATGAGAGGGGTTCGGGTAGTTTGGAGGTCTTCGTCCTTAAGTTTAAGCTTTTGAAAGCAATCGTAGTACAGGATCTCGGACGAGCTGCCTGTCGACAAGGACTCTCTGAACCAAGAAGTTCTGCAGCTTCAAGGTGAGCACTAGAGGGTCGTTATGTGGGAGTTCTACGTCCTCCAGATCCCTGTCGGAGAACCATATTCTGGGCCCCTCTGTCTTGGCCTTCTTTGCAGCTGGTTCCGGTGCTGCGGTCAACACCTGCTTCTGATGGGAGGCTCTTCTGGCCTTGGCACGGGACTGGGAGCTCCCCTTAGGCGGAGGAGCAAGGTGGATGACGTTGATGATGCCCTCCGGCTCGCTATCTTGGCCGCCATCATCTCGGCGTGGAGGTCGGCTGTTGTGCCGGTTTTCCTCCTTGACGTAGTCCCTCAGGTGCCCCTCTTTCACAAGGTTCTCGAGGTGGGACTTGAAACTTTTGCACTCATCAGTTCTGTGCCCACTCTGCTTGTGATAAGCATAGAACTTGCCCTGGTCCCAAGAAGAGGGGTCACCTCTCATGGGCCGCGGCCATTTGAAGAAAGGCTGTGCCTTTATTTTGTGGAGGAGCTTATAGATGGGCTCCTTGAAGATCGTGTTTACCGCTTTCAAGGTGGCAGCATCGTTTCCAGTCCTCCTACTGCTCCCCGAGGCTGCGACCGAGGTGGAGGGGTTCCGTCGACGATCTGAGGACCGGGCCCTGTGCCGTTCCGGGGACGGGTCTCTGCGGCGGCCCTCCCTCCTAGAGGACCTGCTGTCTGTGTCTCCTTTGGATGGTCGGTCTTTCTAAGAGAGGCCGAAGTTCTCCCGCCTGCGGACCTCTTCCTCCTCAGCCCGGATGAACCAGTTTGCCCGGGTCATGAGCTCCTTCATGGTGGCTACGGGGTACATGACTAGCTGCGCCCGAAGCTGAATGCCCGGGCGCAGGGCCAGCTTAAAGGATTTTACTGTCATCTCCTCAGAAGCACACTCGATCTGGTTCTAAACAGTCCAGAAGCGACGGGCGAACTGGGTGACATTCTCGTCCTCTCGCATCCGGAGGGCCATCAGGTCAGCATCGGTCTTTGGGATGATGCGGTGGGCCTGGAACTTCTCAAAGAAGGACGTCCGAAGCAGTCGCCAACTGGAGATGGAGCCTCCAGGGAGTGAGCAGAACCATCGTAAGGGGAGATCTCCCAAACTGGAGGAAAAAACTCGACAGTTCAGGAAATCATCATCCCCCCAGACCGACATCCTCTGGATGTAGTGTCAGAGGTGAGCCGCAGGGTCTGAGGTTCCATCATACAGGGTGAACCTCGGGACGTTGAACTTCTCGGGGAGGGAATACAATCTGATTTCCCTGGAGAAAGGAGATGCGCCCGTGTCTTCAGCTTCAAAGGCGCTACACTGGTCTCGGGCGATACCAACAGTCTCCATATTCTGGCGAACAGTCTGCTTGACCTGCTGGTCAATCCACTGCTTGAGGTCCTCCTCGTCTTCTAGTATCCTCCGCTGCTTCTTTGGCTCTACGTGCTCGTGGCTGCTGCTGGAGTCCTCTTCTCTGTGGACCCGATCACGCCTTTTACTATTGAGGACGTGCCTCAGGTCCCGCCCGTGGCCCGGAGGAGCCTGGCTGTGCCTGGGTGGAGGACCCGAGGCATGGCTACGCCCGTGAAGTGGGCTCCGAGCCCCTATTTTCTCCTGGAGCTGCTGTTTGAGCTGTAGGATAAGCTCGTCTTGCTCCTGAATGAGGCGGATTTGAGCTCTGATCTCATCCAGGCAAGGGTCTTCGTCTTCGTCAGGGTTGACCTGATGGTGGGACTGAGGTTTCGCCCTTGCTCACGCAGCTTGGTGACTGACTTGTCACCTCGCCTGGCGTGCTCATTGCTATGGTGGGGATGCTCTGAAGGTATAACATTGTGAAAGGAAGGCATTGTCAATCCCCTAGACTGTGATACCGACTGGACTGTAGGAGACCTTCCTCCTAATCTTCTCTGTCGAGGGGGTAGACCTTGTACCAGCACAGGCTGCGTGGTTGGTCCCTTGCCCTTGGAGGGTCTTTCACCATTTCTGGTTTTCGGAGGCATGGTGTTGGAAGGCTTTCTGTTCAGTGATTCCCACAGACGGCGCCAAACTGTAGGTGGTGAAAACACGACACCCACTTAGATTGAGATGAACTTTGTAAACCAAGGAATACCGAACGCCAAGAACCTGAAATGGGAAAGAAAACGGCTTGGGTTAGAGCCCCTGCCTGCTGTGAGCCGAAGGCGCCCTGATGCGTGAGTTAGTTCTGAAAAACCGAGCAGGAGGAGCAAGGAGAGGAGAATGAGACGATGTGTTGAGTACTGTGTGTTGCGTACCTCTACGGGGCTGGCCCCATGTGTATATATGTGGACATTCCTCGTTCATTCTCTCTTATGAGTGGGGGTAGGTGGGGTGAGGTCCCATCGGTCCTTACCCTGACATTCAGCGGTAGGTAAAAAGGGAACATCCCATCCGAACCTTCCATCCTTCAGTCAGTTGATGTTGAGGGATGATAAAGCTAACTTCTTATCGCCATAAATGAGCAATCCTATCGTCATAAATGAATGCTCCTATCTGTCAAGGCGCGCCGTACTTCCCGGAGGAAGGTGACGGCCCATACTGCCTTCAGCGTTGTGTTCCGAGACCAAGAATGGCTTGGCCGTGCTGGGCGTTTGTGCTGAGATGGCACACACGCCGAGCTGCCGAGCAGTCCCGCCGTGCCGGTAATTCTAACCGAGCTGCCGAGCCGCCGGGCTGTGATTACAGAGGCCGAGGTGGACAGCAAGCACTACTGTAATCCTCGTTTAATTTCGTCATTATGGTGTTTTACCCACACAGAAACATTCACCATTTATCGAAGAAAAAACCTCGTTCTTTTCTAAAATACATGTCAAAAAACCTACCACGGTAAAACTAACTGGGCAGTTTGTATCTCTCTCTAAAAGTTCACCAATATTGTTGCTATAGGATTTTAATACCATTTATCAAATGGATAACTAATCCCCCAAAGAAAACAACTTCCTAACATGAAAAATTATAGCAGATGACTAAGATGAAATATAGCATTCCAGCATCATTTACAAGCAAAACTCATGAAGAAATCCAACTCAATTATATCTAAACTACGTGGAGCACTTCTTCAAGGTGAAAAAAAAAAAAAAAAAACACGTGAAGAGATCCCGTTTCTTCTTCAAGTGTCAAATCACGAGGACTTCTCTGCCAAAGTTCTTCATTCGCTTTGAATCTCCTGGAGAATTGTCTACTCCATTTCTTCTAGACATAAAAATAAAAAAAAATAAAAAAAGAGTTTAGACCTAAAAATAATAATTATAACAAAAAAAGTTATCTTTACCTGAAAACACTACTGTATCACAACAGAGTGAGAAACCAATTTCCTTGTTAGAGCTAGCATTACTCAAATCTGCAATTTTTCTTTCAAAAAACAATCTATAAAAAGAAGCAGAAGAAGCCATTGCTCTAATCATGAAGCTCAAAACAAACCCATTAGGAGCCCCTAAATAGAAGAAAGATTAGAAAGATATCAATTTCCTATCTCCTTGATGAAATGGTGAGGAGGGATTTCAATTCCAAGCCAAGAAACCCAGATGGAGATTCGACAAGAAAGATCTCTGGTAAAGATTATAGTGCGCGCATCTCGTTTCTTATGTAAATCTCTAGCATGCCGCTCTTGTGTATCCAGGACGCTGATATTACCTCCATGTCCAGTGCAAAGCTCAGAAACTTTACGCAGTGGCCCTTGTACTTTTAGATCAACACCTACTCCCAACCTTGGCCTGATTTAAGCCATTCAAAACTCGCATCCCTTAAAATCTCAAACGGTTCCCTTTCTCCCTAAGCCACCCACAATTACCATTCATTAACTCTGCACATACGTAACTAAGTTCCAATTAAAATCAAGTTTAAATCTCAATTGATGTGCAAGAAAGGAAAATGGAATAAGGAAGCCAGACGGTAGGAAGGTGAGGAGGCACTGAGCAAGGGAAGCCAAAATAAATTGGGTACATGGTTAAAATCATTGGAGGCTGATTACTTAATTGAAATCAGTTTCTTTCATATATAATAACTAAGAAAATATGCTCGTGCAATATAATCATAAGATTAAAATTAACATAAAAAAACTTTATGATCAGTTTCTTTAAAATTAAATGCAAAATGTTTTAGTCTGAGAGAGACGAAAAAAAAAGTCCATAAGAATTCAACACCTAATACTATATAATTTAAAAAAAAAAAAAAACACTAGCCCATGAAAATTGAAGATTAATGATCAAGAAAACTAAAAAAACAAAATCAAAACAAGCAAACAATATAAATTATGAATAAAATCCAATGAATTTTTAAAGACACATAGAAATAAAACATAGAAATAAAAATCCATAATCAACTCAATAACATAAGTAATTTAAAAGAATCAAACACTCATGAGAAAAAAAACTCAAAAATGGAGCACAAAAGGGAAAAGATAAAAGAGCCCACAAATTCATGAAAAACCATCACAAGTGAGAAATTATAATAAAAGAAATACAAAATAAAATGAAATAAATTTTATTAAAAAGGCTATAAAAAATATATAAATAATGATTCATAGACAATACAATGATAAAAAAAATTTAGAAGAACCAAACCAACTTATGATAATCTAATACTCAAAAATTGAGATCCGAAGCCACAAAAGAAATAAGGAAAATCCATAAAAAGATTTCACAAAGAGAATTCAAAGAACCCAATGGAAGTAAAATAAATAATTAACTCATAATGATAAGCATTAAAAAAATAAAAAAATACAATAGAAAACTAAGAATTCATAGAAAATACCATGATAAAAAGTGATTTAAAAGAAAAAAAAACGAAGGAAAACCCAATACCCAAAAGTTGAAACAATAAAGGGGAAAAAAAGAAAGTCACAATCTATGAAAACCATACAAATACAAATAATAAAAATATTGCAAATCTATAGAGATTTTAAAATGATGGTTCTTTTATATAAATCATATTAAAATGACATAATTAAAATTGTTCAAATAAAATATGATGAACTCAAAAGTAAATGAATTAAAAAAGATTTACCTCTCAAATTGAAATGTTTAATAATTACACCAATTGTCTCAAGATGCTCACATTTTAAAATCGGTTGAGCACTGATCTAAACTAGCTAAGCATGCAAATGAGACACGAGACGGTACTAAAAGGAGACACAATGAAACAAAAAAACTATTGAAGTTGCTCTAAAATAATATAATGAACTTAAAAGTAAATGAATTGGAAAAAAATGAAAGTTCTCTAGTTGACAATGATGATAATAAGAATGAGCTTAATTCTTTATTTAGATGGACTAATATTATTAGAGATTCATTTTACCATTAGTTTCGCATTCTTAAAAAAAAGTGTACAATCAAAATCAATAAATAAAAAAGAAATCAGACAACCCAAAACCGAGAGTGGATTAAATAAAAAAGACTAAGGATTAAATAAACCAGACAACCCAGAAATCGGCATTTCACATTCTAAAAATAATAATAATAATAATAATAATATAATAATAAAAGAAAAATAAAAATACTTGAAATTCCTTAGATTAGTGGCACTTAGACACTGGGACTCATTAACACTCAAATGCTATTGGCTTGATAGAAATAGAATGATATTGAGAGTTTCTTAAGAGACAAAAGGCATGATGGAGAGTCCTTCCTAACAGGAAAGGGAAAAAAATAAACTAATTTTCTTCAATTTGGATGATTTTGATTTCCTATATATGAGGTAGAAATATAAGATTTCCGCCCCTTTATTGTAGCAGGGAGCAAAATCCTCTTATTGCACAAATGCACTGTAATATATATAAGGAAAAATATTTAAGTGAGAACTAGTTTTCACCATGCTTTTGTGAGAACTATTGGTAGGGCCCATCTAGCAACCAATCCAGACTGAGAACAAATAGGGAACCCTCGATAGTCACTAATCCCAAGGTTTGACACGCATCCAAATGGGTTGGACCATTGGATGGATGGTTGAATTTTATTTAAATATAAAGCCATTAAACTCGTGAGTCGCGGATGAAAGGGTTAGGGGCATGGGATTGGGGTCAAACTTGATACTTCGAGTGGTCCCATATAGATCTTTTCATCTCCTCTGTCTCATCCCTAGATGGGACCCACAAATGGACCGCATAAAAAGTTCTCGCAATGACTCCAGAAAAACAGTTCTCAATAAAACAAAGCCCATATTACTCTTGTAGTCCTTTGACAAGTGGCAAGACATGCAAATCAATCTAATGTAGAGATAAACTTATGATTAGGTCCTTCTTTATTTTGGATTTCGTAAATAAGACTATGATGAAATCAATCTTGAGGTACTCATTAAGGTCTTGACTTCATCAGCCGCTCGATCTTGAATGGCTCTCTCAACAATGAAAATCTCTGTGGACTCTTGATGACAAGATCCGTATATCTCCCCTATAAAATCATCTTCCACCTTGGAATCTATTAGCAAAATTTTCTTCAAAGAATTCTTCAACTATTATCTCTTCTATTATTTAATTTTTCAATAGAATAAAATCCTTAAGCATTGAGATTGATCCCACCGTAACAATATAACTACCCAAATCTTCATTTCATTATATCACTTTCTTTGTCCAAAATAGGGCTCACTTGTATGCATGGCATTGAATTCGTTGAAATCTATGATCATGAGAATGGATTTCAACATAGAAGGGGTAAAAGATAGCAAAATATTCTCCTTCGAGCAACTACAACTGTAGTCCAGCAATGTGGGGCACATTTGGGCACCTTTTATCAATATAGCCCCTTTGGTACTCTCTCAATCCCATGATCTGGCATCATGCTCAATTTTACAATCACTGAACTTTCACTCATTAAATATCAAAAGAATCTACATTTAAGAAGCCATTAAGATTAAGGTGGTTATATCGAGGGCTAGGATAAGTTAGCAGGGCTGATCTTCTATATCTTCTTTGTCCATAAGGAGGCCTTTTCATCTGTCATTCTCCCATTGATAAACATGCATCTAAATGCGTCCCACGAGCTGTATTGCATATAAGTTTTTTGCAGTTTGCTAATGAGAGAACATTGCCCGTAAGGATATAAGGTGGACATGTAAATGAGACCTACTTTCCTAGGATTTGATTTATCAGGATGAAGGCTTGGTGGTCATTTTTCATCAAAAAGGAGTATTTGCTGGTCATTTATAAGTTTCCACCTTTATAGTCTAATTTTAATCACTTTAACAGGATTGGAATACTAGAACGACTCATTGCCTTAGTGGTAAGGAGTGACATTTGTCATTGAGAGGTCTTGGGTTTGAACCCGGCCTCCTCTCTCTTTACATATGTGAGTTTTTATTACCTCAAATGTGTGAGTTGTGTTCATTCTCCTCAAAATATGATTAGAATACTTTAGTTTATGAAAAATTCAATTTCATGCAAATAAAGAGGCCCATAGTTTATGAAAAACAAAAAAAGGATTGGAATACTTTAGTTCTTACATGCTACCTTTCAATTAGATTTTTTTTTAAAGCAATATTCCTAACTTATCTGTGTTATTCTATAAGTGTTGGTATCTAAACTAATGTAGGCCCATAGTTCTAAATTAAAACAAACTACTAACCAATGTTTTCAAAGAAATGAAAAGAAAGCATGAGATTGTTTGCCTTTAACGAATGGTGAGATGGTGAGATAATTTGGCTTTGATGATTTGATGGAGGGTCAGATCTTAATCGCAATTCCTATTTTGAATGGAATGACCCTTATCTCTCTCAAGATCACCAAGAGAGGAAGTTCAACTAAAATCTCACCAAAGATTACTAAATCAAAACTTTTAATGGAAATCAAAATTCAAAACATTAGTCCAACTAAATTCCTAAAATATCTCTACTGAACCAAACCTTTAAAGATAATGGAAATCAAAATTAAAAACATTAGTCCAACTAAATTCCTAAAATCTCTCTACGGGACCAAACCTTTAAAGACCTATACATGTATGACCTGGATTGTTGGTTTTTTTTTCATGAGACTTGGACAGCCCATGGCCAAAAGATGATTATGGGACCCATGTAAATCCATTTGAACATAAATCTTATATGCTACGGCCCATCTAACTATTCAATATTACATACTATGGGACCCGTGTAAATTGAAGTCATAGAGCTCATGCACTATGGTGCCCATCTAACTATGAAGAATGTCCAATCCAATGCAGTGTTATATGCTATAGAACCCATGTAATCAAATATCTCAAATCTCATAATATAGTGTGGAGTGCAACTAATTGTGCAAAGTCCTGCAAACAGTCAAAATCCAATACAATATCATACGTTAGCTCATCCATCTGACTAAAATCGAAAATCTAATTAATACACCATGGGGCCCATCTAATTGTAAGGAATATCCAATGCAATCTAATGTTATATGTTGTCTGGCCTATCCAATCAATTTTCTTAAATCTCAAAGAAAACACTACGTTTAAATATTTATTTTTTATTTTTAAATTTCAGTTAAAGGTTTTTCTTTTTAAAATCAATTATTTTTTTTATTAAGGTCCAGATTTCTTTACAAAAGTGCTAGATATTTAATGTAAATATAATAAAATGCTATAAATTTTATTTTCCATAATCTTGTATTCTAAAATTTTAATTTAACTTTTATATATAATTTATATATAGTGTTTTAAAAAAAATGAAGTATTCTAAATTAATGTTATTAGGAGGCCGGGCTTAGCACGGGCGTTTGTTGCTAGTAACATGGTTAAAACAATCTTATACGGTAATCATATTTATAATTATATACTCAATCTTACGATCAACTCTTAATTAGAGTCGAATTTGAAAAATCCGAACAAGGTAAGACATTCATTTGAGCCAAATTTTCAATAAGTGACCACATTTTGGAGTTCCACTCCTTCCACTGGAGGAAAGAGCCTGACATACTTTAGTAAGATCTGGACTCTGTCCCAATGGAGGTGAGTGCCAAATGAATGAAGTAATTTTGAAGGGTCAAATACATCATAAGTGCCCCCAAATGGGACTCATGCAGTCATGCCAGATCAACTAGCTGTACAGGTACAGGAGCAGGGTGGCACTGAAAAAGTTTCTGCCCTACACCATTTCTAAAGTTGTGGGCTAAAAAGCAAACAGTAGTGAAAATGAGAGACAGAGACATCCCACCATTATGAAGGTGTAAAAATAAAACACAACAGAAACAGTTCAAAGCAAAAAAAAAAAAAAAAAAAAAAAGCAAAGAGGAGGCACTTAACCTGTAACCGACGCAAAATGCCATCTTTGCCAGAGATTTGGATGTCTATGTGGGGCTCATCCGCTCATGGCTGTATCAAGTTCTGTGTATCATATTCCTCATATCAACAACTACTTTCAGTCCAGTGCTTAAAAAACTCAGTCACAGTCCACATTGAAGATCGCATCACAATAGATGGAAAAGGAATTGTTGTAAGGTTGGTGATCATAAAAATCTCAGCTGCTTCAGATTGTTGCTTCAACCTCAGATATATTAATCCTTGCTACATGTACACAGATACATAGGGAAGGAGGAGAAAATTGAGGTACCATTATTATTATTATTATTATTATTATTGGTATCCCAGCCAAGGGATTGGGACTCGAGAGAGCCTGTACACGCAGGAAAGCAGCCCGCATATGTTAAACAGAAGCCTTCACAAGTAGAAGGGAGTCCGCATGCGCTGAAAAAGGCGATATACCCTGAGTTTAAACCGTGGACAATCAGGTGAGAAATATGATTGTTAACCAACTCGCAACCGCATATTCTCTAAGGAACCATTATTGGGTTTAATTATTTTTCAACATAGCTGTTGAGACTCTTTTATGACCATTATATGTGGGCTACATTATCCACATGCCGACACACATCTAAATCCATAAGGTGAAAATTTTGTATGCTAGGATCCTTCACTCTTAATTTATTTCTTGGGTATGATTTGCCGACAGTGGGATCCATGAAGTGAACCGGTGCAGATTTATGATCATTGCTTCCAGATGTAATCATTCAAGTCTTCGGAATTTCACATATCAGGAATTATTCAAGTCTTTGTAGGGCATACTGTCACCACCAATATATTTCATGGTGGATGGTTGGATCATTGTCACTTATATGCTGACAGGAAATTATTTGAGGGTTTTTTTGGGATAATATCGAAAAATATCGTGAAAAACAAAATGATTTTTCAATAATTGAAACTAGTATGTAAATAAAAATAAAAAAAAGTAAATGCAATATATTTTTATGGTTATTTTCAATTATTTATTTTTTCCCTAATATTATTGCAGCTGTGTAATGATATTTCCATTTTTGACGATAACTTAAAAATAGTTTTCAAGACGAATATGGGAAATTATTATGATATATTCAAAACATTTCTAACATTTGTGACAATATTGGGTTCAACAGGAATGATAATGTTAACTACTTCTTTTACAAATTTCAATTGGTCAAGATCATCATCACCATAATTCAAAAGCATGTAAAATCAACATTTGGACCCCCTTATTCTAGCTGTTTGGTTTGGAGGTCCATAACAAGAAGTCTACTATTGTAAAATGAGTGCTATTTTGAATTAAAAGTAATCTACACAAACCCTTATTATTCAACCAAACCTCTGTTGCATATGGCCATGGGTGGTTCAAGTGGGGCCCATAAGATGGGCTGGACTTGATCATTGCTCTCTATATAAAATACCTTCCCCAATGAGCTGTGTGATACAAGTTAACAATGATTAGAATTAGATAAACCCCTTAAATGATAGACTACCTAGATATGGAAAGGTTGGCAAGTCACATGTATAGTTCAGTGTCATGTGAGCCCCCCTTTTTGTCATCTTCCCTTATCCATTACCTACACATTGATTGAATGAAGCCATCTGCAATGATACGAAAAGATATTCAATATTCGAGATCTTCTTGAAGAATCTTTACTTACATTTACAAAAACACCCCTCTTTCTCTGTATTACACTAGTCAGATAAGGAGAAATGGAGAAGAAGTAGGGTTTTTTTGTTATGTGTAATTACTCACACACCCAGGCACTCACTCAGAAGTCCCTAGCTCACTATTAGTGCTACAGTGGGAATTGATCACTTATTTTTTGTGGAAGTGTGATGCCTCACCACTTGGGCTACAAGTGAATTGGTATAGCTGATGTTGTATTTATTTTGCAAGAATTTGCGAGTATTGGTTACTAGTATCCATCTAAGTTTAGTTTCTTATTCTTTTTCTTAATAGCTAATGCAGCATTCCTCTGTTACATGAAAGTATAACTAATAGCTAGGATTTGCACAAGTTTAAAGCCCTCAAAACAGTATTTCTCTTAATGAGATGATATAATATTTATAAGTAGGCAATCTGGAGAGTTTTCAAAACCCTTCATTGTCATGCTTTTAAGTGGAACCTAAAAAGCTAAATTATTCCTAAGCAAGAAATGAACCAGCTTTCCTGGTTCTGTCCTTGAGCTCCATCATCTTTGCCTCTCCTTTTTGGGGATTGGCAAGGGTGATAGAGGTCTCTTCATTCTTTTTGTTCATCATTTTTACTGACAGCCTCAAACTCGGATAAAGAAGGAGGATTGTATTAGGCTGGTTGACAGCCGGCATAAGTTTTTGTCATGACTCATACATGAAATGTTCTTGTTGTATCTATTTTTCTCTTGCAAGATATGACCTTGTCTTTAAAAAAGCATATGTTAAATCAAGTGCTTATGAAATGGGTATAGATTTCTTGTTACACAAATGTTCATTTCTCATGTTGTATTACATTGGGTTTTTTTCTATCTCAAGATAAAAACACATCTTACTAAAAAAGCATGAAGTTGAATACATATAAATATACATGTATACATTTCTCATGTAGTAAACACACCATTCTACCGTGCAGCAATCGAAAACCCTAGAGAAGGATTTTCCATTTTACCTTCTCAACTTTTTCACACAATTGCATGACGCGAAAGATCCAATGATAAAAGCATCAATTGCACAGCACAACCCATACTCCGATGCCAATTGTTGTGCGCGTGTGCGCGGAAGCGTAAATACCTGTGATTGACAATCAAGCCACACATGAAGAAAAAATAAAATCATGACACCGGGATTTTACGTGGTTCGGTGATGTGTCTACATCAACGATAAGAGAGTATTAATTCACATCTTGACTTTCTTTAGAATAAATGGTTATAGATTACGTTATATATATATATATATAAAATATCCGCTTTCCTAGCTCGAAAACCCCGGTACATGTACCAAAATCCTTTAACCTGGTCGCTAGTCAACCCAATGGACCACTCCGGTAAACCCATAATACAAGACATAAACCCAACAGTATAATACAAATATACTAGCCTAATTATGTTTGAGCTTAGCCGATTTGGATTTCTAAATAACAAAATTATTTACACATTTAAATACTGATAGAATAAGAAATAATAAGATAGAATAGCATAATATGTATTATTTTTGCTTGCTGGTCTTTTATGAAAGTAACATATTTTAAACTAAGTTGCTAGACAATTACTGCATATTATAACATATATAGAAAAAAGTTTCAAAATAACAATACTTCAAGATTACCGATCAAAGTAGATGGAGTTCATTATTAGATTAGTTTCTTAAAAATATTTTATTTGCCGATAATTTTTTGCTTCACATCCATCAAAGAGGCCCACCTTGAAATGCAAACTAGTCATATTTACTTTCCTATACCTTTTTGTTTCACTGAGAAAATCTCATTGAATTTAGTGATGTGCTTCACAATAAGATTGATCATTTCTATACACACATGACTAAGATAAGAAAAATAAATTCAAACCACATACTTTATGTGTTTTTAATCTAATAGTAGGAATAACTCTGGTTGGAGCAAAACTTTTCTTAACGATGCAACAAGGTGGGACATCATCATTATCACTAGTACAACTATTATCGTCAGTGTCACCACCACCACCACCACCACCACCACCACCATCAACATCAACCCATTGTCATCATCGTTGTCATCATCATCATGACCATTGTCCATCATCAATCATCACCATCATGTCATCATTACCATCACCATTGTCATCACAATAATAACCACGACCAATCATCATCACTACCACCACCATGGTTGCCACTCATCCTTACCACCCCATCATCATACGTTGTCAATCACCTCTCATCATCATCTTCATCGCCATTGCTGTCGACGCCGTGCTACCATCATCATCACATAATGATCATCATCACCATCATCACCACCATTTTCATTACCACCATCATCGTGAATCATCCTGTCAAGCGCACTCTCCTTCAGAAATGGCATAAGGTAAGGAATTTTTGTAAAATACAAGTTTTAATAGATTTATATATTGTAGAATATTTTCAAAAGGGATGAGTTACAGGAAGAAATATTGAATTTTTTGAAATAAAAAAATCTATTCTTCTTACTTTTCTTAAGTCACCAAATAGGTAAACAAGAAAATGAAATATTATATTCTCTGATACATTATTCTTTTTAAGGTTTTTTTTTTTTTCTGCGTCCAAAATAGCCCTCGTTAGAGGTCATTTGTTTGCATTTATTTATATACGTGTAATGTTTACACATCAACATATTTATTTGCATTTATTTACATATCAAATGCATTGGTTTTGGTTTTGCAATGGTTGTGTCATTTTCACATCAAAATTCTCACGTTTCCAAGTGTGCAATGGTTACACAGCCCAACCTCAAAGAGGTACTTGTACAGTTTGCGCCCAAGAGAGTTCATGTTATCAAACCCTTTCATAGCCTTTTATTTCTTGCAACTCTTGTGGGGCACAAATTTTTAATCAGAACACTCAGTTTTTTTTTATTAACCCATTAAATCTCAAATATTTAGTTTCATGTCTTAAAATTTCATAGATTTTGAGATATATGAACATTATACATATGTAATCTGAACGGTCTCCATTTACCCATTAAAAAGTTGTGCCTCCAAAACAAAATGAACAAATAAATAAGTACTAATATGTCTCCAATACTTAAATTCTAAGTGTGTAAAACCGTAAATCACATTTTCAAACCACTGCCTATAAGACAGACAACCCCTTATTAACAAACCAACCACTCACGAGACAAACAAACTCATCTTTCCTTGACCACAGCTTGAGTAGCTTGCAAGCTGATGTGAACTCCAAATCTTCTAAGTCTAATATATATCTACACTCTATCAAGCCATACAAGTTGAAATTCATGGTGATCTGGTCCACTGACTAGCAATCACCATTGGACGTGTTCCTATTACTTGATTAATGCAATCAGATAATGACCCATTCTATCTCCCACAAATTAATGTTCTGCACCAAGTCACCAACAATTATGGCCAAGTAAAATGAAGCCCCCATGCACATCTTACATGGGCGGCAATTCTTAGCCCAACCTGCATACCGAGCTTGAATCTGATCTCCTAGTTGGGTTGACCCTTTTTTCTATTTATGAATAGGTTAGTACTTTGTGAATGTGTGGAGGAGTGAAGGAGGTGGGTGTCAAATTGTGAAATAAGTGAAGGTAAGAGTGTGGTAAAATCCTTGTTTGGATAGTGTGAGGTAAAAGTATACGTGGATGAAGGCATGAAGACTGAAAAGTACATTGTCCTTAAGTTTACCACTCCACACTATATCGATCTACTCTTGTAACACCCTGTCCCGAGTTAATCAAGATTAACTCTCATTAATCGGGGTTAATGCTAATTGCATGTGTTTTATTGCATTAATGTGGCTTAATGGCCAAAGTGAATTGAAAATGTCTCAAATGATTAATTTGAGCATAATGGAAAGATAATGAAGGTTATTAAATGCATTAGAATGATTTTAGACTTAGATTAAGGAATACGAGGACTTTTTCGTAATTACGAATTTTCGCGTATTTCGTCGAATATGGGAACTCTTGATACCCACACCGAGGAGTACATTAACTTCCGTAACTGTAGCGATTTCATTCGACGTGAATTGGTTCAAATGAACATTCATTTGACTCAATATGTAAATAATGAAATGAGAGGGGGGCTTTTGCAAAATTTGGGCTTATTTAGATTGAGATGAACTCCTTTGAGTTCATTCTCTCATCCATTCCCAGCACAGCCCTTTCTTTCTCTCTTTCTTTCTTTCTTCTTTCTTCCAATTTCTCTTCATGGAGTGGTGATTTGGAGGCTTGACAAGTGATTGAAGAAGAGGAACTTCATCTTCTCCATCTCCTTCTTTGGTTTTCTTAGAGTCAAGCTTGAAAAGATCTCAAGAATTCTCTCAAAAAGGACTACAAGTATGTGCTTTGAATGAATTTTAGAGTTTCAGATTGTAGTTCAGTGGTTTGAATGTTTCTTGCTTAAGAAACTCATTGAAATTGTCTTGAATGGATTGGTTTTGGGTTTTAGGTTCAAAAGAGGGTTTGGCTTGGAGATTCATCTCAAATTCAAGCTAAAAGAGGAGATTCTTGCTAATTAATCTCCAAACAAGGCAAGTGTACTCAATTCTATTGATTTCATATGCTAATAGATTTGTTTGAACTCAAGGAGTTCAATTCCAGCAGATTTCCAGTTCAGAATTTTCTAAACATTCTAAAGCAATTTGGTCAGCCGACAGGCTGACTGACACCTGACCGACGTTTTCTGGAATGAATCTCGTAGGAGATTTCAGTTTCTGGAAAGCTAACCGAACTAAGTTCGGTCAGCCGACATTGAAGCTCGGTCGACCGAGTTGTCAGACCGAGTTGCCTGAGATCTCTTTTGAGCTCTCTGGAATTGGAACCAAGGGGTGACCAAACCGAACTCGGTTAGCCGACACTGTGAGTTCGGTCAACCGACAAGGTGACCGAATTCTCTTGGACAAGAATGACAGAATTGTATCAGGGAACTGAATTTTTGGAAAGCTAACCGACAGACATCGGTCAGCCAAGATTCAAAGCTCGGTCAGCCGACAGGTGACCGATATTGTTGAGGTTTCAGAAATTATTTTTGATATTTTCCTAAACCTTCATGGGTGTTAGCTAAACTTAAGTGAATGTAAATTTCACTAAAAAGTGATGTCATCTGGAATAACACATAATTACATAATGAACGTTTCACTCGAATATTGTTTTAGGAAAATTTAATTGTTTCTTACTTGAGTTGGCTTGCCTTCTCACGTCCAATACTAATGTGCTCCTCGTTGAGCCACCATTGAATAATGTATCAAATTAATGAAGTGAAATGAAATGAAGTGAAATGAAATGAATGAACCAATGCAATGAATTAAAGAACATGTCTACTGAGTAGATGGAGCGTTCCGGAGCTCCGTGGTGATGCTGGTGATCTCTGATCAAGACACTGGTAAATCTCACACATTTGAAAAGCCACTTAATAAAGTATATAATATGGAAATGAAATGAATCCTTTTTAAGGCTGGGCCATGAATAGTGTGCCCTTCCGCCCATGCCATTGAGGATAATGAAAAGTCACTTGATAAAGTGTATGTAATGAATTGAATGCTTCCTTAAGGGGAGAACTAAATGAATGAGTAACTATAATTGTAATTGATTACTGAATTGATTTGAATTGTTTATATCATAGAATTGTGTATACATTGTTGAACCATCGTGTTCACAGTGTTATTGATGACATTACAGGCCAACTTGCCCGTTCCGATAATGCAGAGGCCGTGCCGCCAGCGAAGGAGGCCAATCAGGTTCCTCCAGGAGGACTAAACGAGTTGACGTAAATCGAAGGGCATTGTTTAGAACATTTTGAAAAATTTTGGATATAGATTCATTTTGATGTAATAGTAGTCACCTGCATTGTATTTGAATATGCAGGGTTGATTTACACTTAAATAGGAAAAATGAAATGTGTAAGTAAACTTCACTATTGTGCAAAAAACTTGTAAGATTTAAATTGATTGTCAATGTATCTATATATTTCCGCAAAATATACATTTGACAGGTATGAATGTAAGATCCCTTGTGAATTTCATATTGACCTCGGTAATGCGAGATTTACGGCAGTAAGTATGATGTTCGCAACTCATGGTTTAGCCGTGGTCACCCTAGTCTTGAGCTCGGGTCGTGACAGCTCTATTGGCCCCTTCCCTTTTGTGCCTTCATCTCAAAAGATGGAGAAAATTCTTTATGTTCAATCCTTTAGAAAAGGCAACTCTCACACTATAGTTGTAGGCTTGTAGCTCATTTTTTGTGGTAAAGAGAAAAGGCTTGTGGAAGAGTAAAGGTAAGTAGTGTCCCATCATAAATTTACTTCTCCACTCCACTTTAACACTGCGAAAAATAATCTAGCTCTCTTTACTAGGGCATGTTGGAGAAGCTTGTTGAATGAAAACCTTTTCAGTTCTAGGATTCCCAAAGGAAGTATTGTCCTAATAAACCCCTTTGGGGAAGCTAATTTTAAAAATGGTGACTCTTGGTTTTGAAAAAGGTTTTGTGGAAGCACTAATTTCATTAATGATAGGGTGGGGTAGATCTTTGGAAACGACAAAAGTATTTCAGTATGAAGATGCAATTGGATCCCATCTAAGGGAGGCCTTAATTAGAAAACCTCTTACCGATGTGGGTAACCTGAATCTTGTTTGTGCGAACATGAGAGGAACTGAAATGTGTAACTTATTAAAAATGATTTTAATAATAACTATGATGTGGAAAATGTATTGAAAATTTATATCCCTCAGCAAAGTAGGAATGATAGAAGTGTTTAGTCCTTCACAACAAATGAAGACCTAACTTCTAAATCGGATTATAAGATTATTCTTAGCGAAAGTAATTGTAATATTAGACCTCATTTTAAATGAAAATCTTTATGGAGATTACTTCCTCCTCGAAGGATCCTTTTATTCAGGTGAACATGTCTCAACAATACGATCTAGGTATACAAATCTCTCCATAAGAAGTCTCTTTCTCCTTTTTAGACCTCATTTTAAATGAGAATCTTTATAGAGATTACTTCTTCCTCGAAGGATCCTTTTATTCGGGTGAATATGTCTCAACAATGCGATCTAGGTATGCAAATCTCTCCATAACAAGTTTATTTCTAATAGAGCTTCTTGTCTTACACATGCTAGTGAAGAGGAATTTGTAGAGCATGCTCTGTTTTCAATGCAACCATGTTGGATCCACTTAGTTAGATCCATTTTAGGCTTTCTATCTCATTCTACCTCCTCTCTTCATATTTTTGATTGGTGGAAGAACTTCATGGAAATGTGTGATTTGACCAGGTCCCACAATTGATCCACACTCAAAAGCCTAGGTCTTAGCCATTTGATGGGCCTTATGGAAAAATAGAAATGATTTTATTTTTTAGGAAAAAAATGATCCAGCCTCATAACACTTTTGAATATGACTAAAGGTCTTTTTGCAATCTCATTTTCATTCATGACTCCAATGGTTCTTTGTTTGGTTTTTCTTTGAGTATGAAGGAGAATTATGGCTCTGTCTTCTCTTATGCTACTTTTAAAGCAGTTGATGATAAAGCCGGTTTTGATTTTGTCATACAATTTATTGGCGTTTTGAGTGGTTGTAGGCTCAGTGGATGAACCAAAGGTCTCTTCCTCCAAAAAAAAGTTAAACCTATGGTTGTCCTCACATTCATGTTAGGAATTCTCCAAAGAATCTATTTCTTACGCATAATTCTTGACAAAACTTACTATGCTAGGAATTTCTTACATTGATAGTATGGTTGTTCCTCTCTTTAATTAGTAATGCTAATGTTACTTCACTAAAATTCTAATTTCCAACCATTTTTTTAATAAAGAATTTTCAACCGCTTGAAAAGACACAAATACCCTTTCAAATTCTTTGAATTTCAACTTTATTAGTACTCACAAATGCTTTTCTTGGTATAAGGATTTTGGAATTTCATTTTAGGGACAACATTTGGACAAAATTTTGCAAATCATCCGTGCACTAAATCTCTTGATTTTGCTAAAGAAACTTGCTCTTAAAAATTTCCACAAGACATACCCTTGATAAATGGGTGCTTTCAAGCTGAACTTCATTACCCAACCTGCCAACCACATCCCACCCTTGACACTCTCCAAGTACAAGAAGACATCATTTTCAGACAAACCCATGGTTTTAATGACATGATCCCAAATGTCAGCCTTTCATTCCAAGTACAAGTACAAACATCCAAAGCATCGTATTCCTCAAGAGTCAAGACGGTCGTTAAAACGACAAATACATAATACAGTAGTAGGGGCATTTACGTAATTACACGATTTTAAAAAATCAAATCCGCCCTATTCCTCAAACCGAACTCCAATCTCAGCCGTCCGATCCTCTAATCCAATGGCTTCCAAGAAAATTGGAGGGAAACGCTATCCCCAACTCCTCCACTTCCTCCTATATAACCACTTGCTTTGATCCACCGCTCTTCAGCGGCCGAGATCCGTCCATTTCTCTCTCCTTCTCCGGCATTTGGCTGGAAACCTCCCGGTTCTTGGCGGAAAACGCAGATTTCTTCCCCAATCTCCAAAAACCCTACGATTTTCGTTCAGTCGGTGGGATTTTCGAGGTATAATCTCTAGTTTTCTGGACAATCTTCAATAATTTCGCCTAGATCTAGCTAAGATTTGCAATGTTCCAACAAGATTTCTTCTCTAGATCACTGGGAAATTAGCATTCTCGTACTTACTTCTGGCGAATCTGTATACATTTGCCTCGATCTTGCTAGTATCTGTAATTCTTCCATCAAGAGATTGAAGTTTTCGGATCTGAACTCCGGATAGCTGGAGAAGCTAGCCTTGATCTAGCTAGGATCTTTAACTTTTGGTAGCTATTGAGATTTTCGGGTCTGATCTCCAGATCACTGTAGAAATCACAGTATCTTAATTATATTTACTTTGATCTTACTAAAATCTGATCTTCTTTCATCAAGAGATTGAGATTTCGGATCTGTACTCCAGATAGCTGAAGAAATTACGATCGATTACTCGTTTTTGGTTTATTTCTACACTTTTGCCTCGATCTCGCTAAAATTCTGCAACATTTTTATCAGGCGATTGAGAATTCTGTGATCTGGTCTTCAGATTGCTGGAAAGTAAATCTTCGATTTCAGTTGAATTTCTCGCATATCTGTTGACAATTGCTTCGATCTGTTCGTTTATTTTTGTCGGATCTGTTCAAGATGAGAGAAATCCTCCACATTCAAGGCGGGCAGTGTGGGAACCAGATCGGGTCGAAGTTCTGGGAAGTGGTGTGCGATGAGCACGGCATCGATCCGACCGGGCGCTACACCGGAACGTCGGATCTGCAGCTGGAGCGGGTCAATGTCTACTACAACGAGGCTTCCTGCGGTCGGTTCGTTCCCAGGGCCGTGCTCATGGACCTCGAGCCCGGGACGATGGACAGTGCGCGGACGGGTCCGTACGGGCAGATCTTCCGGCCGGACAACTTCGTGTTCGGGCAGTCGGGAGCTGGGAACAACTGGGCGAAAGGGCACTACACTGAGGGGGCTGAGCTCATAGATTCAGTGCTTGATGTTGTGAGGAAGGAGGCAGAGAATTGCGACTGTCTGCAAGGTATCTGTTGTGTTGTGGTTTCTTTTCTTGATGCTTAATATGTCATGACTCTTGTTCAATTTGAATTTTTTAGGGTTGGAGTGTTGTTTGTTTTTAATGTCTTTCCCTTGTTATGATGTAGGTAAGTAGAAAAAAAAAAAGAAAAGAAAAGAAGGCCTCAGTTGCCCAAAACTAAACTAATTCATTTATAGGTTTTAGAAGCTTTTAAGCTGACTAATAGATTTAAGCAAAATTAATCGATATCTTATTGCCTCGTTAAGACTTCATTGAGAAGTAGTTTAATTAATTTGCATTTTCAAATGTGTACATTTTTCTTTTGTTTTCGTTAGAAAAAAATTTTGAAAAATCAATTGCTTCAATTTAAAGAAAGATAAGAGTATCCTCCATATGTAATTATTCCAATTTTCAAATATGTAAATTCTTACATTCATCAGAAACTTTATATACTCTCAGTCAGATGCTTTGTATTGTTATTAGTGAAAGGACAAATAAGACCCACCTTCTTGGAAATATATATGGCCCACCTCGATTGGTAGGATGAAGAGTACATGGATGGAAGTAGTGAGGATAGGTCAGAAGCAGTGTTGTGTTGGAAGATTTGGCTCAAGATAGAATGCAATGGAGAGATAGAATTCACGTAGTCGACACCAACATAGTTCGAACAAGGCTTCAATGAGGATGATCATTCAAGTGTAGGAGAAAAATGAATCACTTAATTTAAATTGAAGAAAGATAGAGTATCTTCCATATAAATGCAGGTCGATATAGAAATTGAATAACAATAAAGGCAAAGAAATCCTAATTACAATGTTACAGAGAAATACATTTAATTAGTAAATATATAAATTCTTGCATTCAGCAAAAATTTTATTGCTGTCTCTCAGATGATAATTACAAAGAACAACATTTGGTACAATAACTTTTGACTTTGTGTTTGATGAAGTCAGCGGTGAAGCAAACCCAGGAAAACTTGAGGGCGTATTATGTTAAAAAAAGGAGAAGAAAGAGATCTGAAAATCTTAAGTTAGTCCTTTATTTAATAGTAGATAACATTTCTGTACTTTAGTAACAAAAGTATAGTTGATACTCATTGCTGTTCTCAAAAGGAAAACAGAAAAGATGACCATTCAATGTAAAATTTGTAAGAACAAATTCTCAAAACTAATGTAGAAACAAATAGAAAATTTAAAATAGAAATAAAAGAAAAAACCAAATGAGTTACATGTTTTAGCTTTGATGAACATCGCGAATAGGTAGATCAATAATTTTGGGTCTTCGTTCATTGGTAACCATCAACAAGTATAAAGCTTCATCTCACGTGAAGAAAATAATGTCAGAATCCTATATCTTACTTCATCAGGGCTCAGTAGATTCCAATTACTAAGAACGACAAAGGAATCGAAAACCAATTTTCATTAGCCAACCTCTAGTTAATCCACAAGCTGCAAAAGAATGTTCATAGGAAAAATCAATGCAAACTGAGAGATGGGTGATTTAGAATGATTCAACCATTAAAAACAGAGTTACTACAAAACCAAGAGAAACCTTAGAATCAAAGATTGCTAATATTGTTACCCTGACAAACAAAACCATCTACTATAAAGAAAGAAGGACTTTTTATTGGTAGAGAGACAAGAAGAGGCAATTTTCAGGAATTGGGTGCTTGTCGATGGGGGGAAAAATTCTGTGCAAGGATGGAGTTTCCAACTTCCAATGCACTATTTGATAGAAAAATGTCTCGGTTGATGAGAGAAGTTAAATAAAAGAAAAGACACAACTAAACTAAACAATAGAAAAGGAAAAATGAAAAAACTATATTTTTGTGAACTTTAATAAAAAGAAGAATTCAGAAAGAATAAAATAAAATTCTATAGTTATTTGGTAGATAAGAAAATTATATTGTAAAAAAATGAAAGCTTTGCTTGAAAAGATGATGAGGAGTTTTAAAGTAAAACTAAAATTATCAAAAACTTAAGAGAAATAACTGAAAAAATTTCGCCTAAGAAGAGAGAAAAGTCATCAAAAATTTGAGAGATAAAACTGTGTATAAAATAGGTAAAATACTTTATGGATATAAAAATAAAGTTAGAGGTGAACATATGAAATAGAAATTAATGAAATAATTATATAAAAAGGAAAACAAAATATAACAACAGATGAAGGTTTTGAAAATGGAGAAATATAAATAAATGTATTGAAAGAAAAATTAAGAATGAAAGTAAATGGTAATTGTATAACATGTGTAATAAAGCAACATAGAAATACCATATAGGTATAAACTCCATATCGGTGGTCTCACTCTTAGAGAGAAAATGGAGGTGCCTGGGCTTTTCTTGTTAGGCCTACTCTAAAGAGAGAAGAGGTCACCTCTGCAAGAATTTCATTTGGCTCTTTGTAGATAAAAGAAACGATACGGGCCCCAGTAGATTCAATGACCTTGGCATAAGAGGCGATGAAGTAGGACTGTAGGAGACTTGAGGGTATGATGTGGATCAGGTATTGGCCAAATATCGCTTTAGTCAGATAATTTAACACTTGATTTTAGGGTCTCAACTCTCAAGGTGTATTGGTTTTATTAGTGCATCCTTTGTTCTTAATCCATTGATAGATTATGGGTTGGGACCAGCATCAAACGGGACGAGCGTTAATACACAAAGGTAGATGTGTGTTAGGAGGGTTTGGAAAGATGTGGGCAGCACTAGAGTGTCCAGAAAGAGCTGTTACTAAAATATGAGCAGTGGGCCCACCTTTAATAACATCTTCATTCTTAATGTGTTTTAGGGTCTTTCAGTTGTATTTGACAATATAAAGCTTTAACAGAGTTCATCTTTCACTTAGGTTCAGTTCAAGTCTGGCATACATCCTGCTGTAGTTTTGTTTTCACTGGTCTTCGAAAACCAAAATCACGATCTAACGATAATGGATAATCTAAATTATAATTTCATGTAGGAAGCCAGTTTCCCACGGATTTAAATAGTATTGGGGGACAGCATTTTCTCTAACTACTTTCTTGTGAGATTACAGTAGATATTTGTTGACAGTTTGGTTGTCTGTTAGTTTATTTACATTTTTTATACTTTCTACTTTGAAGTTTAATTTTCCCTTTCTTAAAAGTTGGCTTTCCAACATATTTTCTCCTTCGGTGTTTAGGGTTTCAGGTGTGCCACTCTCTTGGTGGTGGGACTGGCTCTGGAATGGGGACATTGCTTATATCAAAGATCAGGGAAGAATACCCTGATCGTATGATGCTTACCTTTTCAGTCTTTCCATCACCTAAGGTCTCTGACACAGTGGTTGAACCGTACAATGCTACTCTCTCTGTTCATCAGCTGGTGGAGAATGCCGATGAGTGTATGGTGTTGGATAATGAGGCCCTATATGATATCTGCTTCAGAACTCTTAAACTAAGTACTCCTAGCTGTGAGTATACTCATAACCCATGACTATGTTCTTTTATCTGTCTCCTTGTCCGCCCTCACGATTTATTGATTTTTTTTGTTGCATTTCATTGTCATTTAGTTTTTCTTTGATGATGCTCCTTTGAATTTAGTTGAATTTTTTACCTTCCAATGTGATATGAATGGGTTTTGTTCTGTTGGAATCGATGTAGATGATTGTTTTGATTTCTTTTTATTGGATCAGATAGAATCATATAATCATCGCTTGCTGAAATTACACTAACATCAATGCGGGAGGCATTCAAAAGTCGAGGTTTATACTGTTGATGAGGCTTTTAAATATCATTGGGTCATTGTATGATGAAAATGAGATTTCCCTTTTTGTGTGGTGACAATAGTAATCTTGCGCTCATGAAAAGACAATAGCTGCAGCCTAGTGTTATTGGTTTATTGCACTGCAATTAGGTACTATGCGAAGCGTCCAGACATCGCAAAATTCCTGGGAATAATGTCCCCACTCGCTGATGCAGGCTAGACCCAAGGTCTGCCAACCCATTGGGCCCAAGTCAGTAATAGCCCATAATGAGAAGACTTCCACAATCGTGCAACATAAGTCTCTACTAAATTTTGGTATTAGTTAATAGTTAGAGATATTTATGAATTAATTTAGAAAGTTTGCATTAGGATTGTAATCCCTTCTCAGGGACAAGTTCTATAGATTAATAAAATTTCTTCTCTTGAATTTTCTCAGAGTTGTGTCTGTGGTGTGAGACCAAGACGTTTTGGATCCCGTGGATCCTTATCCCTAAGCCTTTGGGTTGGAGATTAGCCCGTTGGCTATTCTCCCTTCCCCGCGCTGCGTCAATTGGTATTAGAGCGGAGATCCGTCTCGGATCGCCGATCTGAAGTAACCCGCTATCCCATCTTTCTATTTACCTATTATGTCCATCCATTATCATTATCATTATCATCAACACCCATCATCATCTTCTTCAGTTCATCCTCCCCCATCACAGCCGAGGCCCAATCTCTCAAACTCCACCAAGCCCAAGCCCCTGTCATCTAAACCAAGAACCCAAAACCCTAATTCTCCAAACCCATCCCACTGCCAATCCCTAAACCCTCTCCAAACTCAGTCCACTGCCAATCCCCAAAATCCCAAACCTCCCCTAGCCAATCGAACTCAAAATTTATCATGCCAGTCGAACCCTTCCCAAATCACCGAATCCTAATCCAACCCTACCCGATCCCACATCCAACCCACCTGTCCGATCACCTAAATCAAACCCAAACCCATCCCTGCCAACCTAACCCCATCGCCCACCGACAGACCAAGAAACCCCAGAACCCCAACCCTTCCAACTTCCTACCCCACCTCCTCCCTGCCTTGTTCAACCCATCTGAACCCCCACTTCCCTTTCATTTCCATTACCCAGACCCAGAGGGAAAATGAAAAAAAAATAAAGAGAAGAGAACAGAAGTAGAATGAAGAGAGTGTGGAAGAGGACACATACTCGGGTTGACAGACAGTGAACGTACACGCCCAAGCTTCATCATCATCAACATCATTAGCATCTCCGATACCAATTGATGCAACATGGAGAAGGAAGAATAGCCAATGGGCTAATCTCCAAGCCAAAGGCTTGGGGATAGGGATAGGGAACCATGGGATCCAAAACATCTTGGTCTCATACCACATGCAACTCTGAGAAAACTCAAGAGAAGAAATTTTAATAATCTGTAGAACTTGTCCCTGAGAAGGGATTACAATCCTTTATTTAAGCTTCATATAACTTATTCTTGGAAACAAATCAAATTGAAATAAGCTCTAATGCAAACTTTCTAATTAAATTCATAAATGTCTCTAACTATTAACTAATACCAAAATTTAGTAGACTTATGTTGCACGATTGTGGAAGTCTTCTCTTTATGGGCTATTATTGGACTTGGGCCCAGTGGGTTGGCAGACCTTGGGTCTTGCCTGCATCTCTCGCCATTTAGTTTTCATTTAATATCTAATCAGTGTGTGTTACTGATCCCGACATCTTGTTTATGTAAGTCACAATAGTTCCAGTCTGGATGTGATGGAGTACCCTTTTTTCTTGAAAAAGGATGGGGTACCCATTCTGTTGGTCCAACCTCATCTTGAAGATTAAAATACCTGGTTCGAACCGGTTAATATGTTAATTATACTGTTACTGGTTGGTTTGAAATTAACAGCAAGTTTATTTGATCTGGACATCATGCTCAATTTTAAGTAGGATTAGTTTAAGAAATTAACCATGTGAGTCGTGACATAAGTATCAATCTATGGTTGTTCTGATTCTGTACTTAGGCCTACTATATTCTTAAGTGTGACACATCTGGTTTTGTATAATCTGTATTTTTCAGTCTCATCTTTGCGCTAAATTTGCTGTATCCTTGAGGGGAGCCATATTTCTTTGGATGTTACCGTGGCGATGCTTGTCTCATATACTGATCTCAGGGTAATTGCCATTATGGATATGTTTATGTTCACGGAGATACACTCAGAACACCATAAGGCAGAGTTCAGAAGTATCTTAGGCTGGAATATGTAGGTCTTTGGTTAAATGAACTGCTCAATTTCACGGGCTTCCTTGCTGCTTATATGTTATATTACTTTGGAACGTTGTTTGATGTTGTCTATGTTATTGCTGACTTTGGCTTTATGAATTCAATTTTTTTTTAGTCATGAATTCAGCAATTTGTAGTTACTGGGTGTGAAACTTCAATTTATGAGTACGTTAGTAAGAATGGAGTCAGGTTAGCTGATACAGTATAGGTATTGCTCCCTCTTTTTATTGCAGCTTTTTTTAGTGAAATTCAATCTAGCAGTTGGAATGTGGTCTTGGCTTCTATAACTGCATAGCACTTGCTGATTAATATTACCATTTTTCATCAGAAACCTCTGAATGGATATGAGATCAGGCTTTCAGAGGTTTCTTTTCGTGCTGATGTTCAAATGATTGCATAGCACTGGCTGATTAATATTACCATTTTTCATCAGAAAGCTATGAATGGATATCAGATCAGGCATTCAGAGTTTTTTCTTTTTCCGCTGATGTTCAAATGGTTGACTCTTCAAATCATTTCTTCAACTCATCTCACTTTATGTAATGCATGTTTTTGTGTATGCTAACTGCCATTTGTATCTTATATTTTGAGCAGTTGGTGATCTGAACCACTTAATCTCTGCAACCATGAGCGGTGTCACCTGCTGTCTGAGGTTCCCTGGCCAGCTGAACGCTGACCTCCGGAAGCTCGCCGTCAATCTGATTCCATTCCCACGCCTGCACTTTTTCATGGTTGGTTTTGCCCCTCTAACTTCTCGTGGGTCCCAGCACTACCGAGCCCTCACTGTCCCAGAGCTGACCCAGCAGATGTGGGATGCAAAGAACATGATGTGTGCTGCTGACCCCCGACATGGCCGCTACCTGACTGCTTCGGCTATGTTCCGCGGCAAAATGAGCACCAAGGAAGTTGATGAGCAGATGATCAACGTGCAGAACAAGAACTCATCCTACTTTGTGGAGTGGATACCCAACAATGTGAAGTCAAGCGTGTGCGACATCCCGCCGAGGGGCCTGTCGTTGGCCTCGACCTTCATTGGCAACTCGACCTCGATCCAGGAGATGTTCAGGAGGGTGTCGGAGCAGTTCACAGCCATGTTCAGGAGGAAGGCCTTCTTGCACTGGTACACAGGGGAGGGAATGGATGAGATGGAGTTTACAGAAGCGGAGAGCAACATGAACGATCTAGTGTCCGAGTACCAGCAATACCAGGATGCAACAGCAGTTGAGGAGGGTGATTATGAAGATGAAGAAGAAGGAGCCGAGGAAGTGTGAAGGGAAGAAAAATGGTAAATGCTGATGATGATGGTATGGCATATGGTCGTACGAAAAGAAGCTGCTGCTTTCTTTCTCCATATATGCTTATGGTAATACTGTGTTTCTCCATGTTTTGGAATTCTGTATTTGTTGTTTGTTGGGCTTGTATAGTAATGTGGCAGAGAGCAGGAAAAGGGTTCCTCTGTTTTTTTCTGCTTGGTATAGATATAGGAGGGAAGAGAAGATGGTTGGTTGATCTTGTTCCGATCCTCTTATATGTTAGTTTGTTTTACCTACCTGCTTGGTTGCAATGCATATATGCCTTTTCTCCTCTCTCTAAGGTAGTAGTGCAATAATCTTTTTCATTTATGGAAAGCCATTACTCTTTTCTAGTTCTTTTTTTAAATGTAATGCTCCATTACACTTTCTGTTAACATTTGGGCTTTTCTCGATCGCTTAAATGGTTTTGATCAGTTGAGGGATGAAAAGGAGACATAAGTGAAGAAACTCATTATAAGAAAAAGGAATAACATTCCATGTTTGTTTGGATTAGATTACATTTGAATGCATAGGAATCCATGGTCAAATCAACTAAACCATATATTTTTAAAGAGGTAAGGAGGATATGAATTACAAGAGGCAGTGGGCGAAGGGTATAAGCTTGATGATGTAGATGGACCTTGACTTTCCTAGGTATTGAGTTACTAGAGTGTTCGTTTCCAATCTTCCTTGATTTAAATTTCCATTAAAGGGGTGATGCCTTCATGGTCATTTGTATATATTCAATTTGTCTTCATTTTTAACCACTTATAGCATGAATTCATATGTTTTTTTATTCTAGGCTCTCTCTTTGCATAGGAACTAGTGGTTTTGATGGTCAAATGGGCTCAAACACAGGATTACTGAGTGAATGATATAAGGGCTTAAATGTTAAAAAGTGGTGGGATATTGGTTTTTCTAAATTGTAAATTTGGAGGGTGATGGCTGTTTATTCATTTCCCATCTCCTTGTGATCAATTTTCTATTAAAGGGGAGATTATTTGATGGTTGTTTTTGGAGATGCTCCTTTATTTCTTCCTTCCACTTTTAAAAATAAAGTCTTAGAATTCTTATGAATTCAATTATGGGAAACAAATGGGCCCTAAAAATTAAAGAAGTGGAGAAGTAAATGTCATTCTTTAATTTGTATTAATATAAAGATTCACAAAAGCTTATAAAGGTAAAAATAAAGAGTAAATAACTAAATATTAATACAAAAAAAAAAAAAAAACATGGAACTTTTACAAAAGAATTATGTAGAAACTCAATAATTAATATTAATTATGAGTTTAAAATAGAGAAATGTTCGTAGTCCAAGGGGCTGTAAAATGATAGAGTTAAACATTAGTGGAGATATCACAATCTAGGTTAGCTTTTTAAACTTCCCAACCCTTTGTCCCTATCTCCAATCACTTTCTAGCCGAGAGAAAATCAGCCATTGTAGCTCCCTTCTTTTTGACCTTTTTTTCCCTTGATCGTGGTTGAGTCATCTAATAGGGCTAATTAAAATGGGAATCATCTAATTGATGTTAACCTGATGGACCCACCCAATATCAGTAATCACAGTGGGACCTATTTAATATTTTCAATTTTTATGTTATTCATGTAAGGGCCCTCTTTGCTAAGCACACTTTCTTGTGGGGCCCACTTGGGAACAGGACTGGGTAGGATTGAAAGATCTCAACCGCCCCCCCGCCCCGCCCCCCCCCCCCAGGTACTTGTGCATGGTGACAGAGTCTGAAATCACATCCAAAACTTGAAAAATCTGCAACTCATATTAGTACATAATATGAACCAATCACTGGTTGGAATCAATTTTAATTGATATAACGCTTATAATCTTATAGGATCTTTTTACTCTCTCCAATTGGAGTGGGCCCATCATGCCATTGATAAAAGATTCTAATATCACTAGAAAAACATGCCGTGCCAATATAATCATAATATCAAAATTTATAAAAATGATAAGTTCCTTTAAAATGAAATGTATAAGGTTATAGTCCGAGCAAGGGGGGAAAATGTCCGTAAGAATTTAATACGTAATATTATATATTTAAAAAAAAACAAACACACAAGCTCATGAAAATTGAAGATTAATGACCAAGAAAACTTAAAAACAAAGTCAAAACAAACAAATAATATAAACTATTAATAATATCCAATAAATTTTGAAAGCCATGTAGCAATGAAAATCCATAATCAACTCAATAACATAAGCAATTTAAAAGAATCAAACACCCATGATAAAAAAAAAAAACTTGAAAATGGAGCACAAAAGGGCAAAGACAAAAGAACCCACAAATACATGAAAAACCAACATAAAAAAAAACCCTAAAAACCCATCACAATTGAGAAATAATAACAAAATAAATACAAAATAAAATAATTTTTTTATTAAAAATGCCATAAAAATATATATAAATAAAGAACCATAGACAATACAATGATAAAAGAAATTTAGAAGAACCAAACCAACTTATGATAATCTAATATTCAAAAATGAAAATCTGAAGCCACAAAAGAAATGTGAAAAATCCATAAAACTATTTCACAAAAAAACTAAAAGGACCTAATGGAAGTAAAATAAATAATTAACTCATAATGATAGCAAAAAAAAAAAAGGAAAAAATACAACATAGAAATGAGAATTCACAGAAAATCCTATGATAAAAAGTGATTTAAAAGAAAAAGAAAAACCAAGGACAACCCAATACCCAAAAGTTGAAACAAAAAAGGAGAAAAAAATAAGAAACTCACAATCTACGAAAACCATACAAATAAGAACCATAAAAAATATTGCAAATCTATAGAAAAATTTTAAAATGATGATTATTTTGTAAAAATTATATTAAAATGAAGTAATTAAAATTTCTCAAATAAATTATGATGAACTCAAAAGTAAATGAATTAAAAAAGGTTTACCTCTCAAATTGAAACCTTTAATAATTGCCACAATTGTCTCAAGATGCTCATATTTTAAAATGGGTTGAACACTAATCTAAACTAAGCATGCAAATGAGACATGAGAGAGTACTAAAAAGAGATACAAAGAAACAAAAGAAATATTGAAGTTGCTCTAATCAAATACAATGAACTCAAATGTAAATGAATGGGAAAAATGAAAGTTCTCTTGTTGACATAGAGAAATAGAATTATATTGGAGAAAGTAGAAAATGATGATAATAAGAATGAGCTTAATTCTTTATATAGATGGACCAATATTATTGGAGATTCTTTGTACCATTAGTTCCGCATTCTTAAAAAAAAGTGTACAATCAAAATCAATGAATAAAAAAGAAACCAAGCAACCTAGAACCGAGAGTGGATTAAATAAAAAAGACTAAGGATTAAATAAACCAGATAACCCAAAACTCAGCATTTCACATTCTAAAAAAAATAAAATCATATAATCAGGACAAACAAAAATACTTGAAACTCTTTAGATTAGTTGCACTTGGAAGAAATAGGATGATTTTGGGAGTTTCTTAATAGACAAAAGGCATGATGGAGAGTCCAAAACACAGAAAAAACTTTATTAAGAAAACTCCAGTATTTTGTATTTTTTTATATTAGAGAATCAATTTGACCATGAAAATAACCTAGATTGAGTTGAAAATTTGGGATATCCCATAAATAGCAAAAATGTTTGTATTAATGATTGTAATTTTTAATAGATGGGGTCTATCTTAGTATTCCACTCCTTTTGCACCGCGATTTATAAAAGTTAAAGAAAAAAAATCAAAACTCCACCCTTTCTCCCTCAGCAAGCGTGTGTGATAGCACATAAGTTAAATAGAAGATTTTTCGCCTCCTCTTTAGCTCCACGCTGTTGTTGTGAGTTCATCTTTTTTCAATATTGTTGTCATTTGTTATTAATTATGAAACTTGTTATATTTTTTTTATCAACTCCATGTATTATACATTCATTTGGGTTTATTTTTATTGTAAAATGGTTATCATAGAAAACTAATTACCATATAGGAAACCATATAAAATAGTTATTTCAAAAGTTTGAACATCTATACTTCAAGTACAATGCATAAGTGTGAATATAATAACAATAGTATGTATAGGGGTCAATATTCAAAAAAAATATTTACTTTTATACACACCTCGTAAATAAATTCCAACTCCCAGTCAATATTCCAAAGCGGGGCTGGGTCCCTTCCTCGTTACCTAATTTTAAGTTTTTATTGATAACTATCAGGAAAAGGATTTTCTATGGTGTAGTGGCAGGGACGCCCCTTTTAAATCCAAATTGTCCTGAATTTGAGTCTTGGCACATACAATGATTAATTTTTACCACATCATTAAAAATACACAGGGCAGGTCGGGTCTAATGCGAGCTAAACGGGTTAACCCGACCCGAGACTTAATGGGTGCGGGTTGCAAGTTTGCAAATCAGTTTCAGATGCAGGTTGGTCATGGGTTAGTGGTCTAAAAAGTGTGCTCTACCTCTGGCCCGACCCGTTCGCTTCATTTTATATAATAGGATCTCATGATTTGCTATTAATGTACATAAACACATTGTTTTAATAAAATTATTTATTAATTAAGGCATGGCCTTAGCATGGGCCTGTTTTGCCCGTATCTATTAAAGTTCTTTCACTGCACATTTCAATCTATTGTACATGTCACTATAATTAAAACAAAATTTTGATAAATAATATACTCATCAAGGGGCATTTAAAATTAGTAGCTTAGATCAAGATAAAAAAATGCGGGCCCACTTAGGTTAAAATTAGGCAATAGAATGAAGAATTGAAGATGTAATCTATAGTGCTAAACTCAAGACGGCACAGTAGTAATAAGGGTGTCCCATCTCACACTCGGATTTATCCTGACAACTAATAGTCTTACAAAGTTTGCGCCACTCACCCAACTAGGGGGAAAAAACAGAGAGCAATTGGTCATAATTGTCCACCTATTTCTCATGGATAGTGGATAGTATTACTCATTATAAAAAATGGGGTCCAGATCCTCTATTGCAGCTATTATACTGAAACTATGTAACAAGTACCTAGAACTCCAATGTGCGAGGCATATATAACGATAATTCGGATAGAATGAAATGAATCCTATCCCATTTATATCTAGATCCTTTTTACTCCCATTTCAAGAGGAGTGGGACCCACCATTAGTCCGGTTGCGCACATGATTGGACACTAGGGGCGGACTCATGCATATGGGTCTCGGCCTCTCAGGGTTTGACCCCCACCAACCTGAGAAAAACAGCCCAAAGGGTTATAAGGCCGATCTGACTCTGCCCTACTTAAAAAAGCCCATAGTCCCCCATTCCTCCCCTTCAAAAGGACTCTATCTTGGTCTCTCTCGGTCTTTCTCCCTCTCTCAATTCTCACCTCAAACAATCCCCAAATTGGCAGAAGTCCTCAAATCGGTCTCCAATCTCCAGCATAGACGTCGGCACATTGCAGTCCCTCTCTCCGGCATGTATTCCTCTCAAGCTCTCCCTATCTCTCGATACCCCCTCTCTCCTAGTACCCTCCTCTCTCTCGGTCTCTCTCCGTCTATCTTTGTGCATTACGGTTCCTCTTTGATGCGTGATTGATCAATGCATATTTTGTTCTACTATGCATCTTTTTTCGTCAATGGACCGTTAGGATTGTGTTATTTGGGATATTTATTTGTTTGTCTAATCAATAGTGAGACTAGAAAAACATGCCTATGCCAATATAATCATAATATTAAAACTTATAAAAAGAAACTTTATGATCAGTTTCTTTAAAATTAAATGCAAAAGGTTTTAGTCTGAGAGAGAGGAAATAAAAAGTCCATAAGAATTCAATACCTAATACCATATAATTTAAAAAAAGCCCTTGAAAATTGAAGATTAATGATCAAGAAAACTAAAAAAACAAAATCAAAACAAACAAACAATATAAACTATGAATAAAATCCAATGAAATTTAAAAGATACATAGAAATAAAACATAGAAATGAAAATTCATAATCAACTCAATAACATAAGCAATTTAAAAGAATCAAACACTCATGAGAAAAAAAAAAACGCAAAAATGGAGCACAAAAGGGCAAAGACAAAAGAACCCACAAATTCATGAAAAACCATGATAAAGAAAAAAAAACTAAAAACCCATCACAAGTGAGAAATTATAATAAAAGAAATACAAAATAAAACAAAATAAATTTTATTAAAAAGGCTATAAAAATATTTATAAATAAAGATCTATAGACAATACAATATTAAAATAAATTTAGAAGAACCAAACCAACTTATGATAATCTTATACTCAAAAATGAAAATCTGAAGCTACAAAAAAAATAAGAAAAATCCATAAAAATATTTCACAAAGAGACCTTAGAGAACCCAATGGAAGTAAAATAAATAATTAACTTATGATGATAACCATTAAAAAAATACAACAAAAAAAATGAGAATTTACAGAAAATCCCATGATAAAAAGTTATTTGAAAGGAAAAAAAAAAAGCAAGGAGAACCCAATACCCAAAAGTTGAAAAAAAAAGGGGAGAAAAAGAAACAGTCTATGAAAACCATACAAATACAAACCATAAATATATTTCAAATCTATAGAAATTTTAAAATGATGATTCTTTTGTATAAATCATATTAAAATAACATAAGTAAAATTGCTCAAATGAAACATGATGAACTCAAAAGTAAATGAATTAAAAAAGGTTTACCTCTCAAATTGAAACGTTTAATAACTACACCAATTGTCTCAAGATGCTCACATTTTAAAATGAGTTGAACACTCATATAAACTAAGCACGCAAATGAGACCTGAGACGGTACTAAAAGGAGACACAAAGAAACAAAAAGTTTATTTAAGTTGCTATAATAAAATACAATGAACTTAAAAGTAAATGAATGGAAAAAATGAAAGTTCTCTTGTTGACATAGAGAAATAGAATTATATTGGAGAAAGTAGAAAATAATGATAATAAGAATGAGCTAATTGGAGATTCTTTTTACTATTAGTTCCGCATTCTTAAAAATAGTGTACAATCAAAATCAAAAGATAAAAAAAATTCCAGACAACCGAGAACCGAGAGTGGATTAAGTAAAAAAGACTAAGGATTAAATAAACCAGACAACCTAGAAATCATCATTTAACATTCTGAAAAAAAAAGAAAAAAAAATCATATAATCAGAACAAAAAAAAATACTTGAAATTCCTTAGATTAGTGGCACTTAGACGCTATGACCCATTAACACTCAAATGCTATTGCCTTGATAGAAATATGATTATATTGGGAGTTTCTTAATAGACAAAAGGCATGATGGAGAGTCCAAATCACAGAAAAAACTTTATTTGGAAAACTCCAGTATTTTGTATTTCTTTATCAGGGAATCAATTTGATCTTGGAAATAACCCAGAATGATGTGAAAATTTAAGGTATCCAATAAATAGCAAGGATGTTTGTCTTAATGATTGTGATTTTTAATAGATAGGGTCTATAGTAGTATTCCACTCCATTTACATCGCGATTTATAAAAGTTAAAGCCACATATACAAAAAAGAAAAAAACCAAACTCCACCATTTCTCCATCGACGAGCGTGCATGGTAGCATATCAATTACGTGGAAAGTTTCTCGCCTCCTCTTTAGCTCCATGCTGTTGTCGCGAATTTTTCTTTTTTCAATAATATTAACATTTTCTCATTAATTATGAAACTTATTATTTTTGTTGATCAATTCCACATGTTATATATTCATTTGAGTTTAGTTTTATTGTAAAATGGTTGTCATAGAAAATTAATGACTACATAGGAAATCATATAAAGTAGTTATTTCAAAAGTTTGATCACCTATGCTTAAAGTACAATGTATAAGAATGAAAATAATAACAACAATATTTATAGGGGTCAATATTCTAAAAATATAGTTATTTTTATAAATACCTCATAGATAAAAGTTCAACTCCCTGTCAATATTCCAAAGTGGGGCTGGGTCCCTTGTTCATTAACTAATTTTAAGTTTTTGTTGATAACTATTAACAAAAAGATGCTCTATGGTGTAGTGGTAGGGTTAGCCCTGTAAAATTCATATTGTCTAGAGTTTCAGTCTCAGCGCATACCATGATTAATTTTTACCATTTGCTTGGTCATGATATGGTTAGAGTTTTCTATATTTTTTATTAATGGATTTGGTAATGTGATCGGTCATGGTTAGAATAGATGGGGCAGTGTAGAAATCAGAAATGAGGTTGGGAAGGTACCCTTTTTTCCCTCTAGTTGGATGTCAATAATAAGATGAAGAAGAAGAAACAAAGAAAGGAAAAAGGGGAAAAAAGGAAAGAAAGAAAGCAATTTAAATGTTAATGGATGCACGTTAGTGATGGTCTAAACATTGATAAATGAGAATAATAGTAAAAATGTTTGTGTAACCATATTATCTGCTGAAAAGCAGGGTTCTTAGCGCCTATCAGAAACCAAAAGGAAAGCAATTTGGTGTTTACCAATCTAGGGATAGTACACATATTATATCACTTTGTTGTGGATTTTTAAATGAAAAGTAACCAAAGAGGGGTACAGACGAAATCAAAAAATTTTAAAACTCTTTGGATGATTAATTTCATAATGGTGTTTGCACCTTATGGAAAAAAGGTATGGCCACACCAAATGTATGACAATATGCCCTTGGACTACGAGTCCATGGAGAAAGTACATTGATGTATTCCTCTTGAAGAGGATTTCAAACCCTTACACAGATGTGTCCTAAGTGTGATGGAATTCTCCACTATTCTCAAGCCCAGAAAAAGACTCATTTCAAATTGAAGATTTTGATTTTCAAATTGTGGGTTTTTTCTATAAAACTCATCATCCTTTCATTTTTCTTTTATGTATTTCGTGTTTTGATGTTGAAGTTGACTGGGTTTTCTCTACTTTAAATGACTCTCAATCACATGTATCTCAGGTGGGTTGTTTTTCGTGGCCCTTTTCCTTCTCTAGGCAGCTTGCCAAGATAAACTTTGAGACATTTTTCAATTAACCAATTGCAGTTCCCCTCAAATGAAAATCATGGGTCCGCCGTTGACCAGATATTTCCTATATTTATTGTCATTCCCATTGGCGGACCTACATGCCCCCCACCAAAAAAAATATAGAAAAAATACTCATTGGCGGACCTACATGCCCTAAAGGAACCGTGGCCTAGCCCCCAATTAAAATAATCCATAGCCCCAACCTCCCTTTCCCCAACTCAAAGAAGAAAAAAAATCCCCTTTTTTGGTATCTCTTTCAATCTCTCAAAAATCCCCAAATCTGCAAACCCTACGTCCATCCCCGGCATTGGTGCACCCCCGCTATTCTTCTATCCTGCAACTACTCTTCCTCTCTCTCACTCCATCTCTCTCTTAATCTACCTATCCCTCTCTCTCTCTCTCTCTCTCTCTCTCAATGGCTCTATCTATCGGCTTTTTTCCCCTTTTCGAATGGGGCTTAAATACTATCTTCAACTAGTGGATTTACACGGATCTATACAAATCAACCTTAACCCTAACAAGGAGAATCATCCCCATATCGAGCTTATAGTTTGAAAACCCAATTTTTGTATTTTTTAAGTATAAGAATATGTTTGGTTTTGATAAAAAGGTGTATTTAATAATAATAAAAAAGCATAAGATCCATATAGTTATGAAACATTTTGGACTTAGCTGTGAGAGTTTTCTTTATTTTGTAAGCTAACATGAATGAGATTACAATCATGTATTTGATCCCCTCAATGTAAAGTCATAGGATTGCAATTATAGAATTAGTTTAAAATCGTAATTTGGAATTAGGGATCATTGAGCACTTTGTTATGCTAATTTTCACATGTCAAGAATAAATAAATGCATTCAGTGGTTTAAATGTATTTGGATGCATTTCACAAATTCTCAAAACCCATTAAAATCTAAAAGATATGAAAATAAGTGTATTGATGATTATCGTTAATTTAAGAATGTTCATGATTTGGATTAAAAAATTGTGACATGTGTATTCTTAGATTGGATATATATATATATATATATTCACAAATTGCTCAAAATCTACAATCTTTTTGTCCACTTGGAATATCGGTTTTGAAAAAGAAACTCAAAATAGTAGTACAAAATGTTGGTTGATGTAATTAAATATGTTTTAAAATGCAATACATTTTCTCTTTTGCCAAAGTTAATCTCAAGAAAGATCAACAAATCAATGATTGATTTTTTTTCTAAGTAATTATTTTAAACCCCTCTCAAAAGGAAATCCTGAGTCCCCCACATTATATATATTAAAGCAGTAGGCTTTTCGTGAGGGAGCGACACGTGACGCATTCTCAAACTTTTTGCAATGCTACATTCCCGAATTACCCTTCTAATCTAATCTCATGAAACTAACTCAAATACTCCAATACTCCATCACTTAAAGTTTAGGTTTTTTTACTTTGAAAATTTCTTCCTCACCAATGATTCTCTTATCTTAAGTTCATATTAAATCTCTTCAACTCTATCCATCCTCTCTTATCTATTCTCTCTTTGTTACATAAAAAAACAAACCTAGCAATCTTTTGATTGCAGGCCTACTCTCGCCATGTCTCTATGTTTATGTGGGGCTCGTTTCAATGATTCCTTCACAACAAACATTGCTTAGATTACCATGTTTGCACCCAATTAGGAAAATTCCAAACAAATCAAGATAAATAGTCCACTTAAAATTCTCATAACCTAACGGTCAATAACAAATTCATGATCCACTAATAAAAATTTCAAGATGATCAAAACTAATTGACCAATCCTTTATGCCATATGAAGCCCATAAAAATCATTTAATTAAAACTAAGGGCTTCATGACTATGAAAGATTGGTGAAACCCATCTTTTAATTAGTTTTGGGTCATCTTTAAAATTCGAACCCCGCTTTATATTTCTAAGATTATTATATTTTTTCTACCAAGCTTATGGGGGTTGGACCCTAGCCCTCAGGTGAGATGAGGGAGCTCAATGCGACCTTAGCTGGGGTGAGGGAAACCTTGGGGACATATTCATGGTGGTTTCCATTAAGAAATTTCACGAATATGTCAAATAAATCTTAGAAGATATGTCATAAATATCTTCTAAGACTTATTTGACATATTTATGGCATTTCTCAATGGTCCACTTATAAATAGTTCAAACCAATTAAAGCTAATAGAACCATCTTTTATGTGGCTTGTGCTTCCCCAGAAGTCTTTTAACCAAAATTAAGTGTCTTATGGTGGTAAAAGTTGATGGGACCCATTTACTAATATGGTATTATGCCGCTTTTAGATTTTTTTTATCAAAAGGTGATATGTTCCTATTAAATCTCATATTAATATATATTTTTATTTTCATTTAAGCTTTTAGTGAAATTAATTTATATTCTATTCAGTGACATTTTGGTAGCACGGGTCCAACCACATCTCACCATTAACTTTTAATG
Source organism: Persea americana (assembly GCA_029852735.1). NCBI lineage: Eukaryota > Viridiplantae > Streptophyta > Magnoliopsida > Laurales > Lauraceae > Persea > Persea americana. Next base: position 20,122,515 of record CM056811.1, read on the forward strand.
CATAAGATTGTGTTAATCACGTCATTCATCACATGGTCATTCTAATGATGGGGCTCACATTTTGAAATTAACTAATTACATATTTTCATCTTTTACTTTATACTTATTTTTAAATCTTATTTATTTTGCTTCAAGAGAAAAATTCTGAATTTAACCACTTATACTTCGGCCTTAACATGAGGTTCGTCTGTTACAACATAATAGCTATCACATGATTATCATGATGATAAAGGCTGGCCCACTAGAGTTGCTACATGGATTGAGACTTATACTAATTATGTGATAAGGTTGGCCCACTAGAGTTGGTATATGGATTGAGATTTATACTAATTATGTGATAAGGTTGGCCCACTAGAGTTGGTATATGGATTGAGATTTATACTAATTATGTGATAAGGCTGGCTCCCTAGAGTTGGTATATGGATTGAGACTTATACTAATTGTGTGATAATATAATGCCCATAAGACCATTCGTAAAATTTCAAATATAAGTTCTTTTACTTTTTTCTTATTAATATTTTGAAAGATCAATCTGTGTGGCCCATTGCAGAAGCCAATTGATTTCACAATCCACATTTAATATTGAAATTGACACTCAATTTGTGCCCAAGCACAAATATAATAAAATCAAGGTATTGAAACCTCTACTCTTTACTTCACCTTCCCCTCGGAATTACCCTTCTAAAATTAATCATTCCCTAATTAGTTTCAAAAATCCGTATAATCTCTCTCTCATTAGCGACATAATCCTTTCAATCTCTCTCCCTTAGTCATTCAATTTTGAATTGTCTATTGCATACTCTCATTAACCCATCAATGGACCACCCCTAAAACCTACTCTATCTCACACCTAAATCTCTTTGTTGGCTTTACGATTGCTTTTGGAAGAAAGAACCATGGATTATGTGAGGTAGTGATTTAATCTCTCTAAATCTTTTCTATTTTTAAAAAAATTTCTTTATAACATCGATTGATAAGCACCAATGTTTTTCTGTCAAAATGACTATTTTTTTTATGAGAACCATCATATTCTCATCATATTATCATATAAAAAACATGTTTACTTGGCTTTATTTATTACTATTTTTAACATTATAATTTATACTTCAATTTTAAAAAATATAAAACTTCATTTAAAATTTTCCAATAATCAAAATTTTAAATCCCTCATCGTATCTTCTACTTCAACTCCATCCCTATTATTATTATATGATAACTTGGGTTAGAGCATTATATCATTATGTGCCCACGAATCAATCCAAAATCTTTATCTTTTCCTTACTACCTCCTCTCTAAATCTTTTTGTATTGGCAATTCAATATTTAACTTTTTGTTTATGTGTTCTTTGATATGCACGGATTTTACTTTTATATTGGACTATATGTTTTTTCTCTTGATCACACTAGCATTGTAAAAAGTTGTAATATAAATCTATCAAGAAAAAAAGTTGTAATATAAATTATTGTTGATATTACCATATTAGTATTTTAAATTAACTTTTACTTAATATTACTGTTAATATTAAGATTAAAATTAAAATAATATTAGATTTTGTAGTTAAATATACTAATTGAATTTTATGTCATAGTTTTAGTATTATTATCTTAGATTTTAAAATACAGTAATTTTGGTAATGATTGGTATGTTCTCCATCATTAGTTTGACTTTAATTAAATTAATGTCTTAACCTAAATTTGTATAGCTTAATGTTGTTGATTTTTTTTAATTTTATTTCCGGCCACTAGGCCAGTAAGTTTAGGATAAAATTTTGTAAGCTTTATGCTTGTGGGGGCCATCTTTGGTTCATTCAAATGGACCAAACACATGACTCTCCTCAATTGCACAAGATGCCCCATACATATATATATATATATATATATTAAAGTGAATTGGTTGGCGAGCCACACGTGGCACAAAAAGCACTAGACCGTAGGCGCAACCCCGTCCGTCCTTATATAAAAGCCCCTCCCCATCTATCAAGGGTTCTACTGCAAAACCCTAAAACCCTCTTTGGACCCTCCCACGCAGTTGCAGAAACCGTAGTAGTAGTAATAGAAGAAGAAGAAGAAGAAGGAGAAAGGAGATGGAAGATGATACGAACAGGCTCTTCAGGATCCGCAGGACAGTGATGCAGATGCTCAACGATCGAGGCTATCTCGTTGGCGATCACGAACTCACCATGACCAGATCTCAGTTCATCGACAAGTTCGGAGAGAACGTCAAGAGAGAAGATCTCGTCATCAACAAATCCAAACGTAGTGACAGCTCTGACCAGGTAATCGATTATCTTCTTCTCTCTCTCTCTCTCTCTCTCTCTCTGGTTTTTTTTCCCTTTCTCCTGATGGCGACCGTTGTTCTTGTAGCAAATACCGTGGATGTGCTATTGATGGAAAATCGTAGCTTTTGGATGGTTACAACGTTTGATTCTTTCATTTTGTTTGTATTTTGAATGTAGACCGTTGATTTGGCGTTAGAGATGGTTTTAACCATTTTATTGGTGTGGATTTCATATGTAGACTCATTCTTCTTCTTGAAAGCTGCTGGAAAATGGTTGTAGAAAAAAGGGAGGGGAGGGAAAATTTGTGGGGGAAGGAAAAGGGAGGGGAGGGGAGGGGAGGGGGAGGTAAAATTAATTTTTCCTCCTTTTGTTTGGATAGAAAAAATGAGTGGAAATAAAAGTGGAAAAGTAGCGTTTTCTTTGTTTTTGAGGTAGAGAGAAAATTACCAATTTACCCTTATTTTGTGAAAAATGAAAAGGTGATAACGGCATTTTAGTAAAATTCCCTCCGCTCCCCTCTTCCCACCTTCCCCCATTTTTTTTGAAAAATTTTAAGGTGGGCCCACAAGCATTTTACTCCCATTTTCCCTCCCCCCCGCGTTTCCCTCCTTCCTTCCCAAACACCATCAACTTCCACTTTTCCTCCATTTCCCCCCCTTTTCACCCCCCGTCTCCCTCCCTCATTCCCAAACACCATCAACTTCCACTTTTCCTCCATTTCCCGCCTTTTCAAAACCACCCCCCCCCCCCCCCCCCCCCCCCCCCAACTTTCCCTCCTTCCCAAACAGAGGGTGTATGTTGGGTATCGCTTCTTCTTCTTCCCCTCAAGCGATACATCTCTTAAAGAAGCGTCCCTTATTTAAGTCTTATATATAACGTCTCCTTTGTCATTGAGGTCCGCTTTTGTTTTTCTTCAGCAAATGCCGTTTGTCTGTCAGTGATACATATACACAATCTCTCTTCATTGTCTCTTTTGTTGTAAATTACAACTTGTAATCAAAGAAAGGCACCGCCCCATTGCAATGCAACAGAAGATAGGAGACACATCATCCCTCTTTCTCAAACAACTTTCTTTGTAGCAAGAATAATGCTTTTCTGAATTCATATAATATCCTTTTTGTTTGTCTTCCCGTTCCAATAATGTTTTTCTCTTCTCTCTCTTTCCTCTTACAAGTCTATGTTAACCATGAAGGTAAAATTTCCTGGTTCGAAATTAGGGGGAGAGGTTCTGGATTTCATACTCATGAAGATTAAACTTTCCCCTTTTTTCTATGATATTTGCTACCTATTCCAATTAATTTTGCACCATCAGATTCTTGTGGGTTAAATCTGAAATGAATGCAAATGAGTTCTGTTCATTATCAATGACTTTTATCTCAAATAAGTATTTCTGTGCTGCTATATATATATATTTATACATTCAGACAAGAACCTGGCTCACATTGTTTTCCCCTATAGATGGATTTGCATCTTTTAGGCATTCTTTAATTTTGGGTACTGTGGGAATTTGTTGTATTCCGTGTTTCTCATGTTTGATTTTATGCTTATGAAGGTCTCTTTTGTTTTTAAATAATTGGCTTCTTTTTCTCTCCTGTATTTCCTTTTTATCATTTGTTGTTACATTTGCAAAATCAGGAAATCTGATTATGTAGATAGAGTGCTATTTTCATATAATTTTTGCAAAAGAAATCAATGAGGAACTCTTATGGGATCAGTCCTTTCAGAGGTTTGGGTTTCTTCAAAATAACTCATTATCTTTCTTTATCTTGCACTGTTCAATTAATGCATTTTGATTTGGCCATTCAAAGCTGTTTGATAAATCCCCTTGTATGGACCCCATGTGGAAGAGGATCTACAGAAGCTTTCATGGCATGCCTGTGAATGACATATTTCCCCAGCATTTTATTTCCATATGATCTCATTTTTTGTGGAAAAAATAAAATTGAACACCTCATTCTTCTTTTTTCAGTTTCTATTGTGTTTCATGGCATGAATTAATGTATTTCAACCTCTTAATAAAGTCTGAAAGCGTTGTCTCCCTATTGATAATTATTCATTAGCTCTAATTAACTATTCATACCATGCATCGCATGGGCTTTCATGCTAGTATGAATATATGATTGTTCATACTTGTTACAGTATATAAGCATATGCATATATATATATGTATATATATATATAGAGAGAGAGAGAGAGATTGTAAATGCAATGCAATTAATAAAGAAGGATGAGATGGTCCCTGATGTTAAAGGATTGTGCAACAGACTGTAGAAAGATGGTAGAACTTGGAAAGTGATTTCTCATGGAAATAATTGCATCTTCTTTCAACAAGATGAGATTACTTGATTAAAGTCTCTATTTCTCCTTTTTATCTTGTATTAGAAAGCACATTCCGTAGTTCGTCGCTCAACATAAAATAATCTTTGGAACTACTTTGTGAGAGAAGCAGATGATGTTGAAATACCATCCTGTGCTCTATGACCCCTCGAATGGGGTTTGTGAATTGTGATATGGTTTTGATTTTACATTAACTTATGTTTATAGTGGCCTGTTTCCACCTTCTATTCTGCATTTGTTTTATGTTTACAATAAGCTGATGCTTTGGATTATACATTGCACAAAGATGAATATATGAAAGGGTGCTTTTTTTCAGCTTGCTTTGATGCCCTTAGTCCTTGATTTTGTAGTCTTGATTTTGTAGTCTTGGATTTGACCTTCACTAATGAGTATCAATGGTATAAAGCTAATAACTTTAATGACATTGGCTGGGTTTGTCCTGTTTTTTCTTTTTGTGCACAATAAGCCGATGCTCTGGAATATACATGAAAATGAAGGTAGCATGGTAGGGTGCACATAGATTAATCTACGAGAGGGTCTTCATGTCTGCTTGCTTTGATGCCCTCAGGCCTTGATGTTGCGGGCCTGGATCTGACCCATACTCATTTCAGTATCCATGAAAATAAAGGATGATTTTTTTTTCTATTGGCTTCATGGCCGCCCGCGCCCCAACACCCCCCCCCCCCCCCCCCCCCCCCGCACACACACACACTCTTGTGTCTTGGGTAATGCTTTGGATTATACATGAAAAATGTGATGGTGCATGGTAAGGTGCAGAGAGATTAATCTATGGAGTGGTTTTCATTCATGTCTGCTTTATTGGATGACCTCAGACCTTGAATTTTTGGGCCTGGATTTAATCCACACTCATTTTAGTATCGATGAGTATAAATCATGGTTCTTTGAACTTTCATTGCACTGTATGTGTGTACAAGCATGGCTCTTTTTCCCCTTCTTATTTCACATTTAAGGTTTTCCCCCCTCTTTCTGATGAACAATAAGCCATGCTATATCTTAAACATGCAAAATGAATGTAGCATGGTAAGGTGTGCAGAAACTAAGCTACAGAAGGGTTTTCACGTGTGCTTGCCTTGATGCCCTTGGGCCTTGATTGTGGGCCTAAATTCTACCTTCGCTCATGTCAGTATCCAAGACTACGAAGCATGGCCCTTTTAAACTTTAATGACATTGACAGTGTAAGAGCATGGCTGTTTTTATTTTATTTTATGTCTGAGCCTTGGTTTTGTGTTCTGTGCACAATAAGCCGATGCTTTGGATTATACATGCAAATGAAGGTAGCATGGTATGGTGCACAGAGATTAATCTATAAAAGGGTCCTCATCTCTGCTCGCATTGATGCCTTTGGGCCTTGATTTTGTGGGCCTGGATTTGACCTACACACATCTTTTATGAGTATAAAGCATGGTCTGTTTGAATTTTCATTACATTCACTCTGGGTACAGGCACGACTCTTTTCCCCTCTCCATTCACTTTTGAGTTCTTTTTTATTTTATTTTTTACACTGAGCCAACACAAGATAATACATGCAAATGGTGGTGGCGTGGTTAGGTGCACAAAAAGGCTTCTCATTTCTGCTTACTTTGTTACCCTGGGGCCACGACCTTGCCTACAACATCTAGATACCCAACCAAAAAAAAAAAGAAAAAAAAGAAGGCTACATGTGGTTTTATATGTAACACTTCATTTTATTTGTGGGAGATTTGTGTTCTTTCTGCATGCATCGTGTGTCAGTTCCACATTTGTCTCATATCTGAGAATCATAAGGTTTTGGCTCTGTATTCTTACTAATATTAGTATCCAAGAGTGTAAAGCTATAGAATGTTCCTTGTGAACTTTCCTGACATTGGCTCTGTACAAGCATGGCTCCTTTTCTCCCTTTTATTTCACATCTGAGTTTTGTTTTTGTTTTCCGTGGATAGCTGATGCCTATGATTATATAGGTGGAAATGAAATGAACATAGTAAGGTGCATAGATAGAAGGTTCTCCACGCCCCTTCATTTTGTTGCCCCTCTGCTTTGACTTTGTGGGCCTGTATTTGACCCACTTTGTCAGTATCCATGAGCATAAAGCATGGTTGCTCTAAATTTTAGCGACATTTCTTTTGTGTATGAACATGGCTTCTTTTTCTATTTTATTTCACATCTTAGTTTTGTTTTTATGTTGCGTGTACAATAAGTCAATGTTCTGGATTATACATGCAAATAAAGTTAGCATGGTAAGGTGAGCATGGATTTCTTTTTCTGTTTTATTTCCTGCCTGAGTTTTGTTTTTTAATGTTCTGTGTATGATAAGCCGATGCTCTGGATTATACATGAGAATGAAGATAGCATGGTAAGGTGCACAGAGATCAATCTCCAAAAGGGTCCTCATGTCTGCTCACTTTGATGCCTTTGGGCCTTGATTTTGTGGGCCTGGTTTGACCTACAGTTGTACCATTACCTATGATCATAATAAAGCATGGTCCTTTTGACCTTTCATGGCATTGCCTTTTGTGCACAAGCATGGCTCTTTTTTCCCTTTCCTCTCACTTTTTGTTTTTGTTTTTGTTTTCTTTTTCTTGTGTACAATAAGCTGATGCACAAAATTATACATTCAAAATGAAGGTTGCATGGTAAGGTGCACGAAGATTAATCTATAAAAGTGTTTCTTTTGTCTGCTTGAGTTGGTGCCCTCAGGCATCGATTCCTCCTATCATACTCCTGCTATTCAAAGTTTGGAAAGATATCTTGCTGTATTGTATCCAACACTTAACTTTCTATATGTTAAACCTGTACTTGCTGTGTTGGGAAGATATTGTGTTGTGTCTTATCCAATACTTCATTTTCTAGATGGAAAACCTATCCTTGCCGTGCCTTTTGCAAGTCACGCCCGTGTCTGTCTCATATCTGGGTATGATAGGATTGTGTGCTTGGATTTGATCACTCTCATATCATTATCAATGCGTGTAAAGCTAAATTATGGCCTTTTTCAAAGTTTATGACATTTCCTGTTTGTAAAATTGGTGTCCTTGCTGTATCCATGCTGTGTCACTCCTGTGCCCATCCCTTATTTGGGCGTCATAGGATTTTGTGTGCCTGGATTTGATCCATTCTCATACCAGTATATCTATAAGTATAAATTAAGCTAAAAGCATGGCCTTTTAAACTTAATTGCATTGCTAGGTGTATCAGCATGGCTTTTCTTCCCACTCTATTTCAATTTTGAGTTTTGTTTTTGCGTTCTGTGTACAATAAGCCGATGCTCTGGATTATACATACATGCAAATGAAGGTAGCATGGTAAGGTGCACAGAGATTAATCTATCAAGGGGTTCTCATGTCTGCTCGCTCTGATGCCCTAGGGCCTTGATTTCGCGGGCCTGGATTTGACCCACACTCATATCGTATCAGTTCCATGATTATAAACCATGTTTGTTTTCCCTTTTATTTCACATTTATGTTTTTCTTTTATTTCTTTCAACAAGCCAATGCTCTAGATTATTTCATCCAAATGAAGTTAATGTATAAAAGGGTCCTCACATCTGCTCTCTTTGATGCCCTCAATCCCTGATTCTGTGGGCTTGGAGCTGACCCATGCTCGTATCCGTGTTGATGAGCATAGTTCTCAAAATCATTTTGTTTACATTACGCATCGTGCCACATCTGTAGAAAAATGTTCTGTATTGATCATGTGAATCACAATAAAAAAATGTAACGATTTAGAAATGAATCCTATAATGACATCATTCATAGGAACTCTACGATTTGTATCTAGTTGAATATTATTAGGTCAGAACCGAGACATACAGACATATTTTTCATTTTTATTTACTTTAATTCCTTACAAAGGTCTTGTAAGCCCTTTTTCATAATTTATTATATTTTTTTGACTTGATAGAGAATTTTCGGAGAGAAAATATGGGTCTTGTGCTTTTTAAGGCCTAAAACTAGGGGGAAATAATATCAACATTACTTTCTTATTGTTTGTTGGATTCAGTGGTGCTTTTTCTACATAACCTATCAAAATAGGACCTGTAGAGATATTTTGCATTTGGTTTGATCTCCATAAGAGGAAAATTATTTTTATTAATTTTTTGTAGAAAATCTAAAGTGTTCATTTCTTGTTATACTTATAATTGATGATGAGTACATGTATTGGGTCTATATGTTATATATGTTAATATAAGGATGATTTTCTCCTCCACTCTATGGTCTATTTGGGTCGGTGCTGGTCGTCACATGGGAGCACATGAAATTAAGATGGGCTCCCTTCTTATCTTGAACACATTGACACACAAGTATTATTCGTATGATACACCATTAATACTCTTTTATCAACGTGTTGTTTGTCACCATATTGATGGTGTGGGTGGTTTTTGCATATTGTTTATCTTATTTTTTATATTTTGAATTATGTCCACTTTGGCAACTTAAGACCTTGGTAATAACTAATAATCCATTGCTTCAAGTTATTCAATATGCAAATGGATAGATAAGGTGCCAATAGACTGATCTCTAATGCCAAAACATTTTAGAGTTTATCTGATTCATTGTTACTAACTTAATTGAAACATCTTAAAACCTTGATGATAAGCCATTGTACTGAGTTATTCTATTTGAAAATGGAGTCAGATAAGGTGCCAAGAGACTGATCTCTAATGACTCATCATCTTTAGTGCTTTATGCCCAGGGCCTTAATTTCCATGGTTCTAGATTATGATTTTATGCACAGCTATTTGCAAGCATGATTCATAATGACAATGACCCTTCTAAAACATAGTAGAGAGAAAAATATTATGTGCTTGTAAGCTTCCGTTGTGGATTTTATATGAAGGACAATTTTTTGATATATCATTCTATATGTAAGTAAATTTTCCTTAAGTTAAAATAATTATCATTATTGATATATTGATGAAAATGTTATATGCCAGTTTTTCTGATAAATGAATTAGAATTATACATGTTTAGTATCCTTTTGAGACATTGGAATTTGACTCATGGATTCTTGCATACTTTGGCTTGTTTGGCTCTTTTCACCATTGTTATGCAACATAAATTTTTATTACCATTTGTTTTCTGATCTGCAATTCTTGATCGCCATTATTTTTCTTAACAATCTTCGATGGAAAATGTGACACTATATATATATATGTTTGACATAGTTATTAATATCCATGAAACTTCTTTTGTTTAATTTTTCATAACGTCCAGAGTTTGTTTCATATGTATTTTTTTTTTTTTGGACCAGATATTTGTTTTCTTTCCTGAAGAAGCAAAGGTCGGGGTAAAGACGATGAAGACTTACACCAATCGCATGAAATCAGAAAACGTGTCCAGAGCAATATTAGTTGTTCAACAGAATCTCACTCCTTTTGCAAAAACATGCATAAGTGAAATTTCAGGAAGATTTCATTTGGAAGTTTTCCAGGTGAGCTCCTTGTCATCCTGTTGTGAATTCTAAAATTTATATTGTCAAAGCTGTAACCAATAATTAAATGATTACATACAATCATCAGAAATCCTGTTATAACCTAACCATAAATCTTGGGCTTGCCTGCTTATTAGGTGTTTGAAATTAGTTCTGAAACAGGACATTTTTTATCCATTAATTCTACTAATGCTCAACTAACAAACTTTTTTGAAGCAAAATCATTGCCGCCATTCTTTACAGTGATTAAGCAAACACTCATTGCATTTAGTCCAGGCATCATGAGTTTAAGTTTGAGAGAAGGGAGTATTTTCTTTTGTGGGGTACCGCAGACTGCAGTACTATGCTGTATTTTATGTTTTTTCTACATTCACATTTTACTTCTAACATACCAAATAATTATTGTGTATAGCCATGAGGTTCTTATTTTGTATCTTAGGAGGCTTATTCATACACTACACACTGGAATAGATATGTGACTGTCTGACAAAGGTCCATTCATATTGTTTAGTTTCTTGATGAAGATTCAAATTTCATTTTATGAGACCTATAAACAGGTTTTAACCATTTGAAAGTAAGAAAAAGAAATGTATATACAAGTTCCTATATAGTGATGCATTTGTAACATGTTATCACCGAATAGTCATGCTCCTATTTCAGTTTCATGTTTCCTGTTGTCGGAAGTCCATTATTTAATGTATTTCTATTAGTATTATTACTTATCAACGTTAAAAGGGTTGATAGAAATGTAAACCATTATAATTTTCATTAATTTCAAATATTTTAAATAAGAAAAATCATACTTGATAAAAATCTTAATATGAAGCTCATGTTATGGGTGAAGCAGCTGTCCGTAGTGTGTCCTGGATTTCAAAGAGTGCATATCCCCATCCCATGTCTGTACGCATGTATTCTAACCGTGGCATCATAATTTGTCATCTTGAATATTTTCCTTTGTAATCAAATTCTTCAGGTGACACTGTCATCATGTTACTTTTCAATATATTAATAGTTGATAGAAGATGGATTATGAGTTAGGAAGCACGGACACCTCTCTAGAGCCGTCGTGTTTGTGTCCGACACGTGTCGGACACGGAGACGTTCGGACACGTGTCGGACACGCCAAAAAGAGTATCTTATTTATTTTTTAATATTTTGTATTTCGGACATGCTGGGGACACGTGGGGACACGTCAGGGACACGCCGGCATCTTTTAATTGCAAAACAAAAAACGAAAAGGGGGCTGTTTGTAAAAACTTATCAGTTAAGAGGAAAAGGGCTCCAGCCCTCTTTTAATTCGTCCAGCAGGGGGCTCTTTGTAAAAACTTAAAACTTAGGAAAAGGGCTCCAGGCCTCTTTTATTTTGTCCAGCCCCAGCCCAGCTCCAGAAGAAAAACCCAAACGAAAGAAGAAGAAGAAGAAGGAAAATGAAGAAGGGAGGAGAAAAAAATGGCCAGTTCCAGCCCCAGAAGAAAAGCCCTAATGAAAGAAGAAGAAGAAGAAAGAAAGGAAGAAGGAAGAAGAAAAGAAAATAAGAAGAAGATCACCTGTGGTATTGCTTCTGCTGCTGTTTTTCTTTCTCTGCTCATTAGGTACACTGCTGCTGCTTCCTGTTTTCTGTTTTTCTCTTTCTCTACTACTGCTTCTGCTGCTGTTCATTTTTTTTTTCTTTGCTACTGCTTCTGCTGCTGCTTCTTTTTTCTTTCTTGTTTTTTCCTTCTCTACTACTGCTTGCTGCTGTTTTGTTTTTGGCTCATCAAATCTGTTGTTTCTGTTGCTGTTTTGTTGTAATCTGCTGTTTTTTGTTTTTTTTTTGTTTTTTTGTTTTTGACATCTGTTTATGTTTATGTTTCTGTACTTTTGTTTATGTTTTTGACATCTGTTGTTGTTGTTGGGTCTTTCTGTTTTGGGTGAAGACCTGTTGTGGGCTCCTTCCATATTTCCCTAGCATTGTAATATCTGTAGTGGGTGATGTGGACTTCTCTTATGCATTTGCTTTTTTTTTTTTTTAAATTTGATTTGAGTACTGGGTCTGGGGATTTGTTAGTAGACTCTTGCCTTTTAATCTTAACATGACAAGGTAACACATGAAATTTCAGTACTTAGATCCAACTTAGTTTAACAAGGTAGAATCCTTTCCAGTTAATTTCATTTTTTTTAAGTTTCAGTGTTTTTTTAACAGCTTCAGATCATACTTCTGAAACATTACATGTCTTGATTTTCGTTTCTATTTGATTGCTAAATTGATTACAAAGTTAAAATTATATTATCTTTTTAGTATATGATTAGAAATATTATTATTATTATTAAATATTAACGTGTCCCCGATGTGTCCGTGTCCTACTTTTTTGAGAAATGCTGTGTCGGCGTGTCCGTGTCGTGTCCGTGTCCGTGTCTGTGCTTCTTAGATTATGAGCATATTATTGTCCTAATTTGTAATTTAATATTATTATGATTTTTGTTTCTCTAAGCCTGTTCCTTTAGCAAGTGGAGCAGTAAAGGTGAAGTTTAAGTTGGTTGAGATATGATGTATTTTACCTTTATCATGTGTGGGTGAGAAAAGTAAAGTAATGAATTTAACTTTTGATATGACATTTCTAACCTTTACTCCACAAGTAATGAATTTAACTTTTGATATGACATTTCTAACCTTTACTCCTCCACAAGTAGGGGTGTTCGTGGGCCGGGCTAAGGAATATCTGGGCCCGACTTGGCTTCTAAACAGTTTGTCCAAGCCTGCCCAAGCCTGCATCAGGCTTTAAGGAGCTGGCCCAAGCCCGGCCTGCCTGGAATCTTGTTAGCGCGAGCCCAGCCCGAGATTGATATATAATTTAGTGAGTTACATTATATGGTCTTGTGTGTAGCTCAATTGATTTGGTCACTTTCTGTGAAAGTATTACTGTTCGAATCCCCTTGCTCTACATTTTCCTATTATTATATTTCAATCGGGCCCTGCAGGCTTTGGGCCAAGCCCGGTCCAAGTCAGGCTGGGCCCGGGCCAGGTTTGGCCTAGTCTGGTCCATTAGCACCCCTATCCACAAGCTCCCTGTTTTATAAGAGAAAAGTGTGATAAAGTGTGCTGAAGTACAAGATAAGTTCAAGACAAAATGTGTTTTTTAATCTGACAGTCTCACCTTCTACTCATACGTTCCTAACAAAAATTTATTACACCTCTAATTTTACTTCAACATACCCTACGTTCACCTTTTCCATTACCTGACAAGCGCCTTATGTTTACTCCTGCACACATGTAAACAAACATGCCCTAAGGGTCTTGATTTGGACACGTCCTATTATTGATAAACCATTCTTTCTGTTTAAAGTTATAAAACAGTTAGAGAAACAGTTAAGAGAAAAAGGTTAAGATTTGATTTTTTCTTGCACCGCATCAGCAGTGTTAATCCTTAATCTCCTTAATCCCCTACTCATGCCTCTTCAAAGTTTTGAGAAATGATGTGCTCAAAATAATTAACCGCAATCGCACAAATTTCTATTAAGTAGATAATGGCAAATACGGGTCGATCCACAGAGATTTGTAGAAACAAGATCCAAAAATCCTCAATCAGTTTTCACACTGGAGATTTTAAAACCACAATTAGTCAAGGAAATAATAACTAAACTGACATCACAAGAAATCTAAACACAAACTTGATCAAAGAAAGAGAGATTAGGGTATCGGATTTCACCAAAACAGATTTAATCATTTCAAAATTATTTCATAGTCTTATCCTAATAAAACTCAATCCAATGTGCAAGCAATTGCTTTGGATCGGAAGATTTAGGTTTGAAAACCCTTTTTCTTGAAAGAATCCAATTCTCTAAATAGCACCTAAGACTCCCTTCACTTCAATATGTTGAAACTCTAATAACTATTTATCAAGATCAAGCACAAACCATTAAAGGAATTTAACCTAAACATGATATGTCAAGATCAAGCATAAAAAGTAAAAGACATTCCAAATAACTTTTACAAAACCAGAAGTTGAATAACATTCATGAAGGAGAACCTATTAAATCATTAAGCATAATGAGGGAAAGACACAGAAGAATAATAATGAACGAACTCACCGGTTTTGGTTTCCTCCTCCACCCTAATCCACGGATTAGCCAAGCATTGTAGAACAAACAATAACAATAAAGCAAATTGTCATTATTGAAAGCCTTCAAGTTGTCTATTACACCACTCAATCTCCACCCTCAATTTCTAACAAAGATTGAAGAAAAATAAAATTTACTCTAGAGCAAAAGAGAGCCTCCCCTTAAAAAGAAGAAAAATACAAGAAGAAAAAGAAAGAGAAATCACTCAAATTCGTCATCCCTCATATCCCTCCACTTGACAGCCTATTTTGACCCCCAAAACGTCAGAATTGGGAGATCCTCGTGAGACATGATATTCCTCTCCTTTGAGTCCTCTTTCCAACGCATCTGACCTTGCCTTAATCGGCGTCTTGAGTCACAAGTTATGGTCAAAATAGTAAAGCTTGCGCAGGATGGCTACAATTCCGAAAATCTTCTTTCCTTCATGATTTGATCACTTGCTAAACAATAACTTTCTTATTGATGTCCATGAGATTCCTTCCATTTCTTGCAAAGTTGATTGCTAAGTTTTAGCAACCATTATCAAGTATTAGATATGGTGGGGGCCACCAAATTCGGTCTTCACAAAAATAAAAGCTGATTGTGCAAAGTCTTGAACTCATGACCTTTAACTTGAAATTCCAACTATGCTCCAACAAGCCTATATGCTCTGTGTATAACTTTTCCGAAATGGGGTTTTAGCTTAAAACCTCTCCGAATTAAGCTCAAATATTCTCAGCTCCTTCCAATTCCTGCGTAATAAGAAAAATGCTATAAGTAGAACATTTAAGACAAAATAAACAACTAACAAATTCAAATAAAAGGGTAGTTATTTATATTATGCCATGCATATCAAGAAACGTCTCCAACGTTTCATTTTCTAATGCTTCATACAGGAGACTCTTCATCTTCTTTATTTTTTGTTTAAAAAACCTCCATCTTTTCGGCTCCATCGATATAGTTCTCATTTCCTCTAAAGCCTTAAATATGTAAAGTTGTTGATGTTGAGGTATATACTTCAATGAAAACGAGCACTGAAATAGAAATTCATTATGAAAATTATTCGTTATGACAATTTATGTAAATTCATAGTTATTTTAGTATTTATGTTTATAATAGAAGAGAAAAATAATTTACTGAACAACCGAATCAACCTGCATAGTTCCAAGTCAAAATTAACTCAATGATCTCCCTGTTCCAATCAATCCACTGAGTGGGAAATTATGACTGTTACCATCTAATTAAGGTTTTCCAACTCTTTGATGATTATATATGCACTTAAAAAATCAGTGAACTCTGGATCCCTTTCAGATGGATCGGGCCAGGGATTTCTAGAGGGAGGGAAAATTTTTGATTTCCTGGATTGTTGCTTCAATGTAACTTATTTTCTGCTAATGAATTCTCGTGTCACTGTATCTCAGTTTTCAGAGAAGATTTATCCTTCTAGTTTGCTGTATATCAATTTTCAGTATAGATTTATCCTTCTAGTTTGCCTTTTACATGGGCCTGCAGAAGCAGTTAACTGTATCTCAGTTTTTAGAGAAGATTTATCCTTCTAGTTTTCTGTATATCAATTTTCAGTAAAGATTTATCCTTCTAGTTTGCCTTTTACATGGGCCTGCAGAAGCAGTTACGTGCATTCTGATTTCCTTGATACAGGAGGCAGAGTTGTTGGTTAATATTAAAGATCATGTTCTTGTTCCAGAGCATCAGGTGCTTACAAATGAAGAAAAGAAAACACTATTGGAGCGATATACTCTAAAAGAAACACAGGTATGTCCTAAGCCTTTTCTTTTTGTGATGCTATTTGTACAGCATTGATGGTTGGGCAGGCTATGACAATCCAGAAAAACATACAAAGACACTTTACATGCTGCATGCATGCTCACAAATTCCCCCAGTGGAAATGATTCATTGCCACAAATGCAGATTTATATGGCAATCCTAACATCCAATTGGTGTCCATATATATATATATATATATATTTAAATCTGTCTGATCAAGTTACAACTAGACACCATTGTATGCTTTGCACATTCCTGTGTTGGCAGGGAAGGCTCTTAGTGAAGCATATCAGAACTTCTTACATGCGTACCTAATGTGTTAAATGTTAAACTAAACACATTCTTCTAAACACTAAATATCATCCTAGACTTGCAGTAATACCTACTTTGGCTATGCACGTCTGTCTACATGCATAATTAATTATCCCATGCAACACATACAACTGACAGGCACCAAAATACGTGGGGATAAGCAAGATATACCTAGCTTAGTGGGCCATGCCAATGGTATGATGTCTTCAATCAAATATTCACAGAAAGTCCTGGATGCTCTATTACTAAATTGATGTTAGAGAGAAAGTGAAAAAAGAAACAGATGGGAAAAGGAACGTTGGAAGATCTATTGAAGCACATCTAGGTTAACACTGCATGAGTACATCATAAGATTCTTACCTGCTCTCATACCAAAAACTGATGACTACATAGCCTTAACAAATGCAACAATTTAGGATAACGTAATCAACGATGCACGACTTATATGGCTTTATTGCCTTAATGCAGTTGCACATCAAGATGTGACTTCATACAAATTTTTTTTTTTCGTTGCCGCTTAGAACATTATGGCGATGCAGATCTATACCTTCAAGGTTGTTGATGCACACACAGAAATGAATATTTTGAACCATGTTCTATATTGTTTAACTTCACAAAAGTGAGATCTGGTGCTTTCATTTATGGATGTCAGACTGGATAGATGTTTATATTCTGCATTTGAGGAAATGGGTGGGTGGGTGGTGAAGAAAGGGTTGATGGCAGTTGTGATTCGATCCTCTACTCTAGCGGTCTGATTTAGCCAACAAGACTGATTTTGGGATATTTCCCAAATGCTAATAGCGCGCGCTCCACATTATGCTTGTTACCTTCCCTCTTTTGAGTTGTTTCATGTTCTTGGGTCTACCTAAAAACCATGTAGATGTTCTACTCCTCTGCTGAAGTTAATGAACAGATGGACGACATGGCTGCATTTTCATTTACTTAAATGCATAACTCAGATTAAACTACAGATGGACGACATGGCTGCATTTTGATTTGCTTAAATGCATAACTCAGATTAAACTCTTCCACGACACGATTCGTGTGTGTGATGACCCCAGGGCAAGTTTATTGGATTTCTTTTATTGCAACATAAATGTTGGGTATCAGGTTTAATAATCATTTATGCAGATCATATGCCTTCCAAATATAATCTTGTTTTGATTGATGTTATGCAGCTTCCTCGGATTCAAATAACTGACCCAATTGCAAGATACTATGGCCTCAAGCGTGGTCAAGTCGTGAAGATTATCCGACCTAGTGAGACAGCAGGCAGATACGTCACTTACCGATATGTTGTCTGAGCATGGGATCTGGTCTGGGTCTGGGTGGACAGTTAGAATCTGGAAACTGCTGTCTAATAGTTTGATGTACATATTTTATAGTTTCTATTGAACTAATTACATTTTTGTTGCTACTCATCAGACATAAAGGCCCTGTTTTCATGCACTGATTGTGCCATTTTTTTTTTGTTGGGTTCTTTTTGTGTGGGTGGGAGAATTTCTGACGGGAATTTGTGATGCTGGTGATTTGGCATTTTCTAATTCTATGTTTCTTTACTAGTCTCCTTAATTCCAACTACATGAAAGTCACTTTATTGGTCAATTTTAAGTTCTCCAGCCATGAATTCTGTCTTTCAATTCTTTGAGAGAAATAGAGTGTAATTCTTTTTCTCTAGTGGCCCAGGTATGTTGTTGGCTTTAGAACGAGTTCCTTTTGTGCTTGGACCATGTCCATCCCAGTGTTTACATGGCTTAGGAAAATCGGAAGCATGCAAATAAAAGGGATCAGCACTTTGTCAGATAACTTTTAATTTTTAATCACCTTATGTATTTTATTGCGGATCTCAGGCTTTAACAATATTATTTTAAAAATAGGATATATGGCAGTGTCTGGTTCTTGCTGGCCCTATCAAATTTAAAAGCACTTTACATTTGCTGGCCCTATCATTTCCATTTCCTGTTGTCCAAAAGAATGAAAGAATCACAATTCAAGTATACCCTTAGTAGCAAACACCTACAAAGTACAAACGTCTTGGTCGCCTTTCTTACCCGTACTATGTTTTTCTTAACTTCTTGGACTGCATCCTCAGGACATCCTTCAACTTGGGTGGCAGGTTTAGCTAATAAAAAAATGTGATCCAGGTAAAGTAGAACGGGATCTTGGCTAAGCCTGCTCCAAGGAACCTGAAATTAAATTATGTCAGCGAAGATCTAACTTATTTATGATTAAAAAACACACCTGAATGGCAGTCTCACTATGAGATTACACTAACAAACAAAATCCTCCAAACAAATTCGAAAGTGGACAAGCTTGATCGCATCATGATATATGGAAGGCAAAACATGGAAGTAGAATATCAGCCACTAATAAATACCTATCTAAGGCACAACCTGACTAAATATTTAAGAGTAAAGAAAGAGCTAGAATCAAAATAAAAATAATAAGGGGGAGAAACAAAGGTTAACACCTAGACCTCAACCTGATAGTAAAAAAAAATATATGAAAGATAGCAATTATCTGAATAGCTCAATTATTAGAAAAATAGGAAGAAAATGAATTTCTACATCATCAACCATTCAATCATTCCTCTATCAATATGAATTCATAAATTAAGCCAAATCAAACATTTGTCCTTCCTATGCCCTTTTAACCATTCTCTACTAGAAGAACATTACAACCACCATTGTATTTTTTTCTCTTTTTAGTGATGGTGGGTGGGAAAGATGGAATTATATTCAATAGGCACCAAGGGGGTGCCACCTAAGTACAAAGCAAAGGTTATATTAATTAGACTTCAAGAAACATCATCAATCAGATCTAAAAATGAATGAAAATCTATATTACTGTGCAAGAAACACAAGCGCAGCCAGCTGTAACACTTGCTATGAACACTCGTCTCCAAACCACCAAACACTCTTCTGTTCCAAACTTTCCACACTATCAACCAAATTGCAAGGGGGATGTCCATTCTGATGCAATTCCGGTCTTTGCCTCCATGGGTATAGCTCCAAGCTGTAAATCCCGTCTTGATTGAGGAACTTCTCACCTAATAAAGACAAGTTATGCTAAGAGCAGTATGCCATAAAAATTGTACAATTGAAATGCATTAAAAGATTATTAACTTTTTCCTCTTCCTTTTTGAAAAGAGTCCCTCTATTGGCATCAAAATTCCTCTTCTTTTAAGATTGTCAATAGTGAGAATCCTCGCAAAAGTGGCTTCCCAAACAAAAAACAATGCTCTCATAGGTCCTTTAGTCTTCCAAATGGCCTTCCAAGGAAACTGTTCTATTCCCCTCTCCTCTTTTTCTCAAGAGAATACTATAATAATTTTTTACTCGAGGAGCTCCACCCTTGCAGCCCTTCTATCACAATCAATCATCCACTTCAACATTTAGAAGGTGCTTGTAAACCACGCCAATGCCCTAGAGAACTGAGTTATAATATATTTCCCTATCCATTGCATCTCTATTAAATTCAACATTCCAAACCTCGACCACCATGTTCCCATAGGAAACGAATAAAGCACCAAAATTTTGGAGAACTAGCGCAATGCATTAACAATGACCTTGAGGACATAAAAAATGCGGTATAAACCATTCTTGTCACGTGTTCACATGCCACTCACTATTATTATAGTACTACGTAGCATAAAAGATTGCACATAGAAGGTCAACACTAGTGCACAAGGCTCCCACAAAGGGTGGGGTCAAGAAGAGGCAGAGTGTATGCAACCAAGGCTATTCCCAAGATTTGAACCTGTGACCTCTAGGTTTCAATTCAACAACTCTACTACTGAGCTATAAGTTCACTCCTAAAAAAGTCAACTCTCATGCACAAGGCACCGCAATAGGTGGGGTAAGGGAGGAGCAAGATGTACACAACATTCTGCGACGAGCTTGTTTTCAAGATTTGAACATGTGACCTCTAGGTTGCAATTCAGCAACTCTACCACTAGTTTGCCCTTTGAGAAAGTAGAACACGATGCAGAATTCTGGCAAGGAACATATGATTCTTTCCTCTTCTTAACATTTTACAACCCACGCAGGACATTTCAAGAAATGTGGTTTTAAAGATGTTTTTAGTGTTAAAAGGTCTATAGAATTAAGGGACATTTTGGTCTTATGTTTGTAGGAGAAATATTTAGGATTTGTGAAATATAAAATGGTTAACATTTTGTATAAAATTGGACATCACAGCTAACTTCTAGATTTTATTAGACAAAGCAAAATTAGACTCCACAAACCTTGAGTCTCACTGATCCAAGAAATCCTGCTTTAACCTTTATGGGCAACTTCAATGCATTGAGCGCCTCAGGCTTCAGTTGCATATCTGTTAGCTCAACATTTCCTGTTTTACACTTTAGACAATAAGTAAAGAACCAGAAAACATTGAGGCAGCAAATCATTTGCAATAATCATATTTTGGCTTCAATGGTAAGATTTGCACGCTCATGACATAGCTAAATCAATGTTTTACACATTCAGTGGCCCTTTTAATATAAAATACTGATATATGAAAGTTCTAACTAAGGCTATGTTTGGAAAGTAGATTCCTCCCAGTTGGGGACAGTTGGGTTGGGGATCGTTGGGTATCAACATTTGTTTGGCAAAATTTGAGGGGTGTTTGGCACTGTTTGCAAACACCCCCGAACATAACTTTGGATGGTTCACACGAACAACATTTTCCAATAGTTTACCTGTGTTAGAAAAACGAAATGACCAATCTGTCCCTCTAACAAATAAAAATCAATCGATCGCAAACACTTCTCAACTCAACAATTCTCAACACTTCCCAACCCAACACCCTTCTTCATTGTGAACGGATTTTCTAAACATAGCCTTAATCTTCAACTTACTTGCTTACCGATAACAAAACTTGATCAATATATGCATGCATAGCCCAAGAAAAGCATCATAACTAAAGCCACAACACACTTCCACAAAAACTATACATCGCAAATACGCACAACTTCTACATATACATATAAATCGATTCCAAACACTAAATTAAAGCCAATCGCCAATGCCAACATTTGCATCACCGACTTCATTCCAAACAACATTTCTGAAACCCTAAGTAAATTCTATTTCAAAAGCAAATTAAGCTGCACATAAATTCAATCACTAGAAATTCTAATTCGCAAGCAAATTAACTCTTAACAAAGTTTCCAAAAATTTACAATAGATCCAATGGTGAAAAGGTCAGAGAAGAAACGAAAAGTGCCGAACCTTTCCAGACACTTATCTTCAGATATTCTTTATTGAAGCCCCTCACGTAGTTCCCCAAAAACCTCTGCAATAAATACACTACCTAATCCTCCAACATCGTGGGACTTTCTTGATCGTCGATTCATTGGCTCTAGTTATCAAAGCGAGAAGTAGAAGAAGAGGAAGAATAATATTAGTAGTAGGAGTAGAAAAGGTTCAGAGAAATGATATCTTGAGAGAGACGTTACGTTTGCAGTTTTCGTCCCATGTCGCGATGGAGAGATAAGCCACGTCTCTTCTCTCCAAGAACACGCTAGTCCTATGTGACTGGATGGTAAATTTTTGGCGAATAGTAGTGATTCTCTGCGTGACACCGGCGACTAGTTGGGGAGGAATACTAGTGTTTTGACGGTTGTGTCATCTGCAAATTTAGATTTTTCGTAAGCAAAAGGTCGTGTAATCGGACTAAATTGCCATATGAGATATTCTTTTCTTTCCCCACGTTCACGTGATATACACTTGCATACACTTGCATAAAGGAGGAGTACCCATGAAATACGAGTGTACTTGGTATGGAGCGCAGACAGGCTCGCACTAAATGTTTACTCATAATTTCCATCTATCCTATAAAGCCATCATTTTGGCTTTACTTTTCGAAAACTGCCACGACCCAAAAGGTGGTGGGGTGATGACTGGGCAGCGTGTAATCGACATAGGGCTTATTCATTTTACATAGCGTTTGATAGAGTTTAGAGGATTTTTAGTGGATTGGATGTGACATCAGAGAGGGTTGGATGTGATAGTTTTAGTTACTTTTTACCGTAAAAATTGCTAAAATAAATTAGGTCAAAAAAACGCTATGTAAACGAACGTGCCCATAAGGAGTTACGTCGTTCTTTTTTACAGTGAATCTGCCACATGCCACTGTATTACTTCCATAGTCATGTAATGTAAGCTGATAATATTGGACCAGGATTGAGAATATCTGCTTTATTAAACACACAGCATGCCACGTGCCACTATTTTTACTTCCATGGGCTCGTTCGTTTTACATAACGTTTGATAGAGTTTAGAGTTTTTAGTGGGTTGGATGTGACATCAGAGAGTTTTTAGTGGGTTCGATGTGACAGTTTTAGCTACTTTTTACTGTAGAAAATGCTGAAATAAACTAGGTCTAAAAAACGCTATGTAAACGAACATGCCCCATGTCATGTAAGCTGATATTGGTATTTTGTGATGATTGTCGGTCATGTTTATATGTGCGGGTCCCACAAATGATGCATTTTAAAAGTGGCTGTTGCATGCTGGTACCCTTAACCTGATTAAAACCCCAAGTAGAAGGATTGGGGGGGAACGGAGTGATAGACACAGTCCCTTAAGTCGGTGCACTAAGTTATCATAAATTTTTTTAAAAAATACATAAGTAAATAGGATTTTTCATGTAAAATTTAAAGGGAACACGGTGTGTTAAACATCGCCCCTTAAGCCGGTGCACCTATTTGGTGCACCAAGTTACCATAAGTTTTTTTGAAAAATACATGAGTAGATAGGATTTTTCATGTAGATTTCAATGATATATTATGGGCATGACACAACAATCAAATTCATTTTCAAAATAATCAAAAACATCTCAACCGTTAAATTTTTTTTGTATTAAAAAAACAAAGTCAAAACTAAAGTACGCGGAATCAACGGCTGGGAGTACACCGTGCCCCCTGGTTCCCAAGTAGAATTGGAGTTTTATTAGAAGCTTTCGCTTAGTTCAGCATTTTATAAGTACTTTTATGTACTGAAAAAATGTAATTAAAAAGAATAAGTACTGAAGTATCAAGTCAGTGCTGAAAATACCGCCCCTTAAGTGGTGCAACAAGTTACCATAAATTTTTTTGAAAAATACATAAGTATATAGGATTTTTCATGTAAATTTCAAGGGGGTACGCTGTGATAAACACCGCCCCTTAAGCCGATGCACCAAGTTACCATAAGTTAAAAAAAAAATACATGAGTAGATAGGATTTTCATGTAGATTTTAATGATATATTATGGGCATGACACAACAATCAAATTCATTTTCAAAATAATCAAAAACATCTAAGCCGTTAAAAAAAAATTGAATTAAAAAAACAAAGTCAAAACTAAAGTATGCGGAATCAACGGCTGGGAGCACACCATGCCCCCCGGATCCCAAGTAGAATTGGAGTTTTATTAGAAGTTTTCGCTTGGTTCAATGTTTTATAAGTACTTTTATGTGCTGAAAAAATGTAGTGGAAAAGAAATTGGTTCGGTGCAGGTATGAGGTAAAATCGCTCAATTGAACTTTGACTGAGACCTGACTGACATAAAAATTGCACATTCTAGAAATGGAACTGAAAAAGGTTCGATTGAGCTCGGTTCACATTTCGATTAGTTGACACCTAACCCACAGTGATAAAATAGGGATTTCTTAAGACTTAAAAATCTGACTCAAACACCCTTTAAAAAAAAAAAAAAAAAAAAAGGTCAAGGTATCGAGTTTTGAGTCAAGCTAAGTATGTTTGAAAACATAACGAAACCATCTAAAGGCTATTTTGAAAAATGATGAAATAAGCTGAAAGAGATTGAACAGGCTTTGATTTTCAAGAAACACGATGCAAGATAAGGCATGAACATGAAGGCAAATACTGCAAAGGCTGACATCAAATTGCAATTACATGGGCTCATGTTGTAATTACATCAATAAAAGTTGGTCCCATGGTCCCACCGTAGGATTGACACCGTGATAAAAGAAGTGATCTCTCCTTTTAGACCTCTTGCTGTCTGCGCGTTCCACCCTCTTCTTCCTTCCACCGTGTGTAGGGTTTTGTTTCTGCAAAACCACCGCAAACTTTTCTCTCTCTCTCAACTCCAGATCGCATCAGAAAGAAGAAGAAGAAGAAGAAGAAGAAGAAGAAGAAGAAGATGGCTCGAAATGAGGAGAAAGCCCAATCGATGCTGAATCGCTTCATCACCCTAAAAAATGAAGAGAAGAAGAAGCCCAAGGAGCGCCGCCCCTTCCTCGCCTCCGAGTGCCGCGACCTCGCCGAGGCCGACAAGTGGCGCCAGCAGATCATGCGCGAGATCGGCCGGAAAGTCGCCGACATCCAGAACGAGGGCCTCGGCGAGCACCGCCTCCGGGACCTCAACGACGAGATCAACAAGCTCATCCGCGAGAAGGGCCACTGGGAGCGCCGCATCCTCGAGCTCGGCGGCCCCAATTACACCCGCCACTCTGCCAAAATGACTGACCTCGATGGCAACATCGTCGACGTCCCCAACCCTGGCGGCCGTGGCCCCGGATACCGCTACTTCGGCGCCGCCAAGAAGCTCCCCGGCGTCCGGGAGCTCTTCGAGAAGCCGCCAGAGCCCAAGAAGCGCCCCTCCCGGTGGGAGATCTTCCGCCGGATCGACGCCAGCTATTATGGCTATAGGGACGATGAGGACGGTATTCTGGAGAAGCTCGAGGGGCCGGCGGAGGAGGAGATGAGGGCGGAGAAGTTGAGGGAGTGGCAGAGGCTGGAGGAGGTGAAGAGGGAGGCGAAGCGGGCGGTGAAGAGCGGGGAAGTTGCCGGCGTGACGCCTGCGGTGGCTGAGATACTGTTTGAGGGGGAGGAGGATGTGGTGGAGGAGGAGAGGAGGGAGAAGGAGAAGGAGGAGAGCAAGAAGGAGCAGGAGTTTGTGGTGCACGTGCCGCTGCCGGATGAGAAGGAGATTGAGCGGATGGTTTTGGAGAAGAAGAAGATGGAACTGTTGAAGGAGTATACGAGCGAGGATTTGCTCAAGGAGCAGCTCGAAGCAAAGGCTTTGCTCAATGTTCAGCGGTAGCTGGAATAAATTTTTCCTTGTAAGCACAACATTTTTTTTTTTTTTCTTTTTTCCGCGATGTTGTTAGTAGGCTTACTTTATACCTGGAATTTGTTTGGATAGTTGGTGAGGAGGGATATTATGTTGTTCTTCTATGTCCTGCTTTATGATGACTAGTGAGTTGTTTTCATGATTGTTTACAGTTTTTTTGGACTAATTAATCTGAATTCAACATAGAATGATATGGAAATTCACTGATTACAAATCACAATTAAGATGATCATCAAAATTAAGGAAAAGTTTCAGCTAAAAAAAACTTCATGCTGTCATTTTTCAGACTCCACATAAACTTCCTCCCCCCCCTCAGGAAAGAGTAATAAAGAATCTTTAAAAAATTGCACACATCACACCAGGACCCATCATCAAATAGATGATTATTGCCTCCATAAAAAAATAAAACCACCTAAAGCACCACCACCCTCACAAGTCAGCTTGTCTGTGGATGTACATAACTGCAAAACGAATCAAATCAGATTGCAGCGGCCTTCTTAGACTCCTGTGAGAGATCAGCAGGAGGAAGTAGCGCAACAGCACTCCGGTCAGGAATTGAATATTTTCCGTATACCACCTTCAGTTTACCATCTGCTGCAGATGAATGGTACCTCAACCACAGCTTCATGCAATCTATTATCTGGGTCTCAGTGAACCCTGTGTGGTGCCTGAGCATTTCACTCCAAAGAGAACTTTTCTTGAGAGTGCATTGTGCTGCATAAACCGCAGAAGCAGCAATCATTGAAGGGCAGTGTGTTATCATCATGGAATACTGCATTAAGGCCAATTCGGCATAGAAGAACACCATGTCTTCCATCTCTTTGTCTGACTTAGCTGCCTTAAGAAACCGCACAAGGAAAACATATGGAGTGGGAACCGTTAAGCAACTTAAGCTCCATGCAAGCTCATTCAGAATGCTCTTTTCCATTCTTAGTATCCCTTCTCTAGTGTATGCCATGTCTGTTATGCAGACAAAGTCATTGATCTCTGGTGCCTAAATCTCTTCATATTTGCTAGCAATGAGCATGGCACTGACACCCACCAACCGTAACTCCCTCCTTAGAACAGTTCTCATCGAAAGGTACTGATCGATAATGTGCACAGTAAGGTAGAGTGTTTCTCGCATGAGTTCAAAAAGGTTGAGGGGGATTACACGTGATTACTCCATTGGACTAAGATGAGTTAATTTACAAATTGAAGAGCTATATTCCTATTTCTCTACCTGAAATAGAGTAGGAGAATGAAGAAATAGAATTTTGTTGGGCATGATTAAGTCGGTAAAAGAGCAAACTTTCCAATTGGAGAGATGTAATAATAATTGTTGCTTATGGCTTTAATTGCGTGCTCTCCCATCTCTATCTTCCACCTCATTTTGACAAGCGAAATACCTATAAGGTAATTTGCATTTTTGGGGATGTAAAGATTACATTCAAGCTATTTCTCATTTGCATGAGAATAAGCTAATGGAAGGGTGACAAAAGTCTAGTCACGAGATGTTAGTTTCCTTATTTGTTAGAGTGTAAGGCTCATTCAACCCTCTAAAGACTAGGAAATGGATCAACAGGATAGAGATGTAGACGAAGTCAAAGAAGGTATAGCAAGTCTAGGACTTGGTTGACCTTTTGCATGAATATAAATTCATTGTGAACAATTGAGTTCACAATGAAAAGGAATCATTGATAATTGTTAGGCTTGCTTAACAGCTAAAGGCTATAAGCACAATAGAGTGAATCACCGTGAGCATTTAAAAAGGTTGAAAACAGAGAAGTTAGGTGGATGTAAGAGGATTTCCTTGATGAACTGTGGCATAGTTTCACTTGGTGACAATTGGCCCGAGAACCCACATCTCCTTAGCTTACTATTGCGAGATAATAAGGATTTGATGAAGATATCAGATTCTTTTTTTGAGTCGATGAAAAGTCTTGTAGTCTTGGATTTAAGCTCTACAAGTATTTCATCACTTCCATCTTCACTCTCAAGCCTTGTAAACCTCCGAGCATTGTGCCTAGATCGATGCCATTTGTTAACAGATATATCTGTACTTGGAAGACTCAAAAAGCTTGAAATAATTCGTCCAAAGTGGTCTGTAATTCATCAAGTGACAGAAGAAATTAGACAGTTAACCAATCTAATGCTCTTGGATTTGAGAGGAACTAGAAATCTCAAAAGAGTAGCACCAAATGTGATATCGGCTTTGTCTCGCTTAGTGGAGCTGTACATGGATGGTAGTTTTAGAGAGTGGGAATTTGAACGAATGGAAGATGGAGGTAAAGCTAGCTTGACCGAGGTGGGTTGCTTATCATGCTTGAACCTTCTCTACATTGATATCAAAGATGAGGAATTTTTGTCCATGGATATCTCTGGTCCTTGGAGAAACCTTAAACGGTTCCATGTATCTGTGGGTTATTCATCAGGTTATGAAGACAATGAGCAGTTCAGAAGGGTCATGAGAGTGCACGGAATCGTGAAACCAATCTCTCACTGGGGTCGGGTTTTGATGGAAAAAACTGACAAGTTATCATTAGAGAGATGCAACATTGATGGTATGGAGAACCTAAGGAAATTCATCTTTGGGTCACTTCGACCTGCACCCTTGGTACCGCTGAGATTCCTTTGCACCATTCATTGCATGAAATTGATCACCATATTTCCATCAGAATTACAGCGAACGCTGTGTAATTTGGAAACTGTTCTAGTTTTAAGTTGTGAAGAGGTGCAAGTTATATTTTGCTGTGAGGAGGGGAGGGAACAGGAGCAAGCGCTTCTTTGTAGGTTGAGACAAGCAATAGCGTTTGATCTAAAAAATTTAAAGAGTATTTGGAAGGGTCCTATTCCACGTGGAAGTGCCCACAACCTACAAGTTCTTCAGGTGGTATCATGCAAAGGCTTGAGATTTCTCTTTTCACCTGTTATGGCACAGAGCGTTGAAAAATTAGAGCGACTCGAATTATTTGCCTGTTCCAGTCTTGAAAAACTGATATCGGATGAAGAGGAAGAGGTGAAGAGTGTAGCAGACGCCACATCATCAAAATTTTCACTATTGAATGAGAGAAATTCCACCAAATACCACCCAACTGCAACCTTCCAAAACCTTAGAGTGTTGGAAATAGCGTATAATCAGGCCTTAAAAAGCCTTTTTTCATTGGGTTTGGCACAAGCTCTTCTTCATTTGAACAAACTGAAGATAATGTGTTGCTATGGAATGGAGGAGATAATTTCAATGAAGATGGAGATGCGGTGGATAATGGAATCTTTCCTCGGTTGGGAAATTTGCATCTGGAAACAGTACCCCACTTGGTGAGATTCTATGGAGGGAAGATACTTCTTGATTGGGCTTCATTGGAATGCATCAGTATTTTCCGATGTCCCAATCTAAAGTGGCTAGCAGATGTGGGATGCAAAGAACATGATGTGTGCTGCTGACCCCTGACATGGCCGCTACCTGACTGCTTCGGCTATGTTCCGCGGCAAAATGAGCACCAAGGAAATTGATGAGCAGATGATCAACGTGCAGAACAAGAACTCATCCTACTTTGAGGAGTGGATACCCAACAACGTGAAGTCAAGCGTGTGCGACATCCCACCGAGGGGCCTGTCCATGGCCTCGACCTTCATTGGCAACTCGACCTCAATCCAGGAGATGTTCAGGAGGGTGTCGGAGCAGTTCACAGCCATGTTCAGGAGGAAGGCCTTCTTGCACTGGTACACAGGGGAGGGAATGGATGAGATGGAGTTTACAGAAGCGGAGAGCAACATGAACGATCTAGTGTCCGAGTACCAGCAATACCAGGATGCAACAGCAGTTGAGGAGGGTGATTATAAAAATGAAGAAGAAGGAGCCGAGAAAGTGTGAAGGGAAGCAAAATGGTAAATGCTGATGATGATGGTATGGCATATGGTCATACGAAAAGAAGCTGCTGCTTTTTTCTCCATATATGCTTATGGTAATGCTGTGTTTCTCCAATTTTTGGAATTCTGTAGTTGTTGTTTGTTGGGCTTGTATGATAATGTATAGTAATGTGGCAGAGAGCAGGAAAAGGGTTCCTCCTTTTTTTTCTGCTTGGTATAGATATAGGAGGGAATAGAAGATGGTTGGTTGATCTTGTTCCGATCCTCTTATATGTTGTTAGTTTGTTTTACCTACCTGCTTGGTTGCAATGCATATATGCTTTTTCTCCTCTCTCTTAAGGTAGTAGTGCAATAATCTCTTTCATTTATGGAAAGCCATTACTCTTTTCTATTTCTTTTTTTAAATGTAATGCTCCATTACACTTTCTGTTAACATTTGGGCTTTTCTTGATCGCTTAAATGGTTTTGATCAGTTGAGGGATGAAAAGGGATGAAAAGGAGACATAAGTGAAGAAACTCATTATAAGAAAAAGGAATTACACTGCATGTTTGTTTGGATTAGAATACATTTGAATGCATAGGAATCCATAGTCAAATCAACTAAACCATATATTCTTAAAGAGGTAAGGAGGGTATGAATTACAAGAGGCAGTGGGCGAAGGGTATAAGTTTGATGATGTAGATGGACCTTGACTTTCCTAGGTATTGAGTTACTGGGGTGTTCATTTCCAATCTTCCTTGATTTAAATTTCCATTAAAGGGGTGATTACTTCATGGTCATTTGTATATATTCAATTTATCTTCATTTTTAACCACTTATAGCATGAATTCATATGTTTTTTATTCTAGGCTCTTTCTTTGCATAGGAATTAGTGGTATTGATGGTCAGATGGGCTCAAACACAAAATTACTGAGGAGTGAATGATATAAGGACTTAAAAGTTAAAAAGTGGTGGGATATTGATTTTTCTAAATTGTAAATTAGGAAGGTGATGGCTGGGAATTCATTTTCCATCTCCTTGTGATCAATTTTCTATTAAAGGGGAGATTATTTGATGGTTGTTTTTGGAGATGCACCTTTATTTCTTCCTTCCACTTTTAAAAATAAAGTCTTAGAATTCTTATGAATTCAATTATGGGAAACAAAAGGGCCCTAAAAAATTAAAAAAATGGAGAAGTAAATGTCATTCTTTAATTTGTATTAATATAAAGAATCACAAAAGCTTATAAAGGTAAAAATAAAGAGTAAATAACTAAATATTAATTTAAAAAAAAAAAAGGGACTATTACAAAAGAATTATGTAGAAACTCAATAATTAATATTAATTATGAGTTTAAAATTTTTCTCAGAGAAATGTTCGAAGTCTAAGGGGCTGTAAAATGATAGAGTTAAACATTAGTGGAAATATCGCAATCTAGGTTAGCTTTTTAAACTTCCCCAACCCTTTTTCCCTATCTCCAATCACTTTCTAGCCGAGAGAAAATCAGCCATTGTAACTCCCTTCTTCCCTTCTTTATTAAAATGGGAATCATCTAATTGATGTTAACCTGATGGACCCACCCAATATTAGTAATCACAGTGGGACCTATTTAATGTTTTCAATTTTTATGTTATTCATGTGAGGGCCCTCTCTGCTTACCACCACCACCACCACCACCACCCCCGCCCGCCCCCCCCCCCCCACCCCCCCCCCCTCCCAACCGCGGCCGCATGCATGGTGACAAAGTCTGAAATTACATCCAAAACTTGAAAAATCTGCAACCCATATTAGTACATAATATGAACCAGTCGCTGATTGGAATCAATTTTAATTGATATACCGCTTATAATCTTACTAGCAAAATGCCCCCGTGCTTAGCATGGTCAATAAAAGTCATAGTATTAAATATTTAAAAAAATATTGATAAACTCATAAAAAGAAAAAATAATGTTATCTTTATTGAGATGTTCAAAAATTGTAATAAAAATTAATTAATATATATGCAAGATTTGAGATTTATGATCAACACTATAGACATTAGTTTCATTATTCATATATTCCTTAGGAACACAAATTTTTTTATTTTCCATTTTTCAGGCTCCGACTCTTGTTTAAGTCGGATAGAGAAAGTCATTGCACAATTAGAGTCAATATACATATATATATATATATTTTTTAAATGGATACAACGTCCAACATGATACTTGAAACCTTGAATGACCAGTTACAAATGAATGATAGGCCTAAGACTGTCACCAAGCATGTGCTATGAGACAGATATATGGATTGATGTTTATTGCCACTAATTTTTTTTCATTCATTTTAGCAAAGATTATGGACCGGCCGCTCTGGGAAGTCATACAAAAAAAATGGTTTTCAATTTAATCTATAGAGTGCCTATATTGCATAACTGTTAGTTTAGCAATGAATAACCCAACACATACTATCATTCTATTTAGTTCTTCTGTTTTTATAATATTAATCGTTTCCGGTTCTTATGTATGTTTTTTTCTTGGTGTTAATTTTGGAGCACTATCATTACTGTTATACTACCGCCGCCACTGCCACTACTACTATAATTGTTATTTTTATTTGGATATTTGAGGGTTACTAGAAGGTGGTTTGGAGCCCCAAACTAAATGGCAATTTTTATTAAGGTTTGGGGTGGATCGTTGCTTTCTAATTTGTTAAATATTTAAATATTTTATGATAGGTGTTTCACTGGAGTACATGACCGTCACTATTCTCCCATTAGCCTTTAAGAAAATAAACTAAAATAACTAAAAAAGGAAACTATAAAAATAATTAAAAATAAATAAAAATATAGTGGCGTTACAATTCTTTGTTTCATGACACTACTACTATTAAGAAATGAAATTAAGAGGAGAATTAAGAAGAGAATTATTCTGAATTAAATGACATTGACGTGACCATTTTCTATTGGAATATATTTAAGAAATGATATTAAGAAAGGAAATAAAAAAGAATTAAAAAAAAAGTTAAGAAAATAAATTATAAAAAATAAACTATAAAATCAATTAAAAAGATTAAAAAAATGAAATTGTTGAAGGTAATAAAAAAGATTAAAATTGGATTTGGTGATCAAAATTGAATTCCAGAACAATAAGCTATAATATAATACAATGGTCAAAATTGAAGAGGACCAAAATATAAAATAATAATAGTAAAAAAAGAAAAGTATATAGAATTACATAATCATGGAATGGCATCCCTATCAGCCCAAAAGTAGTAAAACTAAATCAACACAGGTGACAAATATGTATTGAATGAAGATGGATGATTGAAGAGAGATAGATCAAATGGAGGATAGTTACCTGAAGATCATGAAGAGAAATAAGAATTTTAGTGATTGATTGTTCCCCCTTTGGGATTGCATTCAACGATTCACATACCTAAACCAGTGAGTTGGAAAGCCTAAAATGGCATTGGTATTATGGTCTCCACGTGGAATGATGAATTGATGAGAACTTTAATGCTACGGATAAGGGTGAGAAGATAATAATGCAAGCCGGGGATTTGGGTAGAGGAAGGAAATAATATTGCCTAAGATGGAAAAGAGAAGAGTCCCGATCTTCTAAAACTTTAAATAAGATAAATATTCTTGGTATTACTATAAAGAGTTACAAGACATTCTAATTGAAAAAATCAATTACAAAATTCAAAGCCAATTTCTCAATCAATTGCGAAATCGGACTCTAATTTCAAAATCGAATACTACCCTATAATATATATTAACTAGCAAAGCATGCCAGTGCTAAACCCGGGCCCAGAAATAAAAACACGTCAAATTTTTGGCTATTTTACGAGATATTAATTAATGAGAAAATAAATATAAAACAAATAAATATACCATTTATTACGGTTCGAAGCATGGCCAGCCCAACATTTATATAAAGTAAATATTATTTTTATATAAATGAGTATGAAACTTCAAATCTTATGTAAATTAACATCAATGTTTATATATTTATTTTAGTAATTTCAAATTTATTTCAAGTTAAAAACCCTAAAATCCCATAAAGTCTCTTTTAATTTATATAAGCAAATTTAAAAATAAAAGATTGGGATGGGCATGTGGGCCAGCTCCGGGGTGGCACTGCTTGGCCTAATTGGGTTACTTGGGCCGATCTGAAAGTGGGCCAGGCTTCTTTGACAAAGATTCAAATCCTATCTTTATTTGAGAATTACTAGAGGTTTTTATATCTTCTTGGTAAGAATCTCTTTTTTTTATATATATATTTTCTTAAAAATAATTTTTAAACATTTTACTTTCCGCGGAATGGGCCAAAATATCATTTGGATGCCTGGCACCAATACATAGGATAATTTTGGATTTGAGTAGTTTGGATTTCAATAGGTACACATCAGGGATAAATAAAAAAGATAGAAAGAAAAGGTCCGAACTGGGAACTTGGGTGCCTTACAATTTGTAAAGTTGCGATATAACTTGCTACGAAATTCTAACAGATGAGATATATCTATATTTTTTAGAAAGAAGATAAAGTAAAGTCAATATTAAAATCGAAATCAAACAATCAATTGCAAAAGTGGACTCTTCATGTAATGTGGCCCACCTATCCACAATAGATATCTATATATAAATATATATATATATATATTAAAATTTGAAATTCACATAAAGAAGATTAACAAAAATGGACTCTTCATGTAAATCTTAAAATCTCTCTAGTTTCAATTTCGCAATTGAAATCGAACTCTCCAGTTTCAATCAATTGAGAAATTGGACTCCAATTTTGCAATCGATTAGCAAATCGGACCGATTTCGAAATCGATGCCTACGTCTATAATATATTATAATATGATCTTTTTACTCGCTCTCCAATTGGAGTGGGTCCGTCATGCCATTGTTAAAAGATTCTAATATCATAGGATCTCATGATTTGCTATTAATGTACATAAACACATTATTTTAATCAAATTATTTATTAATTAAGTCATGGCCTTAACACGGGCCTGTTTTGCCCTTATCTATTAAAGTTCTTTTACTACACATTTCAATCTATTGTATATTTCACTTTAATTAAACCAAAAATTTGATAAATAATATACTCATCAAGGGGCATTTAAAATTAGTAGCGTAGATCAAGATAAAAAAATGCGGCCCACTTAGGCCAAAATTAGGCAACAGAATGAAGAATTGAAGATGTAATCTACATTGCTAAACTCAAGACAGCACAGTAGTAATAAGGGTGTCCCATCTAACACTCGGATTTATCATGACAACTAATAGGCTCACAAAGTTTGTGCCACTCACCAGAGAGCAATCGGTCATAACTGTCCACCTATTTCGCATGGATAGTGGATAGTATTACTTGTTAAAACAAAAAACAAAAAAAACTGAGGTCCAGATTCTCTATTGCAGCTATTACACTGAAACTGTGTAACAAGTACCTAGAACTCGAATGTGGGGGCGAGGCACATGTAACTATAATTTGGACAATATGAAATGAATCCCGTCCCATTTATATTTAGATCCTTTTTAGTCCCATTTGAAAAGGAGTGGGACCCACCGTCAGTCCGGTTGCGCACATGATTGTACACCAAGGGCGAACTCATGTATACGGGTCTTGGCCTCTTGGGGCTTCACCCCCACCAACCTGAGAAAAAAAGCTCAAAGGGTTATAAGGCTAATCTGGCTCAGCCCTACTTAAAAAGGCCCATAGTCCCCCATTCCTCCACTTCAAAAGGACTCTATCCTGATCTCTCTCGGTCTCTCTCCCTCTCCCAATTCTCAACTCAAACAATCCCCAAATTGGCAGAAATCCTCAAATGGGTCTCCAGTCTCCAACATAGACATCGGCATATCGCGGTCCCTCTGTTCAACATGTATTCCTCTGAAGCTCTCCCAGTCTCTCGATCCCCCCTCTCTCCCAGCACCCTCCTCTCTCTCGGTCTCTCTCCGTCTATCTTTGTGCATTGCGGTTCCTCTTTGATACGCGATTGATCAATGCATTTTTTTGTTTTGCTATGCATCTTTTTTTGTCAATGGACTGTTAGGTTTGTGTTATCTAGGATATTTATTTGTTTGTCTAATCAATAGTGAGACTAGAAAAACATGCTCGTGCCAATATAATCATAATATTAAAACTTATAAAAAAAAAAAACTTTATGACCAGTTTCCTTAAAATTAGATACAAAAGGTTTTAGTTTGAGGGAGAGAAAAAAAAAAAAGAAGTCCCTAAGAATTCAATACCTAATACCATATAATTAAAAAAAAAAAAAAAGAAGCCCATGAAAATTGAAGATTAATGATCAAGAAAACTAAAAAACAAAATCAAAACAAACAAACAATATAAACTATGAATAAAATCCAATGAAATTTGAAAGACACATAGAAATAAAACATAGAAATGAAAATCCATAGTCAACTCAATAACATAAGCAATTTAAACTAATCAAACACTCATGAGAAAAAAAAAACACAAAAATGGAGCACAAAAGAGTAAAAACAAAAGAACCCACAAATTCATGAAAAACCATCATAAAAAAAAAAAAACCTAAAAACCCATCACAAGTGAGAAATTATAATAAAAGAAATATAAAATAAAATGAAATAAATTTTATTAAAAAGGCTATAAATATATATATAAATAAAGTTCCATAGACTTTGAGCAAAAAAAAAAAAAAAAAAAAAAACAAAAGAAGTTCCATGGACAATACAATGATAAAAGGAATTTAGAAGAACCAAACCAACTTATGATAATCTAATACTCAAAAATGAAAATCTAAAGCCACAAAAGAAATAAGAAAAATCCATAAAAATATTTCACAATGAGAACTCAAAGAACCCAATGGAAGTAAAATAAATAGTTACCTCATAATGATAAGCATTAAAAAATACAATAGAAAAATGAGAATTCACAGTAAATCCCATGATAAAAAGTGATTTAAAAGACCAAAAAAACTGAGAACCCAATACCCAAAAGTCGGAAAAAAAAAAGAGGAAAAAAAACTCACAATCTATGAAAACCATACAAATACAAACCATAAATATATTGCAAATCTATAGAAATTTTAAAATGACGATTCTTTTGTATAAATCTATTAAAATGACATAATTAAAATTGTTCAAATAAAATATAATGAACTCAAAAGTAAATGAATTAAAAAAGGTTTACCTCTCAAATTGAAATATTTAATAATTGCACCAATTGTCTTAAGATGCTCACATTTTAAAATGGGTTGAACACTGATATAAACTAAGCACGCAAATGAGACCTAAGACGGTACTAAAAAGAGACACAAAGAAACAAAAGAATTATTGAAGGTGCTGTAATAAAATACAATGAACTTAAAAGTAAATGAATGGAAAAAATGAAAGTTCTCTTGTTGACATAGAGAAATAGATTATGTTAGAGAAAGTAGAAAATGATGACAATAAGAATGAACTTAATTCTTTATTTAGATGGACCAATATTATTGAAGATTCTTTTTGCCATTAGTTCCGCATTCTTAAAAAAAGTGTACAATCAAAATCAAAAGATAAAAAAGAAACTAGACAACCCAGAACCGAGAGTGGATTAAATAAAAGAGGCTAAGGATTAAATAAACCAGACAACCTAGAAATCATCATTTCACATTTTAAAAAGAAAAAAAGAAAAAAAATCATATAATCAGAAAAAATAAAAATACTTGAAATTCCTTAGATTAGTGGCACTTAGACACTATGACCCATTAACACTCAAATGCTATTGCCTTGATAGGAATATGATGATATTGGGAGTTTCTTAATAGAAAAAAGCATGATGGAGAGTCCAAATCACATAAAAAACTTTATTTGGAAAACTCCAGTATTCTATATTTCTTTATCAGAGAATCAATTTGACCATAGAAATAACCCAGAATGAGGTGAAAATTTGAGGTATCCAATAAATAGCAAGGGTGTTTGTCTTAATGATTGTGATTTTTAATAGATGGGGTCTATCGTAGTATTCCACTCCATTTACATCACTATTTATAAAAGTTAAAGCCACACACACAAAAAAGAAAAAAAACCAAACTCCACCCTTGCTCTATCGGCAAGCGTGTATGCTAGCACATCAATTACGTAGAAAGTTTCCCGCCTCCTCTTTAGCTCTATGCTGTTGTCAGAAGTTCTTCTTTTTTTAATAATATTTCCATTTTCTTATTAATAATGAAACTTATTATTTCTGCTGATAAATTTCATATATTATATATTCATTTGAGTTTAGTTTTATTGTGAAATGGTTGTGATAGAAAATTAATGACTATATAGGAATCATATAAAACAATTATTTCAAAAGTTTGATCACCTAGGCTTAAAGTACAATGTATAAGTATGAAAATAATAACAACATTATTTATAGGGGTTAATATTCTAAAAATAAAGTTATTTTTATAAATACCTCGTAGATAAATTCCAACTCCAGGTCAATATTCCAAAGTGCGGCTGGGTCCCTTCCTTATTAACTAATTTTAAGTTTTTGTTGATAACTATTAGCAAAAAAATGCTCTGTGGTGTAGTGGTAGGGTCGCCCATCTGGCATCCATATTGTCTTGAGTTTGAGTCTCGCACATACCATGATTAATTTTTACCATGTAATTAAAAATTCACGGGTCGACCCAATTCGTTTGCTAGGGTCAAACTAAATGAAATTGGATGAGTCAAAATCAATTGGAGCGAATTGGAACTAATTTCAATTTGAAACCACTTCGCTTCATATATATATATATAGCTAGAAAAATGCTCCCATGCTTAGCACGGGCAATGTAATTCATAATATTGAATATATCACAAGAATTTTGCAAAAGTTCAAAAACTTTAAAAATGAGTAGTACACCTGTAAAAAAGTTATTAACCAAGATTCTATGTTGTGAATTTCTCAATATTTTCTATTTATGGTGAAAACAAGGATGGCGGATCCTAGATGCTCAATGGTTTAATCTAGATCCTGCATGCTCAATGATTAAATCTAGAAAAGTTGGGTCATCGCGGTATAATATCCTAAAAAGGATACAACATAAAGTAGGAGAAATGTCTAACATTATTTTAATCATATACAGCATGCAAGAATTAACAGTATAAAAAATGTGAGTTGATTTGGTACCAACTCATTACAAACTTAAATCTATCATATCTCAAACGTTCTCTCGTCACAATCACCCTACTGATTTTTCAAAAGCATCATGCCTTTGTAGGTTTGGTTCTTATGATCTGCTTTAGTTAAATTTGAAACTATAGATCACTCATAAACAACCATTGAACAACATTACAGACTTTCAATTATAAGTCCATAAATAGATGAAATTGTTTCAAATGAGATTTCAATTATTGAATAGAAAAATATTGACAAAATATGGAACCATGGCACTATGGGGTCTCATAGGCCAAAATAATAAAGAAGTACATCACATCTATTTACACTACAATTCTTCCACATAAATATCTCATCGTTTTTAATTATTTCTAAATTTAAGTCAATTCAATTAACTTATGACCAAATCTCTCTTTAATAGATTATATCACAATTCGGTCACTATAGATTAAAAATAAAGAAGATAACCTTCTTTAGTGTAAAAAAAGACGGAAGAACCCAATCAACCAAAAAGATAAAAATTAGTGGACATAATTTTTAAATGTCCTTGGAATTAGAAGCCCTAATTCGCTAGAATAAATGAAATCATAGTTTCAAATAGATAATTTGAACAAAGGGCCCTTACAAATTCAAAAGTCTTGTTAAAAGAATATGTTAAAAAAAAAAAAAAAATGACTCATCTCATAAGCATTGTGTAGCTCATGACTTTGTCTGGAAACCTCCAAGCTTTCTCGGTAACAATAAATACCAAGTATCACTTAGGAGTTTTTATTTGTGTATAAAACTAAATAGCAGTCAATATATGAAAAATTGAAAACAATCAACTTGTGTTCTTTCAAAAATCTTTTGTGGAATGTGGACCACTATCCAGATGCAAACTGAATACAGATTTCCATGAACTTATGGCCCGCACAAATAAGCATAGTATGGCTTAGATCAGGTACTGTTGGTCGAGCCATAGAAATTGTAACCTGAACCAAAGGAATCTAGCATAATATACATTCTCAATGAGAATAATAGGACTTGATAGTCAAATAATTTGTGGAGCATTTTGCTTTTGATAGCTTTAAAAAGGAAAGAAAAATTACCTAATTGTCACTGTTACATCAGTGAATTGAGCATTCTTTGCTATCGTGTATCCTAGTTCAAATTTAAGCAAAGCTTAAAATATTTTAATCATCATCCTCACAACAAAGTAAATCACAGAGAAATACAAACAGGAGCAAGTTCTATTTAAAAGGAAAAAGAATCTTTAGGAAGGCATTGTAGTATAGCAATGTGAATGAGTTTTCATATATAGTAGAAATATGTATAAAAGTATGTAAAATCTAATTTACACCATTAGATTAGGCACAAAAACATTAAAACAGACAAATGAACTAATTGTAACAAAAACTTAAAAACAGACTATCACACGGAAATTAACAATCTCTTATTTCTAATCCTACACACAGAGGTAGAACTTCTGTTAATGAATTTACGAGTTTTTACAAAGATAAGTTCGACAAAAGAAATTAGAAGAAACACTAACATATATGAGCTAAAAGAAAAAAAAGATGTCTTCGTTGTTGACGAGGAAGAGAAGGAGAGGATTCACCCTTCGTCATTGTCAACCAGCACCTCCATTAGACCTCTGCTCAACAACAACCCACTGTCTATCAGGAGAAGAAGAAATGTTGTCATTCCAGCCTTAATCTTCTCCAAGTAGATTAATACTAAAATAATGATTGTATTAGTTATTTTGAAATTAGAATGTAGAAATATATAATAGGTGAACTAATCTTGAAGGCCAATTATCTATTTTCCAAGGTCAAGTAACTGATGGCAGAGATGTTTAAAACGTACATAAATTAGTATTAATCCACTTAAGAATATGAATCAAATGATCACATTCAATAAAGGGAGTTCCAAAAATATGAAAATCGATAGAGCAATATATAACATGATGAACTCCTATTCAATATAGGAAAAAACCTGAAAAGCAACAAAGTATGCTAAATTCCAATAAACTAAATAAGTTCAGCTTGTTTTCATCCCCCAGAGCATAAAAAGGATAAATAATGATTGCATTAGGTATTCTCAAATCGTAATGTAGAAATATATATTGGTCAAGTAATCTTGAAGCTTAATCATCTAATTTTCAAGGTCAAGTAACTGAATGAAAGAGATGTTTAACTCATGCGTAACTTACTATTAATCCACATTAGAATATATTATTCAAATGAATTGACAGTCATTTATGGGAGTTCCAGATACAAAAATAGAGGCTGCAATAGATAACATGACAACCTTCTATTCATTATAGTAAAAGAGCTAAAAAAAAAACCAGTAAATATATGCTAAAATGTATACTACTAAAAAAACTCAGAATCTTTTCCCTTTTCTCTTCTTTTTTCTCAATGGTGGTTGAATCCAGTTGGTGCTTTTGAAAAACCCAATTCATAGGGCTCTTCATTTAAAAATCAAGTAATATTGTTAAGCAAATCAGAGTATTCTGCTATCGAAGATTGAGTTATTGGTGTCTCTTTAATTGAAACTCTAAGAGTGAAATGTAAAGCAAATAATCTCTTCAAAGTCGAGAGTTGATTATAGGTTTTCCTTTCTCTCTTTAAATCAATGTTTCATGGTTAGCAGTCTACTATTTTATTAGGATTACTTTAATTTTTTTTTCATGTATAGTTTTCTTTAGTTTAATAGAACGTCCATTTGTTAATTATAGAAAATGAAAAATAAAAAGGGCCTACTAATTTCCCATCCTCAAAGCTGAGAAATATGTTGATTTCACTCCATTTATTGGAAGATGTTCATTTCAAAAGATCAATGGCAGTGAACTTATTTTCTTTAATTTGTTTAAAACCTAAAGAAAATCATCTTTTTAGTTTAGTTCCATTTCAAGCTTGAGCAAAAGCAATGGTGGCTCAGAAATGATTAACTCATAAGCAAAGCAAATAAGCGTTTAGTGAATAAAATGTTCAATCAGAGTTATTTTGTGTAAAACTCCATCCAAGATAAGGTTGCAGAGTATGAATTGGAAAGAACATAAGCCACATGAGCTGTGTGGACTGAAGGCAACATAAGAAAGTGAAGTGTTGTGTGGAAAGGACACAAAAAAGTGGATATAGTCATAGAGCAGTGAGAGAGAGGATGACAACTATTGAGTGCGCTCCCTTTAATCATATTTGATGAGGTGTAACCATTGTCATAATCAATGAAAGGTAGTTCACCATATCAAATACAGTGGAAGAGATAACGACCTGTTCTCCTAATATTCAATCCACTTATGATGTGGGCATTCTATATAGGTATTTTTTTTACACTTTTTCCGTGAATGGTCTTATACATTTTTTTGTGTTTGTAAATCATCCATATGCACTTTCAGAGAATCTTGGAGAAAATGCGTGCCATCAAAATTTATCAAGGCTAAGGAAGAGACGCGAAACAATAAGCCTAAATTAAAGGAAAAAGAAAAGGAAATGAAAAGAAAGAAACAATAGTTTTGGGGTCAACCTAATTGGGATTTTTCCAGCATTCTCTATATACTCTATGCTCTGTCATCTAAATAATCTGGATTTCTAAACAATGAGTCCAACATGTAGAAAATGAATAGGTGTAGCAAAATGTTCGCTTGCTGCGGAGCAAGATAATGTAAATCCTCTACGAACTACATCATAGAAGATAGATATAAATTTCAAACTACTTCATAGAAGATAGAAAATATTTAATATTGTGATCATACCGTACTTCAAAAATACATTATATGCATTTACAATTATAAACCCGTTTCAAAAGTCAGATACCTCATTCTTCTTAAGATGCTGAAAGCAACAACACATCATCATTAACCACATAAAAAATGAAATGAAAAGAAAATGGAACAAACCATGACAAACATAAATCCAGGGAAAAAGAATCATAACAGGAAATCAAATCAAAACTATATAAAAGAAAAAGAAAAAAAAAAGCCTTCCATTTGATGACGAATGAGGATTGTATTAGCAATTAAGACATGAAACACACCTGAGTAACCCTATAATTGGAGTAAGGATCAAACTTGTGAATGACGCTTTCATATTTCAAACCTATGATAGATCCGATTAACCATAAAATTGTAAGGAATGGAAAAATGTAGCCAAAGATAATC
Source organism: Persea americana (assembly GCA_029852735.1). Classification (NCBI taxonomy): domain Eukaryota; kingdom Viridiplantae; phylum Streptophyta; class Magnoliopsida; order Laurales; family Lauraceae; genus Persea; species Persea americana. The sequence continues at coordinate 20,164,879 of CM056811.1, forward strand.
TAAACCCAATTAATAAAATAACAGAGAAATCAAAGAGATAACACAAATAGTAGGACTTGAATCTCTGAATGAGTATGGTTGTATGATTGTAGGTAAAAAATATTATTCATAACCAGAAATCAAAGTCCTAGAAATCAAATGTATGGGTATGCTTACCATATGCATGTTTTGCATGTGGTAAAGAAGATGAAATAAAAAAAACCTTAAAATCCAAGAGTAGCAACAGTAAGTTGGAATTAAAAAAACCAGAGCGGAAAGAGAAGATACCGTCTATGGATATTGTGATGGGTTTGGGCTGTCTAAAACAACCCATTTCTAGGTCGCATGAAGAGAACTGAAGAGCAGAGGAAGCGTTTTGGTAAAATAAAGTGGGAGTCAATGTCAATTTGTAGTAGTCAAAATCAATTGAATACAATGTGCTTGATTTCTCAATTAGATTCACTTTGCTTCATATATATATAATTGGTCATGATATGCTTAGAGTTTTCTGTATTTTCTATTAATGGATTTGGTAATGTGATCAGTCATGATATGCAATTGGTGGCTTATGGTATATTTGGATGTACCTAATTTTGAATGAGTTTAGCCATCCTTGTAGAATAAATACACAGCAATGGGGCAGTGTAGAAATCAAAAATGAGGTTGGGCAGGTACCCTTTTCTCCCTCTAGTTGGATGTCAATAATAAGATGAAGAAGAAGAAACAAAGAAAGAAAATAGGGGGAAAAAGGAAAGAAAGAAAGCAATTTAAATGCTAACGGATGGGCGTTAGTGATGGTCTAAACATTGATAAATGAGAACAATAGTGAAAATGTTTGTGTAACCACATTATCTGCTGAAAAGCAGGATTCTTAGCGCCTACAAAAATCAAAAGGAAAGCAGTTTGGTGTTTACCAATCTAGGGATAGTACACATTTTATTCACTTTGTTGTGGATTTTTAAATGAAAACTAACCAAAAGAGGGGTACAGATGAAATCAATTTTTTTTTAAAACTCTTTGGATGATTAATTTCATAATGGTGTTTGCACCTGATGGGAAAAAGGTATGGCCACACCAAATGTATGACAGTATGCCCTTGGACTGCGAGTCCATGGGGAAAATACATTGATGAATTCCTCTTGAAGAGGATTTCAAACCCTTACACAGATGTGTCTTAAGTGCAATAGAATTCTCCACTATTCTCAAGCCTAGAAAAAGACTCATTTAAAATTGAAGATTTTGATTTTCAAATTGTGGGTTTTTTCTGTAAAATGCGTCCTTTCATTTTACTTTCATGTATTTCGTGTTTTGATGTTGAAGTTGCCTAGGTTTTCTTTGCTTTAAATGACTCTCACTCACATGTTTCTCAGGTGGGTTGTTTTTCGTTGCCCTTTTCCTTCTCTGGGTGGCTTGTCAAGATAACCTTTAAGACATTTTTCAATTAACCAATGTTAGTACCCCTCAAATGAAAATCCTGGGTCCACCGTTGGCTAGATATATTGCTACATTTATTGCCATTCCCATTGATGGACCTACATGCCTCCCACAAAAAAAAAAAAAAAAAAAAAAAAAAAAAAAAAAAAAACCACCATTGGTGGACCTTCATTCCCTATGAGAACCTTGGCCTAGCCCCCACTTCCCTTTCCCCAACTCTAAAAAAAAAAAAAAAAAAAAAAATTCCCTTTTTCGGTATCTCTTTCAATATCTCAAAAATCCCCAAATCTGCAAACCCTTCGTCCATCCCCAGCATTGGCGCACCCCCGCTTGCGAGGCCCCATCCCTTTGTGGGCCCTCAATTTGATTTAAATAATTATTAATATTATATTATCTATATTATTATACTAATTAATAGAATTTAGTAGGATAGTTTATTATTGTTCCTAAGTCTTAGGATTAGACTTTTATTTATTTCTTTATAGATATAAGGTGTTCTTTATAATTTAATTAAGGTTTTAGTTAGATTAGGCCTTAGCTAGTAATTAAACTTTAATAGGAGGGGTGTTATAGTTAGGAAACTTCTAGAATTTCCTCTAAATGACTAAGTTACCCATACCCTCATTCCCAATTCCATTTAAACCCTAAGGGCCTTTTAGTAACCAACCACTAAACCCTTACCTATATATACTACCTATTGCAATGAAATGTAATCTAGCCCTAATTCACTCTCATTTCACTCTCATCTTCTTTATCTCTCCCTAAGAAACCCTAATTCACCAATCCCAGCACAAGGAGTAGGAGATCATCCCCAATTGCATTTCAGCCCAACACTAGGAACTTGGATCCTTCTTTTATACTCAATTCTCATTTCTATTGATCTAAAGCAAGTACCCTATGCTGGATAACTTAGAATACATGTTTTCTTTCCTTTGATTATGCAATTTAAATTAAATTGATGTATATACATGTTTAAGTCTATTATTGAGCTTTGTCTTATGGATTTTTGGCCTTTTGATGGATGAGACCTCTTATTTGGAAGATCAATAGCCCAAGGATGGATGGTGGGATGTATATTGGAGCATTTTTCATATTTGGTGATGTTTCTATGATGATTGGAAGTGACTAGAAGTGTTTTGGTTGGAATTCCAATTAGAGAAAGAGAATTACATAAATCTAGGATTTTACAGTAGAGTGTGTACTTGGTTGACCGACCTGTAACTCTGTCGACCAGCTACACTAAAAACTGGGAAAACCAGGTATCAGTTATTTTCTTCTATGAGACCCTCAGTTTAGTGTACCCGGTCGACCGAACCCTATGCTCGGTCGACCGGATAGACAGATTTTACAGAGAGGAACTGGGACTTGAATTTCTCAGTCAGTTCCAGAATTTACGTGTTCCCGGTCGACTTCATGGCCACGATGTCTACCGGACACACTGGGAAATTCTGAGATCAGATTAATGCCCCCTAATTGTTTGACTTCAGGTCCATGTGTACCCGATCGACATCATGGCCACGATGTGACCGAGGACACTGTTGGGGATGTCGACCTGGGGGTCAACATCCAGTATAACCGGTCGACATCCCTTGGGATGATGTTGACCGGATACACTGAGAAATGTGAAATTTCAGCTTTTGTTAAACTTCTGATGTTTGATGTTGTGGGGCCCATTGACCATCCAAATAGACCTCCATTGATGTGTCAAGCACGAGTCAACGTCAAGGTTGAGCCACACCGTTTACTCATGAGGACCACCAAGTAGGATTTAAGGATTGAAATTGTTGATAATTCGAACCTTAAATGTAGTCAAGGGTGCCCGTAACTTCAGGAGTACCAAATATAACATCTTTGGCACCTGAGACTGCAATTAAGGATCCAATTATCTGATGTGGCCATAAACCAAAAATGGACCATTACCTAGGTTGGACCCTTGCTTGGAGGATTTTATACATTGTTCTTCTCTTATATCCTTGTTATTGTTATAAGCATGTAGGATTACGTGGTGGTGACCAGGTGATGTAATCAGTGATAAATAACCCGTGTCTGTGGTTAGACGGGCCCTCATACGGCCTAAGATTGGGTGTGTGGTGCCTTAGAATGAAGAGTTGGTTATGATGTATAGCTGTGAATGGGTATGGATTGGCTACTTGTATTGTTATAAACTAAGGCCATGGTTGTGGGCCTAGTGTAGATCCAATAGTGATTGGACTTGGACTTAGACTTGGATATTAGGCTGCGTCCCATAATATTGTACTTGAACCTCTTAGAGACTTGGTTCGGACCTTGCTCGTGCAAGGTAGGCCTAGACAGACACAGACCTGTATTTATTTCCTGGGTCGGCACTAGACATTTACTCAGTTGTTCTAAGCTCAACATGTTGACTGATTATCACTGGTAGGAGCTATATCGGTTGTGAATAGAACTATCATGATGAGCTATGGCTAGACGGACGGTGTGATAATATGTCCTGTCTAATGTGATAACGGGGTGTGATCGGTGCGATAAAGGGGTGTGATTGGTGATATATTTATATATTGTTATTAACAGGGCTATTATCCCTTGCATGATTATTTTACTTTTCCCCGCTGTGACTGTTTATAGGATGGGAGGGCCGCGGCTTAATATCCCACGGTATCCAGCTTGTATGAGTGTGCCATATTGATATCTCTTAGATTAGATTACTTAACCATATCCGATTCTAAACTGTTATTTACTGCTCAATTGCCTAGCTTATGGTTTTTTGTTATTCTTATGATTAAATGATCATCTCTATTCTCTTTGATGCATACATCATATGTTATCTGTATATGGTGCCTTGCCAGATCCTTGGATCTGACCTATCTTTGGTGCTTAGGTTATGACTTCGACCCCGCGGGTGACATGATCTACGAGGAGTCTATAGCTGGCGATTACGGTTGGGGGCCGGATAACCAGATGGTCGAGTCGGAGGATGGAGTGTCTGCACCGGGCGTTTGAGTTCACACTTATTTTTAGGATTTGAGCGATTTTGTAGTGAGCAGGGTATTATTCAAATATGTAATTAAACTTGTTATTCATACTTTGAGATTTTATTAGACTTCAGTCCTGCTCCATCTGATTCATTTTATATGATACATATTGTTTCCACTATCTTTTCTTATGCTTCCACAATTTAACTGTTGATTATTTTATTGTTCAAAAAGTTTTAAAAATTTGACCTCACCACGGACTATGATCTTGGAAATTCTCAAATTTTCTAGGAAGTAGCGTGCAAAATTCGGGTACCTTGGCGGTAACTTTGGTATTCGGAATTGGGGCGTTACATCGCTATTCTTCCTCCTACAATTACTTTCCCTCTCTCTCACTCCATCTCTCTCTTAATCTACTTATCTCTTTGACTCTCTCAGTCTATCTCTCTCTCAACTCAGTCGAACTCTTTTACTCTCTCAATCTCTCTCTCTCTCTTTCAATCTTTCAATCTATTTCTCTCTCTCAATCTCTCTCTCTCTCTCTCTCAATGTCTCTATCTATCAGCTTTTTTCCCCTTTTCGAATGGGGCTTAAATACTATCTTCAACTGGTGGATTTACATGGATCTATATAAATCAACCTTAACCCTAACAAGAAGAATCCTCCTCATATCGAGCTTATAGTTTGAAAACCCATTTTTTTGTATTTTCTTGTATTTTTTAAGTTTAAGAATATGTTTAGTTTTGATAAAAAGGCATATTTAATAATAATAAAAAAAAGCATAAGATTCATATAGTTATGAAACAAATTTAGACTTAGCTGTGAGATTTTTCTTTAGAATTTGGAAGCTGATATGAATGAAATTACAATCATGTATTTGATCTCCTCAATGTACAGTCATAGAATTGCAATAATAGAATTAGTTTAAAATCGTAAGTTGGAATTAGGGATCATTGAACACTTTGTTATGCTTCTCCAATGATAATTTTCACCTGTCAAAGTATAAATAAATGCATTCAGTGGTTTAAATGTATTTGGATACATTTCACAAATTCTCAAAACCCATTAAAATCTAAAAGATATGAAAATAAGTGTATTGATGCTTATCATTACTCTGAGAATGTTCATGATTTGGATTAAAAAATTGTGACCTATGAATTTTTAGATTGGATCTTTATATATATATATATATATATTCACAAATTGCTCAAAATCCACAATCTTTCAGTCCACTTGGAATATGGGTTTTGAAAAAGAAACTTAAAACACTAGTACAAAATGTTGGTTGATGTAATTAAATATTTTTGTAAATGCAATACATTTTCTCTTTTGCCAAAGTTAATCTTAAGAAAGATCAACAAAACAACGATTGATTTTTTCTAAGTGACTATTTTAAACCCCTCTCAAACAAAAATCCTGAGTCCGCCACATGTAATATTAATCACATGAGCTCTGCCATCGTAATATCAATCATGCAGTGGCATCTACTCATTTTTAACTAAAACTAGGATCATGAAAATTAATCAGAAATCAACAAGGGTCCTATATCAAAACCCAAGTTTTTGCAAGAAAGAGTACCATTAAAAGATTATGAGAAACCCATTTCTTACACTAAAAGAATAGGAGGCATATTAGAATGGAAGAAACACAGAAGACCCAATTCCTAAAACAAACCCATCAAATGTCACAACATAAGAAATAAGGAAAGAAGTCGTACCTTGCCGATGGTATGATGGCAAAACAAATTTGAAATTGAGATGATGGAAGATAAGCATATGTGAGAGGGAACATCATTACTGACATAGAGAAAGAGGCACTCATTAGACCGAGTGAGAAATAGATGAGATGTAGAGAGGTAGGGAAAGTTTCATGGGAGAGATTTACATGAAAAATGGTTTTTTGGAGAAGTCGGCCCTGGGAAACCTGGAGAAGTCGGCCCTGGGAAACTAGGAGAACTCAACCATGCAGAAAGTTTCTCACATAATGTTTTATACTTTGGTTTCTTAAGAGAGAGAACCAGAGATCGATATCAAACCAGCTCCGCACCAGAGGAGTAAGGAACTCCTGACCACTAGGCTCCTAAAAAAAAAAAAAAAAGCCATGGCACGTGCCCATGTTTGACTCAATCGAATAGCCTAGATATGATTGGATAGTTACATATCTTAGTATCGTGCAATTCTACCGGGTCATGGCATTTAGGCCACAATTTACTGACAGATTTGGCATGATGCCTTGTGATTCCTACCCCTAAAAATCTCTCCTTTTTTAGCTCGTCTTTGTCTTCGTTCTCATCTTTCTCGGGTGTCTCGTTTGTGTATCTGTCTCTCTTTCACCCATTCCTCACATCTCTGCCCATTATGGAGAACTCTTTTTTTCATTTTTATTACTTTCTCGCCACACAGTCACTCACACTTAGAGACGGACCGGGATTTTTGTTTGGGTGGAGCTAAAATTTTGCGGTACTTAATATTTGGAAAAAAATAAATTTTCTAGGCTTTTCCACATTACCAAATAACACATTTTTTTTAGAAAATGTCCAACTCATGGAGCTCAACTAGATGCACGACGGTCATTGAAGATAGGACAACGAGGAGGTTAGGAATAAGGATGTTAATCGGAAGTACCCAAAATCATTAGACAGATAAAAGATGATTAACTTGGATTTTAGATACTCAAGCTCACATTATCATGTTTCACTAAATTTATATGTCAAAATCAACGCCCAATGGAGATTGTTGCAAATTCAAGGTGAGTATGTCAGTGAGAAAAAACTAAATACAAGAACATTTTGAGGATGCCTATCTTTACCCTTTTCACTTGCTCAAAGCCTCCAACCTTTGAATAATGAGAGTAGAAGTTTATCTTTGAATCATAATAGGGCTAAGAAGGCATGATAACGGGAATGGAATTGGTCATCTTTGGATTTGTAGATATGCTTAGATTTGGTAGTTTAGGGCTTAGGGTTTAGATTATGGTTTGGAATTAGGATTTGGATATTAAGCGTTTAGATTTAGGTATAGAGTGATTAGGTAGGATTATTATAGATATGTTTCGCAGATGGAGATGCAGTAGCCTACACAGTACGTACAATAGGCGCAAAGCGGTTTCGAAAGAAGAGGAAGCGATCTGTTTCAGTAATGTTTTCTTTTCTTTTCCTTTTTTATTAACAAAGCTTTACATATGTGGGGCTATCTTTAGACATATGTGGAGTGACAAGTTTAGACATGAGGGGCATGTCATAAGGCCCCATTCAACTTATGGTTCAATTCCGACTTGCAGCAACCGCCCAGATTGTTCTAACGTAGGTTCGCCCCTGCTCAGTGCTCACACTAGACATGTTCCCAACCAACATAGCTATACAACGGATTGATCCCTGTGGAGAGGGAGATGCCTTGATGCCTTATTAATGAACTAAAGAATTCATTATATGGTTCAATTTCTAATACTTGGTGCACATAATCATTTTCCAAAAATAATAAGATGAGAACTAGTTTTCACTGTGCTTCCATGAGAACTATTAGTAGGGCACACCTAGCAACCCATTCAAACCGTGCACAAATAGGGACCCCTCCTATAGTCACTAATCCCGAGGTATGACACCTATCCGGATGGACTGGACCGTTGGACGGAGGGTTGAATTTTTTTTTTAATACAAAGCCATTAAACTTGTGGGTCATGGATGAAGGGTTTAGGGGCATAGTATTGAGGACAAATTTGATACGCATTGTGGTCCCACATAGATCTTTTCATATCTCATGGTCCCATCCCCAAGTGGGACCCACAATTGGCACACCCCCGTCCTTCCTTCTATAAAAGACACTCGCCATCTATTTAGGGTGCTAGGGTTCTTTTGTGCTGTCTCTCATTACCGCAAAACCCTAAAACCCTCTTTCGAGCCTCCCACGCAGTTGCAGAAATCGTAGCAGTAGAAGAAGATGGAAGATGATACGAGCAGGCTCTTCAGGATCCGAAGGACAGTGATGCAAATGCTCAACGATCGAGGCTATCTCGTTGGCGATCACGAACTCACCATGACCAGATCTCAGTTCATCGACAAGTTCGGAGAGAACGTCAAGAGAGAAGATCTCGTCATCAACAAATCCAAACGTAGTGATAGCTCTGACCAGGTAATCGATTCTCTTCTTCATCTTCTTCTTCTATACTTGTTCATACTTGTTACAGTATATAAGCATATATATATATATATAGAGAGAGAGAGAGATTGTAAATGCAATGCAATTAATAAAGAAGGATGAGATGGTCCTTGATGTTAAAGGATTGTGCAACAGACTGTAGAAAGATGGTAGAACTTGGAAAGTGATTTCTCATGGAAATAATCGCATCTTCTTTCAACAAGATGAGATTACTTGATTAAAGTCTCTATTTCTCCTTTTTATCTTGTAACAGAAAGCACATTCCGGTAGTTCGTCGCTCAACGTAAAATAATCTTTGGAACTACTTTGTGAGAGAACCAGATGATGTTGAAATACCATCCTGTGCTCTATGACCCCTTGAATGGGGGTTTGTGAATTGTGATATGGTTTTGATTTTACATTAACTTAATGTTTATAGTGGTCTGTTTCCACCTTCTATTTTGCATTTGTTTCATGTTTACAATAAGCTGATGCTTTGGATTATACATTCACATAGAAGGTAGCAAGGTTGCACAAAGATGAATTTATACAAGGGTGCTTTTTTTTTTTTTCTTCTGCTTGCTTTGATGCCCTTGGTCCTTCATTTTGTAGTCTTGGATTTGACTTTCACTAATGAGTATCAATGGTATAAAGCTAATAACTTTAATGACATTGGCTAGGTTTGTCCCGTTTTTTCTTTTTGTGCACAATAAGCCGATGCTCTGGAATATACATGAAAATGAAGGTAGCATGGTAGGGTGCACATAGATTAATCTACGAGAGGGTCTTCATGTCTGCTTGCTTTGATGCCCTCGGGCCTTGATATTGTGGGCCTGGATCTGACCCATACTCATTTCAGTATCCATGTAAATGAAGGATGATTTTTTTTTTTCCCCTATTGTCTTCATGACCCTGCTAAACTGTCACACAAACAACCCCCCCCCCCCCCCCCCCGCCCCCCCCCCCCCCCCCCCCACACTTGCGTCTTGGGTAATGCGTCTTGGGTAATGCTTTGGATTATACATGAAAAATGTGATGGTGCATGGTAAGGTGCAGAGAGATTAATCTATGGACGGGTTTTCATTCATGTCTGCCTTCTTGGATGACCTCAGACCTTGAATTTTTGGGCCTGGATTTAATCTACACTCATTTTATAGTATCAACGAGTATAAATCATGGTTCTTTGAACTTTCATTGCACTGTATGTGTGTACAAGCATGGCTCTTTTTCCCCTTCTTATTTCACATTTAAGGTTTTCCCCCCTCTTTCTGATGAACAATAAGCCATGCTATATCTTAAACATGCAAAATGAATGTAGCATGGTAAGGTGCGCAGAAACTAAGCTATAGAAGGGTTTTCATGTGTGCTTGCCTTGATGCCCTTGGGCCTTGATTGTGGGCCTAAATTCTACCTACACTCATGTCAGTATCCAAGACTATGAAGCATGGCCCTTTTAAACTTTAATGACATTGACAGTGTAAGAGCGTGGCTGTTTTTATTTTATTTTATTTTATTTTATGTCTGAGCCTTGGTTTTGTGTTCTGTGTACAATAAGCCGATGCTCTGGATTATTCATGGAAATGAAGGTAGCATGGTAAGGTGCACAGAGATTAATCTATAAAAGGGTCCTCATGTCTGCTCGCATTGATGCCTTTGGGCCTTGATTTTGTGGGCCTGGATTTGACCTACACACATATCTTTTATGAGTATAAAGCATGGTCTGTTTGAATTTTCATTACATTCACTCTGGGTACAGGCACGATGTTTTTCCTCTCTCCATTCACTTTTGAGTTCTTTTTTATTTTATTTTTTACATTGAGCCAACACAAGATAATACATGCAAACAAAGATTATTCTATAGAAGGCTTCTCATGTCTGCTTATTGTTACCCTTGGGCCTCTACTTTTCCTACAACATCTAGATACCAAAAAAAAAAAAAAAAGGCTACTTGTGGTTTTATATGTAACACTTCATTTTGTTTGTCTGAGATTTGTGTTCTTTCTGCATGCATGGTGTGTCAGTTCCACATTTGTCTCATTTCTGAGAATCATAAGGTTTTGGCCCTGTATTGTGACTAATATCAGTATCCATGATTGTAAAGCTATAGAATGTTCCTTGTGAACTTTCATGACATTGGCTCTGTACAAGCATGGCTCTTTTTCTCCCTCTTAGATCACATCTGAGTTGTGTTTTTGTTTTCTGTGGATAGCTGATGCCTATGATTATATAGGTGAAAATGAAATGAAAGGGTCATGGTAAGTTGCATAGATAGAAGGCTCTTCACGTCCCTTCATTTTGTTTCCCCTCTGCTTTGACTTTGTGGGCCTGTATTTGACCCACACTGTCAGTATCCATGAGCATAAAGCATGGCTGCTCTAAATTTTAGCAACATTGCTTTTGTGTATGAACATGGCTTCTTTTTTTTTTTTTTTATTTCACATCTTAGTTTTTTTTTTTATCCGTGTACGATAAGTCAATGTTCCTGGATTATACATGCAAATGAAGCTAGCATGGTAAGGTGAGCATGGATTTCTTTTTCTGTTTTATTTCCCGCCTGAGTTTTGTTTTTTTATGTTCTGTGTACGATAAGCCGATGCTCTGGATTATACATGAGAATGAAGATAGCATGGTAAGGTGCATAGAGATCGATCTCCGAAAGGGTCCTCATGTCTGCTCGCTTTGATGCCTTTGGGCCTTGATTTTGTGGGCCTGGTTTGACCTACAGTTGTACCATTACCTATGATCATAAAGCATGGTCCTTTTGACCTTTCATGGCATTGCCTTTTGTGCACAAGCATGGCTCTTTTTTCCCTTTCCTCTCACTTTTTGTTTTTGTTTTTGTTTTTGTTTTTTTTTTTTTTTTTCTTCCTGTGCGCAATAAGCTGATGCACAAAATTATACACGCAAAATGAAGGTTGCATGGTAAGGTGCACGAAGACTAATCTATGAAAGTGTTTCTTTTGTCTGCTTGAGTTGGTGCCCTCAGGCATCAATTCCTCCTATCATACCCCCGCTATTCAAAGTTTGGAAAGATATCGTGCTGTATTGTATCCAACACTTAACTTTCTATATGTAAAACCTGTCCTCACTGTGTTGGGAAAATATTGTGTTGTATCTTATCCAATACTTCATTTTCTAGATGGAAAACCTATCCTTGCCGTGCCTTTTGCAAGTCACGCCCGTGTCCTTCTTGTATCTGGGTATGATAGGATTGTGTGCTTGGATTTGATCACTCTCATATGATTATCAATGCATGTGAAGCTAAAATATGGCCTTTTCAAAGTTTGACATTTCCTGTTTGTAAAATTGGTGTCCTTGCTGTATCCACCGTGTGTCACTCCTGTGTCCATCCCTTATTTGGGCGTCATAGGATTTGTGCCTGGATTTGATCCATTGTCATACCAGTATCTCTATCAGTATAAATTAAGCTAAAAGCATGGTCTTTTAAACTTAATTGCATTGCTAGGTGTATCAGTATGTCTCTTCTTCCCATTCTATTTCAATTTTCACATTTTGAGTTTTGTTTTTGCGTTCTGTGTACAATAAGCCGATGCTCTGGATTGTACATGCAAATGAAGGTAGCATGGTAAGGTGCACAGAGATTAATCTATGAAGGGGTCCTCATGTCTGCTCGCTCTGATGCCCTAGGGCCTTGATTTCGTGGGCCTGGATTTGACCCACACTTCTATCGTATCAGTTCCATGATTATAAAGCATGTTTGTTTTCCCTTTTATTTCACATTTATGTTTTGCTTTTATTTCTTTCAACAAGCCAATGCTCTAGATTATTTCATCCAAATGAAGTTAATCTACACAAGGGTCCTCATGTCTGCTCTCTTTGATGCCCTCAATCCTTGATTCTGTGGGCTTGGAGCTGACCCATGCTTGTATCAGTGTTGCATAGTTCTCAAAATCATTTTGTTTACGTTATGCATCATGCCACATCTGTAAAAAAATGTTCTGTATTGATTATGTGAATCACAATAAAAAATGTAACGATTTAGAAATGAATCCTATAATATATATGACATCATTCATAGGATTCATAGGAACTCTACTATTTGTTTCTAGTTGAAAATTATTAGGGTCAGAGCCAAGACCTATTTTTCATTTTTCTTTACTTTAATTCCTTACAAAGGTCTTGTAGGCCCTCTTTCACTAATTTATTAAATTTTTTTGACTTGATAGAGAATTTTGGGAGAGAAAATATGGGTCTTGTGCTTTTTAAGGCCTAAAACTAGGGGAAATAATATCAACTTTACTTTCTTATTGTTTGTTGGATTCAGTGGTGCTTTTTCTACATAACCTATACAAAATAGGAGGACCTGTAGAGATATTTTGCATTTGGTTTGATCTCCATAAGGGGAAAATCAATTTTTGTAAAAATCTAAAGTGTTCATTTCTTTTTATACTTATAATTGATGAGGAGTACATGTATTGGGTCTATATGTCATAGATGTTAATATAAGGACGATTTTCTCTTACACTGTATAGTCTATTTGGATCAGTGCTGGTCGTCACATGGGAGCACATGAAATTAAGACGGGCTCCCTTCTTATCTTGAACACATTGACACACAAGTATTATTCATATGATACACCGTTCACAAAAAAAGTATTCATACAGTACTCTTTTATCAATGTGGTGTTTGTCACCATATTGATGGTATGGATGGTTTTTGAATATTGTTTATCTCATTTTTTTATATTTTGAATTCTGTCCACTTTGGAAACTTAAAAAACTTGGTAATAACTAATAATCCATTGCTCCAAGTTATTCAATATGCAAATGGATAGATAAGGTGCCAAGAGACTGATCTCTAATGCCAAAACATTTTAGAGTTTATCTGATTCATTATTACTAACTTAATGCAAACATTTTAAAACCTTGTTGATAAGCGATTGTACTGAGTTATTCTATTTGAAAATGGAGTCAGATAAAGTGCCAAGAGACTGATCTCTAGTGACTCATCTTTAGTGCTTTATGCCCAGGGCCTTAATTTCCATGGTTCTGGAATATGATTTTATGCATATCTATTTGCAAGCATGATTCATAATGACAATGACCCTTCTAAAACATAGTAGAGAGAAAAATATTATGTGCTTGTAAGCTTCCGTTGTGGATTTTATATGAAGGACAATTTTTTGATATATCATTCTATATGTAAGTAAATTTTCCTTAAGTTAAAATAATTATCATTATTGATATATTGATGAAAATGTTATATGCCATCTTTTCTGATAAATGACCTAGAATTATACATTTTGAGTGTGCTTTGAGACATTGGAATTTGACTCATGGATTCTTGGATACCTTGGCCTGTTTGCCTCTTTTCACCATTGTTATGCAACATAAGTTTTTATTACCATTTGTTTTCTGATCTGCTATTCTTGATCAACATTATTTTTCTTAAAAAAATTTTGATGGAAAATGTGACGCTATATATATAGATGTTTGGCATTGTTATTAATATCAATGAAACTTGTTTTGTTTAATTTTTCATAATGTCTTGTTTCATGTCTGTTTTTTTTTTTTGGACCAGATATTTATTTTCTTTCCTGAAGAAGCAAAGGTCGGGGTAAAGACGGTGAAGACTTACACCAATCGCATGAAATCAGAAAATGTGTCCAGAGCAATATTAGTTGTTCAACAGAATCTCACTCCTTTTGCAAAAACATGCATAAGTGAAATTTCAGGAAGATTTCATTTGGAAGTTTTCCAGGTGAGCTCCTTGTCATCCTGTTGTGAATTTCTAAAATTTATATTGTCAACGCTGTAACCAATAATCATCAGAAATCCTGTTATAACCTAGCCATAAATCTTGGGCTTGCCTGCTTATTAGGGGTTTGAAATTACTTCTGAAACTGGACATTTTTTAATCCATTAATTCTACCAATGCTCAACTAGCAAACTTTTTTGAAGCAAAATCATTGCTGCCGTTCTTTACAGTGATCAAGAAAATACTCATTGCATTTAGTCCAGGCATCATGAGTTTAAGTTTGAGAGAAGCGAGTATTTTCTTTTGTGGGGTACCGCAGACTGCACTACTATACTGTATTTTATGTTGTTTCTACATTCACATTTTACTTCTACCATACCAAAATAATTATTGTGTATGGCTATGAGGTTCTTGTTTTGTATCTTAGGAGGCTTATTCATACAGTACCCACTGGAATAGATATGTGACTGTGTGACAAAGGTCCATTCATATTGTTTTGTTTCTTGGTGAAGATTCAAATTTCATTTTTATGAGATCTATACACGGGTTTTAACCATTTTTAACCATTCAAAAGTAAGAAAAAGAGATGTATATACGAGTTCCTATATAGTGATGCATTTGTAACATGTTATCACTGAATAGTCATGCTTCTATTTCAGTTTCGTGTTTCCTGTTGTAGTAAGTCCATTATTTAATGTATTTCTATTAGTCTTATTAGTTATCAACATTAAAAGGGTTGATAGAAATGTAAACCATTATAATTTTCATTAATTTCAAATATTTTAACTAAGAAAAATCATACTTGATAAAAATCTAAATATGAAGTTCATGTTATGGGTGAAGCAGCTGTCTGTAGTGTGTCCTGGATTTCAAAAAGTTCATATCCCCATCCCATGTCTGTGCTCATGTATTCTAACCGTGGCATCATAATTTGTTATCTTGAATATTTTCCTTTGTAATCAAATTCTTCATGTGACACTATCATCATCTTACTTTTCAATATATTAATAGTTGATAGAAGATGGATTATGAGCATATTATTTTCCTAATTTTTAATTTATTATTATTATTATTTTTGTTTCTCTAAGCACATTCGTTTAGCAAGTGGAGCAGTAAAGGTGAAGTTTAAGTTGGTTGAGATATGATGTATTTTACCTTTACCATGTTTGGGTGAGAAAAGTAAAGTAGTGAATTTTACTTTTGATCTGACATTTCTAACCTTTACTCCAACACAAGTAGGGGTGTTTATGGGCCGGGCTAAGGAATATCGGGGCCCGACCCGGCTTCTAAACAGTTTGTCCAAGCCCGCCCAGGCCCGCATTGGGCTTTTAGGAGCTGGCCTAAGCCCGGCCTGCCTGGAATTTTGTAAGCGCGAGCCCAGCCCGCGATTGATATATAATTTAGAGAGTTACATTATATGGTCTTGTGTGTAGCTCAATTGATTTGGTCTTGACACTTTCTGTGAAAGTATTACTGTTCAAATACCCTTGCTCTACATTTTCCTATTATTCAATTGGGCCAGGCCAGTCTTTGGGCTTTCTACAAGTCCAAGCCTACTCTGAGTACTAAACAAAGGTCCAAGCTTGGTCCAAGTCAGGCTGGGCCTGGGCTGGGTTCGGGTTAGTCTGGTCCATGAGCACCCCTATCCACAAGCTCCCTGTTGTATAAAAGAAAGGTGTGATAAAGTGTGCTGAAGTTAAGTACAAGATAAGTTCAAGACAAAATGTGTTTTTTAATCTGACACTGTCTCTCACCTTCAACTCATTCTATCCAAACAAAAATTTATTGCACCTGTAATTTTACTTCAACATACCCTTCGTTCACCTTTTCCATTACCTGACAAGCACCTCATGTTTACTCCTGCACACATGTAAACAAACTTGCCCTAAGGGTCTTGATTTGGACACATCCTATTATTGATAAACCATTCTTTCTCTTTAAAGTTGAAAAACAGTTAGAAAAACAGTTACGAGAAAAAGGGTAAGATTTAATTTTGCCTTGCGCCACATCAGCAGTGTTTATCCTTAATCTCCTTAATCCCCTACTCATAGCTCTTCAAAGTTTTGAGAAACATCTCTAATGCTTCATATAGGAGACTCTTCATCTTCTTTATTTATTTTTTTTAAAACCTCCATCATCTTCTCTGCTCCATCGATATATTTCTCATTTCCTCTAAGCCTTAAATATGTAAAGTTGTTGATGTTGAGGTATATACTTCAATGAAAACAAGCACTGAAATAGAAATTCATTATGAAATTTTATGTAAATTCATAGTTATTTATATTGTAGTTATTTTAGTATTTATGTTTATAATAGAAGAGAAAAATAATTTACTGAACAACCTAATCAACCTGCATAGTTCCAAGTCAAAATTGACTCAATGATCCTCCCCGTTCCAATCAATCCACTGAGTGGGAAATTATGACTGTAACCATCTAATTAAGGTTTTCCAATTCTTTGACGATTATATATGCACTTAAAAAATCGGTGAACCCTGGGTTCCTTTCAGATGGATCGGGCCAGGGATTTCTAGAGGGAGGGAGGGAGGGAGGGAGGGAAAATTTTTGATTTCCTGGATTGTTGATGCAATGTAACTTATTTTCTGCTAATGAATTCTCGTGTCACACTGTATCTCAGTTTTCAGAGAAGATTTATCCTTCTAGTTTGCTGTATATCAATTTTCAGTAAAGATTTATCCATCTAGTTTGCCTTCTACATGGGCTTGCAGCAGCAGTTACGTGCATTCTAATTTCCTTGATACAGGAGGCAGAGTTGCTGGTTAATATTAAAGAGCATGTTCTTGTTCCAGAGCATCGGGTGCTTACAAATGAAGAAAAGAAAACACTATTGGAGCGATATACTCTAAAAGAAACACAGGTATGTGCTAAACCTTTTCTTTTTGTGATGCTATATGTACAGCATTGATTATTGGGCAGGCTATGACAATCCAGAAAAACATACAAAGACACTTTACATGCTGCATGCGTGCTCACAAATTCCCCTAGTGGAAATGATTCATTGCCACAAGTGCGGATTTATATGGCAATCCTAACATCCAATTGGTTTCCATATATATTTAAATCTGTCTGATCAAGTTACAACTAGGCACCATTGTTTGCTTTGCACATTCCTGTGTTGGCAGGGAAGGCTCTTAGTGGAGCATATCAGAACTTCTTACATGCATACCTAATGTGTTGAACTAAAAACATTCTTCTAAACACTAAATATCATCATCCTAGACTTGCAGTAATACCTACTTTGGCTGTGCACGTCTGTCTACATGCATAATTAATTATCCCATGCAACACATACAACTGACATGCACCAAAATACCTGGGGATAAGCGAGACATACCTTGCTTAGTGGGCCATGCTAATGGTATGATGTCTTCAATCAAATATTCACCAAAAGTCCTGGATGCTCTATTACTAAATTGATGTTAAGAGATAAAGTGAAAAAAGAAACAGATGGGAAAAGGAACATTGGAAGATCTATTGAAGCACCTGTAGCCTGTAGGTTAACACTGCATGAGTAGATCATATGATTCTTACCTGCTCTCATACCGAAAACTGATGCACTATAGTGAATAGAATATAACTACATAGCCTTAACAAATGCAACAATTTAGGATAAAGCAAGTAATCAACGATGCATGACTTATATGGTTTTATTGCCTTAATGCAGTTGCACATCAAGATGTGACTTCACACAATTTTTTTTTTTTTTTTTTTTTTTTTTTTTTTTTTTTTTTTTGGCGCTTAGAACATTATGGTGATGCAGATCTATACCTTCAAGGTTGTTGATGCACCCACAGAAATGAATATTTTATATCATGTTCTATATTGTTTAACTTCACAAAAGTGAGGTCTGGTGCTCTCATTTATGGATGGGTGGCGGTTAAGAAAGGGTTGATGGCAGTTGTAATTCGATCTTCTGCTCTAGCGGTCTGATTTAGCCATTAAGACTGATTTTGGGACATTCCCATGCATAACTCAGATTAAACTCTTTTACGACACGATTCATTTGAATTTAGTGGTTTACTCTCACTGTCTCTCTCTCTCTCTCAATGAATGGAACACTATGCCTTTGCCATTAATCTTTCATTGCATTGGCAAGTTTATTGGATTTCTTTTATTGCAACAGAAATGATGAGGTATCAGGTTTAATAATCATTTATGCAGATCACATGCCTTCCAAGTATAATCTTGTTTTGATCGATGTTATGCAGCTTCCTCGGATTCAAATCACTGACCCAATTGCAAGATACTATGGCCTCAAGCGTGGTCAAGTCGTGAAGATTATCCGACCTAGTGAGACGGCAGGCAGATACGTCACTTACCGATATGTTGTCTGAGCATGGGATCTGGTCTGGGTCTGGGTGGACAATTGGAATATGGAAACTGCTGTCTATTAGTTTGATGTATATATTTTATAGTTTCTATTGAACTAATTACATTTAATGAACTGATTGTGCCATTTTTTTTTTGTCGGATTCTTTTTGCGGGGGTGGGAGAATTCATGATGGGAATTTGTGATGCTGGTGATTTGGCATTTTCTAATTATTCTATTTTTCTTCACTGGCCTTGTTAATTCTAACTACATGCAAAGTCACTTTTATAAATTCTAGAGGACATTCATTGGTTAATTATAAAATCTCCAGCTATGAATTCTGTCTTTTATTTCTTTGAAAGAAATAGTAGTGTAATTCTATTTCTCTAGTGGCCCAGGTTTGTTGTTAGATTAAGAACGAGTTCCTTTTGTGCTTGGACATGGGCTCATTTAAGTCCAGCCCAGTGTTTACATGGCTTAGGAAAATTGGAAGCATGGAAATAGAAGGGATCAGCACTTTGTCAGATTACGATGAATATAGGATCCATCGAAGTGGGGGTGAAGATCGAAGGTGAGTTCTTAAAAATAAACAACAAATAGTATCTTAAAGAAAGTGTACTCTTCATTTTCGGAAATTCTCCTCTAAACTTTTAATTTTTAATCACCCTATATATTTAAAGGGAAATGTTCATATGAGAGACACTCTTACCAAGTTGGTGAGAGATGGGTGGGGGCCTTCACATAAGTATTTGGAGTCTTTGCATTTAAGTTGGTGAGAGTGGATATTTATGTGAGGGCCTTAATCTATCTCTCACCAACTTGGTGAGAGTGTCTCTCACATGAGCATTTCCCATATTTAAATTCTTACGTATTTTAATGCAAACAAACATGATCTATTAAGTGGGATTGCTTTATCATGGATCTCAGGCTTTAACAATATTATTTTAAAAATAGGATATATGGCAGACTCTGGTTCTTCTGGTCCTATAAAATCTAAATGCACTTTAAATCTTGTGGATTGAAAGAAAGTCCATTGATAGGTTGCTGATAACCGTTTGAAATAAGACCAGAGAAAGGATGGCCCATGGGCTTAGTTTGCTAGATCCCAAACCTTTCTGGACTTAATAGGCCCGTTTATAGAAGTGTCCATAGGGTTTGAGAGCTGAAACTGTAGAGGATCTGGGTTGATTATTAGAGTAGTTGATTGACATTGAGAGGGGAGTATTGGAGATTGTATGTAAAAACTAATAGCAGAAGTGAAGTTTGGAAAAGTAAAGTGATCATATGTAAATTGCCGTTTCATTAAATTGTTCATAAGAATGGAGACACTTGTTTTTTTTTTGTTTTTTTTTTGAAGTTTTTTGGTGTACCCGCAATAAGGGGGCTGACCCATAAGAGAGCCCACATACATGGGAAAGGAGCCCATACACACTGGAAGAAAGGTCACAAACGTGAGAAAGGAGAACCCTGTGCACCTGCATGAGGTATGAGGTTGCCACTTGCCAACTATCTGGGTGAGATAGAATAGGAAGACTTGGTGCAATAAATGGTAATGAGATTATATAAAGCATTTATGCAAGAAGAATGTTAGGGAAGATATAATTGGCATGAAGTATATAAGGCTCAAAACATAGATAAAAAGACCTACTATTAAGGGTTCCATATCACCTAATCTCTAAAAACTCTCAAATTCTTGTGCTCTAAAAAAAAGTACAAGAGCCTCTGCCACCTAAATCTATAGTATCACAACAAAACGCTGTGGTTTACCGATGAACTTTCAACTTTGCAAGATAAGGTAGGAAACTTTTTTCAACTTTCAAAAAACCCATTTTCAGTTGATGTGTGTTTTAATCACAAGCCAATGCCTGTTTTGCGATTCTGACGTTGCAGTGAAAGCCTAGAAAAACGAATTGCCAATTGCTAACATACCTATAAGGTGAATGTCACCTTCACCAGAGAATTTCATTAAAAGCATAATCTTCAAAGTTCTCTAGAATGCAAAATGACCAATCATATGATTTTTTTTTTTCAAATAACAATATATTGGAACCTTAGCATATGATCACAAGAACAAAATAAACATGCCTCGGATGGCCATGATATTAAGTTGAAGATATACAGAATAGTTAAAGCAAAAACATTTTTGTAACTGCAATCAGAGATTTCTCAAATCTCCAGTAGCTCAACATAGGAAAAAGAAAAAAATGGAGTGCTTTGATTGGTTATTCTCTTAAAGATCTTATTTGAATTTACAAAGGGGAAATAAAACTTCTCTTGGGAAACTTCTTTTTCCTGTTCAGATTCATTTAAGAGAGAAAAAATAACTCTCCTCATAAGTACTAATTGCAAAAGGTAGAATTAGGGGTATTCATCAGTCAACCCAGCCTGCTGTGGGTCAGGTTTGTGCATTAGGTTTTAGTACTCAGGTCAGGTTTAGATCTAAAATCTGGGCCTTGCTTACATTAAGTCATAGAAAACCCGAAGCCTGGCAAATACACACACATACAAACACGCACTTTGTAATTTTATGGTTGTATCTGAATTTAAGATTGTCTTATATTTGAATTTAAGACCTTACTCCTTACTTTTCATATTAATTGGGCTTTAGTCAGGCTTGGGCCCAATGGAGTAAATGGGTGGACTTGGACCTGAGATGTATGGGGTGAGTTGGGTTCCAGGTAAACACTTATGGTCCATGTATGGCTCGTGTCAGAGATGGGCCTGTACTTTGTACACCACTTACCTCTAAACTAATGTTTTAATATTATTATTAGAAGGTGACAGATTTAACCTTTTGATAATTTTTTATATTTATAAAGGTTTGAAAATAATTTTCTCTTCATGGCATTCTCCCCTCAAATTTGGTGAAATTACTGTCAGGGAGGCAAGATTCTCTACTTGGGGATTCTCCTCTCCTAGTTTTCTCCTCATTTCGTCTAGAGAAGGTTCCCTTCTAGTAATTTTCTCAAGCAAAAAAAGTCATTAGACGATAAAAAACAAAAGAAGGGATTTTTATGAAAAAAGAAAGAAAGAAAGAAACTTAAACTCTAATTACACAGATTTATAAAGAAAATAAGTAAGCAACGGTTTAATGGTTCAAACTTATTTATTTTATTTTTATTTTTTATCATACCCTTATTGACGATATCATCAACAGTTTAACAATATCACCAACCTTCCCCAATAGAAAAAAAAAATGCATGAAACTTGATCTAAAACCCCCACCTTTCATCTTCTTCTCCCTCCTGCTTCCCCACCCATAGAGGAAAGGTAATGAAATTTTAGATATTTCTATTTAATAATTAATTAATTCTGCTGCGGAAGAAAGTGTGCTTCCTTAACCTGCTCAAGAGAGTAGATTTCGAAGACCTTTCAAAAATAAAGGTGAAGAATTACTTTTCTTGTCTTCAAATCCAAACTGGAGAAATTTCTACCCCCACCCCAAGTTTTTCCACATCCAAACAAGCCTTATTATTATTATTATTATTGTTAAAGTTACTTTCCTGACAAGTAAGATTATCACACTATGATTGCTACTCTGAGAATAGTTACTAAGAAGCACAACAAAGATCCAAGAATTTCTGTTGATGCGTTCTGCAGTAGCAATTTGACAGTGGTGTGAGGACCTTTTGTCCATGCCAAATCTGTTTTAACATTTTCATATCATTTACATAGGCAAGTAAAGATCTTGAAAGGGAAAGTATGTTTGAAGATCATATTAAAGACTAACCAACAGCGTAGACCATCAAAATTTTCCAATATGTGGTGGAATTTATTTTAGTAGATGAGAGGATAAGAAACTATTTACCAGCAACGACAAGAAAAAATAAAAAATAAAAAATAAAACTAAATAATGGAGGTCTACATTACTCTTCACCCTCTAGATCAATGCCATTTTCCTTTCTAAACATTGGAAAATGATGCACACCTCATGACTCGAGATTACAGTGAGGAATGTACGGTGGCCGAGTTGACTTCACATAAATACAAATTATCAGAGTATTGCAAAATTGGAAGACAAGAGACCTGCGCCCTGAGTCACACATCAGCATTTGAGGTTCTCAAGCCCGCAGAAAGGAGAATCTGTTGGGACTGGTAGTAGGCAATGAAATGTTTTCCAAATCAGACATGAGTCTGTTTCGAGAAAAGAAGGGAATATTTGAGAGCCCTTCAATCAAATTTTTCTTTCAACTGTCCACCGAATCATCTTAGATAGCTGATGTAATATCAGATTGATTCTTGATAGATGTATAATTCAGACTTCTCTTTTATTTGATAGATCAACTGCCCCTACCAGAAGATGGCACTTCATGCACAGATTCATCAGGCTAACACGTGTGCGAAGCAAACAAACCACCACAGCTTTACAAGCAACAGAAGCCGTCCATTGGGTACTCGGATAATTCAATGAACTCAAGGCTTGAGGATTGTGTGTGCTTGGACAACGTAAATAACTTGCACCATATAAATGATTCCAAAGTAGGGTATGGCATAGTGGCAGATGCAAATTCATAAGGAAGCATTTGAACTCTTGGCAGGATGAGGGAGCTGACAGCATGATCGTACATATCACTTGATTGAAACCTTCCAAATTTTGGGCCTGTTGAGCATGAGGTCATTACCCAATTTATGCTGAATATATCATTGCTATTAATTGGATAAAGGACACTGCACCAGTGCCGAGCTGTCCATAGAAGAAGTCCTAACTTCCAAAAGACATCAAGCATTCTGTATCCTTGGCACTGTGATGACCTGGGAAAATGCTATCTTCAGGTCACGTTTCTGGGAATGATCATTGAGTTTCATAGCTCTTCCCAATCCTTAATTGGATCGATCCAACAATTAAGTGAAAACCATGTTGATTATCACTATGTGGGAAAAGCTGCAAATACATTTAAAGCAGAGAAGATTTTCATCAAGCTATTGATGGAATATACATATATATATATAAGAAACTTTCGATGCGAGGGAAAAAAATATGGAATAAAATAAAAAAGTGTTCAGGATTCACCAATAGGCAGAGTGTTTGCCTCCCATCTGCTCTTCACATTCTCAAAACAAACATCCTGATGAAACATAACAAATACAAAATTTTCGGATACTGTACTACTGTATTTATTTGGAAGGGATTTTATTGCCATCAGCTTGAGGAGAATTCAAAATGCCAATCTCATTTATATCATCATGAATAGAAAAGTGCACTAAAATACCCTTCAACATAGTTTCAACTGTTTGATAATATCTTTGGTAAGAAATTTTCACCTGCAGGCGTTCTGATCGGACTGTCTAAGAGGCTGGGGCCTTGGGACCCTCTTGAAATAAAGGCGCTGACCCTTACGACTTTGATGTCCAAATGTGGGAACATCGACAGAAGAAAATTCCCCTATCTTTGTAGTCTCTACTACTGTTTTCCCGTATATGAAACCTTCAACTCCATAAACTCTATATATTTGATACAGCTATTCTTAGTTTAAGGTTTTACGTGTCTAAAATGCAGTAAAAACCATTTAAAAAAAAAAATAAAAATGGAACAAAACAGATAGCTAGAAAGGCTTGAACGGCTATATCGATTGTTATGTCAGTAGATGGATTTAGCCCCGCTCCATACAGGGTCCAAAACCATGTTATACAACCATGCCTTTGATGGAGCATTTATAAGTTGCTAAACCAAAGTCCAGGAAAGAGATCCAAGTCCACTTTCAACTCAAACAAGGCCACCTATCACAAAGGTAAATCACATCATCTTCAATTTTTTACTTTTTTTGGCATGATGGGGCATAGAAGGTTAACAATGTGGGTCACAAACCATGGTTCATGTGCAAATAAGCTCAAGACTATGGAATGCACTGAATACACTTTGGCCAGAGGGTCTATTCAAAACTTGATTGCTAAGATTTCTGGCATCTGATACGTTTTTGAAATCTTCTATTTAGGGACTGTCAATGTATCATTTTACACAATTTGTGGTTACCTCAAGATCTGAGTTCTGACTTAAATAATTGGTGCATGGACTTTTTTAACAATTAAATAATGATTTTCTACGAGAAGAGTACTCTTAAACACCGATTACATGGATTAATCAAGAAAAACGAAAAAAAAAAAATGACAAATTAGGGGTGGCATACATTTTTTTTTTTTTTTTTTGGCCAAAATTACATGATAGACAATTGTCAAATATCTGAGTCTCTAGTGTCAAATTTAGACATTTATTTTAATATATACCAGTCTAGGACTAGCTCAATAGGTTTTTCTCAATTGTGATAAAAATTTGGGATCCAGAAAATGTAAAATGGATGATGATATCGCCACCAATGTGATTTTTTTTTATTTTTTATTTTTTGCAATATTACTTCTGTCATTGATCATGACCTGCAAACCAAATATCTCCTACATATTCATCTTAAATTATATTAAATATGTTTGTTCCTGTCATCCTCAAGCCCCAACAAGATAAACCTGCAAACCAAACATCTCCCCTCTTTATCTTCCACTCCACCAGCACCACGACTATTCACCAAACCAAGCACAACACCTTCTCCAACCAAAACCAAGCCAACCAGCCTACATCCCTCCTCACAAAAAAGAAGAAGAAAGAATCCGATCCCTATTCACTGCCAAGTGTCAAACAATCAAAACCACACCTGATCACTCCCCTGCAACTCATCACCCACACCCATCTTCCCATCACCCACAATCTCATCACCTTCCATATGTTTGGCTAACCTAGGGATGCAAACGGGTATCCGATTCTCCTATTATCTGGAGGTTCCGACCCCATAAAAAACCGGGTTTGGAACTTGTTTTAAGTTCCGAGTCATAAACGGGTATGGGTCTCGGTCCTTGGTCCATACAGGGTCAGACCCGTGGACCCAGGACCCAGCTTATGAGTCTTTAATGTTCCAAACTTTAGCTCAAAATTAACTATTGTTGGAAATCTTTATGTTTAATCCTGGAGGTAGTAGACTTGATGCCCTGATATAAGTTGAATGCTATCCTTATTTTAAGGAATAAAAATGAAAAGCAATTAGAACTGGTTATGAAACTAGATTCTGGTCCTCTAGCTAGACCCGGTTCCGGAATCAGATCCTCCTATTAGAACCTGGTCTAGAGCCAACAAAACAGGTTCAGAGTTGGAACCGGAACTATCATTTAGAAAAGGACTTGGGTTTGGGTCCAATATGGTTTCGACCCAGAACTGTGCCATTTGCAACCCTAACTAACCAAACAACCTGGACTCCATCCCAACATCACAAACCCTCCTAGCCAAACATGACTACAACTTCACTCATGAATTCTCCGAACCAAACAGCACACCACACCAACCACCCTCAGCATTCAGCTCCATCATCCACACCCAAACCCACTTGACACCACACATATCACCATCTTCTCCCTCCATCTCAGCAAGAGAAACTCGCTGGAGAAGAACAAGTGGGCCGCCAACACGAGAAATTAGTAAAAAAATGAACCCCTTTGCATCTCTGTGTTGGTTGGCTTGCAAGAGGGAGAGGACGAAGAGGCCAAAGATATGAGAACGGTAGAGATTTTGGGGGTTTTATGTCGAAATCCTGGCAATAGCACCACAAGGGCAGTTTGGTCCACAGAAAAATATGTGAGACCCCTATCCATGGTTTTTAGGTTTTTATTTGCTAATCTGTGTAATCAGGGTTTAAACGTAATTATTTAGTAAAAGCCTCTTTAATAATTAACATCCAAATGGTTGAAGCAAATCAATAGCCTCTTCACATGATAGCATTGTTGTAAATATTAGTTAGTTTTAGAACTAAAGTCTTGACAACTGCCATTTACCCACCAAAAACAAAAAGGTAAAAAGAAAAAATATAAACAAATCTTGACTACTGTCTGGAATCGTAATTCATATCTAGATCTAGGTAAGTTCTGAATCCTTCTGAAGGCATTATTGGATTCTTTTTCTGAATGCTAGAAATGGATCCATGGTGGATTCCAATCTACACATACTTTGTACATCCTGAAAGGAGGTATTTTGATATTCTCAAATCACTGCTGCTTAGTTACCTAGCACCCCAAAGCAGATATTTTCAGCATTTTCAGTCCCTAAAACTAGAATTTTTCTTAGCAGGAAAAATGCAATGACAAAAGCAACTATATGAAAAAGAAGATAATAAATCCATACCAAATTTTGGTTCTACTCGAGAACACGAAATCCAATTTCAATTGTCTGAATGTTGGGTTCTAGGACCCACACATTACAAACACTCATTCAGACGTGGAACACTCCATCCTAGCAGTTGGTAGATGCCAACTTGCATTAGATGTTCGATTGCACCTCAAAGAAATAACGGGAACATGCATCTGCCAAAGTAAATGGAATGCATACCTGTAGGCTTGACGAGGAAGATCAGGAAAAGAAGCAAGCAATCATATCTCTTCACTCATATCAACGGCTGCAGGCAATTCCGGCATTGTATTTGTATGAAGAGGAGCAGATAGACTATCCTTGAAAGGAAGTAGCTTTCCCGAATGTAAGCTGTTTATGATCCAGCTGGCAGGCTGAAGTGATCAGAATGTAGAACCTTTCAGACTTGATTATGAAAAGGAATAATGTGAAACAATCAGAAACAATAAATTATAATTTCCTTATCCTGATGGTATCTGGATTTCAAAGTATATATAGCCCCACGGTTTTAAAACACAGTTTGGACCTGGCAGTGGTAAGGCTCTATACCATGCATTGATGAGTGGTGGATGACCTGTATTGAATATCACGAGGTCATACTTGCAGCTACTAG
This sequence comes from Persea americana, assembly GCA_029852735.1. Lineage (NCBI taxonomy): Eukaryota > Viridiplantae > Streptophyta > Magnoliopsida > Laurales > Lauraceae > Persea > Persea americana. The sequence goes on from CM056811.1 coordinate 20,192,194, forward strand.
TTTCTTCCCCAATTCATTTTTCTATGAACTTCTGAAAATGAACATAGAATCAATGTAACCCAGGAGCACCATATTGTAAGATAGTGTATATTTTAATTTACACTTGGGAGCACCATACACATGTAATTATTGTAATATCTTGCCAATTAATTGTAAATTGATTGCAATTCCCTAATCAAAGGGACTAAGATTTGTATTGCAAACTATATAAAAGGAAAAGCCAACCATTGAAGGGCACTGCTCCATTCACATCAATATCATCTCCCTATCATTGTCATGGTATCAGAGCCTTAAGAGGCATTCGGTATCTAATGAGGGCCTACCCAATTAAATTGTCAAAACTCATTCACTTTGGTTGAGCTGTGTCCAGAAGATTCACAAAAGGCTTCTGCCAAGTGCCAAGACCTCGCTTCTTTACTTCTCTCAAAAAGAACGTTTGCGGAGGCTTCTGCTCCAACCATTTCTTATATGGGAAAACAAGAAAAAACCACTAACCATCATTTGTAGCCTTTGCTCTGAAGCAAAGTGCCTAAGGTGACGTGACACTCTACCCTCATCCTCAACAACAACAGCTCCTATAGAGTTCTTTCCGCTCTTTAAGCTCTGAACCAACCACTGGAGAGTTTTGAACACTTGACCACCTCCATGCTGTTCAACCAAAAAGTGGTCAAAGGCATGCAGAAATCAGATAATCAATTAATACAGTGGGAATATCAGAACTAAATAGTAATATAAGAGGACTTAGATGGAAATAGAAATTTGACCTACATATAAGTAGCAGTACAGGATGAGATACACGTGTGTGCATCTAAATATATACACCTGGGCACAAGTATGAGGTTTGCAAAGGCTCATATGTGTCTCCACATGTGGGCATCACATGTAGATGTCGCACTCTAGGTGTTGTAGAGATTGATAACGGCATACATACACAAATTATATCAGGTCTTTCATAACAAGAATACTAATCACTTCTCACACTTCAATTAAAGTTTAAGTGAAGGATGTTGCAGGAACAAAGGAGAAAAAAAATATAAAAAGAAAAGAGAGATACTAAAGTAGTTCTAAGGTGCACACAAGAAACAATACTCCTTCAACATTTCACCTCAAGCTGAAGCATGATATCAATCATGCCCAGTAGTCAGCTTGCCTAGAGTATGTAACATTTGGTTCCTTGGAAGTTCCTTACTACATATGTCAGCCAACTAGTCCTTAGATCTCACAAAAGGTGCGCAAATCCATTGTGATTGAAATCCGGGGACTCATATTCTGAATCCTACGATTCATAGTAAATCCTGAGGAAAAATATCTCTTTTACAGCGAGTCTTAGGATTTAGGCGTGGATCTTGATATTTGTTCTATCGACTCTCATGATCTAAGAGGGAATAGCCACATCCAAATGGTGAAATTTTGGAGAGGTTTTAGGCATGTGACTGGAGTGTTAAATTGTACATATGGGTTTTGTCCTACATTCTCTTTTATTTTATTTTTTCTATTTTTTCTTTATGAACTTTTCTGAGTTAGGTTACATCCTAACCATGTAATGTTAATTATTCGGATTCTATTAATGAGAAAAGAAAACACTACAACTCACTTCTTTTCATAACAACATTGATATCTCAATCATATTCTACTATCAACACATGCATCATCTATGATATTAATATATGCCAATAACATTCTTCCTATCTTATTATGATCGTTAACATTCTTCCTATCTTATTATGATCGTATCGGAGTATCATTTGTCATCGTATTGATGCTACTATGGATGAATTATGAATAACTACTTCTCTTATATTTTTAATTATTTTATTATTTTTCATTTTTACAAGAAAGAAAATCCTATGGTTCACAATATGATTCAATTTAATCCCTTGATTGATTTGACATGGCTGGTACTCGGCCTCTACACTTGACCTTTTCACAAAGATCTGCTTCCTTGTACTCCAAGAAGATTAGATTCCCACCAATAAAAGAACAATAACCTGATGTAGAACAATGATCATTGAGTGCATTATGCATTTGAAAAACCAATAATATTCAAATGGCCATGACATCTACAGAGAACACCCTTAACTAGTGAAATTTTAATATATAAATATATATATATATATATATATTGAAGTAATTGCTTAAACATCCTGAGGTGAGATGTCTGAGGAACTTTAAGTTCTAAAAATCGGACTGTGGGCAACTTGGTCTCCCTCAAGTCGAGTCAAACCCTAGAGCCCAAAAGCCCTAAAAAATATTGAGATATAGGATAAGAATTAAAAAAAGAAAAGAAAAAGAAATAATGTCCTATAAGTATACAATCTTCAAAAGTTTAGATCTTTCACACGAGATGTCAAGCATATACAAACTAACAAGACTCATGCTGCGGTGGATTGCATTGTTTAATGGAGTAAATGAGCTTACCTCCTAATCTTTGATACTTCATCAAATCCTCTAGCAATTCTTGAGCATCTAAATCTAGCTTATGATCTTAACTCAAGGGTGTCAATTCACTTGAATCCTAAATTACCCGTCGACTAGGATAATTCAAAAGCACATTTTCTCTAACATCTAGAGACTTTAATAACAAGAAGTCCTTCGACTTATCCAGATATTCAATATCAAATACTTGACATAGAAGCAAATGGTGTAGATTTCATGATCCTGTGATTGATCAAGCTCTCAATTATTTAGATCCATTTGATTGATCAAATAGCCTTTTGATCTATCTCAATCGGGCAAAACTAAGCATAAGGGCCCAAATCTAAAATTGGATGGGATTAATGTGGGTTTCAAAATGATGTTTTGAGCATGTATAGCTAATCAAAGAAGTGCATATATGGGCCAGCCTACATGTCTATTATGGGCCTGTTTAGGACTCAATTGGGTTTGATTGAGATCCCCATTAAAAACTAGCATATTTGTTTCCCAATTTGAACCCATATTAAGCCCACGTGGAAGGAAGTAATTGTTAAGATTGTATTATCTGAATCTAGTGGATGATGTGAACAATTTGACTAATTATTTTATTTCATATATAATTTCATGCTTTTACTCATGAGATGAATATGATTCTGTTGATGGTTGCACATAATTGATACAAAATGACATGGTTGTTAATGAGATGAACATGAGCCCTTCAGTATATTAGATGTGATCCATGTGTATGGATGAGATTCACATACGAGAGACACTGGTCACAGGTCTTGTACTTAAAATGTTTCACAATCAATTATGAGATTAGGCATCTCATCTGAAAAGGTCGTAGCACCGCAATTACTATGAGATAATGTGGTTTGTCTTGGTCATCATAGTGGAAGACACTGGATTGTTGTACTAGTACATTGGATGTACTGAAGAACCATGAGTAGCACCTAATATAAACTTCAGTCTTTAATTAAGGAACACTCTCATAATTTCCAAGCAATAGGCCCTTAATCCTGAGAGAGTAATGGACTCAAGTTTCTGCTATGCATTTACTTTAATTTACCAATGAGTGAGGCCAACTGCAGGTCAATACCTCGGTATCTTGGGTAGATGGTGGTGGGACTGAGGGAATATATAGTCTCAAGATAGAATCTGTCCGCATAAGAGAAATATCACCTTGTGGTGATTAATGGAATTTATAGTCAGTAAGCGTGCAGCCGCTTTGATTAAGAGTTGATTAGATGGTATCAATGATCAGTGTGATTAATTGGGTCACAAAGATAATAAAAGGTGGGTCCACACTGGTTAGACAATTTATCTCCTATGGATACATGGATATAATAGATGGAGTACATCAATTGAAAAGTTTAGGGTCTTCTTGTTAAATTCCTAAAGTGCAATTGCATTTATATAGTGGAGTTATCTACAATTGATTGTGGGTCGGGAACTTGCATGAGATGTGGGGTCCAGATGAATCAGTTGGAGCTAGATCCAAGGAATCCCTAATGGTCCTCATGCTAGCCCTAGGTGAGAGAGTTATAATCAAACAGAACTCAGAAGAGAAAGAGTAGAACTAGGACTCATAAGAGAACTAGGGCTCTTGGAGCCAGATCTAAGCAATCCCTAATTGTCCCCAAGCTAGCCCTAAGTGAGAGAGTTATAATCAAACAGAACTCATAAGAGAAAGAGGAGTAGAACTAGAACTCGTAAGAGAAGTACGGCTCTTGGACTATTTAAGTCCAGGAAGGGTTGGACGTCCCACACACTCATTGGACGTCCCCTTCTCCTTTCTCCTCTGGTTTCTCTAGTTTGAGTGCTTTGAGGGTTTTCTACTCAATTGAGATCCCACCATTCTCTTTGAGAAGATCTCTCCCATTAGGTAATAGCATGGAAGATTGCGGGGTCTAAGAGATCTTGTCTGCGAAAGGGTTTTACAGAATCAAAGATCAAAGTCTCGATTTGAGCACAACAAAGCTCCTTAGGTATAGATCTGCACTTGTTTGTTCGTAGATCTAGTTTATGATTGTTTAGATCTATCTTTTCTTTTGATAGATCTGGGAGGGTTTGAGATCTTGGGATGAGTTCTATGGCCTTTCGGGTATCTAATCAATGCGTTAAGTGGATCAAAGTTTTGAAATCACGTCAGGAATGTCCACCTACATCCAACAGTAATCACATAGCTTCTTTTTCATCTTTTTGGATGAAGAGAACCTCAAGAAATTGAAGAGTGGAGTGCAGATGACATACTCTAGAGACGTCAAAGAACACTTCGCAATGAACATTTAGTATTGGTTTAATCTCCTTTTAGTTGGACTGTTGTAGTGAGACCCTAGAATTGGTTAAAATTTTATACGGTTTGATTTAGTTTATAAATTGGTAAGATAATTTGAAGCTAATTAATAAATTTGGATTTATCATTACTTATGCTCTATTATGAAATATCTGATGTTTGATACTTTGAGAAAAAAATATGTTGCAATTCGATTTGCACTAATCTCACAGATGCGAAAAAATTATAATCGCGACATGAAAGATGGACTTCTAATGAAATACGGTTTTCAAGTTGTAACAAGCCAAGTGATCAACTAAAAGTATGCAATGTTTTGATTCCTGAAGTTGCTACTGATCCATCTGATAATAGTCATGATACAAATTTACCTATTACCTTGCACAAAGGTAAAAGTTCTTGTATTCAACATCCCATTCAGAGATTTATTTCATATATGTTGCTCTTCCACTATAAATCACTATTTTGCTGCAGTGTCTACTATATCTACACCTTCCAATGTCAAGGAGGCATACATATAGTATTGGGATTTTGACCGTACTGCCACCCTAAGACTTGACATTTGCTCGTCAACAATTGAAGTTTAAAAAATTCCCCTTTATTCGTAGATTTTTAGCCCCTTTGCTCTACGAGAAACTCTGCGGGAATTTCTTAAACTTCAACCATTAATGGGCAAATGTCAGGTCTCAGGGAACCCATACGGTCAAAATCCCTATGGGGTGTAATCCAAACTGATACATAATATTGATGTACCAGCTTGAGGGGGAGCATTGGGAATGTCGAGAAATAAGGGGTTTATCTGTAATTTGGGTCATTGGTTTATTTGTAAAATTGAGAATAAGTTTCCTACAGTAGAGTTGGTTTAAATTTGAGTTATTTTTAAGCTAGAGTCCTAGTGTGAATAGGATTTCCTTTTATGATGTAAGTAGGTTTCCAAGTACGATTAGCATTGGGTTTTCTACTTTGAGTAATATCTTTGGTTGTACTTCGTAAATAGCCAATGGCTATACTTAATGAAACCAACTACGAGAATTCAGTTCAAATTATTCAGTCAAGATGTAGCCCTAAAATTTCAACAAATATGACAATTTTTCCTTTAGGCAAATCTTTCTACTTAGGCATACGTGAAGTCGCATGAGACAATATTTTTGTAAATGAGACAAGAATGCACAACTAAGGACCTTAATAGCAGTTCAATATGATTCTTCACCCAGTTATTATTCATTTTAGAAATAGGGTACACCTAATGGTAGTTCAATATGGCTTCACTCGGTTGTCATACATAATAAACTAGGGTTTTTTTTTTTTCTTTTTTTTTTTAAATATTCGCGTTACTTTTTAGTAAATAGATCCAAGTCTGCAAGCATGATCAATAAACAAATCAAAGCAACAGTATCCATATAAAGTGATTAGCATAAGCACCGACCATTACAGTAAACAAGTGAAAGCATAGGAATCAGATCTTCTACCAATATGAGCAAGGTAAAAACTACAATGATCAATACATATCATAATGAAACACCTCTAGACTCAAACAAGGGGAAAAAAATACTTCTATATGAAAACAAAAGGGTGGCCTACATGGCTGTCACATATATAAATCCTCCTTATTGACCAAAAAATTATTAATAGAATGCTCAAGCCTCATGTAAGACATGAATAGTTCATTCTCTTGACAGCCACCCTCAATTAACACTTTTCATCCAAAAACAATAACAAAATGACGATGATGAAAACATCATGCAAAAACCTACAAATCCTATTTTTTGGGATTTGCCAAAACAGACCCCATACAAGTACCAAAGAGCTAGGCACACCTAAATATACCCATTTGGCTTAGGTCAAGAAAGATACTTTATTTATTTATTTGAAAATGGGTCGAGAATTCAATAACTAAAACAAGTCGAAGGGGAAATACAAAGCTATGCCATTGGTCCCTTCTTTGATACAAGTCAGTATTCTGATTAGCAGTTAAACTGGTAAATAATCAATATGAACTATGAAGACCAAGATATTACCTTTACAATTTTTCCAAGTTTGGAGCAAAAACTAGGTTTTCCATAGAACATGATCCCAACTTTGTCAAAGATATAATAGCTATTGCAAGGAACTAACTGCCCAATTCGGATTCTCTCTCTGTCAGTTGCTTGATTGGATAGAATCAAATATCTGACAAAAATCAAACAACCAAACCTTATGCTTCTATTTGAATAAAATACAAGAAGAATCTACAATGGTCAACATTTTTGTATTTACTGTGTTCTTTTACATTAAAGATCTCAGATGTGAGAGAACATTCTATATAAATTTACAATAAATCCTCAACTAAGATGTACATGTGCCACAGGAAGGAATGAATCGACACCCTCAAAGACAAACTTATTCTGCACTTTCCTCTGCAGTATGCTGACGGTCGAACATCTTTTTCTATTTACCAGTTGTTTGAAAGAGAGTTCTGAATATGAGAAACGTTTGTGTGCTGCGGCCATTATTTTACCAAAGGCAGATAACTACCTGGTTTTAACATTTATGTGGCTCACCTTTTCACCTGTAAGCTTCGCTCGTCTCACGCCCTTCCCTAAATAAATTGCTCAAATTTCATCATTCCAACCAGGGTGATAAAAACCTTTGGATTTATAATATTGGGAAAACGTAGCTATATATTCCACACATGTTAATCCAACTTATATATCTTTCTAATTGGAGTGAGATTTTGGACAGTGCCAGCACATAAAGATGCAAGTGAAAAGGACAGATTGGACCTAGAAAAGGTAAGTTGCACTCCGATTACAGGTGTTTGCTTCCTTCAATACGGTATTGATGGAACCACATTTTCATTTCTCTTGAATATTCCATGGTGGACTCCATACACACTCCTGAACCATGCAACACCCTGATAATTAGAGTGCATCGTTCATGAAATGATAGAGGGCTTTATCATAAAACAGATCCTTTTTTGAAGGGATACATCTGATAGAGATAAATTAATAAGGCAGCTAATTAAAGACATTAATGGACCTTTTGGGAACCCTTCTAGACATAGTTTAGTCATCTAACATTTTGAAAATGGATGAGAAAGAAATGTGATCATTTGAACATGGGCTTATCTTTCTTACTTTACCTAATCAATTGCTAATGATAATTTCTGGGTATCCAGGATGTTTATCAAATGAACCCTCCAATGGAATGGAGGTGCCTAAAAAATCTGAGATTTGAATATCCAACCCTCTGGACAGGGGCCTGAAAATAGATTGTTAAGAAACAACATAGCAATGGTCCACCCATCTGGGAGTTGGTGGAGTGGCATAAGTTGTGGGTTTGCTCCCCACATCTTGTGTTAAAATTCAAAACCCGCCCCAGATCTGCCTGGTGTGCATTTGTGTGGGTTTAGCGGGCCCCACTCAGGGGAATAGTCCCATTGGGTCAAAGACCTCAGGGATACCCACGTCAAATAATAATAATAATAAGAAAAGAAACATAGCAACGGTCCACATTCTATTGATGCGTCAATTTGGAAGATATTTAGGGCATCCTGAATCAACATAACACCTCTGGATTACCAAGAATGAGGAAAGACTTGCTTGCATATTCCAGATGAATTAACCAAGATTATAATCCAGCATCCCAGATGCATGCAAGCAATATTTTCACAACTTACTTCCCAGGTGGTGATTTACAACCAGCCAAAATAGAATCCGTAAGCCAGCTACTCTTCAGTAGCAAGGTGTTTATTGCACATCCATACAAAAACTTGGTGGTCTGCACCTGCAAGGAAGAAACAATTTGACAGAATCCAGTCATTTATGATGAAGAAATGACTCACATACAAATGACAAGTAGAAGAAATCTATTGTTGTTGGTTCGGAGAAATTGCCCAACGAAACAAATGACTAGATTTACATTAAAAACTTAAAAAAAGAGAACATACATGAATTTGCCAGTAAGACAGCACAAGTAGTTTGCATTTAGTAAATATGAATCAAATAAACTAAATAACGTTTTCAGCCTTTCAAAACAGGAGGTGAGGTTCATCAAATAAATTTCAATCATACATTTATATGAGAGAGAGAGAGAGTGAGAGAGAGAGAGAGGAACTACTAACATTTCTCATTATCAGTACAAAATCCTTGATCACAGACATGGAAACAAAGTCATTGTAGTCACCCAGAAGCATGGTAAAAATATCCGCCGATATGCGACGTATTGGCTGGGTTAATGTGTATTGGCATTGTATGCAATGATAATTTGGGGTAAACTCAGTAACGTGAAGCACATATTCCAAACATTGGCCATGATGGCCACTATGGCCAATATTATTGACTGTGAAATGCAGCCAATATTATTGACCGTGAAATGCATTCAGACTAACTAAAACGCAAAGAATCTAAAGTTCTATCTTTATAGAGCATTAATTTTTATTTGTTATATTTGTAATATATTTTTCTGTTTAAAGGCTTTTGGGCTCTAGGGTGCAATTAGGTCCAACTCAATCAAGTAAACTTGACTCGAGGGAAACATTGATGCTCCTAGAGCTAATTTTTAAAGCCTTGGCATCTAAATAAAAAAATTTGTAAAATGAAATATCTCCATGTCAGCTCCTTGCATTTTTTTGTTTGATTCCTAGGTGGTTCCAAAACTTCTGTCATTGTTTATCTCTCTCTCCGCTATGTTTGTTTAGTTTTCTTCAAGAGTGTTGGTATAGTGCTCTTATATCAATGCTTCATAGCTTGTAACTATAGATTGAAACCAGCAACACCTCCCACCCCTCAGAGTGAGCAGGCTTAAACAAGTAATTTCAAGTGTTTTTTTCTTTTTTAACCATTAGTTCCCTTTGTCTAATCTTTATGTACTTTATATAAGTACTAGTGCTCCTGTGCATACGTCTTGCATGATCTTATCATCCAAGACACCAAGTGGGGACCCACTATATGATCAGTCTAGATAGACCATTCCCACAACAACCCCTTATGTCAAGGACCCCATGAGTTTGCTCTGATCCAAATGGACTGGACTCTTACATCAAGGGTGAACCTTTTTATTTCTTTATTTAAAACTGCTAAAACATGTCGGCCACTCTTACCAGAAAATAAAAAAATTGCCAGCCGCATATCAATGGATTAGGATTATTGAATTTACTCAAAATTTCATATCTAGGGTGGTCCCACCTGGATCTTTCTATCCCCACCCTCTCATGATCTGTAGGGCCCCAAGTGGGCCCCAGCAGCTGTCTCACACGGTGTCCTGTACAGGAGCACAAACCATATATATTATATGTATGTGTGTATACACCATTTTTTTTTCAATCTTTTCAACTGAGTTTTCCCAAAATGTATACCAAAATGGTTAAAATGCAGAAATGTTCCACTTAAGATGAAAATAAATATTGCTAATGGTATCCAAATGAAAAATTGACGACCATGATCAGGTGGAAATAGATCATCCTGATCATTATTATTTTTATTGAAGCTCAAATAAAAGAAGATATGATTTATGTACAAACAGAAATAAGATTTTTTTTCCATACAATACACAGCTTACAAATATTTTAAATAACATACTGCAGCAGGCCCGTCAAACATTTATATCATGTGATAACCAGTGATCAAAGAGAATGACCTGCAAGATTAAGTCTTCCATTGATCAATTCAACCAACCATATAATGGTACTGTTTAAACCTTAGCCAAGGCCAGGTCTGAAAATTAATCATGAAGTACATGGTCAATAGGGTAATAGTCCTAAATTTCAGTGGAATGGAAGAATGATAAAAAAAAACTTAGTTATAGAATAACAATAACCTTGGAAAACTCCTAGGAGAATTTGGATGGGTGCCCCAAGTTATTCAGGTTATTCATATATTTAATGGATGTGTTTGGTGTAATAGTAGAATGATTTTTGGCTTGTCAAAGTACTGCTCTAGTGTGACAAGAACAACGAATTAAGGTGGCAATTGTTGCTTAAATTGTAGGTTCCTCAAGCAAATTAGTAACTTCTATGTGTGGGTTGGTGGGATGGTTGTTTGGGTCCGATCTGTACTATCAACATTCTTGCTGGAAAGACCTGCAACTTTACAATAGGTTACCTCCATAAAATTGCATCTCATTATAAGTAAACATAGGGCTTCAGAAGCCAGAAAGTTTGTTCTCCATTCTGCCAAATAATGGATGGTTGTCCATTCTGCTATATTTAGGTTATGTTTGTGGAATGTGTCTCTGCAGAGATCGCCCTGATTTTCTGATTGGCTGAATTTTATGCAGTTTAGTGTGATATTTTCCTGGGTGTAGAACACACCTTTTTTTAGATTAGTTTTCTGCAAAAAAAAAAAAAAAAAAAAAAAAAAAAAAAAAAAAAAAAAAAAAAAGAAGCGGAAATCAAAATCTAAGGAGAGTGAAAAGCAAAACTCTGCCCTCATGAAAAAGGGATTTCACAAGGATGCAGAATACCCTCATTACACAAACACGCCCTTAGAGTGGAGTGGAAATCAGAAATCATTTCAGATGAAGGCACCATGTTATAAGCCTATCAGCTCTAAATCACCATCAGAGATAAGAATTGATCAAGCCTATCAGCTCTAAATCACCATCAGAGATCAGAATTGATAAGGAATGCAAAGGTGACATGACAGCAATACACCATACAGTTCCCTACCAACCCAGTTGCAAAACCGAATGAATTTGTGGTACGCTCATAAATTTTTAAACTAAGAAAAAATGAGAAGTCCAAGAATAAATCACTCTAATAACCAATAACAGTATGCAGTCCAAAAACCACAATATAATAGACAACAATAAATGATAACAACATATAAAGAAGAAGAAGAAATAAATAGAAGATAGGAAAGATATCCCAAAACCCAATTACTCAAAAATTCCCCCCACAAACATGGGACCCACCATCACCATCATCAAACACTTGATCCATCCGTTTTGGGTTGCTTTGAACTCCTACTTTTCCACTCATCCCCAATAAGGAATATAGTCTCTATCATTCCACAATAGAGGTGTCAAACACGCCGTGCCGTGACTCTGGGCACGGCTGTGCCGGCATGGCACAACACATCAATCGTGTCATGCCGTGCCTAAATCGTGCCTAGGCCTGGGCCGTGCCGTGCCTAAATTGTGCCTGGGCCTGGGCCGTGCCATTCGTGGTGGGCTTTCATGCCGAGCTGTGACGTGCTTCCATTTTTAGGGTCTTAGACTAAAACATTTAAAAGATACACACAAAGAAGAGTATGACATACAGATTTACGTGGGCCAGTCAAACTTGACCTACTCCACTGAGAAGAGAACCATTTGGAACTTTTCTACTCTAAGGTTTTTTTCAACAGGATTTACCTTTGAAACCTTTACAATTTTTGAAGATAATAAAAAAAAAAAAAAAGTAAAAGACTATTTTTTATAGTTACACTAAAGAAAAGAAATATATATATATATATATATTTCTAGTCTAGTGCCATGTCGTGCCGTGAATCGTGCCTTGTCGTGCCGTGAAACAGGCCGTGCCTACGGGCCTTAGAATCAGGCACGGGCCTTGCCATTGGCCGTGCCTGGCCCGTTGCCGGGCCTCGGTGGCACGACTTGTTTGACAACTCTATTCCACAATCTAACATGTCACTCATCAATATTTCTCTCAAGTCTTTATTGGTCCCCCCCAATGGCAGACCCAGGATTTTAGTTTGGGTGGTGTGGTATACGATCAAAGTGAAGAAGTTAAATAATAAAATCGGATATTTTAAGCTCTTAACTAAGGGGTTTCTAGAATCACACAGGTACACCCCCGCATGCTAACACTTGGATCCGCCCCTTGTCTCCCCCTTCAAGTTCCTTGTATGACACATTGACACTATAACTCTTTGTACATATACTGTTTCCAGTCTTATATGAACATGCACAAATGATATTCCTCACTTTTCTCTCTGAAGACACGTAAGGATTTCAATCATGTACTCCTTATGGATTCTGTCCTTTCTTATTTACATCTTTCACTCAGCATATGAATGAGACCCCACCATCCTCCATTCCTCCCCTAAAAAAGGCACCTAACAATATGCAGGAGACGAAACGCCATGGCTCCCAAGTGACACTTGCAAATGAGTTTACACATACATGCATGTGCACACCCATACAAAGACACACACCTTGCATGTACCAAAAAACAAGGCATACATGACCAACAGACTAAAGCAGACATGCGCACACACCCTACAGGCATGGGCAAATGAGCACATGCACATTTAAGGCATATGTGACACCAAATGTATGCAGACACAGTCTCACACTTCGTGGGAGTGGGGGACAAGCACACATGCAAACTCAACCCCCACCCAACCAGGATACCAAGAAACAGAAGGCACTTTGATAACCCCAAGCACTGACCTTCTTTGGAGAGAGCACAATAGGAAGCTGCTGGTACTTGCATCTCGATTCTGTATTTCTTCTCGAACATGGTGAAGGTGTTGGAACATCAAAAAGAATAGTACCTCCATGTTTCCTAATCTGTGTCTCAAGTTCCTTTGTCTTCCGACTTGAAAATCCCGTCAGTAAAAAGTCTAAGCCATGGAATAGCATTCCCCTCCCATACTTACGGTTTTCTTTTTTAACTCCGAACTTGGATCTGAGGCCGGAATCCCTCACCTTTTTGCTAGTTCTGTTATGTGAGCCTACACAAATAAATGAATAAAAATACATAAGTACTAGTATTATATGGCTGTCAACTGAGTTTTCTTTCTTGCTTGCTTTCTTTCTTTCTTTCAATTATTATGATTATTATTTATATACATTTTTTTGAGTCGTGTATCTGACCAGCAAATGGTACAGGGAAGGAAACTTTTAGAAATCTATAAGCCATTCATCTTGTGGCCTCCATAATTGGTTGGGCCAAGTTAAGATGCCCCTCACCTGCATCAAATAGTTCAAGCCATCTGCATGAAAGCTTCAAAATTTAGCCAGTGGTACATATTTAACAAAGAAAAAATCAGATGGTAGATCATTTGACAGGGGTCCTTCAAAATGAATGGCTCAATAGCCAAAAGTCAGCTGTATGAGTACAGTTTTGTCAGGCCAAGCAAATGGCAAGATATCAAACATTGTACAATTCCTCTTATAAATATTCAATTTCAAATAATGGGCAGAAATCCAATGAGTATTACGAGTTAGATATCTAGTAGGTAGCTTTTGGCCAGCATTGCTCTGATTATACTTGACTTCTGTCTCTACAAAATGAACTCTTTTATTTCTTCGACTTTCTTTGTCATGGAGATGTGAATGCGAACTTGAATTAAACTGTGCAAAAGTTGTAAAATTAGCTTGTTCCCTGAAAGTTACTTCACTCCTGCAGTTGTCTGATTGGGTTTTCCTTGCACAAGATAATGAGGCTTGGTTTAAGCTTTCTTCAGTGTCGCTCACAACAATGTCACAATCACAGATCCTGCGCCGCGTCCCATAATTTAATATAAAAGGTGAGCAACTTTCCTCACATTGATGGCCCTGGACCTCAACATCATCATTTTCAATGTCAGTACTGGTCATTTTTTCAGGCGTCGCTTCCAAGGTTGGCTTTGAGGTATTTATTTTTTGGGCCGCACATTCTAACATAGCTGCTTCATTTCTGTACAAGTGCTCCCCCTCTGGACCACCATACCTGGCAGATACTACCATGCTATAAATCTTGAGGGAGGATGATATTTTTCTAGTCACATTCAAACCTTCACCACTTGTCTTGGAAGTCAAATGCTCTTCCCCGCAAGAAAATGACACTGATGGGATAGTAGGTCCAGCATTTGGAACTGTCATAGAATTGAAGGCTCTTCCACCCTCTTCCTCAAAACTTTTCTGGTGAGCAGCCTGAGAAACATGGGCATTATCCAAAGAAATACTGCATGGTACAACAGAGCAAAGAGGATCGGGCAATGATAAGTTAGAAGATCCCACAAGCTCTTGAGAAAGACATATCAATGTGTCAGTATTTCGATGAATGCCTTCAACGGATATGCTTGGTGCCACTCCTTTTGGCTCTATTTCTGGCTTCTGCATCGAGCTTTCATCCATGACAACATCCACAGATTCTGAAAGGAAGCTAGTCTCCCTAGTGAAGAGCTTTGGTATGCTTTTTTTGGCCTTCCCGCTGCCCTGGGCAGTGACATCAAAATCCTGCAAAAATAAATTAATAAACAAATAACCAAGACCATTTACACATCTAAGGGTATAGTTGGGTCCAAACTCCAAATAGCAATGGTTTTTGAGTATTTTGATAGTATAAATGATTATCCGCTCCACTGAGATTTGATGGGCGGCATGGAAATAAAAAATCACAAGTGGATATACTTTTTAATTTTTCCAGCTCAAAGTCACTATTCAACAAGTGAAGTTGAAAATGATTCAGGGTGGATAAGCACGCACATCTGTGTGTGTGTGCGTGTGTCTGTGTCTCTGCATGTGCATGTGTGTGTGAGAGAGAGAGCCAACTATGTTGTCCCTGAACCATCCTGATCAATGTTCAAATCCATATGTTAAAGAGCCTACAAACTTGACAGGCAAACTTTCTCAACAACAATTCTGCAGGTATTCAATCTATAGACTCATCCAATACATCATTTCACTCTACAAGAAGTCCATTGGGGGAGGAAGGGTACCACTGATCAAGTGGCTAAGGTCATCATAAAGGCCCATATGGGCCCCACAATACAAGAAGACTGTTCACACCCTTCCAGCAGCAAGTCATCACCATAAATGGGCCAACATGAACCACACAGTGCAGTTCGATCAGGAAAAGGCACATTGAAAGACGAAGATTAAAAACAATGAAGTGCATACCTTTGCAGTCCAACCACCAAACCAGCGGCTTCTGAATCTTTCTGTTACCAGATCATTTACTGCATTTTCCGAATCTAGTATAGAAATCAAAAGGCAAATATATAAACATCCACTCATCAGATGAATAAGAGAGACAAATTAAATGATTTCCTGATGCATTTATGTACAATTAGGGCCCATGGTCCAAATGATCTAACTGGTTTTATGAAACATGTGGATAGGTTATGCCCCTGAAGTTATCTATACTAGAAGCTCCTAACTGCCCAACCTGTGACCTCTCCCAGATCATTGTTTTATTCAACCATGTTGGTTGGTGTCACTGATCAAAGAGTTGGGTATTATTAGTGTCGGGGCATATTCCATCCAAAAGTGCACCAAATGAATGAACTGGATCGCAGAAATATGCGCCACACTGGTATGGACATACACAGCAGAATATTCATGCCATTAAGCATCTGAAGCCTATGACTACCATAAAAGCTCTAAGAGACCAAAAACAAAATCTTACTACCTTTTCTTGAATCCCATATGCAAGGAGAGGACACCATATTTGATTGAGTACATAATAATGTGACACCTTCTACATCAAAGTCAACTCCCTGAAAGACAAATTATCGTCAATTATCTCCTTCCAATAAGAATTATAGGACTTGCATTGTAGTAAAATATAGTTTGCCACACTCATTATGATGAACAAGTGGGGCTTGATTGGGGATAAAGGCTGCTGCATTGATTGGCCTCACTAATGTCCTCAAATCATCAAATAGTAGCAATCCATGTTTGCATATGTTCTATGGAACATTGTATTATTATTTGTTAAACACCTATCTTTAAGTTGCTGTTGACAGTTGGAAAGAAATTTGGAATACCAACAATCCAAGGTGGGGTCCATGTGGCCCATGAGGAAATAGTCTGGATAACCAAAACAGGGCCCGCATTGATAGAACTGGGTTTCTGGAGCACCAAAGCCTAAATTTGCTCCTTTTCATGACAAAAGGACTTCAGATCAGGTCATCCTTTTTTATGGGTAGCATATCATGTATTCATTGTATGAAATGAGCAATATATTTCAAATAAGAAACCTGAAAAAAAAAAAGTAACACCCTCATGCCTCTTCCCAATCTTTTTCGTTTGTCGCATCAGTATGGACCTCTCTAATAATAGTGTCAGGATTTCAGGACCAGCACAACAAACAAAAGACTTTTCTATTAATTAACAAAAAAAGGCCGGGTATTTTAAAGTACTAGATTCATCATTTAAAATTTTCTAAATTTTTAGTTATTTATCATTTTTTATAATGTTTAAGGTTTTTGGGCTGTAGGGTGAATAGTCACCCACCAAGTCAGATTTAAGAATCTTGGTTGTCTTCTTAAATGTCCCTTCAATAAAAGTGGCACTCGATGCCAACAGAACACCTCCACATACTTGTCCCCACTTTGTCTAACATTTGTTGATCATCAATGTGAAGTCGAGAACTCCATTTTGTTTGATAGTTGCTCTTAGATGTCAAAATTATTCACAATGCATGCTTATGCTAACTTGTTGACAAATTTCTATCAACTCATCTTCTCTACTCTGAGTCACAAAACTTGCATTCTGTATACTCGTCTTTCTTTGATCTAAAACACCCTTACAAACTCAAAAAACCCAGAGATCAAGTTTCTTATATTTTGTCAGAATTGAACCCAAATCCAGTCTCCTTCCATTTTCATCTCAAACCAACCCAAGTTTGTTGGTTGGTTTGAGTTTGAGATAAATGGATAGGCAAACCCACTGCATTTCTATCATTTGGCTTCCCTCTGATTAAATTAATTTCATTTAGCTGCACATAGGTGATTTGACCAAATGGACGAAATAGAAATGGGTTTAAAAATAAAGGGGCCAATTCCCATGTTTTGAAAACTTAGACTTTCAACTAATCTAGGAGAAAGGCAGGGACTAGTTAATAAATATCCCTTTAGTATTTTACCAGAACAATTGGATAACCTTTAAACAAAATGCATCAGCGGCAACAGCGGAAATTGAAATTGAATTAAGTGATCTGTAAGCATATGTTTTTTATATCCATGCTTCAAATCAACATGGAAGAGAGATGCTCATAATGGTAGGGGCTAAAAAAACTGGAAAGCAATACTCCACCAAATATGATTTACTGTTTTTGTGACCAAATGCATAGTGACTTGGGCTCCATTTGAGAGGCACCCCAAGATCTGATATTCAACCCAACTACAATTTGGTCCACATCAAATCACGACCCAATTATCCAATTTTATATTGATGATATGAAGAAAGAAAGTTTATCTTTCAAGGGAAATGATGAGTCACTAGTTTCAAAAGGCTAAGATCCCTAAATTCTCACCTTCACCATCATGTCATCTCTAAAAGAAACTTGAGTAAGAGCTAAATCATTTCCAGCATTATGGGCTGGCTGATTTGCGCAAGCTTGTCTTTCTATGGTTGAAGCAACTGAACCCAAAAAAAGTTCATCATCACGTGGTTCCATCCTCTGCACATTTGGAGATTTCAGTAGAGAATCATTGGATCTTAATTTCATCAAAGAAACATCGCTCAACTTAATTTGGGAATGGACACCAATAGAATCAACATCTCGATCCTCTGTATTTTGGACTAGGTCAAGGCTTTCTGGGAAAAGTGTATTTGGAACGTAAGAAGAATCAGTATCCAATCTGTGGATTTGATAATCCAGAAGAGAAGTTCTTTGGCATCTGTCACACAAATCATCAGGAGTGGCGACAACTTGTGAGACAGATAGGCCTACATCCTCGAATGCATCTTCCATATTGCTTTCATCCAAGTTAGAAAGGTGGTCGTTCTCATTGTCATCATCATCCAGGGAAGTAGAACCATTCCCAGACTCATCTAGGCAACATTCTTTTCGTGCTTGTTTCACTCGGAGTGCAACTTCCAGTATAGCTGTAGCCGATAAAATATCATCAGGCAACCCACTCTTCATCAGATCAGAAATGGCGAGTGCTTCAGATGCTGCAATAGACAGTTCAACTGTATCATTGATATCAGCCTTCAGAATGCTCACAGATCCAATTTTTTCTTCAAGCTTCTTTCTGCTTTGCCTATTACCAATGGTAAGAGGTTGCAATGGGGATGTTGGAGATGGTTCAGGTGCAGATGATGGTTGCATCATTGCTGCTGCACAAGTGTGATTATCCAATTTATATCGACAACCAATATCATCTTGGACTGCCGAAGCTTTATGAATGGATTGCACTGGTTGATCGTCCTCTGACTTTGGCTTTTCCTTCTGAAGAACGCCATGAGGTTGACTCAATGGGTGTTGTAAAATATCATCAGAGGAAAGATGTAGATCAAAATGCAGCACCTGAAAGAAAACATGCATTACACAGATAATGATAAAAAGAAATTTAATTGAATGGTAATTAGTATCATGGACTTAAATAATTACATTTAAATTGCTCGTTGCATTTTTTATTGTTACAACTAAAATGATCTTCAAGAAGGAAATATGGGGGGAAAACGCATGAACACATGACTTTTGCTCTAAGATGAGAAGACTGTCCATTTTGGTAGGAAATTGAGTTTCCAAAACCAAACATCCTAATCCCTAGCCAAATCAGCTCAGCCAAATTCTGAATTTGGGTAACTTTGAGTCAGGTCAGAAGTTATATGAACAAATGCCATAGGTAACATTCAAACTGTAAATGAAGTAAAAATTGTATAAGCAGAGTTTCTGCATTTTTATTTCTATTTTCCACTCCACAAAAATTAACACAAAGGATATCAGACAATAGAAACTAGCAGACATATGCTAGGAAAGTTGAATTTCTTTAAATAATATTTCAAAAAACTGGAATAGATGGACTGCAAACATTCAAGGAGATTCTTCAACATTGCATACACATGGTATAGACAGCAGAACCAAAATATTAATTTGAAAGCAACTACTTCAAGCCACAAATCTAAACTAAACATTCGGTGTCATCTAAGTGACAAATTATATGACTCTTGGCCCAAGATGTGTGTAGTATCTTAGGCCTTGAAACCAGTCAAAGTAAGAACTTGATGTGACCCAGTGGATATACCATGTATAAAAGATTTCCACCATAGGACAATCCTATCTTTCAAAGAACACTGTGATTTAGATTCAGCCATTTCCAAAATAATCTAAGAACAGGAGAAGTCTGAAGCATTAGACTTCCAGATTCCAAATAGAAACTTGGGAAAGAAATTGGTGTTGCAACTTGGAAATACATGGAATAATGGTCCAAACACAGACTGCAATGATCTTCAAATCTGGGAGATTTTTAGGCTGACAACAAGAAAGGGCTGATTAATGGGTGAAAAGAAAAATGAAAGAGGAAAAGTGAAGATGAAGAAGAAGAAGAATAAAAAAGTGGAGAAAGAGAATGAACTAAGAATTATTGGTATGTGTACTTTGCACATCTAATCTCATATTATTAATATGATTAAGGGTATTAATCATAAGATTTTCAGCAAAAGAAGAATAAAAAAGTGGAGAAAGAGAATGAACTAAGAATTATTGGTATGTGTACTTTGCACATCTAATCTCATATTATTAATATGATTAAGGGTATTAATTATAAGATTTTCAGCAATTAAAGAAACGCCCCCAACATATTCCAGGAATTAACAAAATACCTCTACACAAAATTTAATAAAAAAAAATACAAAATGAATCTCAATTCTCAACAACAACAATCCAGGGACCATGGTGGGCTGCTGAACAGATAAACTAACAGGAGAACGAAGAACGATGGTTCAACAAGTACAAACTTCAGGCCAGAGGAAAACCTCACAACAATTATCATATAGTTCATCTGTATCGCAGAGACGACAAATTTGCTTGGAAACATAAAAACATGTAGGCAAGAAAAGGCAATAAGCACATACGTTCCCTGAAGATGGAGTGTTTTCAACTGGTGAGTGGCTGTCACCTGATAAAAATAAATGGAAACTGCTACATCTAGGATCTCCCTTTGAAACCAAGTGCTCAGCGGGCACATCACTAACATTTTCTTGAAGAGAAGTTGCATTCTGACAATTGTAACAAGGAATAGACCAAATGAGAAGTATAGCTTACCAGATCATCCAACAACATATAATGATGTACAAATGAAGACTATATATAATGTTAATTATATTCTTTTGTATCATTTTCTCGGCCTACAATCTGTATATGTGGTGGTAATGTGGTAATCAGGGCAATGGGAGGACAGTCAATACCACGGATATGAAAATGTTTTGAGGAAAAAGGATGTTTTAACTTTTAATCAGGAACCATTGCATGCATGCATTGTGGGCGTGGAAGCCATACCTATAGAGGTGTTATGACTGATTAATCAATCTTGTCTCATGGAAGTGAGTGGAACTTCTTCCTAAAGCTAAGGCACTTGACATTACTGAGTGGAGTGATTATTCATTACTGATTTAAAGTTTATATACCATTAAATGATGACTTCTCACTACCTATGTTGGGTGAGGAGTTATGCATTAGAATTGGGAACTCCTCTAGCCTCAATTGCCTTTAAATGTGAAATTTTGAGGCCTCATGGCCCTCATCCCATCCACATTTTCAAGCATATTCCTCCCATGCATCATATATTATCTCTTCAGCATCCTGCACCTCATCATTCAGGTGCAAGTAAGTTTAAGCCAAGTAAACTATTCTTGGGAGTTGGTGGAGTGGCTAAGGCACAGGTTTGCTCCCCATATCTTGTGTTTGAAACCCTCCCCATATTTGTTCAGCGTGCGTTTGTGTGGGTTTAGGGGACACCACCCAGGGGATTAGTCGCGTTGGGTCAAAGACCTAAGGAATACCCACGTCACAAAAAATAAAATTAGACAAGTAAACTATTCCTTTCTTCCTCTCTATCCTGGCTTCAGGAGGAGGTCCCATCACGCTCCTTGCAGATTTCTCGCTCTCCACCATTCAAGGGAAAGCGACAATTCAAGTCTCCAAGGATCTCATCTTCTATCAGTGCTTCTAACATCAAATCTTTCAATCAATTCATCATTAGCCATTTTACAGTTTTTAATCTTCTTTCAACCTTTTTCCCCCCTCCTTTTCAGAATTAACAGAAATGATACAAAATATGTTTCCCTTTACAAAAATTTACACTATCAAGAAGATGGCAATTGGCATGGGATTAAAACTTGCATACCTCACACGGCGCATCCTTAGCTTGCTCACCAGAAAACAGTACTTGATGCGGCTGAAGCCATGCCGGAAGCCAAGCTATATCCTGCATTTAGCAGATATTCATATATCTAAATTTCATATTCCAATGCCTTGTGTTTACAAATAGTGGTATCATTGGAAGAAACAGATTACTCCAACAACCAAGAAAAGCGCAATGCTCCCTTGTTCCACATGATTGGTTCACATAGGCTGTGGGACCTACATGCCTAAGTATGGTGCTTTTCTTCATTTTGAGTTGCGTGCTGCATGATCAATTGCAATGCATGTAGCCCCTTTTGTCTTACAAGATAACCCCTGTGCAAGTCAAAAGACACTAGAAACTACACTAGGATTTCAACTAAAATTTTCATGTATAATGGTCCGTGCCCGTAGAATTAGCAACACTTTTAAAGCTTCCAATATCAGTCAGTTGATACTCATAAAACCTCCATACTGAATGACACACTGCTAGTTCATTGGATGAGCAAATCACATGGTCATCAAACCAGATGATAGCCACAAATGCCTTGTCTGTATCCTTGTCATTCTATGAGAGCAGGTTCTTCTCATCTATTGCATTCTACCAGTAAACAAAACCTCAAGAAACAGGAAAACATTTTTTTCAGCACCAAAATGCTAAGATCTAAACCAAACCTTATGTATAACATCAAGGTAGAGAAAATGAAGTATGATACCAACACCACAGAAACCCATTTTGGATCAATGAATTCATATTAATGATGCGATCTCAAGAAGACCAAGACCCAAATCAGTAATCTTTCTGTTTCTCTCTTCACAAGAAGATTGGAATTTGAGGAAAAGATATATAATGAAAAAGTGGTTTTGATCTGAATTTCAAGAACTATTCAAGTAAAGAATCTGAGAGATGATTGATAAACATGAGAATATTAGAGAATCCAATTTCTTTCTACAAGGAAGGGAAGGTCTAAAACAGACCTCTGAAAACTCGGGTGGACGAAAATCGAAGCCCGCCATGGATTCAACTGGGGCAAGAAGGAGTCGCCCCTTTTTTTTTTTTTGGCGCCAACATGAGAGGTTAGGGTTCTTATTAGACGGAGAACGTTTTGAAACAAGTGCCCCTTGCCCTGGAAATTTCAGAAATGCCACTACATCTTCTAGTGGGCCCAAGGGAGAAAGCTTTCTTCTTCATCCTCAACTCTAGGGTTCAATTTTCGGGCTTGAATCCAGCTCACATGCATGTAGGGTCGGTCCGGGTCCACGGTGGACCTAGAATCGGAGCCGTTAAGGAAAATGTAAAATCAAATCTGAACCTGAAACCATTTTAGAACCGGTTTCTTGGCTCTGGATCCAGGTCCGGGTCTAGGTAGAGAATAATATTAAAAATAAACATGACTTCTATGAGAGATTTTCTAAACTTGAGGTAATATGTTGGGTCTCAGGTCCACGGGTTCGAACCAAGGTGGAACCGGATCCGGACCCATTTACTTATCGGAGCCTAAATAAAAACCCAAACCCAGTTTTTAACGGGTTGGGACCTCCGAGTAATTAGAGAATCAGTGACCCATTTACATCCCTGCATACATCACTACATAATAGGATGGAGCCAGCCCATTTCATAAGATATCAATGGCCCCTTTTGGGATAAATATGTTGCTCTGGGATAAGCATTTAAATAGGGGTGGTCATGGGTCAGGCTAGCCCAAACCTGACCAAGCCCAGCAAGATTTGGGTGGGGCTTGGATTATGCAATAGAAGCCCAAACCCGGCCCAATCCAGCCCATGTAAGAAATGATTGTAATTTAATTTAATTAGTCTAAACAATTTCTTGAATGCCCACAAGATGTATATAAAGCCCGATTCAGCCTGGTCCAGTTGGTTAAATGGGCGGTCTTATGCGCCATACGTGGGCAAGTGTTTCTAGAGTTAGGTTGGGCCTGGATGTGCCTTAGCACAGCCCAGGAACACCCCTACATTTAAGCATACAAAAGGCACAGTCCAATGGCAGTTGTAAATTCCTGAGAATTTGGGCGACTAGAAATCTTTATTTATTAGAATTTTCATATCTGACTACCCTCTATAAGACTTGAAAATCCTCATTTAAGTAACTTTGCGTACTGAACCCTATTTTTCTCAGCTACATGCATTGATACAAACAATATCAATGTGAAATCCTCAACTATATAAATCCCTAGCGAGGAATTCTTATCCCAATAGTAGTAAAGAATCAGCAAATCTATGGATTCATGGCATATAACCCAACATGCTCAAGGATATCTTAAATTCTCCCAATGTTATCCCTCTCAATTCATAAATGCTCACGTACCTCCCAACATTTTGGAAGCTGATTTATATGATTTTACAAGTGAAAAGTGACACTCTATGGATTGGATTTCTGAGAGTTCAAACGTGGATGATAGTAGTTGACATCGTGTCTGAATTCACAGCACATGAAATTCATCAGAAACTCTTGGAAATAAACACACCTTAGGTCCATAAAGGCGCTGGGTCGTGCCTCAGATGGGTTGGCCGTACGCGCACGGGATGGCCCACAAGCCTCTCCTAATTTTTTTTAATATAAATTGAAAGAGATTTTATGAACTTTTAGGGTTCTCAACTTAAATAAGGTTTAAATTTTATTTGTTTTAAGTTCCATATTTTATTTAGGTAAAAAATCAACTTGTTAATATAAATGTCGTATTGGGTTGTGATGTGCCATGTCGGAGCCAAGGCACCCTGGCCCAAGGCCTTGGTTTGTCGTGCCACGGCCTAGGATGCCAGGGCCCAGGATGCCCTGGCCCAGCACGGCCCATGTCGTTGGTCGTGCTGTGCCGAGATGGTCAACAAGGTCAACAGGCCGTGCTATGCCTGGGGCCCCCTACCCAACTCACACCCCTAGGTCCATCTCAGTTAAGCTTGTCAATCCGACCTCATAAGAGAGGGCTCATTTGGGCCCTCTAAAACCCTTAAAATGAGGGCCTTTTCTTTTCTTAAGAAATAGTCCAAGAGCCAGATTAAGACAAATTTCTTGCATTCCCTAAATTTTGAAGGCCAAGCGTGGACAGTACTAGGCCCTGCCCTCTATTTTTCTTTAATACAAACATATACACATATCAAAGTGCTCATTGTAATAGCCACTGATGACGGAAATAAAGTGAGGTATGAACCCAATACAAAATACCCTAAAAACCCTAATCCATTCTCTCCTCATCCCCATTTTTGATCGATCGATCGATAGAGAGAGAGAGAGAAAGAGAGAGAGAGAGAGAGAGAGAGAGAGAGAGAGAGAGAGAGAGAGAGAGAGAGGTCATCTAGTCCACATGGGGCCCTGACTGGGGTTGGGAGCTAGGGGACTTTGAAGATGTGCCTGGGCTGATCCTCTTAATAAAAAATTACTCCCATCCAATCATCCTAACTCTATCATCTAGGGCCCACAAGTTCAATCCATTTTGATTGGTGCACAATTGATCCGGTAGTGTATAGTCCATTTGGATGGAAGCAAACTCGGTGGGACCCATTAAATAGGGGGATTTTTTAGTCCACTCGGATGGACCCCTAGGAGGACCCCACCAATGGTGTGCAACAAGGGCACTAGGCGTAACCACTATAATATATTATATATAGGGAATGGCTCCCCTAAGTTGCAGCTTAGAGGAGAAATCAGCTGAGGCGTGCGACTTCCACATGTGACGAATTGGGAACAAAAATTCAAGGGCCCGCATTTTTTCAAATTTCCCCCTTTTCGGTGTGTTTGACAATTAACTAGTTAAAGTAAAGTAAAGTGACTCCAGACAAGAAATAATAAGGGGTCATATCAAAAGTACACAATTTCAAAATTCCCTTCGAATTTTCAAAAAAAGTAAAAAAAGCAACATCCTTTCTCCACTAAAAGACAAAAAAAACTTTATTTTTATATACAAAAAGTAAAAAATATTCCATACCGAACAACTAAAAATAAAACACCATCATAACAACTTATATTTTATTCTCTCTTGATTTATGCTTCACCTCACCATACTTCAATTCACCATGCATCCAAATAGGCCAATGCCTAATCGATCTCATTCTCCTTCTCTCGCCTCTCTCTCCCCTTTCTCTTCAGCGAATGGGAGCTACTGTTGCAAATGCTCTCACTCATCTCTCCCGTCTGCAACTGTCTGGCCCAGCCATGGTATTAAAAATCGGCCGATACCGGTTCATATCGGCCAATATGAACCGGTATCAGCCGATTCCGGTACGATATTTTGCCTGCGATACTGGTTTCGGTATCGCAGGTAAAATATCGCCAAAATATCGGCGATATCGGCCGATACATAACCGATATCTCGACTGATATTTTGCAAAATATCGGCCGAGATTATATATAATGCCAAAAACCCTACTTTTTTGTTAAAAAATCCCCAATCTTCCTCTTCTTCTCCTCTCCTCTCATCTCCTTACTCCCTAGGGGCTGCAACTACTCTCCATCTTGCATCTTTTCAAATCCCACATTTATTTAAAGAAAATATTATTCAAGCTTCAAGGTAAGAGAAAATCAATTTATACCATTTTATTATGTGTTTTTTGTTTTTTATTTTTAGATGAAGCATAGAAATCATTTGGTTTGATACTTTGGTTGTGTTCTCCACTTAGAAGTTAGATCTACATACTTATATGCTAGATCTACTCATACACATGATTTTTAGATTTTTATTCTAATTATTTTATTTTAGGATTTTTCAATATTTGAATTATAATATATCATTTTTTGGGGATTTCATCATAAATATGTTGTTTTAATTATTTATGATCATTGTGTGGTTTATAAATGATTGATTTACACTCTTTTCTGCTAGATCTATATATTTAGTATTTTATTTTGAAAATGATTTTATTAAATTTTGATTTTTCTAAAAATAAATGTTGTTACTTGTTAGAGTATTTATGATACCAAAGGCTTATTAATAGTGTGTAGATGATAGATCTACATCTACTTATAGTCATAAACATGATTTAGATTTTTATTTTAATTATTTTATTTTCGGATTTTTCAATATTTGAATTATAATATATCATTTTTTGGGAATTTCATCATAAATATGTTGTTTTAATGATTCATGATCATTGTGTGGTTTATAAATGATTGATTTACACACTTTTATGCTAGATCTATATATTTAGTATTTTGAAAATGATTTTATTAAATTTTGATTTTTCTAAAAATAATTGTTGTTACTTATTAGTGTGTTTATGATACCAAAGGCTTATTAATAGTATGTAGATGATAGATCTACATCTATTCATAGTCATAAACAAGATTTAGATTTTTATTTTAATTATTTTATTTTTGGATTTTTCAATATTTGAATTATAATATATCATTTTTTTTGGGATTTCATCATAAATATGTTGATTTAATGATTCATGTAATGATTCATGATCATTGTGTGGTTTATAAATGATTGATTTACTTACTTTTATGATAGATCTATATATTTAGTATTTTGAGAATGATTTTATTAAATCTTGATTTTTCTAAAAATAATTGTTGTTACTTGTTAGAGTATTTATAATACTAGTGTGTAGATGATAAATCTACATCTACTCATAGTCATAAACATGGTTTAGATTTTTATTTTAATTATTTTATTTTAGGATTTTTCAATATTTGAATTATAATATATCATTTTTTGTGGATTTCATCATAAATATGTTGTTTTAATGATTCATGATCATTGTGTGGTGTATAAATGATTAATTTACATACTTTTATGCTAGATCTATATATTTAGGAATTTCAAAATGATTTTATTAAATCTTCTACTTTTTCTAAAAATAATTGTTGTTAGAGTATTACTATTACATGAATTTCTTATTTTATAAGAAGTTAGGAACAATGGTGCGTGACTTAGATCCAGCTTGGAGCCATGGCAAAGCAGTCGGAAGCAAAAGCAAAGTAAAATGTAATTATTGTGGACGAGTGCTTAATGGAGAGATTACCCGATTGAAACAACATTTGGCACATGTATCAGGACAGGTGACAAAATGTAATAAAGTGCCACCAAATGTGAGGGCTGAAATGCATGAGCTCCTTGATGCATCTGCAAAAAAAAAAAAACAAGTACAAGCAAGAAGAATAACTGAGGAACTCGATGCATGTAGAGAAGAAATATTTGGTTCCTCCGATGATGACGATGAAGACCCAGAAATGAGGAGGGCTAGGAGAGAAAGTGTGAGGTCACTTCAAGAGGAGGAAGAGAGGAGAAGAATGCAATATGAAGAAGCCGCTAGAGGTAGCCAATATGAGCATGGGGGTGGGTCATCTGGACTGGGGGCAGCGAGTTTGCGTCGGGCAGTTAGTCAAAAACAACCCCGTGTCCGTGAAGATCCAGACATTGAGGAGGTTGAACCTCCTACACATGCACCTCGTAGGCCAGATGTGGTGGGGCCAACAGACCCATTTGCTTATAGAAAACCAACTTCAAAGCAGCCTGGCATTATGAAAGCTCTAAAGGGCAAGTTTGGTAAAGCAAGAGAACATCTAGTAAGGGCTACTGGGAAGTTTTTTTTGCATGGAGGCATCCCACCCAACAAGGCATCTTCTCCTTATTTCACCACCATGTTAGATGCGGCTGTAGAACATGGTACAGGTATAAAGGCACCCACCCCTTATGAGATTGGGCATGTCTGTGTTGAGAAAGAGTATGAGGAATTACAGGCTTGGGTGCAAACTTTCAAATGGGCATGGAGGGAAAGAGGTTGCACACTAATGTGCGATGGGTGGACGACCATCACACATCGTCATCTCTTGAATTTTCTAGTCTATTCATCTATGGGCACAGTGTTTATCAAATCAGTTGATGCAACTGATTACATCCAAGATGCAAAATATATTAATAGGTTATTGAATGAGGTGATTGAAGAAATTGAGGCAGATTGTGTAGTTCAGGTTGTTACTGACAATGCTACAAACATGAAGGCTGCAGGAATGTTGCTTATGAAACAAAGGCCAAGGATTTTCTGGTCTCCATGTGTAGCACATTGCCTGGATTTAATGCTTGAAGATACTGCAAAAGGAAAAGTCATGGTGCAAGTGATTGGTAAGATAAAGAAGATCACAAATTTTTTTTTATCAGTCATATAGACTCATTTCTATGATGAAAACGTATACAGACAACCATGAACTACTGCGGCCTGCCATCACTATATTTGCCACCCACTTCATTGCCATTGAATGTGTTTACAAGTATAGAGATGGACTTCTCCAATTGATAAAATCACAAGAGTTCATGAATTCAAAATGGAGAAAGAAGCCAAGTCTTATTACAAAAGAAGTATGTAAAACAATTGAGTCCAACAAATTTTGGCCTCATGTGAAGGGTGTTTTGAATGTTTTTGATCCCCTAATAAAGGTTCTTCGATTGGTTGATGGTGATGATAAGCCAACAATGGGCTTCTTACATGAGGCCATGGAGAGATCAAAGTTGGCTATTCAAGCAGATTGTAGAAATTATAAAAAGTATTGGAAGATCATTGACGATTGATGGAGAAGACAATTAAAACATGATTTACACTCTGCTGGTAAGTGAAGGCTATTTCGTTTAATACTTGAATTATTGTATTTAATTCTTCTCATTATATTAATTTATCATTGACTAAAATTCATTGGTTTTACACTTTTATAGGATACTTTTTTAATCCACAATTTACGAATGGGCACATATCTGATGAAATCCGTTTGGGACTAAGAAATGTGATTGAAAGACTAGCAGAGAATACAAATGAAGCAATTTGGGCTACAAATCAGGTAGGCAGTAGGCTAATTAAGGGAAAAACCAAAAAAGTATATAACATTGTAAGAATGTAAGTTCTCTAATTTATTTCTCTACTTCAACGTCTTCAGATTGACATATACAATGTACGTGTTGGAAGCTTTGGAACGACGACTGCGCGAAGAGCCATCACACAGACCAATCCCGGTATTGATTGTAATGTCATCTCTATATTATTCAAGGACTCTAATTATTATTTTATTGACTCTAATATCATTTCTATTTTTATTTTCAATTGAATGGTGGTTGAATTATGGAGAGAGTGCTCCTGCACTAAGGACGATTGCTATTAAAGTCCTTAGTCAAACTACATCGTCTTCTAATTGTGAAAGAAATTGGAGCACCTTCTCATTTATCCACACAAGACCAAGAAATAGATTAACAATGCAGAAGCTAAATAAATTGGTCTACATCCACTACAACCTCAAGCTCCGGAGTAGAAATAGAAAGAGAAGACAGTTTGTGGATCAATGAGATTATTTTTGTCCAATTAATTTGGACTACATCTTTTCAGAAGAGGATACAGTGTTAGGTGAATGGTTGGAGGAACAAGAAGAACCAATGTTAGATAAAGACCAAGAGTTTGAGGAGTTGATGGAGGAATTGACTGGGGATAGGCCTGAGCCAGTAAGGGCCTCAGAAAGGATAGAAGAAATAAACTTGACAATGCAACAGGGGCGCGCACCTGATACAAGTCAACCAAGAGGAAAGGAGGTGGACGAGGAGAGTGAGTCAAGTATTTCTACTTCATCATCATCAGCAGGAATTCCACCTGACTCTCCGGGGGATGAGGGTCATTATAGAGATGATGAGCCTCTCACTTATGAGACAGTTAAGCATTTTCCTGGTGCTACTGAGTTAGATCCTCGTCGTGGCTATGTCAAGCATGTTGGAGGGACCGAGGCAGGGAGTAGTAGTGGGACGAGCCCTACTGGACAAGGAGTGGGGGAAGGTACTCATGGTCATTATGGGGGTTATGTTGGCCAACAAGGTGCTATGTATAGACAGTATGGGGATTATTCATATGACCCTAATTGGGCACCCCCTTCACCAACACCGATACTTTCTATCGAACAGAAATTAATTGAGCAAGGAAGGCTTCCCCCACGACTTCCCCAACGACCTATTCGTGCCCCTCATTTTTATTTCATGCCATTGGATTACAACCAGCCATCTCAATCTACAGGGGATCAACATAGTTCATCATCGTATCAGGAACAATCTGAATATGGTCATGTGTATGATAGTGCTGCACAACAGTATAGAGCATATCTTTTTAACCAATACCGGAGAAATGATAATGATGATGATGATATCGAGCCTGGGCGACACTCTACTTGGAATTAGGCTATCAATCTGTCAATCTGTCATACACTCATGATATTGAATTTCTTAACTTATTTGTTGATTGAGTTAGTATTAAATGATGATTGATATGTTATCTTTATTTTCTTATATTTTACACTAATAAATTGATCATGAGCATCAATATCAATAATGGTTGCATTATATGAAATACTGGAGAAGACAGCGAACTGCAATACAGACAGGACTCATAACTTAAGGTGACCGAGATTTTGATTTATTGTTGTTACTAATGAAAAAAAATATTGTTTTCCAGCATTTTCTAATATTCTGGATTTTTTGGATATTTTTGCGAATTTTTTTGGATTAAAAAAACAATTCATACCGCGACGGACCGATATCCACGACCGATACCGATATCATATCGGTTTTTTGGCTCGGCCGAGACCGCGACCGAAACTGAGATTTTAAACCATCCGCCCAGCCCTCTCGTCTGCACTCGCCCTCTCGTCTGCACTCGCCCTCTCGTCTGCAACTGTCTGGCCCAGCCCTCTTGTCTGCACTCGCCCTCTTGTCTGCAACTCTCCAGCCTGGCCCTCTTGTCCGCACTCGCCTTCTCTCTTCTGGAATCCCTTTCTCGGCCTTGCATTGAAGAATCTAAATCCAACAACAAAAGCATACAGTTCCCCTGAGAAGTGAGATTCCATCTATATAAAAACTAGATTTATGTTTCTGTCCAGATTACTTAAATAAAAAAGATACCAACTTAAATTTTAAATAAAAGAAATACATTGGGTTTAAATGATGATGATAATGAGTCCACTAGAATAATTCTATGATCATATCTTTGAGAAACTGAAGATTAAAATGCAAGGAATTGCCTAAACACCATCCTCTAGATCGATGGATGGAAGTTGAAATATTTGATGTCATATGGGTGTAAGATCCAACAATACTGTTTAGGGCTTATGTTTACAAGATGGAGATCAAATTAAGAGGCGTTTCTTTCAGACACTCACTATTGTGATTTGGCCTTATAGAATGGTTAAATTTACAACCTCATAGTTGTCCCAGTATGCGTCTTTTTTACTGTGTTGTGGTCTCTTCTTGCACACTAGTATCTCACTAGTTGTAAATATGACAAACACAAACTCGTAGTAACCAATCAAAAAAGGAATAGCAAATTCGCAGCAATTGGTTTGAAATTTGTGGTCAGCTTGTTGTTCTTGTGTGTGACTCAAAAGTGGGAACACAAAATTTCAGTATATAATTATTCATGTAGAAGATAATCTGTGATTTGGGATTCTTAAGGAATATTACATTGCCTATGTACTCTGGAGGATCTTTTTAATTCTTAAGACAACCTACTTAATTGCATCAATTGTTTCCTCTCTTGCTGCTGCAGAATTCTAATTGACGCTCTCTCTTTACATATATTTCATGGCTTCTCATTTATTTTCTTTTCATTCTTGCCTACTTTTAGGTGGCATTGTTGTGAAACCATCTATTTTATCTGGACAGGCAAGAATATATTAACATATATTTTTTATTGGTTTTGAAGGTATCTAGTTGAAGAGGAGGCAGCAGTTTTGAATTTATGCAGAGAAGGTGCGGAGAAGGAGTCTTCATATTCGGAAGAGGAAAAACAGATTAGAGAGCCTTTGTTGTGATGGAATTGACCTTGGGAACACTTCTCACTATTGTTTTTTTTTTTTTAAATGATCTTATGTTCAAAGAGATGCAATTTGCACGATGTAATGGATTTCATGGAAATGTAATTTTAGCGATGGAATGAATTCTGGTTTAAATGTGAATGGATATTTTACGTAATGATGAAAATTTATTTTGTTTGGACGTTAAGAATCTGCACTCAAACATTGTCTAATTTTGTAGAATGCATTTTTTTCTTTTTCTTTTTTTTTTTTTTTTTTGTTGAGATACGTTATTGTAGTGAAAGGTTATCTGTGGAGATGTGATATTTTATTTTGTGAATTTTGTAAGAGTTTATTTGATGATATGCCTTTAGTTGGATAGTTAGTCAAGTGCTAATCTGGATAGTAATCTAAGTATTTTGTGAGGTATCTATCTAGGTTAGCACTTGACTAACTTACCTTCTTGCTTTTTAAGGAATGAGGCTAGAAAACGTGTACTGTGATTATTTCATGATGCTATGAGGCCACATGATCATTGCTAGGCAGCGGTGGACTCCCACTCCTGTGCAGCTCCAAATCCTTGAGAGTATCTTTGAGCAAGGCAATGGGACCCAAGCGAGCAAAGGATAAAATTTCTGAAACAAATGTTGGTGATCTGAAGTTGAGACAGAAAATGATTCTCCCTAGGAAAAAGAAAGCCAAGACAATTTTTAATGTTTGTGATCAATTGTTGGTGAACCGATCAATTTGACCGATCTCTTTTCATTTCTTGTGTCAGGTCCTACGAAAATTGAAATTTGATTAATATGGATATGGTGTTCCACATTAATGGAATCCTTGTTTTGCTTCTGTGTAAATTCATGATATGGTCTTCTAAATAAATGGAATCCTTGTTTTGTTACACTGTGTTGGAAAAGTGTGCGAGTGCAAAACCAAACAAACGCGATTGTTTCCTACCGAAACAATGCAGATTTGAAGTTCATAATATGGACTTTGAAATGCCAAAATTTCAGCCAAAAACTCCCTCGGGAAGTGGGCCAACCAGTGCCCTAAATAGGGGTACTCAGTAAGGTTTCAGCAGATCTGAACCCACTGTGTTGGAAAAGTGCGCGAGTGCAAAACTAGGCAAACACGATTGTTTCCAACCGAAACAATGCAGATTTGAAGTTCATAATATGGACTTTGAAACCCCAAAATTTCAGAGAAAAACTCCCTCGGGAAGTGGCCTAACCAGCACCCTAAACAGGGGTACTCAGCAAGGTTTCAGCAGATTTTACCAACTGAGTTGGAAAAGTGAGGGAGTTGAAAATGAGGCAAACGCGATTGTCTTCAACTGAAAAATTGTAGATTTAAAGTTCAGTATATGGACTTTGAAACCCCTAAATTTCATCAAAAATCTCCCTCGAAAAGTGGGTTAACCAATGCCCCAAATAGGGGTACTCAACAAGGTTTCGGCAGATTTTACCGACAGAGTTAGAAAAGTGAGCGATAGTTGAAAACAAGGAAAACGCGATTTTCTTCAACCAAAAAATTGCATGTTTAAATTTTAGTATATGGACTTTGAAACCCCCAAATTTCATCAAAAAACTCCCTCGGGAAGTGGGCTAATCAATGCCCCAAACAGGGGTACTCAGCAAAGTTTCAACAGATTTTACCGACTGAGTTGGAACAGTAAGCGAAAGGTGAAAACAAGGCAAACGCGATTGTCTTCAACCGAAAATTTGCAGATTTACAGTTCAATATATGGACTTTGAAACCCCCAAAATTTATCCAAAAACTCCCTCAGGAAGTGGGTTAACCAGTGCCCCAAACTAGGGTACTCAACAAAGTTTCAACAGATTTTACTGACTGAGTTGGAAAAGTGAGCGAGTTGAAAACGAGGCAAACACTATTGTCTTCAACCGAAAAATTGCAAATTTAAAGTTTAGTATATGGACTTTGAAACCCTCAAATTTCGTCCAAAAACTCCCTTGGGAAGAGTTAACCAGTGCCTCAAACAGACGTAGTCAGCAAGGTTTCAGCAGATTTTACAGACTGAGTTTGAAAAGTGAGCGAGTTGAAAATGAAGCAAACGCGATTAAACGAGGCAAACACGATTAAACAACACTTGAAAACAAGTTGGACGCTCCACTGAATCGACTCAAAAAGCTCTAAAGCACACTTCAAGTGTTGTTATTGGATTTCA
Organism: Persea americana; assembly: GCA_029852735.1. Lineage (NCBI taxonomy): Eukaryota > Viridiplantae > Streptophyta > Magnoliopsida > Laurales > Lauraceae > Persea > Persea americana. The sequence goes on from CM056811.1 coordinate 20,226,839, forward strand.
ACACTGAAGCTGTTCACCTATAACATTCACAATTCTTATTCAACATCAACATCACCTTTAACAAAACATGTTTTTGCCCATCACTTAAAACATTAGCATTCACCATTCTTATTCAACATCAAACCAACCATTCACCTATAACTTCCACATTCAAACTCAACTTGTTTTTGTCCATCACCTATAACATTCAACATCAACACAAATCATCGTCATTGAATATCAAGGCTCTGACATCGACTAAATAAGAACATCAACATTATCATTCGCACGCAACATCAACACAAGCATTTAGATTCAGCACCAACATCACCATTCTTACTCAACATTAACAAATATTCATCACCTTCAACATCATGCACCATGCTCATGCTCATCCTAAGCAAGGCCAACAACACTTATGTAGCAACCATTCAACATGATACACAAATCAACATGGGACAAAAAGAAATCCAACATTATCATTCAACATTCACATTTAACATCGACTTCAACATCAACTATTTTAAATTCAACATTGAACATAAATCAACATCATCAACAACAGGATTGAAGTGACTTCAGAAATGGTTTGTCATCAAATGCATGCATATTTTAAGGGTTGCCTCTAACAAGTGAGTCAGAATTGTCTTTTGATTTACTGGGAGTAACTGCAGAAATCTTGATAGCGCCCCTGAAATGTAAACATGCAAGGCATAATTAATGAAACAATTGAAAAGAATAAAATTGACCAATGTGAAAAATACACACACACACCCCAAAAATTTACGGACAAGAGGTCACAACATGAGACACTAGTACTCGTCAGACACCCTGAAATTTTGGGTTGGGCTGGTAGGTAACTTGATGGAGCTGGATCACGGTTAGTTGGACGTCAAATAGCATGCATCTTTTTAACTCTTTTGTGGAGCATGTTATTTTTTGTTTTTGGATTCCTTTCTTTTTAACTCTTTGATGGTTATCTTCAAATTTCTCTTTTCAATATAGGACATGTCTTGGGGTTTAAAAGCCCACTAGTCCTGCTAGAGGAAAGAAGCTTTAAGGATTGGGCATGAAAAAGAAAGAACAAAATTTCCAAATCGACGATCCATTGAACACATTCAGCTGTCCAATCTAAACAGATAATTTGGACAATCAATGAATGAGATGATATGATATGAGAAGTTGATCTGGCTCCACAAAGAAACTTTGATTATCTAATTTTTTAAAGTTAGAGCATCATGACATTCCAATAGAGGAACAATATAATTCTAATAGTAAGAAATGATGCAATCTGGATCACAAATAATTAAAATTGGTCATAACAGACTTAAAGAAAGCATGCATATATCAAAAAATAAATCACCTTACTCCATTTTGAAAGAAGAACCCAATTCATCAATTCATCAACTACAATTTCTGATTGTTCCAAGTGCAAACGTCAATTGGGGTCAATGGGTTGGGTCTGAAACAGAACATGGTGAGCACAAGATAGTGGACTATTTTCAGGCCCAAAATTGTGATGCCTTACAGATCTTTTAGGAAGGACCAAGCCCAGCCACTTACAATAGTAAAAATACCTACTCTTTTTAAGATTTATACTCATATATACATCTATCACATTTGAATAACTTCTACATGCATAAATTGTGTACCAGACCAGAATTAGACATGGTACAATATAGAATAACTTGTTCAGGCTTGGGCTAGAGTATCTTTTCAGGCCTAGGATTAGCCATAGGCTTGTATTTCGCAATCTGGGAGATGTTCAAGACACCACCAGAGTCCATAATAGGGATGTCAATGGGTGGGCATGATCTGGAAGAGTGGCAAAACCCTGCTTCTGTATAATCAATCCTCAAAACTAACCCTGGTACAACTTAGTGGCCTGCATCATGATATAGTCCAGTAATTGTGAGTATGAAGCGCGATTATAGTGCTTTTCGGCGATTTATGTTCCTAACTTTTTTTTTTTTTTCTTACTGTGTCTTTTGGCTTAAATCTATCCAATGTGTCTCACTGGGGCTCCTCTGTAGGGCCCAATTCAATGAAGGACAGAGTTCGACCCAAGCTTAAGTCCTGTTGGCTTTCCAGTAGGCTTGCATAGCCCGACTTGATATGTAAAAGTTTTTTTTAGAGCAAAGTAATAACATGAGGATGACCTTCTGCATTATGCTTGTTGATACTCTATTCACCCCTAATCCACATTGAAATCTTTTCATGACCATACGCGGTTTGTTTTTAGGAAACAGGTGGTCCCCATATAAGGTGAAATCTTTCATGATCGACATATTAGACCCAAAGATAGGGGCTAGCTTGTACTGTCTCAAAATCAGTGGCCGGCCCTAAGAATGAGATCATTCATCTAAGATGGGTCCGGGGAAACAATCACAAGTGGCATAGAAGTGGGCCCCACATTGGTGTCACTGTAAGGGAGGCATCATCCAGCAGACAGCCAACAAGGATGTGTGTGTGTGTGTGTGTTGTGCTTTTCTTCCCTACACAGACTCAATTTTCCAACTGGGTTCCCACTCTGAGTAGGACATAAAGCAAATCAGTTTCAATCGACACAAAAGCAGAGTATTTGGAAGAGTATTTGAAACAGATCAGTTTCAATCAGTATTTGATATTGTGATTATTCACTGTGCCAATAAGAACAGATAAAATTTGGATATTTATCCAGAAGAGATGAAAATTTGGATAGCAATAAAATTTGGATATTCAATCAGTATTTCACTGTGCCAATAAGAACTATGATGAGAGGAAACCCAAAAATCCTACCATCCCAGGTCTGACTTTCAGCCCCACGAAAGATGTTTCCTCTTCCAAGGCTCTACAAAGACACACCCTAAATGTTTTGGCACTAGAAACTCAATCTTTTGCAGAACTATCCCCTGGACCTTCTTACAAAATTAATCACTTCGACTCTATACCCAAAAAGTGGTGGCCAAGGTACGAGCATATATATTTTGTAAAGGCTTTGTCGCATTTCTCACCTTCTCTTATGTAACGTAATAAAAAAGTGGGTCTTGAATTTGATCTTTAATCTTTCATTTAGTCATTTTGCCCTAACAGGCTCGAACAAATCCTTAACTACGAGGGCCCACAGATTCCTCAATGGGCCTCATCAATTTGCATACACCTTTAGTATCTGAGATTCAATTTAAGCTTAGAGGAGTCTCATAGGCCCATTTAGTCGGATATGCAATCTGTAATTCAATTCAAGATTGGGCTGCATTAGAGGACCGTCCACAAACCTAGGCCCACTTCCTGCCCTTCCTTACATAACGCTAGTTCAACTTCCGGCAGAGGTAAGAGTTGTTTGTAAAACATTTTGATGCACTTCTCATTTGTCTCAGTATAGCCCTAGCCCCTGGGGGATCTTATAATTCATTCACTCATTTGGATCTGTCGGGCTAGATCCAAACCCTTCGCTTGAATCCAAAATTCCTTTAAAACATTATTTGCACCTCAAATTTAGACCTTAAAAGGCCCATCTCTATGATCTGCAGTTCTGATTCAAGTCTGGACTCTAATAGGCCCATTTTAGATTTGAGATCCGAACTGGTAGAGCCATATATTTAGAGTATTTGGATTTAGGTGCATGTTCATTTTATCTCTAGTGTGCAGATTTGGTATTTGGATTCGGATTAGGAAATTGAATCTTTAATCAGATGACTTGGGCTTTATATTTTTTCCTGTCAGGTGGAACTACTATTAATGGGTAAAGTCCCATATTTTCCTGAAGGAATCACCTTCTGATCGGACCGAGACCACTGAAGATCCTTCCATAATCCAGAAGTCTAATAAGAAAAAGCTTAAAATACATTTGAAGGAACTCTCATGTTGATGCGTGTGCTTGTAGTTTGTGGAATGTAGTTTGGTTTGTTGAATGTACTTTGGCTGCCTGCCTAAGAATTAGGCTTCTCCGAGGTCAACCAAGTGGGGCCCTAGCAGGATCCCACGTCAAACCAGTACGAAAACATGTTAGTAAGAGCCCGCTCGAAACAAATGAAGTATGGTAGGAAAAGAAAATTTCTTTAGAGCATCTTTTTTGTTTCTTTTGAAAGAAGAATATATGTATATCATTTAGCAATCGAAGTGGGTCCCACCACATTTGCGCTTGGGTGGCCCCAAATCCATTGGTCGCCCCCTACTATCTTTTCACAACTACTTCTTGTCTCTTTGGAGACTTATTACTTAATTACCATCTCCTGCTTTGAAACTTAATCACAACACAGGAAATTAAATGAGAGGAAATAAATAGCGGTTCATGCTCAAATAAGCTCCATTGAAGGCTTACGTAAGAGGCAGAGGATGAAGAACATAAGTTCGTGTTGTAGATAGGGTCTTGACTTCCCTGTGATTTTAGTTATTAGAATGACGGCTAGGTATTTATTTTTCATTTTTTCTTGATTCAATTAGCATTAGAAGGACATTCATTGCACGGTCTTTTTGAATATTGACCTTTAGTTCTTCATTTTAATCACTTATATAGAAATGCCGAGTCTTAAAGTATTGGGACATTTATTAAAGAAATTCCCTTAAAAAGGGTAAACACTGTTGGGACCCTCAAAATATGATAATATCAAGAAAGGACCTCCAGCCCAAATCTTCCTTATTTTTCCCCATTTTGCCCTGTGTTAGTTGATGCAAAGAAAGGGACGAAAACAAAAACACAAAAAAAGAAAAGAAGAAACGGAAGAAGGGGAAGACCAGACCGGTCCATGTCCGGTCTCCATCTCACTTCCACCTCTCGTCCCACAAGAACGGCCCTTCACCGGTCACACTCCACGTCTCGCTCTCTCCTCCTTGTCCTCCTCTTATCCTTTGAATCAAAACCCAAGCCCTAGAGGAAGTCCTTAGAATCTGAAGACTTGGTTTTTATAATGGGGTGGATACAATGGTTGGATAATATTCTTTCATGATCATTGATATATTTTCTATTAATGGATCACTGCATGGATATCTTTTTAACAAGGAGGTTCAGAATGTGTCACAGTTTTCGTTGATGTCAACTAAAAGCTTGGTTTGGACATTTTAGCTCCGCCAGACATCCTTCCTCATTCTATACTTGAAAAGAATCAGGCTGCTCTTGCCAGCTTTGGACATTGTACTATTGTTCTAGCTCTAATCCTACACAAAAGGGTCATAATTTGTACTTATGCTCATATTTTATTTTTGTTACAGTGAAGCTTTCCCACAGGAACATGCAAACCAAAAAAAAATAAACCAGAGAGAGAGAGAGAGAGAATAAAATTTCTTTAAATGATATCTTGCTCGCAAGTCACAAGATTCACCATTCCTTGGCCAATTTCAATCCTCAAAGGGACGCCTTTCATTTCCCAATGAGAGTATTTCCAACCAGGTGAATAGTTCTCTTAAATCCTCTTCAACATGGAAACCAGCTTCACTTAATATTTTTGCAGTTGCAGAGTAGGCAGCAAAGATACTTTTTGTATCAGCATCCTTGAAAGGGACAGGAATCACGCTACTTTAGGTGGCAATACCAAACCTTTCAATCACAATATGCTTCCCTTTAGCCAAACAAGTGATACACAGATATTAATAATTTCTTAGTAAAAACACTAGCATCTGTAAATTCTTTCAAGGAGATTGGTCTAATGCAGTGTCCGTGCTTGGATTTCCCTTGAATAACAGGAGTCATTTTTTTATTTTTTTTGGCTGTAAGTTGTAACCAACTAATTCATTGGGTTCTAAGTTGCTTTGCTTTGCATTTTTACCCATCATAACAGTATTCATTGATGTCAACTAAAAATATGTCAACATCAACAAATAAATATGTTGATATCAATGAAAACGTACTGATAGCATATATCCGTGTTCAGAAATAAAACACAGTATTTGTTGGTGTCAACTAAAAATTTGTTGACATCAACAAATACATATGTTGATAACAATGAAAACGTACTGATAGCACTATATAAGTTCAGAATTAAAACATAGTATTCATTGATGTCAACTAAAAATATGTAGACATTAACAAATAAATATGTTGATATCAATGAAAAAGTACTGATAGCACATATCTGTGTTAAAAAATAAAACACAATATTCGTTGATGTCAACTAAACATTTGTCGACATCAACAAATAAATATGTTGATATTAATGAAAACGTACTGATAACACATATATAAGTTCAGAACTAAAACACAGTATTCGTCGATGTCAACTAAAAATTTGTTGACATCAACAAATAAATATGTTGATATCAATGAAACCATGTGAAAATCATACATATTGCCTGGAGAGTTTTATCCCTTGAATCCACCTTTGATTAGTGCAGATCCTTTCATACTCTTATCACGTCACATTGGATCACATCTTAGTCCAAATAAACCCCACTAGCCGGTCCACATATGCATCACATTGGATCTTCTAGTTGGTGAAAATTCTCCTATATTTGGCTACGGTTGTTCAACCCTCATAAAACCCATGTTAATCAGGTTGGAAACGTGATTTACGTCAATGGGATCGATGGACACTTAATAAGAAATATATGCACTTAAGTCAACGAATTCAAAGAATTTATAAGAAACCTGACTAAGGGATCTATTTTTGTTGGGGATTCATATGAGGGAGAGAGCGAGAGGCCTAGGCTTATAATATTACAAAGATAAAGCCAATCCAAACAAAAAAATTTGTATAAAATTTATCATCCTCCTCATTACTGGTTAACATTACCAAGACCAAAATGAAACTAACAAAAGCGGCTTACAGTTTTAACATGTCAATCATCCAAAATACATAGGCCAATAGTCACAAAAAAGGTTCATATTACATAGGTCACTGCATAGGAGAACTTTAGGTGGGGCTGCACTGTAACTGTTAACCTTCTTTTTCTTCTTGTTTCATGTGTAACCACTCAGCTCCTCACTCCATAGCTCTTGAATTTTCTTCTCACCAGATCTCCATCATGTCCACTCTTCTCCAACTGACCATAAGCTCCTCCATCAAATTTCCTAGTCTGATTGTTCATCCCTTTTCTTGTACAGTTCTACTTGTTTGTTGTACTAGTTAATTACAAGTTTGCATCGGTAATACATCATGTCACGCTGAGTGAATTCAAACTATAGATTGAGGAGAACATGTTCTACGGATGCCATTACAAAAAATCCACAGCATGTGAATTCTCTTGTAAAGGGACGTTCTCAACAATCGCTTTCTCCATCCCAATGGCTCTTCCCAGTTGTAAGCAACAAAAGACTCATTCAACCAATGAATATGCAGAAATAATGTGTATCAAAATAATTAATCTGTACGAAAAAAAGTAAAAAAAAGTATCACTGTCCATCAATAATTAATCTGCAGGAATAATAAATTCTCCCCAGTAAAAAAAGTATCACTGTCCATCAATTCTTTTAGAGTGAGCCCTTTCAACTTTTAGAGGCCTATATCAATTTGGCATGAAAGTGTGCCTTTCAACTTTATAGGGCGTACATCAATTCTCCTACTATGAACAACACAAAAACATATGACCTTCAATGCTAAGTGTTAACAAACTAATGGGTGTTGTAACTGAAGTAAAACTTGCAACAAATATGACAAACAAAATTGCATCAAGTGATTAAACACGTTTGAGGGCTTAATTAGCTCATGAATCTAACTAATCTAAAACAATGAGTTTTTCATTAAAACAATCTTATTACGTATCATTTTATACTTTTCATAGTAAGGGCTCCTTAAGGAGAACACGATGGAGGCAAGTCCTGTTGCCGACCATAATGATAGCAACTGGCAAGTGCGTCACAATACTATTTCTAGTTGAAGTCCTGGCTAAAGGTTGTCAAAGAATATTGATAAGAATGTGCTTAGAGTATTGGAGGTGTAAGGACTTAGGCATCTTCTTCTAGCACTGTTTTCACTCTAATTGGCCCCAAGTAGTTGAGAGTGAATCTAAATTGGCGACCACATATGGAGCAAGTTGAAACCTTCACACTTGCGGTTAGATATCTTCTTAGAAGCAAGTGGAGTCAACTTCTGCTCAGTTCTAGGCTAACAATGGGATTTTCATTTTCATTCACCATTGCTGTTTGATGAAAAGATGAAGTTGATACTTTTGTCTTTCCCACGAAGTCATCGTCTTAAGTAACGCAATCAGGTAAGTGTGGAGGGAAATAAGGGAGGATAATCAGTTCGGTGATATTTTTGTCTGAGGGTTTGAGAGAATTTCTAATAATCTTGTGAGGGACAAGATTGAATTGTCCTGCTAGATATGTCTGAAGAATCAATTGTTGAAGATTGATCAAACAATGGTTCGGTTTTGGGGAAGGAAAAGAGAAAATGATACATGGTTTTTCACTACGGATCTCATGAGAAAGTTGTTGTTTCTCATAACGGTGGTAATAATAAATCTACAAGGGCCTTTTAAAGAGAAGAAGGGATTCTTAACATCAATAGTTCAATTGCCTAAAATCATCACATTGGTTTTAAGGAGAAAGGAGTGTTATCTGCTTATCTGCTTTTGAATGGCCAATGGTTTCATTGTCTCCATAAGTTTTTTTTTTTGGGAAATAAAGTTACTGTTACCATTTCAAAATAGTAGAGCGGGGGCATTACTTCTAATTCAGTTACAAATAGTAGTTGGGATCTAAGAATCTTGAGATGGATCATCAGCTCATGTTGGTTCAAGCATTTGTTGGGAAACCAGGAAATGGGTGTTTCCTCCTGTACATAGTGCACAAACTGATGAGGTCCACAATGAGTGGTTGATGTTCCTAATCTGAATCGTGCCTACTTCTATTTTTGCAGATATGGGTTTAGGTCAGGTTGGTAGAAGTTCACATTCCACAACCCTTGAAAACTTGTCTTCTTATTTATTTATTTTTTATATCTCATGCATGCACACGGTGCATGTACACTTCATTTTGACATTGTTTATCTACTTTTGTAGTTTCTTCTTGAATTCATTAAGCAACATGAGTACCCTCCAAATCCTTCTAAATTTCCAACAAGGCAACAATGTTATCGTCCTACTTTCTTCTTCTTCCTTTTTTGAATATCTACCTGCTCTGTTTGTTTTGTAATACTTTCTTAACCCATCTCAAATGATATGCTTCTTCTGAACTCCTATTTTTGTGCTAGACTTTTTACTTCTCCAAAACTATAGACCCTTAAGCCTTGTCTGCAAAGATCCTCACTATCAAAAGCCCTAATCAATTACTTAGAATCCAATAAAAACATCTCAGACTTATTTTTTAATGAAATCATTGACGATGAAGCTAAAACAATCAAATTCATCAACAAAAGAACAAATCAAAAGAGAAACAAGACCCATATCAAGTAAAAGTTTTCTACCTGGATCTTGGTTTTGCATGCAACATGAAAATTTTAAGCATAATCATAACACTCCAAAAAGAAAAAATCAATCCAATCAATGGACTAGAAAAACAAAAATCACTATAAGCAGAAATGCCTTGTATATAGAAGATTAGAGAAAAAGCAACCTTCGAGAAGAAATGGCACTCTAGTTTTACAAGAGAAGGAAAGAGTTTAATGTGTGGAAATTTATTACCTTGAAAACCAAGTCCTGAGGTTAGAGGCTTCCTCTAAGGCATGGGTTTTGATGCAGAGGAAAAGAGAGGGAGAGAGTGAGTGACGTGGAGTAGTGCAACCTGTGAAGGGGCATTCTTCTGTGACCGGAGATGGACGTGAGATGAAGACTAGACGGCGTCAGGAAGGTCTTCTCCTTCTTCCGTTTCTTCTTTTCTTCATAATGTTTCTGTTTGGAAGTAGGGTTTTGTTGGCATCAACTAAGAAAGGGCAAAATGGGAAAAAGGGGTCAATTTGGGCGGGAGGTTTTTGCCTTATATTATCATATTTTGGGGGTCCCAATAGAGTTTACCCTGTTTAAGGGAATTTCTTTAGTAAATGTCCCTAAAATATTTATATAGTAATTCAATTACAAGAAAAAAGCATATCCTTAAAGAATTAAAGAAAATCTCTAAAATTGAATGTGCTTCCTACTTTTATTATGAGATAGGTGGACCACCTATAATCAATTCAAGCCGTCAAACGCACAGTCTTAAAAAAAATAAATCAATGCCCTCCCTTTATGTGCATCCAAGTCGGCCCTATTAACAGGGTGTATCTTCCAAAGCAATGGATCTACCTTTAAAACATCCGTGGTAGAATCTTCTTAATTCACTTCTATATGGGAATACAGGATAAATAACAGGGTGTATCTACTTTGCGTGGATGGTCCCACTCCACGGCATCCCACCATTCATTCTCTACTCTTATCTCTTTGAGAGTAGGTTGTCCACATAGAAGGGGAGCTTCTTCAACTTAGGACAATTGCTTATCTCGATGGTCTCCAATGCATTGCAAATTAATACCCTTGAGCAGATGCCCTTCAGTTCTGGTAATTTGTAGATGTATAAACTCTTTAGCTGAGAGAGTATCAACATATATAGCATCGTTATCGTCTTCTCTGGTTATTCCCATTTCTTCCTCATTTCCTACTATATCTTTCATTTGCCCACACTGCATGACTGAGATACTCTTCAAGCATCTAAGCTGCTGCAACAGCCTAGCTGGGAGTACCTTCAATTTGTGGCAATTAAATACCTCCAATGACTCAAGGCTTTTAAGTGCATCCGGTGATGGAATACCTTTGCAAAGGACTAGTAATTCTGGAATATTAATAATATACAATTCCTTTATGTCAGGTAGTAATGGTTCCTCCTCCGCCATTAAGTACTTCATGCTCTTGCACTCAATGATTAGACAACGATATGACTCACTCTTAGTCAGTAAGCGTGTGAAATGCCACAAGCTACTTATTATTTGACAATTCTTTATGATGAGCCAGTGAGTGGTATCGGGGAGCAGTAACAGGTATTCTTCACCAATAAGATCGCAGTCACAAATCTCAACATAGGAGGTCTCATTTCGAAGTAGATTGTAAATAAGGCGTACCGACAGAAAGACGAAATCTTTTCATCATTTGCCCCTTGTTCGATTTGGTGTGTTGAAGGAAATCGGACAATTCTTTGAATTGAATATTCAGACTAGCCAGTTGAGTGGATTTCAGAATTTCTTCAATTCCAGCTCCTTCCCCTGTCTTTGAAGACCACTTCCATCTTCTTCGAAACATTGTCAACTCTTCCAGATGAGAGAGCCTAGGTATAATACCAGCTGGAAATACACATAACTCTCCAGTATCATCGAGGTGAAGGCATTGGAGATAAACCATTGCTTCCACTCCTGATGGCAGCTCGAATTTTGGTGCCAGAAAGGTCCAACACTCTCAATTCTTCAAGTTTTTCCAGTGATGGCACCTCCTCTAGATCTCTACACCATTTTAATATCAATGCACGGAGATTCTTCAAGTTAGAAACAGAATTAGGCAATGACTTTATATTTGTGCTAGAGAGGTTAAGAACTCGAAGGCTGCACATGTGGTTAAAATAAGAGTCAGGGGAGATCTTCTGTAGAGGGTTGTATTAAAGAAGCAAGGTTAAGAGATGTTGACAGTTGGGTTGGCCAGAAAGTACTTTTATGTCATTATGCATCAAAGAGATCATCCTAGCATCTGGCAACTCGGTTGGAAAATCCTTTACTTGCCGACCAGCATAGATCACAGATCGTGGATTCTCTGCTCTTGTAATGTCGATTGCCATATCCTTGATTAAGTCATGCATTTTGACATGTATTCCAGATACATAATGATCGCATCTCTCCAACATTGAAACTTTTATGAGTCGATTGAGAATGGTATGCCCTTTGTTGATGTCATCTTCTCTGGTCCCCCCTTTCGTCTATTAAACCTCACAAATCCAATCGGCAATCAGCTCATTAGCAGAGATCTTGTGGTCTTCAGGATATAATGAGCAGTACAAGAAACAAGATTGGAGTACATGGTTAGGTAATTGAGTATAACTAAACTTTAGTGGTGCGAAGACCTTGTCAATACCCTCAAACTTTCCGTTTGCTTCTTTCAAATCTTTCAAAGCACACTTCCATATTGTGGCATTGTCAACACCACACAGAGATCCTCCAACTATTTTAATTGCCAACGGCAAGTTGCAACACTCCTTAGCAATATCCTTTGCAAGGTTTTCTATATCTTTAGAGAGGATTACACCACCCACAATCACAATATCCTTGAAGAATTCCCATGATTCCTCTTAAAAAAAAACTCGTACTTCAATTGGATGTGCTTGCATCTACCTGCATATCCCTTTGTCACGGGTAGTGAGAACTACTTTGCAACCATTTTCTTCACTTGGAATAGGAATGCCAACCTCAACTAGATCAAATTGTTTCCACATATCATCAAGGATGAGCAAAAACTTTTTTCGCCACTTCAAAGCATTAAATATCTTTCTTGTTGCGCCATCCTCATCATCATCTTCTTCCATGTCTATTGTCAACTCCTTAGCAATTTTTCGTTGTAGCTTGTTTACATCTACATCATTAGAAACAATTATCCATATAAAACAATCAAAATGCTTGGATTCTGATTGTTGAGACAGATCGTTGTGAATGTTTCTCATGATTGTTGTCTTTCCAACTCCTCCCATACCATGCACTCCAATTATTTTTTTCTTCATGCCCAATATGCAATTCAAAATCTCTCGCTTTGTTAATTTCGTTGTTTTACCCACTATAGGCATCCTAGGTAATGCATTACTTGCTAGTGGTAGTGGTTCAACGACACCATTTTCAAATTTGCCTTTTGTAATTAGGTCGTCCACTTGACCAATCAATATTGATGACTTCTTGCTAATCTTCCGACGCCTGTAGTAATTTGGAAAACGTCCTTTCCAACAATTTTTTTGTTCTGCAAAGTTTCTTTGTGTATCACTTACTTTCTGTTTCATAGATTCCACTTCTTGTAGCCAATTAGTCACTTCATTCGAAGCACTCCCACCTTGTAACTTGGCGCACTCTACTCTTCTCATAATGTCATCATTTTTAGCAATCAATTCACGCATCCTAATTTCCAAAGCCTCCATATTTGGCTTTAATTGTTTTTGGTAATCGATTTGTCTTGAAAGACAAGCACGTAAGGGCTTCAAGCCTTCAGCAGCAGCACCTTCTAGTGACACTCCAGAATAGAAAGGAAAATGATAGTAATTAGAGAGATTGAGAAAAATACAATACAATAAAGTAGAAAACACAAATAAAAGAGAAATGAGAAATGATTGTTATGTAACTAAGAACCCAACAAATATATTTTATGTTAATCTATTCTGAAGATTCTTAGATGGACAAGTGGTTGTATGGATCTTCAAGTCTATCTTTGCAAGCATGAAAGTCAAATGCTATAAATTGAAATGCTAACGATGTGATACAATTCGACTGTTCTAGTCCTAATTAGAGAGATAAACTATATATAAAAGAAGTTGGGAGCTGGATTGGAATGCTTCATCGAGAAGGAGATTCAGGATTTATTATTTATCATCATCATCATCATCAGTGTTGTTTATTATTGTTAGATTTAATAATATTTATTAGGCTAAACTTAAGGAAGCTAGGGAGGTTAAAAACTTATTAAAAGACTACTGAAAAATTTCAGCCCAACTTATTAACTTCCACATATCTGCAGTTTATTTTAGCAATGGGGCTTGCCAAAAAAGATGCAAAAGTATTGCCTCGATCATTGACATGAAATTTGGATAAAAATGAAAAATATCTTTGGAATCCCTTGACATCAGACAAAATAGATACTTGAGTATAGAGGCTCTCACAAACAAAATTAAAAGTAGACTAAGCTAATGAAAAATTCCCTTGCTATCACAAGTTGGCGGAAACACCCTAATTAAGTCAGTGGCCTCAGCATTTCCCGTCTATAGCATGTATGTTCCCTGTCTCCCAAATAAAATTGCGGATTCAATTGATAAATGTCTAAGATCCTTTTGATGGAGGAAGAACGAGTGGAAAAGAAAGCTCCATACCATTAAATGGGCTGAATTATGTATACCCATTTCCAAGGAGGGTTTTAGAAATTAGAGACACCAAAAATAATAAGCTAGCCCTCTTAGCCAAAACTTGCCGGAAATGTCTGACCAAAGAGAACCTCATCTACTAAAAGATTCTTAAGGCTAAATATTGTCCTAGAAGGGACCTTTGGGAAGGTAAGTTTAGGACAGGTAGTTCTTGGTTCTGGAACATCTTTGTTGAGGGGCATAATTATATAAATGAGAAGGTTGGATGGATAATCGGTAATGGAGAGAATATATCTGTTTGGAATTGTAATTGGATTCCCTGTAAAAATGGATTGAGAAAGCCTTATTCCTCTATGATTAACCTAGATCTCAAAGTCAAAGATTTATGGACCGCAGATAAGTTATGAGATATTAATGCTCTTAAGGACTATTTTGACAACCCTATAGATATTGAGATATTGGTAAAATTTATCTCTCTAGATCCCTCTCTAAGGATGAAAGAGTTTGGCCACTTTCCAAGAATGGTCAGCTTACTGCTAAATTTGCGTATAGATTGATCAACAATAGAAATCATGCCAGCCTCATTTTAATGGTAACTTAGAAAGCTTTGTGAAGGCTTCCTCTCCCCCAAAAGGTCCTTTTGTTTGGTTGGAAATGCCTTAGAGATGCTGTCCCAGTAAAAGCCATTTAAAAATTGAAAATTATGTCTATGGACGATAAATGTACTATATGTGAGAAAGAAGAGGATTCAGTTGTGCATGCCCTTATGTAATGTGAATTTACTAGAGCAGTTGGTTTGGATCACAGTTGGGCCTTTTCTCATATACTTTCCACCCCATGGATTGTGCAAGTGGGGGAAACTGGCCGAGAGCTGAGTTAGGAAGAGGACTGGCCGGCTGAGTTTGCTGGGGGAAGAGTGGCCGCGGAGCTGTGAAGGAGGCAACAATGGCCGAGAGGTTGCAGGGAGGAGTTGGCCGGCTGATTTGCAGGGGAAACTGGCCAAGAGCTGTGCTGGGAAGGGGACTGGCCGGCTAAGTTTGCAGGGGAAAGAAGTGTGGCCGGTGACAGGGGTGAGGGAGAGATGGCCGCTGGAAGAGAGGCAGCATGTTGGCCGCTGGAAGGGAGGCAGCACTTGGCCGCTTTATATATGACATGAATTTTTTTAATGAATTTTTTTTATTTTTTAATTAATAACATGGATGTATGAGTATTTTCAAATTAAAAATATTGCCAAACATCATTCTGCCAATTTTGCTGATTGGGAATAATTTTGACATAATGTTACCAAATAAGTTCAACACTTTCCATTTTTCAAAAGAGAAATTTCTCAAGACGGTTCATTTTAAGATAGACATAATTCACAATATTGGAATGATGGCAAACAGGCCCGTGTCCTTTAGGCAATTTTTGTAATTTATCACTTGTTTTCCTAGGGATGCGAAGTGCAAATTCCGGGGCAGTTGTCGGTGTTTGTACCAACAAAGAGGATCCAAGGTTGTGTTGTTCCAGAGCCGTTGTGTGGTGAGCCAAAGCGATGAACACAACCTATGAACACACACAGCCGTTCTCATGCCATGATTTGAAACTCATTTACGAGGTACTCTTTCACCGAATAATCTTTTATTAGTCGATGGCTTCGTATAATAGGAATGATTTGCAATGGAATTCTGGGTATGTTAATATGTTGTTTGGTGCTTACAGCTGAATCTTAAAATGTTGTGGTAAAATGCTCATCTCATGAGTTCCTTCAAATATATATATATATATATATATATATATAGAGAGAGCGAGAGAGAGTAAGGCTCTCCTAAGCTCAAGCTTAGGGTAAAATCTCATAAGCTCATGCTTGTGGGGCCAACCTTTGGTCAATCCAAATGGACCAAACACATGACCCATCTAAATTACACATGTCCACCAACTTTCGGTTATATCCAAATTTACTGGACCGTTGGATCGACTATGTATCGATCCTAATGAACTATTGACCATTAAACTTTTGGGCCTATGTGGAGATGATAGAAATCACGGCTGAGGTTGATTTTTTACAGAGAGGAAGATCCCAGGGAGTCCTTGAAATCCTCCCACCCTCATCCCCATATGGGTCCCCAAGTGGGCCCTACCATACACTTGAGCTTACCTTATCCTAAGCTTGAGCTTAAGAGAGCTTGCTTATATATATATATATATATATATATGAGCAATGCTCTCGTAAGCTCATGCTTAGGATAAAATCTCGTAAGCTCATGCTTGTGGGGCCCACCTTTGGTCCATCCAAATGGACCAAACACCTGACCCTTCTAAATTGCACATGTCCACCAATTTTCGGTTAGATCCGAATTTACTAGACCGTTGGATCGACTATATATTGATTCGAATGGACTATTGACCATTAAACTTTTGAGCCCATATGAAGATGATAGAAATCACGGTTGGGGCTGATTCTTTGTAGAGAGGAAGATCCCAATGAGTCCTTGAAATCCCCCTCACCCCCATCCCCATGTGGGCCCCACCACAAACTTGAGCTTAGGAGAGCCTTCCTCTATATATATATATATATATATATGTTACAAAATAAATAAAACATACAACACACACATTTGGTTCATTTCATCTATATTTAATTTTCTAAATTACGTATTCTACTTTATGTATAAGCAATGGGCGTTGCACGGTTGCTCCGATCCATTTCTTTGGTTTTTTTCCCTTCCTATTTAGGTATTTTATATTATTTTTATATATTCTTGCTAATACAAAAGTGGGTATACTCTAAGAAGGGTGCACTTTTTCCTTTGTGGAGTGACTTAAGATGCCAACCAATTCATAGAAGGAGTTTGTATCTACAAATAACATTGAGGATTTTAGGTGATCCAAATATCATTTTAATTGGATAACTTCCAATTTTAAGTTCTAAACTAATATTAAATTTTAAGTGCATTTATTTTTGTAATTGGAACTCGATGACTTAATAGTTAAATAAATGTTAAATTGAAAATAGTGTCATTTCATAGAGGGTAGGGGGATATAAATGATTTAGATTTCTCAAAGATAAGACCCTATCACAAAAAGTAGAGATGGCGCAAAAAAGCATTAAATTTGAATGTTTGATACAAGAGAATTCATGTGAAAGGTGGATTAGTAAAATTGGACTGAAGAGCTTTTAAGAGAGTTTTTTTTTTTAAATATAAAAGTGGGCCTATTAAATTATATAGGATTAAAATATAAGTAGATTCTCAAGTATAAATAGAACTCAAGCGTCATAGGAGAAAACCGCCCTAACTTAAGCTATGTTGGACCTTAAAACTTATATATTTTTAATATGTGAATAATAATTTTGAATCTGAAATCCTTGGGTAAGAAGATACAAGAATCCGTTTTCGGATCTGGATATATTAGATCCATGCAATTTAGATCCAAAAATAAGTTCCATAACCGTTTGTTCGGAATTAGAGACTTTAGACACTTGGATAATTGGATACTCATTTGCAATCCTACTTTGGGGAATTCTACATATGCCAAAAAATTAGGGGTGGCAAAATCTAACCCAACTCGCTAACCCACTTTGAACCTGACCATTTAATTCACATAGCCCAAGTATATGATTCAGTAGCAGCTGAATTAAAACTGACCATTTAAGTGGGTCTTGTTACATCAACCCGCATGAACCAGCCCTGGCCCCTAAACCCCATAGTAGCTCTCCCTCTTTCTCTCGCCCTCTTTTTTCACCCCCTTTCTGTCTCTCTCCCCATCCCCTATTTCAATAATCTCCGGCCATGACCCTAATCCAGAATACTATCAACCAGACTCCTAATCATCTATCTTCCAACCCGAAGCACTAAACCTTGAAGCCCTAATCCCCAATACCTTAAGCCCAAATCCCATCTTTCCTGTAGCCATAATATTGATTGATTGGCCCCTACCTAAAAAACTCCTTTCTCCAGGTCTCCTTTTTTTTTTTTTTTAAACATCTAATTAGATGCAGTGAAATAAGCTGGACATTGGAGCCTCCTCGCTAAATGGACATTCGAGCCATCTCACCAAATATTGGATTGATGGATATTATTGTTATAACTTACAATCTTTATGAATCTAGAATGTTGGGATGTAATTGTACTGCACTTGGATATAATTCTTTTTGTATTTGGAATAATGTAGTATATTTTGGGAATCTTGTAATGTCTTTGGAAATGTATTTGGAATTTAACTGTGAATGGAGCTACAGTCGTTCAAAAATCTAATGGCTCAATTTCAGTGCATTTTGTGTGGAAGGTTTTCACTGTATTTTTATTTATTTTTTAAAATTTTTGCACTTCAGTTTGTGCATTTTAGTTGCTGTACCATGATTTATATGAGTATGATAGACAAACATCATTTCCTATTATTGCAGATTGCTTGTGAGAATGGACTAAACGTTAGAATGGAATGTCTGTAATAGGTTAGGTTAGTATACTTCAGGATGTCAACATAATGGATGGTTCATATTCTGTAGAAGAAATTCACGCCCTGGGCATACATGACAAGAATGTTGTATGGACTGAATGTTGGAAAGTGTTGCAAAAAATTACATTTGAATGTTGGAGAATGTATCAACCAAATGTTGGAGGATGCTACAGAAGATTTTTGGGATGTTGTAATGGATTCATATCTTGTTCCAGATTTGGAGTTTTTGTAAAGACATCAATTTCATGGAAATAATGCACCATATGGACCATTGATAATTTGATATGTAGTAGTTGGTTGAATTGGAGATATGTAGGGGTCATTTGAATGCCAAAAGTATGCTTTCTGTTAGCAGCAAGGTTGCATCCGTAAGAATGATGCTATCAGAAGAAATATGGAAGAAGAATATGGAAGAGGGTGGCAGAAAACATAGTTCTAATGAGCTTTGAAGATCTTGTCAATGCTGCAGTGAAACATTAGATTCCACCAATTTCAAAAACACCAATACATTAAATCTCAACACCATCAATACGTTCCACCAATGCATCACTTGCAACCTGTAGCTCCAGAGTCCATAACAATTTTCACTTTCTCAATGGAATTTACAGCAAGGCAGGCAATCATAATGTACATGAATCATACATGTTCATGAATAATATACATATTATACAAATAAATTCTGAAAGACTCTTTTACATTGATAAAAAAATTCACATTGAATTGTATTTAACATGCCTACTTCAAATATTCTTTGAAAAGGGAATCACAAAGTGTCGTAGTGGATAGCGCACTCGCTCCCATAGCTCCACCTAGGGATCGATCCCTCGGTGGGAAGGTCTCTTTTACCTCTCCTAGCCACTGGGCCAACTAGCAGGAAAAAAAAAATCTCTAAAAAGATTACTGTGAAACACTTTCACAAAACAAAGTACAATAAATACACATCCTCACATATAAAATCTTGAGGACCCATGCACCAAAAAGGCTCTTGTAGTTTTTCTTTAATAGTAAAGGCCCTCCAACCTTTTTTTTTTTTCACTTTTGTTTGCGTGACAATATAATTGCTCGTTTCAGTTGAGGAAGAAGAAGAGACAAGCGACGATATTGTCACTCAAACAAAAGTGAAAATTAACAAGAGGGCATTTCCATTACAAAGGAACTATGAGGGCCTTTTTGGTGCACTAGACATCTAAAGTGAGTTTTTAGGTAATTTCCTCTAAAATCTTACTGAATATGCTAAATCTGGAAAAAAATACTAAAAAAAAATGATAAAAATATATTTAAAGAACTATTTCCATTTTTCAATCTTCTGACCAAATTCTATATCATACTTCTAATTCTTCAACCTGACTTTCAAATAAATTTTATACCACAGCGTCTCACCTGTTAGTTGTTAGGCGATGCCTTTAAAGAAGAGATTGTCATCAGACCAAATCAACACAGCTGCTTTCCTCAATGATTTGACTCCATTAGTTCCTGTGGTCCCTAAATTGGACAATTTAGTTTCCATTAATTACTATTATTAGTATGGGTATCTGCAAGTTCCAGTTTTTTCAGATTTTCACAATTGTCATGGAGTTTAGTAGCCATTTGGATGTAAGGATCTTTGTGAATTCCTCAAGTTCATGGATTCATAATTCCAATTCAATATCTCATGTTGAGATAAATGGAGATTTAACTTCTGGAAAAAATTTGGCTTCATGAATCATTGAACTACTAGTGTTAAAGCCCGTGCGATGCACGAGTTAGATCTCATGCCAAAATAATGAGTAGATACTTACGCATAATCTCAATTTGATTGACATATGATAGCAAGCCAAAAAAAAAAAAAAAATGGTGCCAAGACCTATCTGCATTTCAATTAGCTTCAAGGGGCAAGTGGGTCAATAACAAATCACAATACAAAAAATATCAAACTTAGAAATGCATGTTTGCTAAGCCAGCATCAATCTTATGCAAAATCCCATCATCCAAATGACCTCCAAAACTCATATAAAATGCCATCACTCCAATTAGAGAGATCAATAATAAGACAAAGAGGAAGCATAACTTGCGATGACCATGAGGCAACTTCCCTACAGTTGGGGTCCTAACCTTATAAGTTGCAAAGTGTTGTAGATGACAGATCAAATGCATCGGTACCAAATTCATTAATTTCATTCACCTACATGGATTTCATAAAATGAAAATGGTCGCATCAGATTCATCATTTTTCAAGAACAGATATTTTATTAGACATTACATATGGTTTTTTGGTGGTGGAAAGTATACAAACCATAAACAAACAAGTAGGCAATGATCCAAGCTCTTATAGAAAGATGAGAAAACGAAAACAACTAAAGTATAAATTTTCTGCCTTTAAAAAATAGACATGCAAACACAAAAAACTTTAATGATACAAAATACTATAATATTCAAAATAAAATTCATGTTCAAATACATACAAATTTATGTTCAAATACATACACAAACACTGTCATTGTTCAAATTCTTCCTTGCAACTTCTTCTAAGATATTCACATGTCCTGTTGTAAGAAATGGCCCAACTCTAATCACCAAAAGCACTTAGAGTACTGTCACTGATGCCACAATGCAAGGATCTTTGAGCCCCATGTCAAAGTCTCCTTCCAACTCTTTAAACAAACATATCCATCCTATCTACTATGAATAAAAGACCTATTCTTCCACCCTTTTTTCAAATAAAGATCTATAGAAGAAATAAGAGTCAACCACTCCCATCTAAAGCCAACTCTCAGAAGTCTTCTTTTAAGTCTCTAACTCGAGATTGGTCACCACCCTAAAAAGAATATAAAAATTCATCCTGTTATGTGCAAACAGTCCAACTGATGTTGAGTTGAAATTTTACCAAAATATTCCAACGAACCGCGAATTGAGGCACACCCAAAATGACATGTTTAAATCCCGGTGTACAATTTTTTGAACCCCCAAATTGAAATTTGAGCAATTTCTAACTGTAAACACTTGCGGACTACTCTAGTATCAAAACACTTCAAAAGGCGCACCCCAAGTCATCATCAAAATCTTGAACAATGATTGACATTGGTATGAGGAAATGTCAGAAAAACAAGATCATGTATCAGATTCAAATGCCATTTCAATTTCTGCACCACCTACAACAAAGATCAAGAATCACCCTACTTTGTCAAAACACTCCAATTGATCTCGAATTGAAATTCTACCAAAACATTCCGGCCAACTTCGAATTGGGACATGCCCAGAATCGCATTTTTAAATACTAGCATCCCGTTTTGCAACTCCTAGATTGAAATTTGAGTAATTTCCCACCATATTTCAAAATTATACCCATTCTTATACCTTAAATTGCAAAGAAGATATAAGAGGTACAATGTAGAGCATGTTTTATGATGCAACTGAGTTGGAATGGCAGTTGAGTTGAATGCAAGGGAAGGGATCAAACATGTGACGGGATGCAGATACAACTATTCTTTTCCCATAGCTTTCTAGCAGCTTTTGATCATGTCTATTCGGGTTTGTGTGGATTTCTTCTTCTACTCCTCTACTATGAAAGGGGGCGCTTTGGATGGAAATGAAATAAAGGTGTCTGTTCCATCCATTAACTCGTGTTTTTTTTTAATATATAGGGTTTTTGCAAAACAGGACCATTGCAACAAAGAGACAGGAGGGAAATGGTGCAAAAGTGTCCTTTTAAGTTACTTCATGCATTTCTTTTCTTAAGTAAAGATATTGCAAAACAGCACTGCAAAAGGGAGGTGATTCAATTTGCTAACGTGGCTCAAGAAGAAGTCTACTTTCTTTGTTTTTCATAGCCACTGTACAGCTTTAAAGAGAGAGAAAGGATTTGAAGCCAAAATCAAATCTCACCAAAAAGCCTATTTTTAAATAAAATATAAACTCTAAAATCCAACAAATGAGTTTCTCATGCACCAAACCTTTCATGCCTCTATTACTACAATTCTCACAAATATGAAGTTTTGTGGCACTCATAATGACTGATAATGATTTCACAATTCCTTAATGAGGGAGAAAACATGAATGGTTAAATAAAAATCCAACTACCATCAGAACAAAAAATATCCAAGAATCCAAAACTTCAATAAAATATACAAATTTAATAAACCATTACTAGAATTTCACAATCTACATGTGATTATAAATCTATTTAATCCCATCATTTTTGGAAATTAACACGTTCCAAAATCCAATGAAATACTGGATCCAAACAAACCCACTGTCTGGCAGCAACTGGAAATGCTCTCAAATTCCAAATTTCTCCTAAAACACGTTATTTGACCGATTTCAATTCTTCTATTCCAAAATACAATTCAAAGCCTAAATTTCAGGTGCCACCAAACAAGAAAAGGAAGGTTGGAGATTTCTAGAAATTTTAGAAGATCCAAGATTCTGAAAAATCTGCTATACATTCTTCTCTAGAGGAGATTCTTACCAGTCAGTTGCTTGGGCATTTCCTATCAAATTAAAGAAGCCAGCAACAACTTTTTCTATTTACTAATTTCTAGACCAGAACTGGTTGACATAACATACTTTACTCTCCTTGGAGTACTCTACACACTCCTTCTGAAGCAGGTCCTTCTTTGGAGATTTCAGTGTAAATAAAAGGTAGTTTTGTAGAGCTGTTAAATAAATCACAATTGTCATGTGTAAAACTTCTATTGTGAAGAAAGAAAAAATGAACCCCATTTTAGACAATTAAGGAATTGAATTGCAAATCAGCCTACAAAACCCTGCCTTTGTAACAAATTGACTATTGCATAGCTTCTAGCAAAAAACGGGGAAAGAATAAACCCAACGAAAATCAAGGCTACTGTGGCACAAATGAAACAATAAATGGCTACCTCCACATCCACTGATACAGCAAATTCCACTGAAGATACACGTGTTCCACCCGGAATTGTGTCACTAGATCATGATCACATTTCTAGAGTTCGTTCAACAATCAAGGTTTGGCTAGAGATAAATGAAACAGGAGACTCAAGGTCTGGCCAGAGCACCTGAACTTCCAATGGACCAGTGATGACAATCTGCCATTGTCATTCCACATCTCACACCTTTTGGATGCTCAGAGTTTCAACAGCTTTTGTCAAAATCTAGCTTAAAATGCTGAATCGGCAAATCAAGATGACTGCCGCATCAGATATTCCAGTCCCATTCTCCATCACCACTCAAATAACAACAATCCTCGTGCTACGACTAGCGGCAAAAAACAGCCGCACAAGAACCATCACCAGCTACCACCCACAAACCCAAATCTTCAAGTGCTCTATGAACCGAATCCAGACCCATCTCAAAAGGCCAGAAAACCATCTTCTTCCCACTCTCAAGTAAAGTTTGGTTAAAACGTGTGCCATCTAGTTCCACTCCAACGCTCATCTCATCAATCCCTTTAATGTTTACGCCCTTTTCTTCCAAGGACTTGGCAGAAACGTCAACAAAAAGTCTTTGATCTCTAGAAAGGGAATCTCTACCAGTCAAAGACTCAGTGGTTGATGCTATTTTGTAAATAAAATTGTCAACCCAAATATTCTTCGAAGTGTGTGAGCTCTTAACAAACAAAATTTCTGCACTACTCATGACTGAGAAGTCAGAGGAAAGAGCACCCATCTCAGGAAAAGCTACATCAACTGGGAGAACATTTCCATCAATCATCCAAGAATGAAATCCAGATTCTAGACATTTTTTAATCACATAAGCCTTGACCAAAACTCCCTTCATCAATTCCTTGTTGGATCCTTGCAAGCCCATTAATTTGTACCTTCTTATCTCATTCATCAACTGCCCTGCATCAATCACAGGATGTCCCCTCCTTGCAAGATCCATCAGAAATTCAGAGTCAGGACCCAAGAAAATGTAGTTCCGAATATCCAACCTCTGAAAATGGCACAACAAGTTCCTTGTGATCATCTGTGTAGTCTTATACAAGCTTACAAATATAACAATATTCTTCTTTTGCACAGAGCTAAGAGCAGATCCTAATTCATCAAAGCTCCTAACAACCCTCTCAGGCGACACTTCACTGAAGCAGAAGTCATACCATTTTAAGTTTCTCAAAGGCAGCATTTCCCATAGATCAAAATCGAGAGAGCTTTTGTTTAGTAAATACGAATCTGGCCCTGCCGTTTTTCCATAATTCACACCTGCATCCCTGTGTGAGGTGCTGAGAGCCCGTTCACGTAGAAAGTTGGTATAAATATTGTAGTATCCACGAGAATGTATGAATTTGATGAACCAAGGAGTCCAAATTCTTTCACCCATTTTTTTGTACCATCCAGTTGTTACCTGCAAGAAAGGGGGCAAAAGACTGAACATGGCCTACCATTGCAACTAACTTTAAGGTGAGGAGAATTTTATGTAAACCCAACATGCAGCTGCACATGCCAGCAGATATTGTACATGTAAGATCCAAACACTCATCAGCAATGCCCACTAGGTACATTCCATGGCCAAAAATCTCAAAAACAATTGACCCATCAGGTAGATCATGTGTACATGAACATGAAATGTTTTGGCAAAATAGCTGATGGTCCATAAACATACAGAAGTACTCTCAGATAATATATTGCAAGAGGAAAATGTTTGCATGTGAAGTTGTGATCCTTCATACATGTGCAAATGGGAGCCCTGATCAGGCTTAGTAAGCTTGGGGAATGTACATGTGCACAGTGAAGGAACCATACAAAGGAAGATGATCGAGCATTTGCTACACTCAACAAACTGTACAAGTATGCCCCACCTTTTGTTGATCTAAATGGTTCATCAGTGCGGTCTCCTGTGGTGGATGGAGGAAACCAAGAACTAATGAATCCTAACAGTCCAGTAGGACTGCAGTAAATGTAGACCATTGGTCATGATTGTCCATCTTCATCGGACAGCTAGCATCCCTCCTTTTCCAAAAGCTAAAATGTGTTTCAACATCAGCCTAGTAGTTTTAACAGGAAAGAAAAGATCATCAGACAGGTGCTATATTGGGGTACGGCTCATCTCATGAAAGCACCTAATCACCTAATCAACAGCTTATATCATCAAAACGTGGGTCCACTTGTGCCATTATCTCATAACACAATCAAGCATCACATCCAAGGCGTATAAGAGTTAAAAGTCAGGTGCAATGCAAGAGAAGCAACCGTCTATTAGATGGCCAATAACATTGTTTTCCTCCTTATTTCCAAGTTACTGAAAAGCTTGATTACCATGCCCTGTAGAATTGGTTTGATGCCCTTCGTCTTGTGTTCGTCATACCATAGACGGAACTCTTTCCAGGGTTTCGGGAAGAGAAGTTGGCCCCATGTGCCAACCATCTGGTATAAGAAAAGACGGGTCCTGCTGTCAAGCTGGATTTTGTTACCATGCTTACCTGTTGATGTCAATTGATTAGAGATGCATTGTCGGAAGGTCGAACAAATTTCAAAGTTTCCAATGGTATGACTTTCAAAATAAGTCACAGTTTCTAATGGATGAACTGCAGTTTAAAGAAGATATAGATCAAACATGCATGCATATTCCTATGAATTCTCAGTTCTTAAACAAAAATAAAATCAGATGGCACCTCCATAAGAAGGAAGCAGATAAGTTCTGCTCCTTGTTTTAATGGAATATGGAAATTCGTTTCTACAAAGTACAGCCACCCTCATAGACATGCATGCAGACCTTGCATGCACATTAGCATGTTTCGAATAGTGGAAAATGGCAAATAGAAATACTGGGTTAGCCCCAACACTATTTAACGTCAGCCACAGTTCACCGCTAAACCTATTTATAAGCAAGCATCTCTCATCTCAACAGATAAATAAATATTGGAAGACCTTCTTCCTCTTCTTTGCATCGATAACAAAGGAATAATATACGATAAACTATTCACCAAAAAGAATCTCACATTACAAGTGCCAGAAGCAGATTGCACACAAGGTACATTCATCATCAGCATCATCATTAAATGTGATCCCATCTATCTAGAAACAGCTTCGTGAGATTTTGATTTTCACTCATCCCTTTTTAATTTAATGTTCCCAGCCCCAAATGGAAGGTGGCTACAGAACTAAAAGTATACAACTAATTATTCACTAAACAGAATCTAAGGAACAAGTACTAGAAGCAGATTGTGCTTGGTACAGCAGAAACATGCAACCGACAAATAACCATGAGGCATATACAAATTCAATCAAGTAACTAATCACACAATGAAACACCACGAGTTTAACTGGTTCTCCAAGGTACAAGTACCAGAAGTAGATTGTGTTTGGCACAGCAGAAACATGCAATTGACAAATAACCAAGATGCATACACAAATTCAATCAAGCAACTAATCACACAATGAAACACCACTAGTTTAACTGGTTCGGCAATGTGCCTATGTCCACGGGAATGAGAAACCTCTCGACTTTATTACTCTTTGACTCTCTATTGGAATGCATCATGGTTTCACCAGACATGTCGTTTTAGAGAGCATGTTTGTTTTATTTAGGGGTCATTTGTTTGCAACCATTTACGTATGTAAATAATGCACATGCGTGAATGTTACGTACTATCACATTTGTTTGCATTATTTTACGCATCACGTATGTAAATCTCATGTGAAAATGGTGTGAAAATGTGCTCCTTTTCGCACCTAATTTTTCACACCTTCATAGATGGTAAAAGGAATCCCATGTGGAATGGTGTGTAATGAAACCCCACAAAAAAAAGCGCCCGGTACGGACATCTTTCGTTCCATCATACTCATCCTGGGTTTGAAATGTGCAAACCCCACTTCTCCTATTCATATTTCCTCTCCAACATATATACCGAGATGTAAAACAATGTCTCATCTTCCTCTCTATTCTAGAACGTCTCCTCCTCTCTGCGGTGCTCCAACCCTACTCATGCCCAGGTATCTTTCTCCCCTCTCATGCCTCTTCCCCATTCTCCAATCTCTCTCTCTCTATATATATGTAATGCATCTCTTTGTCTCAATCTCTCTAATATTTTCTCTCTCAAACTCTGTGTGTGCAGTGGATTGTCAATTTATTTCTTGGGTAAGAAAGACCCGGATACTTTTTTTTTTTACATGGTATCAGATCTTCAAACTATTTGATCCTATCATTCTCGTGAGAACAAGGGTGATGTTTCTGAGTTAACAAAACTCTCTACAGAGTTTTTGGGTGAAGTTTTCTTTCATCTTCCAAGCATTGGAAGCCTTTGGAGTTTCTCTTCTTCACATATGCTCCAAGAATCCAGCCAAACGAAGGTCTGATCATGCTCTGATCATACATGGCCCACCTCAGATCATCATAACCACTTATGAATAGCACCACTATCCTGGTCGCCTGAATATTTTGAAGCTTTCAGTGAATTTTTGGGAGTTGTTGGCATCAAAGAGGTGGGATTTCTATAATTTCTCTTGAATTTTAGTTTTGGCAAAAGCTTAGGTGGGTTTTAGTTTGGACATCAGGCAGTGGTGGGGCCCACTGGGTGATTTGATCACAAATCTAGTCCGTGCATCTGGCCATATAGCCCTAGGCGACCTTGTTGGTGGGGTATGATTTGGTTCTTGATCAATGGAGCCCATGATTTCAGCAATCTTAATACCTAGGTGAGAAGCTCTGTGCTTGTGGATACGTTCTGTACAGAAGTTCTGATGGGAAGAAGATAATGAGAGACTCAGTGGTATGTGAGTGTATGTGAAATTGTGGCCATCAATCATAAATTAGTTTGTATAGCTTGGAGAATTCAATGTATTTTTTCTAATGTGTAAAATGGGCTTAGTTATCTGTAAATGGAAGATCCTTTTTGTTTGTTGTGAAAAAAAAAGGGTCAAATTTTCTTGGTCACAAGAGGTCATGAATTTTTTCAATTCTTGGTGGTGGTGGTATTTCACTGATTTCTGATATTCCATTTGTTATTTTTTATGAATGCATTGCCATTTTGGTTACATGGTCCAAGATCATATTTGATATAGCAACTTAAAGTCAATGAAGGAATATTTTCAATATTTCCAACTTAAAATAGGCCAAATTTTAACATTCAAAAAAAAAAAAAAAAGGCCAAATTTTGGCTATATGTGGACATGGAATTGGGCTAGAACTAATTGGAATAAGATATATCAAGGGCCAAAACCAAGGATTTCCAATGTAACATTCTCTACTAGTTTGCTTTGACCTCATGTTTGTTTCACATGTGTTAAAAAAAAAAAAAAAAAAAAAAAGAAAAGAAAAGAAAAAGTGGAAGAGTAGTCCTGGCCACGGGTCCTACTACATCATACTCATGTTTGATTGGCAAAAACAAGTAGAAATGTATTCATTCTGCATTCATCCCCTTGAAATTTATCTCATGAATGATTTACCTTACCCCAGGAATTCTCATCTCATAAAAGGAGAGGTAATTGATGTACATAGAATATTGGAATGTATGAGATTCTATCATATGATCTTTATAGTTAAAATTTTCAATTATTTATTATTAATGTCATGGATTTTGAATCTCATCAGCTTGTGTAATAACTCTTTATGCTATATAGAAATGGAGAATGAAATATGCGGCGAAGACGTTGAATGCATTAGTGTAGGTACATCTTATGGAAAAAAGCGTGGCAGGAGGGAAAAGAACAATACCACATAGACGGAGTCTGCAAATGAATACTTAGCTGATATATTGATAGAACAAATCAATCTCGGGCGAAAGGATGAAACTGGATGGACTACAGAAGGGTGGAGGGAGATTGAACGAAAGATGAAAGAAAAATATGGTAGGGAATATGTTAAAGATAAAATCAGAAATTGCCTAAGAACGTTAAAACATCATTAGAATTATATCAAGACTCTCATGGGATTAAGTGGTTTTGGTTGGGATGACGTTACAAAAAAGGTTACTGCAAGTGACCAAGTGTGGGATGACTATATCACGGTGAGTAATTATAAATATATTAATATTATATTAAACATTGTTGACTCAATCATTGTTACTCTATTTTTATCAACATTTGTCTAATTCAGGCACACCCTAACTATGATTACTATCGAGGAAGAAGCGTGGTCAACTATGAAAAGTTTGCTATTATATATGAAGATTCAATCGTTGATGGAAGAGATGTGATGTTGACTAACCAACGTCCACCACATCCGATGGAAGCCCCCCAGGCATCCATCCATGATGTGGCAGCAGAATCAAGTAGCTTTGATAAGATGGATGAGGGTGTCTCTGAAGCACCACGCGTCAAAAAATGCTCAACTGGTAGTTCTCGACGCAATGTGTAGGATGAAACTAAAAGTGATTATGAACTTGCACATGCAATTAAGGATATAAACACTGCTTTGATCTACCTTGCTGACAAGATGGCTCAATCAGGGCCAAGCCAAGCTGACATTGTTGCTGCCATCGAAGAGTTAGATTTAGACCTTACTTTGGAAGTAAGGGCTCTCAGGCTATTGAAGGATCCACAAGTGGCTAGTCAATTTCTTGCATTTTCAACAAAGGATCGACGCCGTGCATGGCTCATGAAGGAGTTAAGTGGCTCTATTTAGGACCATTGGTTTGCTAAGTTTGCTTTTTTTTGGCTTTGAGTTTGTTTTTGGCTTTGAGTTTGCTTTTTTGTCATGGGACTCAGTTTGCCTTTTTGTGGCTTTGAGTTTTCTTTTTTTGTCATGGGACTCAGTTTGCTTTAATGGGTTTTTTTTATGGGACTCAGTTTGCTTTTTTGTCATGTTATAATTTGAAATGACTCTATGTTATTAGTGACGTTTCCTTTATGATGAATGTTATAATGTACTCATGTTGCCATTTTTCTTATTATGATCCATGGATTATGTAGATTAATCATGTTGATATATACTGTGGATTATTGTGCTATGTTAATTTTTCTATTCTAATATTTGTCAATCAATTATCAAGCAGTGCAAAAGTAATGGATATAAAGAAGAAGATCGTATTTTTACGAGTAGTAGCAATGACAATGATTACAGTTTTACTTTTATGGGACCATCACTGTAAACGTAAGAGGATAAAAAAGAGGAAGCGAGTACATGAGTCGTCACTGTCTGGCCATGAGTTTACTCAATACCTCATTAGGAGTAATCCCCGTAATTCCTATGATTTACTACGCATGAGGACTGATGTGTTTTTAGAATTATGTGATTTACTAAAGAGAGAAAGGCTACTGCATGCAACTAAAAGAGTTTCTGTAGAACAACAGGTGGCCATCTTTCTAGCTACTGTAGGTCATAGTCAGAGAAATCAAGTAATGCAAATTCAATTTCAACATTCGGGCCAAACAATTAGCAAGTATTTCAATGCTGTTCTAGACGCACTTCTATCTATCTGCCCTGATTATGTAAAACTTCCTAAACCAGAAATGTCTACTCCAGCTCAGATTACACTCAATCCAGTATTTTACCCTTTTTTCAAGGTACATAAATAATTTATACTGTAGTATCTTTGTAGCCCTATGATGAATGTTTACATTGTTATTGATGACAAATGTTTTTGCTATATTGGGATAGGACTGCATTGGTGCCATTGATGGCACTTATGTTCCAGCATGGGTATCAATTAAAGATCAACAACGATATCGATGTAGAAAAGGTTTTATTGCACAGAATGTAATGGCAATAGTAGGTTTTGACATGATGTTCCAGTTTGTATGTGCTGGTTTTGAAGTATCAGCCAATGATTAAAAAGTTTTATCCGATGTTCTACAAAATAGGGGAATCTACAATCTTCAAGTTCTCGAAGGTAAATATTTATTTCAAGATGTAAATTTGAAAGTTATTATAATTTTTTAAATCTAGTTAAGCATGTTGCAATCTTCTGATAATTGTCATATTGTATCTTTATAGGAAAGTATTTTCTTGTTGATGCTGGATATGGTAATAGGCGAGGTTTTATTGGACCATATCGTGGGACCCGATATCATCTAAAGGAATTTGGAGCTCAAGCATTGGCGCCCAGGACAGGTAGTGAGCTTTTTAATCTTCGACATGCAAAGCTGAGAAATGTTATTGAAAGGACATTTGGCTTGTGGAAGGAACGATTTCCAATTTTGACACATATACCTCGTAATTATCCTATAAAGACACAGGTAAAGATTGTAAATGCATGTCCTGTATTACACAACTTTATCATGAAGAGAAGTCCTAGTACGGATGAATTGTATGAACGTCATCATCATGAAAAAATACTCATTGATGATGAAGATAATGATGATCGTCAGGATGAAGCGAACAATGAAGCATCTGACAGTCAATATGCTTATCGCTTACGAGAAGCAATGGCATTAGAGATGTGGGATGCTAATGCTAATAGAAGAGCTCGATGAACTGACATATAGGAATTCTCTCCTTTTGAAAATGTGACATTAGTTTATTTTGCAAAGGGCACATGGTGAATTCTTTTTTGAAACACCATGACTTCATTGATGGAAAGGATGTGTTACTTTATTTATATGAGATTGAAACACCATGAAACTTCTGGTTTGGGCTTTTTTGTTTTTATGGAGTTAAAAAGTATAGAGATGATTGAAAAATTACTATGTTTGGTATAGAGTTGAGATGCATTAGAATATTTTAATTGTATATCTTGTGCAGGCGGTCCCACTTTATCAACTAGTCATGGAGGGATTTAACTGGGGACATGTGTTTTTTTCATTTTTTATTATGACAACACTTCATTTTTGCTTTTCCATGTTATCATGGTTTGACAATCATCCAAACTTTATAGGAACAAAAGGTGGTGACCATTTTTAGTGCTCCTAACTATTGCTACTATCAAGATAAAAACACCTAAATATAATTTACAATAAAAAAAATTTACATTTTCACATGTAGTTCAAACAAACGTGGTAAAATGATTTATATGCGTAAATGATGTGAAAATGACAACAGTAGACAAACGTTGTAAACTGTAACGCATGCGTAAAGCTTACATATGCGAAATTTAAATATGGAACATTTCCAAATGTAAACTGCATTTACGCATCTAATGTGTAAAAGGCAAACGCCCCCTTATTGGTGAAGTAAAGTAAAGTAAATGTCAGATCAATGGGAAAGGTAATGGCTAGATAAGGTAAAAAATACTTTTTGGTAAGGTAAAAATGCATTTGTTTCCATGAAGTAAAGCAATTTGAAGACAGATGAGAAATCAACAAGTGGTAAAGTAGCCACTTTACTTGTGTTTTATCAGGTAAAGCTTTTTGGGAGCTAATAAAGTAAAAGTACAATTTTTTGGTGTCCTAAACTCTACTTTCCTACTTGTAGGAATCAACCAAACATGGTAAAGCAAAATCTTTGGTAGCTTCAATTACTTTATCTCATTTTCTACTTTACCGCATATTGCATTTGTAACTAATATCATAATTCACTAGCATAATAAAGTCAAAGCTGAAAATATCTGGAACAAGTGCTTCATCTATGAGGTTTAGCAAGTGCCACCTCTACCTTGGACTCTACAATATTTCTCAGAGGTGACAGCTTCTTATTGAGAAGTATAAAAGAAGGGAAGCCCGCCAAGCTTCGGTTTATATGTTGTGTCCATATGGGGCAGAGTTCCTCACAATGATTTGTCACCATTGACTACTTCCTTCACCCTGTATGGATCTTTTACAGTACTATAATTCCTATTCAACTTCCCGATACGTTTGATTCTTCTTCTTATGCCTGTCATTCTGAAAGAACCCTCTTTTCATCTCCATCTATAAGCTAGATGGTCCTTCATCCATAAATTTCATCCCATCGTATAAGGTTCCAACCTCCAAAGCTATTTCTTGATAGCCCATCTCTTCGTGAGATAGCCACCTATCCTCTTCCAATTTATCTGACTCCTTCAACTCTGTAAACAATATCTCCATGATCAACAACCCTAAACCCATCTCCAATTTGGTGATCAGGTCACAGAGGGATTGCAATCAGTGTGATCTTTCGGGCAGTGGCACCAAACAGTTCCAAAGAAATCCCATGCAGAATACCAAAAGATCAAACACTTCATTCAACAGTCAATTTCAACTGATCACAGCTAGCCTAAGCCCACAAACAGGTAATTAATAAGAAATGTTTGATGGAAAGTCAACTGATCAAATGGCTACCATCAGCTGATCCGCGTTCTGACCACTTACAGGGGAGGCCTACAAATGAATGGTCCAGATGACAATTGAACAAATACTAATTCTACTAAACTCTACAGCATTAAAAGAAGAAATATTGCATAGAATCAAAACAAAATGCAACCACCAGAGATCTCACCAGCAACAAACCGCGGCCGCTGCAGCGACGCCCCATAAACCATCGGACTGAAATTCTCCTTGTCATAATAATACCTCAAAATCAACCCCTTCAAAAACCCATAATACAAGGGCGACACCTCCAAATCATCTTCTACAACGAACGCGAATTCATCATCCGAGCCAGGCCACCACGCCTCCAGCCACTGCGCCTGCAACCCCACATTCCCAGTCCGATAATGCACCAGCTTCTTACCGAATTTCCACACAAACCCATCAACAAACTCCAGAATCCGGCGCGACCCATCGATTTTCTCATCCAAATAGAGTGACCCATTCCGTGGATTGGCGATTTGGAAGTGGTCGATGAAGACGTGGAGATCGACGGTGTCGGCGCCATAGTCGGCAGTGGCGAGGGATCGTAGGCATCGGGAGAGGGAGGGGAGGCGGTCGTAGGCGAGGACTTTGATCGTGAGGGTGAAATTGGGGGGATTGGGATTGCGGGGTGTGAGGGGTTTGAGGTTGGAATTTGGGGTTTGGGGTTGAGAGAAGAGATGGAGGGAGGAGTGGGAGAAGGAGTAGAGAGCAAGGGCAGTGAGGGAGAGGAAGAGGAAGGGTAGGTATTTTGGTTTTGGGGACATTTGGAGTTAGGTTTTACGGTTGGGGTTTTGGGGTGGTTTGATCTCGATTTAGGGCTTTTGCTTCATCTTCTTCGTCCTCTTATGAGAGAGAGAGAGAGAGAGAGAGGTCTCACTGTTGAGACAGGGGAGGGCTTCGGTGCAGCGATTTCTCCATATCCCATGTCAACGGCAACTTTTCTCCTTCTCTTCACATCATGCGGACTCTCAGATAATAGAGATGAGATGATCCATTTATTATAATTTCTAAAATATGAGGCCACATAATACTTTCAAATTTATGTTGTAATTCTTAGTGGTGGGACCAGGCCACGTTAGAACAGTGGCCTGCCTTTTAACTTTGATAAACTGTGGGCCATATGTAATTCATAAAGATAGGTCTCATGTTGTAACTTCTAAAGGTGTATCTTGGATTATATTTTCTTAAGTTGGACCATTTTTCTTAAGTGCAAAATGAACCTCACGTATGAAATGATTTCTAAATGTGGGGCCCATGTTCTATTTCATAAAAGTAGGCCCAATTTATTAATAATGGGCCTACATTGTAACATCTAAACCGCTCAATGAATACTAAAAAATAATTAATCCATTAAACAAAAACTATGTTGGACATTTTAAATGAATAATGAAGAGATTAAATAACAAAATTTTTTTTTTGAAAGTTTACTTTTTAAAAGATATTTTTTTTTTTCCCATTTCAAACAAACATTTAGTAATTAAATGATAAAAGAAGTACACATTGGAACCGAATAACCAATCAATTAAATAATAAAAGCATGGCATGGCCTCAAGCTTTATTTGGGTTCAGGTATTTAATAGGCAAATTTACATATAGAGACATTTACTTAAAAAATTCCCTTAAAAAGGGTAATCACTATTGAGACCCCCAAATTGTTATAGTATCATGCAAGGACCTCCTGCCAAATCTACCTTCTTTTTTCCATTTTACCCTTTCTTAGATGATTCCACCGAGACCCTATTTCCAGTCCAAGGACAAAATAGAAACAAAACAAGGAAAAGGGAAGAAGGAGAAGACCAGACCGGTCACTGTCCGGTCTCCATCTCTCTTCCATCTCCGATCACATAAGAAATAGAAGAAAGAAAAGAAGGAAAGGAAGAAGAAGAATACCATCAACAAAAAAAAAAGAAAAAAAAAAGGAAAAAGATAAAAGGAATAAGGAGAAGGTCGATCACACTTCCATCTCCGGTCCAAGAAGAAAGTATGGGAGCCTCTTCCTCCTACACCCAGCATCGAAATACATGATTTTACAGGTAAAATCAATTAACCCACACATCTATTCTCCTCTACAAACCCTAAGCCATCTCCCCTTATATTCTCATCTTATCCATTCATCTCTCTATTTTCACCTTCTCCCTTGAACGCCCGATTTTCACACATTTTCGCCATCACCATTAACATCTTTCATGTTCATCTTTTTTATTACTTAAAGATTTGACTCTGTATTATTGTTTTGTGTAATGGGTTTCTTAGTTTCCTTTTCTGGTTTGTTTGTTTCCATCTTCTTTTTGACTTTTTACACCTTTTATTTTCCTAAATTTAATGAATCACTATAAGTATCAATGCTCCTATGGATGCTACTGTTGCTACTCCTAATCTGGCATTACTATAGCAAAGTGTACTATGGCAACTACTATTTTGCGCATTATATATCTTTGCAATTGATGATACAACTACCCATTTCCTTTTCTTCAATGTTATGTCAACCATTGGTAATTCTCCTAAATCAGACCTTCATTTACAAAAGAATAGAGAATTGTTATGTATGACATAAGTTAAATATTCTGAACACAAGAAAAGGTAAGTGCTATTGTTAAGCTCACTATCCTATTAGAATAATGAAAAAGAACTTATCATTGAAACAAATCTCAATTAAACTAACTCAGAAACTGCTGGAGCTTAAATAGCTTTGTAATTTTTCTCATATTCGCAAAATGCTGTCATTTGCCAAACACCGCAAACTTTTAAACAACTGACCTGTTTCACCAAAGTATAGATCATGTGTAGCCAGCTCCAATACATATTAGTAGCTAATAAAAAGGGAATTTTACCAAATAAATGGTCCTAAACATGTATTAGACAAATTTAACCTGAAATACACCAAAATGACAATTATAGTGTTCGTACGAGGGATTTGGACAACTTTACCCCCAAAGCTACCGAACAACATTGTCATCTTCTTTCTCCAAATTTCAATCCCTAAACAAATGAAATCGTTCTCCTCTCTTCCCTTTTTCCTCTCCCGCCTTTTTCTCTCTTTCTCCTCCGCTCCCCGCTCTCTTTCCCTCTCCTTCTCCCTCTCCGCTCCTTGGTCTCTCTTTCCCTCTCCCTGCGTCTTAGCTCCTGCCCTCCGTCTCCCTCTCCGCTCCCTACTCTCTCTTTCCCTCTCCTTGCATCTCGGCTCCTGCCCTCCATCTCCGCTCCTTATTCCCTAAGAGATTCCGGCCAGATCCTCCGGTGGAACTCCCGACTACTCCAACGGCCATCCTCCATCTGAGATTTCAACAAAAACCTCAGTCATAAAAGGTAATTTTTTCGGCTCTTCTCTCTTCCACATACTCTATTTTCTTGTTTTCTTTTCATTTTCAGTATCTATAACTGTTGGAATTGTGGGGTTCTGGAGAGGGGATTTGAAGTGTTTTGAGATGATGAGTTGTTTTTTGGGTTATAAAAGAGGAAGAATGCCAGAGTTTTCCCCCTCTACTCTATAGCCTTTCTTCTGTTTGGTTGAGTATTTTATTTTATTTTGGGCATTTTGTTATTGAGGTCTTCAATGGAAAAATGAGAATATGGAAAGACTTTATTAATTGTTTTTATGTATAAAGATGTTGTTTATTTGATTCTTTGTTTGCATGAACAATGAGAGAAAAAATAATCAATTACTCACAGTGCATTTGGATTGTTCCCTCTCCTTTGTTTCCACTGTTTTACTACACTGGGTAAAAATGATGGGTTTTCCTTCTAGCCTTTTATTATTATTATTATTGTTTTTCCTGGTTAGAAAGCTACAAGCAACTGTTGGGTTGATTTCTGCATTTGGGTTTGGGGTAGAAGTGCATAACAATCCTAAACTAAAATCCAAAATTAGTACATCAATCTCAACCTCAATACTGGCTGTAGTCTTCTGTTGCTTAGAGGTGGTCCATAAATTTCATATAATACCATTGTCCAAGGAGGCATATCTGTTGTTTTTAAATTTTAACATGATATTTGGAATGTTTTAAAGATCTCTAAAAGCCCACTTGGTTGAGGTGAAGATGACTACTGTGGAATCTCCTTTACCTCAGATGGAGAATACCATTGTGGAGATTCACCACTATTCTGTAGTATTGGATCTCCACCATTTTTCATTTGGATGTAGAAAACCATTTTAAAAAGGCGAAAAAAATTGTTGGTTCAATGTTTATTTTGATATTATCATTCATTTCACTGGAGTTTCTCCGTCCAGTTTTTTATGAGAGAACCATTAATGCTACAATTTGTAAAATGTGGTCGAGAAGTTTCCTCCTCTGAGAGAAATTCAAATAGGAGAGATCACATATTTCATTATGTTAGGTGCTTGGGGATATGCAGGAGTTGTCTCTGATGATCTAAGGCATGTTAATATATCCATCTATATATATATATATATATATATTGTGTTGGCACTTATACCTCATGTGGTGGTATTGTTTTATCTCCCACGGAAACAACTAGAGATCGACCTTCATTGTAGCGCAGATGGTGTGGGATTTTGGTGAGTGTGTGAGTGCTGTAATTAGAAGAAAAAAAAAAAAAAGAAAAGGTGAGGGGATGAAGGATATAAGATGGAGTATAGAGATGATGAATGTGAGGTTGAGATGTAGATGGAATTGGACTTTCTTGGGATTCAAATTACAAGGTTGATGGTTGCGTACTCATTTCTCATCTTTAAAGGGGAGATTATTTGATTAATATTTTGGATATTCACCTCATCTTTATTTCATCAAATTTAACCATTTTTAGAAATACAAGTTGTAGAATTACTAGGAACTCAACTGCATGAAACAGACAGGTTCTTAATCAGATATGCCCTGCTCCTTTTGGCAGCTTAAGACTCTAAAGGAGTTTATGAAATTCTTTTTCTTTTCTTTTCTATTTTTTGGAGGAGACTAATATGGGAGAAAATTTGGGAAAATAGCACTTGTTCGCATCCAATTTAAAGTAAATTCCGTAGCTCATAACTGTGCATTCTGTATTTAGACTACAAAAAATCTTGTTTCATCCTATCCAAGGCCATTTACTTTGCAACCTTATTTGCACTACATTCTCTATCCTTCGACCCCATGAAGCCCCAATAAGAATGTGATACAAATAATCACAAGATCGATCAAGGTGTTAACTTGAGATGGGAAACCATACCAATTAGGGTTATCAATTGGGTCCTTCTATGTGAGTACCCAACCTAGCACAGCCCTCAAAAAGCGCCATAAACTAAGGGCTTTTCTTTTTCTTAAAATGTCCGAGGGTGGGTCTCGGACAAATTTTTTTCGAGGCCCACCAATTTGAGGGCTGGGTTTGTACAATACTAGGCCTAGTCTGGACTCTTATTATTCTTATGTATATATCTGTGGATTTGTTTAGTCATATATATGGGTTTCTTTGAGCGTGATGG
Source organism: Persea americana (assembly GCA_029852735.1). NCBI lineage: Eukaryota > Viridiplantae > Streptophyta > Magnoliopsida > Laurales > Lauraceae > Persea > Persea americana. Next base: position 20,265,657 of record CM056811.1, read on the forward strand.
TTATGTGATTCTTACGTGAGTTCTTATTTGATTGTTATATTCATTTTCTATATGATTCTTATGCAATTGTTATGTAAATAATCTATGCATGGCTATGGTTTTTGTTTAGTTTTGTTTACTTTTTTTTTTTTTTTCCCCAAATGGCCCATCTACATATAATTGTTGTATATATGGGTTTATATATTCTAGCATGATTCTTATGTGAGCTTTAAATACTTGGGTAATGTTTAGTCTTATATTCAAAGTCAACTCCAATGGCACACCTCTTTGATGAGTCAAAACTTGATATACAATGTGATACAAGATCTCAATGACATGTTATTGAGGAAAGTAGGAGACATTTTTTGGACTTTGTTTGTTCATTTTTTAATCCATGAGAATTCGTCGCAATGCATTTTATCAAGGGCACCAAATTGATGAGTTAAAAGATAAGATTGACCAACACCAACAAATAGTACTCTCTTAGATAGTAAATGATATCCCAGTGATCCCCCTATTAAATCAAATTATAGTAAAGTGAGATTTTTATATACCATCATAGACCTTGACAGTTCAAGCTCAAATAAAGAAGGGGTTAATGTTAGGTATACACTCGAAGCCCAGCCCTAGCCTGCTAGGGCCAGGGAAGGTCCTAGGCCCTATGGCCCTTCCAGGGGTTTTGCCCATTCATTGAGGGCAGGGCTTGGCCTAGTCCCTCCCCCCTTTTAATTCTCTCCCTCCCTGGCTTGTTGGCATTTCTACTAATAGAGTCAAGTAAGGTAAAGCACCCATTTCTCACAAAAATAACCCATCAAAAGCACAAACTTGTCAAACTTCCCACCATATTCTTCAAAAAGTTGTCAAAAACAAACCTTATTTCTCCACTAAAAGACATAAAAACTCCATAATCAATACAAAAGGTCAAAAAGATTCCAAAATACCTGACTAAAAACAAATACCATAATAACCAATTGTTATTTTAGTCTTTCTTCAAAATAATCTTTACTTCACTCAACTCCATTAGTAAAGCCCCCAAACAGAGTGAGAGTGAAATGTGTCTGGCTCTGACACACGGATTTGTTCTGTCTCTGTGGTGTTTGCAACCTACAACCATGACCTGCTTCTCAATGCAAATAAACCAACAGGCAATGTGCATGGGAAATTAAACGACCATCAAGCTGCAAGCTTGTGAAAATGGGACTCTTATCTTGGCCCTATCTACAGAAAATCTCCAAGTCCTAGGCACTACCCGTAACATCACTAGCCGCCTTTGGTAAGATGTAGGAGGAAAACAGGAAGAAGGAAGAAGATGAGGAGTTTATGCCTGTTCAGGGTCGACGACGACCCTCACCTGTTATAGCGAGGGTCGTCGTTGACCCTAAACATAGAAAATGAAGGTCGATAGCGACCACCTAAAAAGTTGGTAAAAAAGTTGGTTTTTCTTTATGGATTCCCTGTTAGGTACATGTTTGCCTAAAGTTCTTTGTTCGGTTTAGGGCCCACTTAAAGTGTTTTTTCCAGTAAAAACCCCTTTTGAAATTGTGTGGATGTGATGATTAATTTGTATTTGGATAAAGAGTAGGGTTCTAAATAGATTTGTTTAGAAATTTGCTTCTTTTGATCAACTATGCTAATTTCTCACAAAAATTCTCCAATGCGTAGTTGTGAAGTGTTTGTTGTTAGGATCTATGGTTTTCGTGTTTTTTTCGGAATGTTTGTTAAGTTGGTTTTGTTTGTTTGCTTATTTTAAAGATATTATAATATTTCAATTTTATTGTAGGATGTAATGCTTGTTCTTGTGTGGTAGTGTTTTGGGTAGTCTAAACTCCATTCCAGATTATGTGATGGTTACTAAATTAAAATCTAAAAAAAATGCTTGATGGTTTTAAAAGGGTTTTGGTATGTTTAGCGCAAAATATAAAATTCAAAACTTTAGAGTTTCCTTTATGATATTCTTTCTTTTTAATTGTTTTCAATTCTTGTTTTTGGAAATATAGGAAAGCCTTTTTCTTATAAAGTATAGTATCTCATTTCTTCCTTTTTAGAACTTAATATAAATCCTCAATGAGTTTTGAGAAGAACTGTGACAAGAGTATTATTACAATTGCATGCTTTTTTATGTTATTTCTTATTAAATTGGTATGCAATCCATTACTTTTCTGTTAGATTATTCACATTCATTTGTCTTAAGATCAACATGGGGGTTGTAAGGCCTTTAGAAATTTCATTTTTAAGAGTAGATTTCATTAAAGCCGTTTCCTACTATAAATTCTTCTTTTCTATTTGCTTCAATTTTTAAATCATATTGGTTTTTGATATTCTTAATTCTTTCTACTGCTGCCTTTTCATTTATCTTGTGTTATAAATTCTCTCTTCTAAATATTTTAATCGTGCGTTTTACATGAAATCAATTAATGGTGTGCCCTGACTAATTGAGAATAGATTTTGACTAGATCCAACGCTCCGAGAAATTGTTTTAAGTGGAAAAATAACACTAATTTGATTTTAGAGATTCAAAGGTATAAGATTATTTATTGCATTTTCTAACTTCTAGAAAGTAGAAACTAAGTAATATTTTTGGCTTCTATTTACACCAAACATGTTTAAATTTTGCAAGAAAAAATGGCAATCAACTGATTTCTAGGAACATAGATATTTTATATTATTTATGATGCAAATGTTATCAACTAATTGTCTATACAAATGTCATTGATTTCTTGCCCATGCTTAGTAAAGATATATTTTTCTAGCTTAGATATATATGAAAGTGATTGATTTCAATTGAGAAATCAACCTCAATTTGTTCAATTGATTTTGACCGCTCAATTTAATTTGACAATTTAGTTATGTAACTTCTCTCTATTCTATTCAATAATGACTCTTTCATTACTCTTCTACATTTATCCAAATATGTAACGGTTGTGCTCTCCCTTTTATGGTTTAGTGCATCTCCTCTTCATATTCTCTTTTTCCTCTTTTAATTCATTTATAATATCTTTTGCTTAGTAATTTCTTTCTTAATGACAATGCCATTTAATGAATAGTAACGGAAATGTCATTTAATTAAAAATAAATTTTTTCCTAATTCTTTTTATAATTAACAATTGTCCATATCCTCAAAATGAATGAAAATAACTAAAAATACTAAAAAAAGCATTTTGAAGTTAAAGATTTATGTATATATATTTTTCTTATAGCACGGGCTTTTTTGGCTAGTTATAATATATGAAGCGAACTTAGTCCAATTGAGAAATCAACCGCTTCAATTCAACTTCATCTTGACCATTTGACACAAATTTGACACTCTTTAGTGCCTCTTTAAATTCCTCTTAATTTTCACCTTGCCCTGTTATTAATTCTTAAAATCGTTATGGAGATTTGTAACTGAAATTGGCATATATGGAGCCCTCTTTTTCTGTAACTGAAATGATTGATTGAGAAAATGAGTTATAACCTTCTCCATGTAGAGCCTTCTTCACCATGAGTATCTTTTCTATGCAGCATCTTTTTTTCTTTTCTTCGTGTGACATGACCGCAAGTCTCATTGGGTATACTCTCCTCTACAAGAAGCCGTATTTGCATATTTTCACTCTTTTTTGTGATTTTATTTTCCTTTTATGAATCTTAATCTCATTCTTTGACATAGATCATTATGCAAGTCAATGAGACTGATCATGATAAAGATCCTTCTCTTAAAAAATAATGCATTCAGTTTATTCTTTCAGTTTTAAATTTTAAAATAATGACAGAACTTTTACTTTTAAATCTTAAAATCTACGATGATGAAATTTCAGTGGGTAAGTACTTTTTGTCAATTTTTTTAGCAACTAGCAAAGCAGAATGAGTATGATCGTTTGAAGTAATCTCATATATTGATTATTTTTTCATGAATCCGTCACCTAATTCTAAAGAAACAAAACCAAGCTACATATATTAAGGAGCTATCAAACCAATGAAGTCCCTAAATAAGAAGTTTGCATATGCAAGACCTCTCCTATCTCGATCAATGCATGTGAAATATGTTCTCCAATATAGTCTATGCTAGGTCTTTGTCTTCCAAGAAGTTGATAGCCGTGATAAATGATAAAAATAACATAGGCAATCTCTTGTCCTTGCTTCAAAGAACTAATGGATCCCCGTTATCTTGTACATTTCCTATGCCCAATTTTGATCAGTTCTCTGAGATGTTTTCAATCCTTGAATTGATTTTCCTGATCTCCTCTCTTATCCTACGGAGGGTCATTTCTCGGTTGATGGGATATTTCTCTACTTTGAGAACATATTCTTTGATGATGTCCTCAGCATGGAAAGTGGCATCGTTTACTAGCTGGGTCACCCAGAGCTTGATTTCTTTCACCTTCTGATCGTTTGTTGTCGGCTTCTTTGAGGGATTGACTTAGGCCATTGGTGTTTCTCATGACATGAAGCAATTTCTCATCGTCTGATACAATGAGCAATGAGCCTAGAGAACCAGAAAATTAGATTTAGAAGTTGCCAGGTTACAATCCAAGATATGAGATGCAAGTTCAATGGACTTTTTATTTTATCCAATGTTTCCCGTTACATATTAGCTTAAGTTTTAAGTCATCAGACTTTAGAGTGCATTGACTAAACTTCTTTAAATGATTACCCGTGTGAAATATTGTGGGTGCAAAAACCCTCTCACTTTTACCAAGGATAATGATAAGAGCTTAAAATATATATTTTAGGCCCCTCAATAAGGACTTTGTTATACTTTTTGATGAAATTAATAAGCTTAATTATGTTATTTTCATGTTTATAGATGTTTTAGGTGAAGAGAAGGACTTCAGAGCTAAAATGGGAGAAAAATGCAATGAAACGAAGCAAATTGCTTGCTGGCGTCTGGACGCCAGGACCTGCGCAAAAATTCTTGTATGCTGGTTTCTGGCATTTTTTACAACTTCTTGGCGTCCGGATGCCCAGTAGCTGGTGTCCGGACGCCTAGACCGTCTGAAAGTCCGCCTCCAGCGCATTTTTGAGAGATTTTTTAGGGGAAAAACCCATATAAAGGATGCCAGTCTCGTTTTAACAGGATGCACATCTTGAGAGAAGATCTGGAGCGAGGGTTTGGAGCTTTGGAAGAGCGTCAATAGGGATTTCGTCAGAGATTCTTCTTCAACCTCTCGCCATGAGTAACTAAATCTTTATTTTAGGGTTGCGATGAAGCCCTAATCTTGTATTTTGGTGATGTATAGGTTCTAGGGTTTTCCTTTAAACGCTTTTGGTTATATGACAATGATATTATCCATTGATTGGATTTTATTTTTTCAATGCAATATCTCTTTTTTTGGTATTTAAATCTTGTAGATTTGAATGCTAGTCATATAATGGTGTTTGATTGAATGTGTTGTTAGATTTAGGATAATCTATGCTATAGACATAGGCTATGCCCCGATCTACATCCACATCCTTTATTTGTTGACTCTGTGAAGATTTGTAATAAGAACGAATCTTTTTAGAGTTGATAGTAAAACCCTGGGTCTATACTTGCCATTGTGCGAGGTTAGAGCGGATTCGTACTATGAGATCTTTTTTTTTATTGAATCAAAACTTTGTCTTTTAATTTGTTAATTTAGGAATTAAACTCATCAACCCAATACTTCTTTTTCTAATCGGATTAGTTTAGGAATCAACACTTTATTTTCCATTAGGATTAGTTTAGGAATTTAGGAACCAACACAACTTAGCCTTTTTGTCCCAGTGGATACGACACCCGGTTAACATATTTGCTTTCGTGAGTAGAGATAGTAGCGAGGGATAATTTATATTTGCAAACCCTGTTTTAGGACGATCAACTTTTGGCGTTGTTGCCGGGGACAATTAGCACGGTTGTTTGTTTCTTTTAAGTCTAATATTAGATTCACTTCTTCAAATCTTTATTTTACTTTTTCAAATTTACTCACATCGTTTACTTTCCATATTGCAGGGTATTGATTCTAACACAGAATCTTAGAGTGTGTGCAGGATCTAGGAGGATTCTTTAAGGTTAAAATTTACTCAATCAAAGCTCTCCTTCACCTAAAGCACTATAAGTCCTAAACCTTCTGATTCTGTTGATATAATCGCAGTAAGAATTGTGAGTGCATGCTTGGTCGTCGCTCTTGTCATCCATATTTGGTATCTCCAGACCAAAATTTAGAGCAAGTCCTTAGGAAAGTTAGATCATCTAAACGCTCTGTTGATTCATCACACACAAATTCACAAATGGCAGAGAAAGAAAATGAATAGGAGACCCCACCCAGTATGCCCCCTCCTCCCCCTCTCCAACCTTTGAAGGAGCACTATACTCCTTCAAATACGCGTCACCATCGTGTATTCAGCTGCCTACTATACAGACAGCTTAATATGAAATCAAGCCTAGCACAATCAATCTTATTCCTTCTTTCTATGGCTTGAACAATGAAGACCCATACAATCACATTGATGAATTCCTGATTATTTGCTCCACAGTGAGAATAAATAATTTCAGTAGTGATGCCTTAAAAAATGTTTCTCTTTCCGTTTTCACTGAAGGACAAAGCTAAGTATTGGCTGAGTACCTTACATGCCAACTCCATCACTACTTGGGTCCAACTACAACAAAAATTCTTAGATAAATATTTCTTTATGGGCAAAACCAATCAGTATAGGAGATCCATCACCTCATTCGCCCAAACTGATAATGAACAATTTCATGAGGTATGGGATAGATTCAAGGATTTCATTAGAAAATGTCCTCATCACCAAATAGCCAAGTGACAATTGGTTCAATTCTTTTAGGATGGATTGTCCCCTGAATGGCGAAACATAGTAGTTACCGCCAGTGGGAGATCAATTATGTTGAAAAATGAGGATGATGCATGGGAGCTTTTTGAGAACATGAGTGAGACCTTTCAGCACCCCACTGCTAGATTGGAGAGACTAGCAGCCTCTACCTCACAAAAACCTAGAGGGGTGTTTGAAATTCAACCCTCTAATGAACTCACCAATCAAGTAGTTCCCTTAACCCAAAAGTTGGATCAGCTATTATCTGTGGGTCAAACTCTCCAATCCCCACCCTCTCCAGGTGTTTGTGCTTTGTGCTCAAGTCCAGCTCATTTTGTGAGCAATTGTCCTACAATCTCTCAGTTTCCTGAATTTGTGTAAGAGCAGCTGAATGCCGCACAAGGGGTTCTCCAATTTGGGTAATGATCCATTTTTGAATACTTTTAACCCGAGATGGCGTAATCACCCCAAATTCTCCTAGAAGTTGCCTGGTCAAGGCACTTCATTCTCTCAACCAGGAAATGGGCCAAATATTCCTTTCAATCCTGCGGCTTATCGTTCCCAACAGTCCTACCAGCATCCCAACCCTCAACCACCTCAAAGACCTCCCTCATTTGAGGAGATAGTGCTGTAAGAGCTCAAAGAGCTCAAAGCATGCACTCCGCTGGTTCATTCCCACTCTCAGTCCATAGCTAAGCTAAAGACCCAGATAGGGCAAATAGCTAATGCTCTTAACATAAGAGAGGAGGGACGCTTGCCTAGCTAACCCACGGTTAACTCTAAGAATACTTTTAAGGTGGGTAGTAGCTTGCAACCTAATGATACCTATCATGAGCAAGTGAAAACGGTTGTCACGTTGCGAAATGGGTGTGTGGTTGAGACTACGCCCAAGGAGCTTAAGCAAGGTGAGAGAGCCTATAACCAATCCCACGGGCTCTAGGGCTGACATTGTTTCTAAGGGAAAGAAGGTCACCCCTCCAATTTCTTCATCAGACCCGGCAGTGGCACCCCTATATGTGCCTAAAGCCCATTTTCCCACTTGTCTTGACACACCATCTCCCTTTAGTAGGAAAAAAGCAACCATGGATGAGATGTTAGAGGTGTTCAAACAATTCAAGATCAATCTACCTTTGCTGGATGCTATCAAGCAGATGCCTTCTTATGCGAAATTTTTGAAAGATTTGTGCACTCAAAAGTGCAAATCTAAATCGCATGTGCCAAAAAAGGTTTTGTTCACCGAGCAAGTGAGCTCAATTATCCATAATGACACTCCTCCCAAGCTGAAAGATCCGGACACTCCCACCGTTACTTATACGATTGGGAGTCACGCTATTGATCATGCATTGTTGGATTTGAGAGCAAGTGTCAATCTCTTGCCTTACTCGGTGTATGAGCAAATTGGGCTAGGGGAGTTGAAGCCCACTCAGGTTACCTTGCAACTTGCTGATAGATCTGTCAGGGTGCCCCAAGAAATAATTGAGGATGTTCTGGTCAAGGTCGACAAGTTCTTTTTCCTTGTCGATTTCATCATCCTTGACACTGAACCAGTGTAGAATTCATGAAAACACACTTCTGTCATTATTGGCCGGCCCTTTTTGGCCACAGTCAATGCGAACATTAATTGCCGCACCGGAGTTATGATGTTTCCTTCGATAATATGAAAGTGAGGTTGAATACTTTTAGGGCCTCTCATCAACCTCCAGACCAGGATGATTGCTTTGCAGTCGATGTTGTTGATGAGCTCGTGATAGATGATACTCTTCCACCTAAGGAAACATTGCCAAATATCATTGCTTCTGATCTGTTTGATGATTAGGAAGATCAAATACTGGATGTGTTGACTGAGCACAAGAGTGTACTCGGTTGGTTCGTTGCCGATTTGAAAGATATAAATCCCTCCATTTGCATACCCTACATTCCTTGCATTGATGATTTTACACCTTCTCGGGGAATGCCTCGGTTTTTAGTTCCTAACCTGGAAGAGGTAGACATGAAGGAAGTGCTGAGTCATGTATTTTCACAAGTTTGGTTTGTACTTCGTAGGTTTTCTTTGTTTATGTTTGTTGTGCTTGCTGCTAACATTCCGCAGGTACTTTGGTCCGAGTTGGGGGGTGTCATCCCTGTTTTCCTCCATTCCACCTTATGTCAAGCGATACCCAGGTGATATCCCTCCTTTTACTTTGCTTTCCTTGTCCTTTATTTATTTATTTTTTTTTTGTTTTTTTTGTGTGTGCTTCACATTGTGGACAATGTTGGGTTAAGTTGGGGGTTGGGTTATTAACCTTTGGGTTAGTCTTAGTTGTTTTAGTTCTTTTTAGTTTTAGTTCTTTTCCTTTAGTTTTAATTAAAAAAAAGAGTTTTTGCTATTTTTGTTAGTTTTTCGGGGGTTTTCTAAAAGGATTTTTATGAAATGAAGATACCTTGGTTTTTGGAACATTTTTTTTTTGTGAGGAAAAAGAGAAAAAATGGTTCACTATCTTGTTTTGGGAAAGAGTTTTTAAAAAATTGTTGAATTGTTGATCCATCACTTAACACGTACTGTATAGAAAATTTGAAATGTAAAGCTATGATTTCCATATTTGTGATAACTTCAGAAAAAAAATTGATGGAAAACCAATCCTCTGTAATACCGAATTCGGGCATATGGAAAGGGCTATCTATTGTTGGGGACCGTCTTGAAAAAAAAAAAAAGAGATGTGTTTTCACGGAGATTTGTAGCGGATCGTTTTATGCTGTCTTGCTTCTATATGTACACAATTTACTTTTCCAGCAAGATTTTGAGGATTTCTAACCAATAGATATGATTTGTGAACCAACTTTGTAATGTCTGTTGAAAACTCCATAATCAAGAATATCCGGTGTTTGTAGGTTTCATTTTTGGAAAAGACCCCTTTTTTGTGTGTTTTAGGAATTTTGTAGGTAAATTCATTGCAAACCCTCACGAGATTATAACTTGTCCTCTAAGGGGAACTTAGAGGTTTAAAGGCTTGCTGCACATATTAAGTGCAGCCGTGCTCCCTACGAAAAGTGACATTAGTTTAGTCTTTGCTTTTGTTTTAGCTTTGCTCGAGGTCTAGCAAAGTATAAGTTGTGGGGTGGGGGTGATGAGAGCCTAAAATGTATATTTTAGGCCCCTCAATAAGGACTTTGTTATACTTTTTGATGAGATTAATTAGCTTAATTATGTTATTTTCATGTTTACAGGTGTTTTAGGTGAAGAGGACTTCAGAGCTAAAATGGGAGAAAAATGCAATGAAACGAAGCAAATTGCTTGCTGGCGTCTGGACGCTAGGACCTACGCAAAAATTCTTGCATACTGCTTTCTTGCATTTTTTACAACTTCTTGGCGTCCGGACGCCCAGTGGCTAGTGTCTGAACACCTAGACCGTCTGTCAGAGATTCTTTGTCAACCTCTCGCCATGAGTAACTAAATCTTTATCTTAGGTTACGATGAAGCCATAATCTTGTATTTTGGTGATGTATAGGTTCTAGGGTTTTCCTTAAAACGCTTTTGGTTATATGACAATGATATTATCCATTGATTGGATTTTATTTTTTCAATGCAATATCTCTTTTTTTGGTATTTAAATCTTGTAGATTTGAATGCTAGTCATATAATGGTGTTTGATTGAATGTGTTGTTAGATTTAGGATAATCTATGCTATAGACATAGGCTATGCCCCGATCTACATCCACATCCTTTATTTGTTGACTCTGTGAAGATTTGTAATAAGAACGAATCTTTTTAGAGTTGATAGTAAAACCCTGGGTCTATACTTGCCATTGTGCGAGGTTAGAGCGGATTTGTACTATGAGATCTTTTTTCTGATTGAATCAAAACCTTGTCTTTTAATTTTTTAATTTAGGAATTAAACTCATCAACTCAATACTCTGTTTTCTAATCGGATTAGTTTAGGAATCAACACTTTATTTTCCATTAGGATTAGTTTATGAATTTAGGAACCAACACAACTTAGCCTTTTTGTCCTAGTGGATACGACATCCAGTTAACATCTTTGCTTTCGCGAGTAAAGATAGTAGCGAAGGATAATTTATATTTGCAAACCCTATTTTAGGACGATTAGATACATGAAAATAGAGAAACCAAGTTTCTGCTTGTAAATAGGTCTTTGAGTTTGGACAAGATTCAAACTTGATTTAGTGATTTTCAGTTGTGTCAAAACTGCAATCCCATTTTTAGTTTTGTTTTTAAAGGTTAGCGTGCACACACCTACTCACACACTCACCCAAGTCCCTCTCCATAAGTGGTACAACCAAGGAGTCCCGTATTCAGCTAGGGTGTAGAAAGAGGGTCCCTACTCGGGCTTTTTAGGTTGAGTCCTTTGGGTCCATCGACATCCCTAGCCAAATCTACTCATTTGATCGATAGAGTTTACTCCGGCTTTTCACAAAGAAGGCCACATGGAATCATTGTAGCGTCAACTCCATTTTTATACTTATTAACCATCACACAAAGTCTAGATCCATCATATCTGAAGCCACTAAATGATTGGTTAGTGGATGGAAGGATGGGTTCCTATGTCTATCTTCCCTTTGATGGCCTTCGAGCACCAGAAAGAATATAAATGTTAAAATAGAAATGTGAAAGGAACTGATTGCTCGATCATATGAGGCCTGATTTTCTGCCCATTCCCCAAATGAATCAATTGTTGTCCTCGTTAATGGGACACATCACGTAATAAGATTGGGTGTGGGTCCCGTTTGTTTTATGAAATTGAATTCCTAGGGTTGTATTTTTATATAAGTGGTTAAAAATGGACAAGCAAATATGAAGATTTAAAAATGACAATCAAAATAACCTCCCTTTTAATGAGATGGGAAATGAACACTTAGTCACCACCAAAGTAATAAAAATTCTAGGAAAGTAAAAGTCCCACCTGCATCGCTAGCTTATATCGTTCAAACTTCTCCTCTTCAATACTCCTTGGTGGGGCTAATCTGACTTTGAATTCCCATGTATGTATGTTTAAAAAAAATTCCCATGCATCTATATATTCATTGCAAGCAAACAAGCACCTCCCATTTAAGATATTGAATCAATAAGGGCCCAAATTCGGTGCAGCATGCTAATATGATGCAGCATCTTTCTCCACCAACTCATGGTTTGCTAGCTCATTCTCAAAGTATAAAATTGATACCTGCTCTTTTCTACTCTATATCAAAGCACACATATGTAACTTTCTTTTTTTCAAAACTACTCTCGTTAATTTCTTAACAAAACCATTTACAATACTACCCTTTATTTGTTTTTAACTTGTGATATAAAGGTGGGTCCCATGTATGTTGTAATTCCCCTGTTAGTGCATCCCATACTATAATTTCTAAAAATGGACCTTACTTACTATATAATTATTAAAGGAGGGCCCCATGTTGTAATTCCTAAAAGATAGGTCCCATGTAATTTTAGTAACTAAACAACTCAAAACCATAATTCCATTATAAATCTATTGTACATTTTATTTTTCTCATTATAATCTTGTTTTTTAAAAAAAATGATGAATCTGTCAATTGGGGATATAATAGTGGGAGTTTCATTTAGACAATTTATTTTGATCAATGTGATATAATCTGCCAATGTTTTCAATCCATTGATTAGATGGTTGCTGTTTTCATTAAAATTCATCAAACAAAATCTGCTAAACCAATTGTAAAATAATTTATGCCAGATATATAATTGAGTTGCTTTAGTTCACAAAGCAAGCAATAAATCATTGTACGGTGTAATCGAGTGTTAAAGTTGAAAGTTGACTCCTCTTATTTGTCTTATTTTAATATTTTAATAAAATTAGGGATACCCCAATTTGCATTTTCATTCTTATAACTTAGCTTGACTCAAGTCTAGATCCATGTCCCAGTTTGACACGGGGCCTACATCTTATATCTGAACCAAAAAAATTGTAGGAATCCTAGGTTTGCACATATATTAAATACCTGAGCCCAAATAAAACTTGGGCCCACACCATATCTTTTTATTAGTTGCTTGATAATTCTTTTAAAACGTGTGAATTTTTTTATCATTTAATTTCTTAATATTTGTTTAGATGTGTAACATATTTTTTGTTATTTCATCACTTGGTTATTTATTTAAAATGAAATGTATATATATTTTGTCATATGTAAGGTCCATCTTAAAAAATTAGAATATAGCATGCACCTTTAGAAATTAAAACAAGAGACCCCGCATTTAGGAATTACAACATAAGCCAACATTTATTGGAATCACTGTTGGAAAAAATATTTCACGGAAATTGTAAATAAATTAAAATTTTGAAAATAAATATATACATTTAGGAATTACAACATGAGCAGCTTGAAAATAAACATTCTCAAAAACTTGAAGAGGGGGAGGAGAGATCCGTTTGGGGTTTTTCGAGGATAAAGAGCAGTAGAAAAGTCTCTACCGGGTCTACGCAACCGGCTAGTCGAACGGGGCGCGCGCGGTGAAAGTGTGTGATCACTACTATCTAAGCCTTCTCCCGATACTTACACCATAGTGATGAGCGTAAATAATAACAAATGACTCAAAGAGAGTTCTCCACAACCGATGTGGGACTCTCTGAAATAAAGAAAAGAGAAAAGCATGTGCTTTAATGCATAAAGATACCAACAATTACAACATGAGCCACCTTTTGTAAATGTGAATATAGGCAGTACATGGGACCCACCTTTATATCATAGAATGAGAATTCATAAAGGAAACCATTGGAAATGGTTTAGTTAAGAAAAATAACAATGGTAGTTTTGAAAAAAAAAAAAAGGAAATTTAACTAAGTGTGCGTGCTTTGATAAAGAGTAGAAAAGAGTAGGTCTCAATTTCAGACCTTGTGAATGCGCTGGTGGTGGCGAAACAAGCTGCATCCTGCACCCAAGCCGGTCCCATTTGTAAGTTACAAATCAAGAACCAGATGTGAAAATTTGCTGATGATAATGAAAAATAGACCTAGAAAGAGAAGAAGAAACTTGCTGTGGTTGCCTGATCATCACTCAACCAGGTCTTGAAACCTACTGGAACAGTGCTGGATCTTTGGGTGTGGGATTCGATGATGTTAGAATCGAAAGCTGTGAATAGCTTCTGGATCCAACATAGAAAATCCTTCCCATGTGGCTTTCGATCCCACCAACACCGAATCTGGCCCCCAATGATCACTAACTGACATTCTTCGTTGCATCATTCCCACCAAAGCCAGACAGACCTGAACCCCAATCAACACAAGAGCTATTGTAGTTGGTTTTGGGACAACTTATAAGCAGTCAACTTGTACTTTCTTATACTACACATGTACTTTTGTACTACATCAAATTTTATGGGAGAGATGAGAAATGGGGGGAGATACTTTCTTACGCCACACCTACACATGTACTTATGTACTAATGTCATGTACTACATGAAATTTCATGAGATGGAGTTTGGATTCTCTCTGAGTGTAGGACTAAAAGTATCATTAGAGTCCATTAATATAAATTCTGTAGTGGGACCAATTATCAAAAAGTTCAACATTGAAAATCGAAATCCTTCTTCATAGAAAACAGATTTTTTTTAAATTAAATTAGATTATCTTTAAATAGCAAATTAAAACTCAAAATTCTTAACTAGAAAAATAAGGAAAACTCATGCTACAATGTAAGTCTTTTTAGAAAAATATAATTTATCACTAATAAAAGAATTAAAACTTATTATTAAAAAGGAACTCTTGGTAAAAAGTAGATCTTTTTTTTTTGTAAGCCAAAACTAAATTTTAAAACTCTGATTAAAAATATAAAAATGTTTATATACCTTTCTGATTTTCTTCAACAGAACTTTACTTTAGGTAATAAATTAACCTTCTTGCTTGAAGGAACTTTCTTGGAAAATCAGAATTTGTGAATAAAAATAATCTAAAACTAAAATTTGTTGCTAAAAATGAAATTAAAAACCACAATCTTTCAATAAATATATATATATATATATGGGATTTATTCAAATGAGAACACCCCTAATTAAAGCTACCCTCCAATGGAACATACCCCATCATCAGCAAAGAAAGACTACAACCCATGCATGAAAAAAAACCCCAAACAGTGGGCAAAATCAACTATCCTTCATACAAATGATTGAGTTTTATATCCATGAAATACATAGGAGAGATTAAAATTCTCTTCATTTTTTGAAGAAGTCTCCATGAAGGACGAGAGAGACCTATGAATTGCTTTGGCCTAGAACTATGTAGGGTTCGATGAACACATCTAAGCCTGAAATCATTCCGTCCATGCTGAATCCGATGGAGATTTGGCCAACTTTATCTTGGCTATTGATTTTTTGATATCTTTTACCGTCTATTTTAACTCATTCACAATAGTAGTTCTAAACTTTCATTTTTTTTTTTTTTTTTAAACCAACTCTTTCTTTCTATTTCTCTTTTGTGAATTACATTTTCTAGCAATTCCTTTTCTTTTCTCAAAATCCAAGAAAAAGCGACCTATTTTTTTAATCTAATTATTTTCATATTTTTTCTTATTGCTAATAATATATTTTTTGGTGTTCAAATTTGATATATTTGCTACTCAGTATTCATCTCCATTGATCATGCAATGCATTAGTTCTTTCGCTCTAAGGTAGAAACTATAAAACTTATTTTGAGTTTTATTTTTTAGTTACATCTAAAACGAGAAAATATATATATATATATATATATATCATGCCCTAAACCACCTAATCTTAGTTGCCAACCTGGTTGTGGGCCCACCAATATTCATGCTGATGAAAAGTGAGGACAACAGAAAATGAGAGTTTTCTTACCATGATCACCATCTCTGTTAGGACCCCAAAGTCTAATGATTTTGTTAATGTCTTATCAAACTTACTGAAAACTTGATGGCACTGCTTCTTCTCTCTCACAGATCAATTAGATTTTAGTAGAAGACAATGCCCAGAGACACACTGAGTCTTTTCATAGGAAACTCATCAAACTCAAACTCTCATTTGTTCTAGTGCAGAGTCCAATCTCCTAGGGGGCTGACATTATTATTGATCCTTCCACTTCTTTTTAATCTCCACTTTTCCAATAAAATAGCAAATATTTACTTCAGGTACTCTAAACACCGAGCCTTAAAAAATTAACACCAAGGAGAAAAAGGGATTGTTGTAAAAAATTATAAAGAAACTTAATAATTACCAATTAATGATAGAAATTGAAACTTTTGAAAAGAAAGATGACTAATGTTCAAGGGGTTGTAAAATAACAAAATTGCCCAAATGTTATGATATTGCAACCCTACTAACCTTTTTAACTTCACTTATCCATAACTGAATGATTTTGAAAATTATGATATACTTGGGGCCTTATCCCATTTTAAAAAATTTTCATGATAAAATACCTGGAATTTTTCCAAAATATTACTGATATTTATAACACTTTTATTGGCTAACAAAGACAATGACTGAGTCCATGTTACACGGAAAATCCGACTTAGTGCCTGCCTATAAACTTTCATTCAGTTCAGATAAGGTTTAGGATATAAAAGAAACCACAACCTATGACGCCCACATACGGCTTGGACGTGGCAGGGACACACTATGGACATGGTAGGGACATGGATTTTACACATAAAAAGTGAAATGTCGAATACAATAGGACATGATGCATTGCCTATTTTGAAGTATCAGTACATCATATACCACAACGTTTCGGGTTCAAGTCAATTTACCTATGAATAAGAGAACACAGAGTAATCAACATACACTCAACATTGTATCTGCACCTGAGGGAAGGATTATTATTATTACTTTCCACAAAATAGCCAAGATACATGCATCTTATGTTCCATTCTTTTCTGCTTGGAGTTGAAGAACAGCTTGCTGCAAATGCAAAAAAACTAAATTTCAGGTTTGTCGATAAGTGAAAAAACTCACCGAAATGAAATAAGCTCATTACCTGAATGCAAGATAATGTGTACTCGACATCACCATCTGAGATTTGGTGGTGGAGGACGATCCGGAGACTGAAAAAAGAGAAGGATAAAAGAAATTAAATAAGGAGACAGCAGGTTGCTGACTTGACAATTTTCTGAGTAAAACTATGACGATGTACTCCTTGAGCACTTGAGCTAGTTATCAGAGACCGCAAGCAGATTACATTTAAGCTA
Source organism: Persea americana (assembly GCA_029852735.1). Lineage (NCBI taxonomy): Eukaryota > Viridiplantae > Streptophyta > Magnoliopsida > Laurales > Lauraceae > Persea > Persea americana. The sequence goes on from CM056811.1 coordinate 20,282,544, forward strand.
AATACAGTCCGGCCATGGAACAAAATATCAGTCGTTAAAGTAGAGTAGCAGCAGATATATCGGGTGTAGTGGACATGATTGAAAATATCACCACTACCCTAGCCGGGCCAAGTAGTTCTCACTTAAAACATTGTTTTCCGTATTTCTTCTCTCCGAGGGCCTTTCCTAAAGTTGTATCTACCCTTGTATGGTTCCAAATCACTAAAAAAAAATACAAGATTAACTGCTACGTATGATTCGAATTTTTTTTAGCACTTTAAAATTTTCCACCGCTACAAATCATTACAACCGCTTTGTATAGCTCGCTACGCAGCGTTTTGGCCATCAACCACTATGCCCACCGCAACCGTTATTGATCCTTGAGTCCTGCTCGTGGCCCCCCTTAAATGCCCACCTCTCAGTGGGAGTGGGGGTTGGGTCCATGGAAAGGCCTCCTTATGCATAAGGGTCAACCAAAAATCAGCTCCATCATATCATCCCAGCACTTGATTTAATGGCCTCAAAGATTAGTGGTCTTTTAACAATAGATTTCTTTGAGATTCAAACCAACGGTGGATAAAGGATTGATGAGAATGAAATTGGGCCAAATGCCAGATCGTAAGGGGATGAGAGTGTGAAAGGGCCTACATTGATCAGAAGTGGGCCCAAGTAGGCCCCACTGAGCTGAACTACATTTTTTGTTGCTCATAGGACAACATTTATCGGCAACACACTGGGTTAACGGGTGGATCTGCCTCGAACCGCTCCTATTAGAGGTCAGTTTAGTAGTTGCTTTTTAGGTACTGAGTGAGTATGGAATTATAGATTTAGACCTGAATCAAGTTCAAAGCAGGTTTGGGTTTTAGCCCCCCGTTTGTTAGACAGGTAGAGGACGCCATTAGTTTGAAAATATTTTTTAAATCAAATGGAACCCATACCTATCATTGGGTGGTTCTGATATCGCAAATCATAAACCTATCATGGTTTGATTTGACTATGTGGCAAATTTAGGGTTAGCCCAACAGCACCAAACTTGACTTGTTGTGATCCCCAGAGCCAATAGCACATCTTAGGTGCTCACAGTAGCAACCATGAGGTTACAGGTTCAACTTCAACTTGACCTTCCATAGCAGAAAAGAAAAAAGGCACCTCATAGAATAGATGTAGATTCCAACAAATAAACAGGATGTTTGTCATGGTATTCAATGAATCATGCATGCTTCCCTTGAGAAACAGAACAAGACACAGTGTTAAGGGTGTCTCATCTCACCCAGTCGCCCAAGGATTGATCCGTGGGCAGGAAGGTTGTCTCACAAGTGCTGTACCAGCAATCCAAATGTACAAAACAAAAAATAAAAAAGCAACATCCACTAAGTTTTCCTTGGAAAAATAAGCTAAGGGAACCAGTAACTGGTATTAAGACAAAGAAGCAAATTAAGGGAACCATCAATAAGTGTTAATCCAGAGGCAGCTGCTTTAAGAAGTCAATTGTAACAACAAACAAAATTAAGCTAACAGCTTATACTGCACAACCTTAGCCTAATACCAACTGCCCATGGATTCTTTCAAGTTGTGAGCATCATCAAAGTGTACAATTAACCTCCTTTAGTACCACCAAGTCTGTTGTCATTTTGAAGTGTAACAGCACAGCGCTGTGGTTGTAAGAAGAGGACTGTTTATGAAGTTTAAATTTTAGGTGTACCTACTCCAATTTGTGGGAATGATCTTTTAGTATTGCATGTATGATCACATGGTTAGACTATCTTGAAAATAAAAAAAGGTGTTATTTAACTATTGATTTTGACCATATTTGATCAACTATGACAGTCACACCTCAAGATTCAAAAAATTCGATCCCGGGGCGTGACTCCTTTACAGAAAATATAGTGAATTTTCTTGAGGAAATTAGGGATTGCAGGAGGGTATAAATTACTCATCTGATGAGGGAGCTCTGAAGTGTATTTTCTTGATGAATAGGTTTTAAACGGGCTTTCTTTCTTTCTTTTTTTTATTTGTTATTATAGGGCAATTACATCACTTGCTACCTGTCATCTACCTTCATAACTCAGTCGCCGTATTATAAATTTTCCAATACAGTAAAAAAGGGACCGGCATAGCAAATAATGAAATGCAGCGGCCTATTCGGAATGCTGATGGGAGCAAATTCAGGCTACAAGCCTGTTCAGAATTAGAAGCCTTAACTTGAAGGATTGCATATCTCTGCATCAATGAATTGTACTAAAATAACTGTGGAAGGGGACTCGTTGATTATTATCCAAGCTTTAGAGCATAATCAGAACTTGTCATGGAAACTTATGAAGCTTTGGAAGGGAATTTAGAAGGTTCTCAAGATGATTATCTCATGGAAAGTATCCTTTTGTCAGTGAGGGTGTAATCAAGTGGCAGATAAATTAGCAAAGCTCAAAGTCTCAAACCACCAGATATTGTGTTGTTTAAAAACTCACTTCCAATTCATATTCAGCAGAAATACGAGCAGAAAATGCAGTATAAAAAAAAATGTCAATGCTCTTTTGAATGCTTCAGGGGAAGATCCACGGTCTGGGTCAAATTTTGAAGTAAATAGTTTTGCTCCAGAATATGGTTAGCAGGGTCTGTATATCTGTATGTTCAGTTTGGTGTCTGCTTGTGTATAGGCCCTATAGGGTCTGTTGGTTGTGTATGGTCTTGTCTGTCTTCTGTTTTTACTTTCTTGTTAATAAAATAATCCTTTTCAGCATAAAAAAAAATAAAAATGCAGCAGCCTATTCTATGAAACTTGAAAGTGCTACCTTGCTGAGCTTTCTGGCAAGAGAAGTACACCGTGCTCTTTCAAAACATTGGAGAGTGTTTCTGCTATAATATTTGAACCTTCAGCGATATAAAAAAATACCTGGGCATTCAATAAGAGAAGAGAATGTCACTTCTACTTCACCAGCACATGAACAATGCAGTTCAAAATAAGTTTTTTGACTGTATTCAAGTTTCTTATCTTAACTAGTCTAAGATGTTCGAGTTCCTTGGGTTATAAAACTGACAAACTAAACCAAATAATCAACAACTAAACAAACTGGCTGAAATAACATAAATCTTTAAACTAAAAAGTTCTTATAAGAGAAATAGTGCCTCCGGTTTAACTTGGGACTTCATTGCCTCGAAGTTCAGAGATATAGGTCTTGCTTTAAAATGTATTAAGTTTGTCGTAACTGGAGATACTAACAATATTGGTCTCTACTGAAGTCGCATCCACTTTTAGTCCTTCGATTTGACTCAGTCCATCTGCAGAAAGTTGAAATTAATATATTAGGCCGAAATATACATTTATTTCATTACCAGTACTTCCGGAAGAACTTCATGATGTGTGTTACAATGGAATGTCCTTCACTGAAAGGCCAATCTAATATTTTATTGTGTAACCACTAACTATAAATAACATCATCAGTTCTATCTTAGGGCAGAATCAGGAGATCATGATGTCTAGGTGAAAAAACCACAAAAACAATTAGATAAAGAACAGGAAGGATCAGCACTAGCTTAAAACTAAAGGAGGACAAATCACGTGTCTTTTTTTTTTTACAATGTAAAGCACAAAAAAAATAAATAAATTAAGACCTGCTAGTATTTTTGCTTTTCTATGATCATCCTCAAGCCTACCAACATTATCTTTCAGAGCGATAAAAGCTGCAGCGCATAAGATTCCAACCTGTCTCATTCCACCTCCTAAGGTTTTCCGAAGCCTCCTAGCCTTGAAATAGCAAAGCAAGGTTTAAAACTAAATTTCTACAGAATGGTGGAAAGTTTTGCATTTTTGCTACACATATCACATCATACATTAATACCTTGGCAATAAAGCTTTTCGAGCCCACTATGACAGATCCAACTGGTGCACCCAAACCTTTAGACATACACACCTGCATAGATGCAAAGATGAACATGCAAAAACTCAGGTCAAAATTTAGTATTATTGTGAAATAGAAAGAAATCTAGAACAGCTAGATAGACATAAAATTGTAGATTTAGATGTTACAGAAAAGTCTTTAAAAAATGCTAGAAAAAATCGGCATGATCATGCAAGGTCAAAGGTGTCATCCTTTTAGCCTCAACTCATTCATGTGGTGTCATCTTTGCGGTATTCATTATAAATATCCATGACCAGCTTGAGGGGGAGTGTTTTTTTTTTTTTTCATGGTTACTTTAATTGAAAAGGAGCAAACAGTACAAGAGATTAGTAGTGACAGCACAAGATTGGAAGCAGGAAAACACAAAAACTAGCAACAAAAAGCAACAAACTAAGCTCCTGCGTTAGAAAAGGCCAACTCTTTCTAGTGATACACTATTTGTTGTAAGGAATATCCTCTAAAAGACGGGTTGATGGACACCCAAAGAGCCACAAGAAACTTTGATTTCTCCACCAAAATGCTTTCACTAGAGGCTATCTCTTCAAAACATCTTGAATTCCTTTCCTTTCAGATTGTCCAAATCACTGCTAGAAAAGATAACCTCCACATCACCTTTCCTCTAGAATCCCCAATAGGGTTCTTCCAATCCTGAAAGAGCTCGATAAGAGAGTTAGGGATGGCCCAACTGCAATCAAACCAACCCACCACTGACATCCAGAGAGACTGAGCTGTTTTGCAATTCAGCAAACGGTGGTTCACAGAATCCTCGTCTCTCAAGCACATAGGGTAGCCATTAACAAAAGCCATCCCTCTCCTCCTTAAGAGATCCATAGTAGGAATCCTATTCCTGAGGGCCAACCACCCAAAAACTATCACCCTAGGGGGAGCCTTCAACTTCCAAATACTACTCACCGCGCTCCTCTCCTCCAAAATATTATGGATTGTCCTGAAGAAAGAGGACACTGAAAAGGATCCATTCTTTGAGGCTTCCCACACCCTAACATCTTCCCCTCTATCTTGAATATTTACATCGTTCAGGAAGTTTAGGAGTGAGATGAATTGAGATTCTTCATTTTCCTTTAGGTTTCTTCTAAAAGTCAGACACCACACCACCTGACCTCCACTTGTATTCCTATAAGAGCTGACTGTTGCTTCCTTATCCTGCACACACCTGAATAGATCTGGGAATTGAGCTCTCAGACCCCTTTCTCCAATCCACCTATCTTTCCAAAAGAGAATCCTCTCCCCCGATCCGGTTTGATATCTAACGTTCTCCATGAAAAACCTCCTAACCAAGAGGATTCCTTTCCATATTGCAGATGAACTCTTTGGTGCTTCCTGGACATTCCAACCATGTCTTGGGAGATTATACTTCCTTTCCAGAACCTTTCTCCAAAGCCCTTTTGAACCATCTCCAATCCTCCACAAGCAGTTGCCCAAAGGGGCTTGGTTCATCTGATTGAGAGGCCTAATTCCCAAGCCACCTCCTTCCTTGGGTTTACAGATGGAAGCCTAATCTACCAAGTGGAACTTCTTCTGAGCACCAGTTCCATTCCATAAGAAATCTCTCTACAGCCTTTCTAGTCTCTTTATAATTGATGCCGGGCACTTGAAGATGGAGAAGTAATAAACTGGCAGATTGGATAGAACCGACATGATGAGGGTGACCCGTCCTCTGATAGACAACTTATTAGCTTTCCATGTCAACAGCGTCCTCTCAACCCTTTCCACAACCGTGTTCCACATTGATGATGTTACCCGCCTTGAGCACAATGGCATCCCTAAATACAAAGCTGGCATCTTTCCAACCTTACACCCCATTATTTTTGAACACTTAAGAAGCAATGGATGCTCCGTTCTTAGCCCGATCACCTCACTCTTCAAGAAGTTGACTCTCAGGCTTGAAACCGCTTCAAAGCATAAGATAGTGGCTTTGACATTTTAAACCTGGTCTTCTTCAGCTCCACAGAATAAGAGAGTATCATCCACAAACTGTAAATGGCTAATAGCAGGGGTATTTCTAGCCACTTTGAAACCCTCAAATAAACCTGCACTAACTGCATTTGTAACCATCCTACCCAGCGCTTTTGCCACTATTAGGAAGAGAAAAGGGGAAAGAGGATCCCCTTGTCTTAGCCCCCTTTTTGCTGGAAAGTATCCCTTTGGAGAACCATTCACCAAAATTGAGAACCAAGCTGTTGAGACACACTCCCGGATCCACATCCTCCACTTTTCCCCAAACGCCATTCTTCTTAACATGTATTGAAGAAACTTCCAATCCATCCAATCATAGGACTTCTCTAAGTCTAGCTTGCAAATAATCCCCGGAAGCCTCTCCTTGAGCCTAGAATGTACGCACTTATTGGCCACCAAGATATCATCTAAGATTTGCGTTCCCTTAACAAAAGCCCCTTGCTCGATGGATATAACCTTCAACATAACCTTTTGGATTCTCCCTGCTAGGACTTTGGATAGAATTTTGTAGAGGCTACCAAGAAGACTGATGGGCCTGTAGTCTTTGAGCCAAGGTCTCCTACCTTCTTCGGGATTAGTGCGATAAAAGCCCCTATACCTTTGGACAACTTACCCATTCGGTAGAATTCCTCCGTAAAATCCATAATTTCCTTCTTCTACACACTCTAGAAGCGTTGGAAGAAGGATAACGGAAACCCGTCAGGGCTTGGGGCATTGTCACCTTCTAGATTAAAGACCGCTTGACGGACTTCCTCCTCCTCAAACTTCCTCTCTAGCCACTGAGCCTCCTGCTCTCCAATGACATCAAAGGCTAGATTACCAAGAGATGGTCTCTCCCAGCCCTCTTCAGCATAAAGAGAACAAAGTAATCTTTAATGTGAGAGATGATCTCCTCTTTCTTCTCCAACCTTTTCTCCCCATCCATTATACTTGAAATCCTGTTTGCCTTTCTTCTCAAAGATGCCATTGTTAGATTGTGTGGTCTCAATCCAGTAAATAATGTAATAAATTGATTTATTATGCTTTCTTTTCATGAGATGAATGGTGTTTTATTACTTGTTTGCACATAACTAATACGAATGACATAATGGTTTATGAGATGAACCGGAGCCCACGAGTATATTAGATGTGACACGTGTGTGGATGAGATCCACATGCGGGAGACATATGTCACAAATCTTATACTTAAATTGTTTCACAACCAGTGATGAGATTGGGCATCTCATCTGAGAAAGCTGCAGCATTATGATCACTATGAGATAGTGTGATTTGTCTCAATCATCAGAGTGTAAGACTCTGGATCATCATGCTGATACATTGTGTCAATGACCTATAAAGCCCACGACCCATGACCCATCTGCAAGCCCGTCTTAGTGTAGACTAGTCAATCTTGTACAACACTACATACTAAAATAGGAGATTTGATTGATTAATACTAGTCAATCTTGTATAGCACTACATACTAAAATAGGAGATTTGATAAATTGTAATTGTAGCCCAAATTGGGCATCTTTGATCTATAAATACAATGGTGGATCCTCAAGGTAGGACAACCAATTCCATTCAATCTTGTTTTGTATCTTGTTTCCCTGTAGATATCATGAAACCGTCATGGTATCAGAGCACTTGGGTTCTCGTTGCTATTTCAACAAAGCAGAGATCAAGGACTGTGGTTCTTCTCCTATTCAGATCTTGAAATCGTTGTTGTTTTGGCCTATGATCAACGGTGGCCCACCTGTGATCATCAAGACATCTTCAAAGCTCACTCCCATCTTGGTCGACTATATTTCCTGGGAATTTTAGAGACTTTTCCTGAATTTTTTTAAGCTGGCAGGTAGTTCTTTTGCTCAGACGTATGGATTTCCAGTTTTATGCAATAGTTTTGATCTCAGCCGTTAAAATTCTTGGATTAAGGGTAGATTTTGCTAATACTGCTTCTAGTAGGATGTTTTGAGTGTGATTCTCATAGTTTGATCTGATCTTGAATCAAATCCACCTGTAGGCCCCACATCAGATCACTTGTCCAATTTTTTGGTCGCCTGGACCTTTGTTTCCACCTGTGTGGTTTTTTTTTTCTCTCAGATCTGCTTGGTCTGATATTGAATCAGAGTGTAGACTCAGTTCTGGACAACTGGTTCATCTCTGTAGCAAGTTGATTTCCAGCTGTTTGGTATTCTTGTTCACTTGTATTGCTGCAGCGGTATCTGCTCATCATTTATTGGATTATTTCAGAAAATCTAAGGCACATTTTATCAAAGAAAAATCAGAAATACCAATCATAAGATTTAACGGGAAAAATTATCCCACCTGGGCATTTCAATTTGAACTGTATTTGGAAGGGAAGGAACTATAGGGGCATATCACTGGATCTACCCCCAAATCAACTGAAGATGAGAAAAAAAATATTTGCCCGGACCACCAAGGATGCCAAAATCAAATCCTGGATCCTTGGAACAGTGGAACCACACTTGATATTGAACCTGAAACCTTGCAAAACAGCACAAGACATGTGGGCTTATTTGAAAAAGGTTTATTATCAGAATAATTCTGCACGTCAATATCAGTTAGAATTTGAGATTGCCCAATATATGCAAGGAGCTTCTTCCATCCAAGAGTATTACTCAGGGTTCCTGAATTTATGGACCGACTATGATGAGATTAAGTATGCTAGTGTCTCTCCCACAGTCCTTCCTGAAATACAAAAACTTCAAGAACTCAGTCATAGGGACCAATTTTAGATGAAATTGCGACCTGGGTATGAACATGTTTGGTTTGGACTTATGAGTAGAGTTCCCTCTCCATCATTAGATGAGTGTCTCAATGAGCTCTTGCGTGAAGAACAAAGACAGGCCACTTCAGCCACAATGTGACTACATCCGTCCTCAAACTGATAAAGGCAAACAACCAGGACATGACATGAGCTCTATTCAATGTTACAGTTGCAAGAAGTTTGGCCACTGTGCGTCTCAATGCAAGCAAAAGTTTTGCAACTACTATAAAGAACATGGGCATATCATAACTGAATGTAGCAAAAGGCCTCAGAACCGCAACCCCCTTGCTTATCATGCAGTCACTAAATATGCACCATTTAAGTTATTCCTGTTGCTGCTCCTACCTCTCCTGTGTCTTTTGATCCACCCACATGCAGTACCGGTTCTTCTATTACCCCTGACATGATTCAAAAAATGATTGTTAATACAATTTCAGCACTGGGTATTTCAGGTACCAATTCTTCTTCTAATTCACTTTGGTATTTTGACTCTGGAGCATCCAATCATATGACTTTATCACCTACAACTCTCTCAAATACTTGCCCGTATAAGGGTAATTTAACTGTTCATACAGCGGATGGTGAAAGGCTTCCAATCATTGTTGTTGGTGATGTTCCACATTTCGTACCCCTTACAAATGTCTCCCTCTCCTTTATCTTGTTGATAACAACTGTCATGTCTCATTCACCCCTTCTGGTTGTATTGTGTAGGATCAAGTGTCGGGGAAGGTGATTGCGAAGGGCCCTAAGTGGGGACGACTCTTTCCATTACAAATAAACACTATTTGGAATAAACCTGCATGTTCTGAATCTGCATTTCTTTCTGTTACCTCTCAGAATAATTGGAAATTGTGGCACAATAGATTAGGTCACCCCAACACCAAAACTTTGCTATCCTTGTTTCGATCTGGACTTGTGAATAAAAATATTGTTTTTTCTCATGCTGATGCAGTGGAATGTTCTGCGTGTAAGCTTGGCAAAAGCAAGACTCTTCCATTTCCTTTACATGACAATGTAGCGTCAAAGTGTTTTGATATTATACATAGTGATGTATGGGGTCTTACTCCGGTAATCTCCCATACACACTATAAGTATTTTATAACTTTTATTGATGACCACAGTAGATTCACATGGGTTTATTTTTTAAGGTTGAAATCAGAAGTGTTTGATGTGTTTACAAAGTATTTGGCCTATGTCCAAAATCAATTATCTACCAACATCAAAATCTTGCGAACTGATTCAGGAGGGGAGTATGTCTCTAATAGGTTTCAAAATATTTTACGGGACCAAGGGATCATTTTTCAACGATCCTATCCTTAAACTCCTCAACAAAATGATATTGCTGAATGGAAAAACAGATATCTGCTTGACACCGTTCGAGCGTTGCTCCTTGAATCCTTTGTTCTAGCCGTTTTTTGGCCTGAAACGTTAGCTACGGCTGTTCACCTAATAAATCGTCTGCCCTCTACAAAATTAAATAATGATACTCCATATTTTCAATTATATGGTACTCCACCCACATACACACATCTTCATACCTTTGATTGTGTGTGTTTTGTCCATCTTCCTTCCATTGAACGCACAAAGTTAATTGCTCAATCTGCTCAATGTGCGTATCTTGGTTATGCTACCAACCAAAAAGGTTTGTTTGTTTTGATCCTACTTCAAACCATTTTTGCATATCTAGAAATGTGGTGTGTTTTTTATTTTTATTTTTATTTATTTTATTTTTAAATCAGTATTTCTTTCAACATTATCATGAACCTCCAACGTCTTACTCAGGCTTACCTGATTTCTCTGATGAATCTTCACCCATTGAAAGGTTTAATCCCAATTTTGTTTATAAGCGACGACAAAAAGATGACATTCCTACACTGCAACCTTCTAATGAACCTTCTCTTGCACCTGATCCGAATCCTCATCCTACGACTGACCTTCGGTGATCGACTCGGATTCATCGTCCTCCGGATCGATATGGATTTACGTATACTGCCTTATTAGCTACCTTATCATCCTTTTCTATTCCTCACTCTTACTCTCAAGCGGCTAAGCAGGAATGTTGGCATTCAGCTATGCAAGCAGAATTAGATGAACTTCATAAGAATCACATATGGGATGTGGTAACGTGTCCTCCATTTGCAAAGCCCATTGGGTGCAAATGGGTGTATACCATTAAGTGCAAATGGAAGCAGTTTGGCTCAAAAGATTCCTTATGGAACTTGGAGTGGTACCTTTGGCGCGACAGCCGCTCACAGTTTACTGTAACAGCAGCGGGGCAATCGCCCAATCCAAAGAACCAAGAAGCCATAAAAACCAAAAGCACGTACAGAGGAAGTATCATTTGGTCAGAGAGATTGTGTAGAGAGGTGACATTGCCATCACCAAAATAGCATCCGCAGACAATCTCGCGGATCCCTTTACTAAGCCTTTGACCACCAAAGTGTTTGAACAGCATGTAGACGGGATGGGCATGAGATGCAACCTTGAATGGCATTGAGTCCAAGTGGGAGATTATTAAATTGTGTGGTCTCAATCCAGTAGATAATGTAATAAATTGATTTATTTCAATATTATCATGCTTTCTTTTTATGAAATGAATGGTGTTTTATTACTCGTTTGCACAAAACTAATACGAATGACATGATAGTTCATGAGAAGAACCGAAGTCCACGAGTATATTAGATGTAACACATGTGTGTGGATGAGATCCACATGCAGGAGACATGTCACAAATTTTATACTTAAATTGTTTCACAACCAGTGATGAGATTGGGCATCTCATCTGAGAAGGTTGCAGCATTACGATCACTATAAGATAGTGTCATTTGTCTCAATCATCAGAGTGTAAGACTCTGGATCATCATGCTGGTACATTGGATGTATTGAAGGACCATTAGAAGCACCTTATGAAATGTTGTCTTTGATTTAAGGTTTGCTCTCATAATTCCCTAGCAATAGGCTCTTAATCCTGAGATATTAATGAACTCAAGTTTCTATTTATTTATTTACTTTGAGTCACTAGTGAGCGATGCCAATTGTATGCCAACACCTCGGTGTCTTGGATACATGGTGGTAGGACTGTGGGAACATTTAATTGTCAATATGGAATCTATCCTTATTATCCGCTTGTGCTCATTAATGGATTTATCATTGCTAAGTGCGCACCCATCTCAGTTAAGAGTTAGTTGGATGGTACTGATGATCACTGTGATTGATTGGGTCTCAAGGATAATAAGATGTGGATCTAAATTGGTTGAACATGTTTAATCTAATCTATCCATGGATATGGATAGAAGGGCCGACTTGTGGTAGTAGGGAAGTTTAGGGTCTTCTTGTAATTTATTTCTAAGACTGGAGTGCAGTTGCATTTATATAGTGGAGTTATTTGCAATTAATTGTGGGCCCGGATTGCACATGAGATGTGGGGTCAGGGTATCCCAGTTGGAGCCACCTTTCTATGGAATCCCTAGTGGTCCCCACACTAGCCCAATTGTTAGATCATTACTAATTCTACTTGAACTCAAAAGGGAAAGGAATAGAAAGTTACTAATTCTATTGGAAGTTGGACTTCTAATTATGGTAAGACAGGAGGTTTCCAAAAGCTATAAATAAGGGAGAGACCCCTTGGACGCCCCATGCAATAATTCTCCTTGGGATTCACGCCCATCTCTCTATCCTCTCTCTTCTAGCTTCTCTTCTGGCTTCCCTTTGGAGTTCTAGTTGGTTTTCGTTTAGAGATCCCACCATTCTCCTTAAGAAAAGAGATCTGAAGCGGGTCATAGTGTGGAAGACAACAAGGTCTTGGGGATCTTAGTTTGCTACAAAGAAAGAGCACTTCATCAAGCAAATTGTCTTCTTCTCTCTTAGAGCATACACAAGCCTCCAAGGTAATCTACTCCTTGTATGTTGTGGATTTTTATGGATGGTTTTGTTGCTGCTATTTTCTATCTTAGAGATAGTGTTTTACTGATCTTGATCATGAGTTTGAGGTTTTGGATCCTAGATGTGGTTTCTGGCCTTATGGGTACTTGATCCCTGATTCAAGCGGGTCAAAAAGTTTTGAAAACCTATCCACGAGGCCCACCTACTTCCAACAACCATTCCATGGAAGAACTTAGTGTTTTTATCCCCTTCTTTTAGCCAATTGCACCTCGATCTTTGTCTCCACCTTATTTCCTCCACTCTAAGCTTTCTGCGGAACTCTCATCTAGCCTTCTCTTTTCCTCTTCCAGGGTCAGCCGGTCACTCTCCTCCTTCCTATCTAGAGCTTGTATTTCTGCTAGGATCTCTGATTTTTGGATCCGCACATCGCCAAAGTGCTCCTTAGCCCACTCCTTCATTCTAACTTTGAGCAGCTTCAATTTTGTAGCCAACCTGTATCCCGCCCAACCTTCCACTGTAATCTGCTCCCACCACTTTTGAATCAGGCTAGGAAATTGATCTTCCTCCAGCCACATTAGCTCAAATTGAAAGGGAGACGGACCCCACCCATCGCACTCCGAGTCAATCATAATCGGGAAATGATTTGGCACAGGTTTAGGTAATGCCACTTGAATTACCTCTGGGTAGGTTTCCAGCCAGTTAGTAGATACCAAGAATCTGTCGAGCCTAGACATGGAAGGACTACTCTGATGATTAGACTATGTAAATGAAGCTCCTCCAAGTTTCAAATCCACCAGATTATGTGAGTTAATCCAATCAGAGAAATGCCTCATTTCTGCTGATAGTTTCCTCCCACCCAGTTTTCACTTGGGAACCTAATTATGTTCCCATCCCCACCAAGGCACCATGCACCATTCCATTTCCCCCGAATCGTATCCAATTCTTTCCAAAATTCGTCCCTCCTCCGGCTGTTATTTGGACTGTTAGGTCTTATTTGTGAATTTTCACATGCTTGAGGGGGAGTGTTGTAGGACTGTTAGGTCTTATTTGTAAGTTTTCACTAATTATGGGGTAATTTGTAATTATTATTAGTAAGTGATATGGCAAGAACTTGTTCAAAACAATCAGGATGGCACCACACTGTATAATATCTGTATGGATACTTTGTAATATCCTAATTAAGGGAAATAACCCCAATTAAGGGATGCGGTATAGCTGCCATAGCATGTGAATAAAGAAACTAAGATCTCTAAGGATGAAGGGGTCAACTTCATGAAGGGCTTCGACCTAGTTGTTCTCTACAATTTTCATCTTCTAATTCATCTTATGTTAATTATGAGAACTTTGGTGAGAAAGGGTTTTTCTAATTACTGTCAAAATAGTGGATAACTTTCTCTTAAATTAGGATTGAAGTAAAATTGAGTTATATTAGGCTAGGTGTTATGCTGTGACTGGATGGTACCTCCTTGTGTGTAAAATTTCAAGTCCGTTAGATCATTCCAACCCCCACACCCCCAAAAGCCACACAGTCCCTCTCCATGTGGCCATCCACAGGAGAGGGCTGGCCTTATGCAAGTATACATACATACATATATATATATATATATATAGGCATTTTCCCTTGTGCATATGTCTTGCACGGAGTTACTATGAGAGACAGCATGTGGGGCCCACGTTATGATCAATTAGAATGGAGCATCCAAACCCCCCACCAATCCACCCATATTTAGAAAGTCATGCGGGGTTTACCCTAATCCAAAAGAATTCAACCATTGGATCGAGTGTGAATGTTTTTTATTTAAAACCAATAAACTTGTGGGCCACCGATCTGGAGTTATTCCACCTGAATGTTCTATCTCCACCTCCTTTTTTACTAGCAGGGCCCACCACCTCCAGTTCGATTAGCAGAGCCCCAAGTGGGCCCTAGAAGCTATCCCGCTCGATGTTCCTATGTGAGACACTGTGCGAGACAAATGCCGAGGTCCACCAAGGGCCCCACAGCTTCTGCATTATTAAAATTTCTTTAATCAAAGTTACACTTGATGCTACCACCATTTCCTGATAGTTTGTTTCCCGATTACCCATCAAGCCCTGATATTGTTTGGTTACTGCAGTGCCAACTTTGGGACTTGTCACACTACGACACTAATAGATTTTTAGTTTTGATTAGATCTTACCCTACACAATTTTCATTCCACAGATTCTATCTTTGTTCAATTAATTCAGACCATTTTACTTGAGAGCCTCTCACCAAAATTCTAGCTAATCATTTATCATGCAAGAAGGTCAAAGAAAAAGGAGGTACCCAAAAAGTTCAGACTCGATAGAATTAGGATGAACAGTTGAACATACCGATACTGAATCGGCAGCTTGTACAAGCCTATGAACAGGAACTCCCAGAGCCTAGAACAACAGTTATATAGAGTGAGATATGAAAATTCTAGATATTTTATACAAATTTGAACTTACAATAGAAGAGAGGTGGTTAAAATACCTGCAACGCAAAAGAATTTGAGTTCCTCAGCCATAATGTAAAAACAAAAAAATAAATAAATAAATAAATTTGAATAGAACGATATTCAGATGTTCCCCCTTGGGTGTCATTCTCGCGTCGGCTGTCAATATGGGAATGCCTTTATAATTTGCTGAAATATGGGCTTACGTAGATTACAAGATTCCTATGTTTAAATGTTTGTAAATTCGGTAAATGCATAGGCATTTTTTGTGGGCCCCCCTGTGGTCAAGCCAACCCCCCTCACAATCACTACCCCACACCCCTTCACCTCTCAATTTTTCTCCATGTATTGGCATAAGGGATGTAAGGAAAAGGTCAGGTCTGTGGATCCTATGTCAGACCCCATTAACTTCCAGCGAGTTAGACCATACCTGAATACTCAATGGGCCCACAATGTGACCCAAATCCAGGCCCTATTGTCAAATGAGGTAAAAATAAGGCTCATTACCAATCTTTTCAGGTTGGGTCCTTTGGATAGTGGGGTAAATGAGTCTGCCACCATCCCTTAACTAGTGTCCGCTCATTTCGAAACTATCAGAATGATATATAGTATCTACCACCATTTTGAATCACCCTATGTTTACAACACTGAGTTTCCAGGGAAAGGATAGCTATCATCATCCAGCAAGAATCATTTTTAACCCAGACCTCATCTTAGATGAGGCCATGCCACTTGGTTTCAGTCTCAAGTAACAGACAGATACTTTGAAGAAGATAGTGTTGGGAAATAATTGGGTGCCTAGTGCCAACCCTATGAGGGTCCTCTCTTTTATATCTTTCTGTTTATTATCTATGGAAAGTTTACAGCATATGTAACCCTCTATATTGGGTGATTACAATCACATTCCCCATGATCTGGTGCCTTTCTTAACTCTTACATAAGTTTAAATGAGTAACATTATTACAAGGCATATCCACGTGTATCCACAAGTGCGCTTTACTATCAATTGGGAGGACTGCACCTTCAGCTAATAAAACATCAGGCCTTAAGGTTAAGGATCCAATCAAACCAATAGAGATCTTGAAATGAAATTTGTGATGCACAAATCAGGATATAAGTAGGAAAACAGTTAGCTAGCTATTGGACAATTAAAAAAATCCTGACATCGTATTATATTTACTTACGACTGATGCATTGAAAATGCGTGCTCCATCAATGTGAAGCTTCAAGCCATGCTTTTTAGCTATCTCTCCCACTGTGTCTGTATATTCTACAGAAATACATCTACCCCCACAACTGCAACAATAGAATTGAAGGATCAATAATAACTTTAACCAACCACGTGGGCAGAAGAGATATTGAATGTCTGTTAATTAGAGATTTCCCATCTGGGATTGGCTTTATTAGTTCTACTTTCCTACTCATCCTTTGTCAAGGCTAATTTATCACCCACCCACGACCTAACATGACTCTTTAAAGTTTCACT
Source organism: Persea americana (assembly GCA_029852735.1). Taxonomy (NCBI): domain Eukaryota; kingdom Viridiplantae; phylum Streptophyta; class Magnoliopsida; order Laurales; family Lauraceae; genus Persea; species Persea americana. Next base: position 20,298,987 of record CM056811.1, read on the forward strand.
ACAACTCCTTTATTCAAGCTTGACAAAGGCAAACAATGGAGTGCCAGCATATGCAAAGTTTGTCCAATACTCAGAAGGCCATATATATAATAAAGCAAAGAGGATAAGAATTAAGAACCCTTCCAACTAATTCCCATACTGATAAAACTATAGTCAATAACAGCCAACAAGTTCTCTGCCTCATACAATTTCTAGTAGATATCAACTATTAATCAAATATCTAGTAATATAAAATATATAGCCTCGTGACCGTTGTGGGAACATTAGCAGTATTTTAAAAATATTGGCTGTCAATATACTGCATGATAATTACACAAGACTTTGCGCAAAAAATCTCAGAAGTTTTTTACAACTAATTATTTTCAAACAACATAAATAGTTTACCTTTTATTGTTTTTTTTAGGTGTTATATTGAGAACGTTTTAGAGATTCTTCAGTACTTCTGTTTAGAACCTGAGATCTTTAAATTTGAAAGTTTTCTCTTTCCTGTAAAGAGAAATCACAAAAAACAACAAGATTTGTGACATTTCTCTTGACCTATGATAACCAAAAATGGAATGGCAGGAACAAATAGAAAATGAAGTATATGTTACATATTTTGAAGTATTCAGGTACCGTGGCTCTTGAAAAATGGAATACAAACTGCGTGCTTGGTTACTCCTAAGCAACCTCTGATGATGCTAAAAGGATTTTAAAAAGTATAGGAACCATGGACTCTATAATTTTTCATGTTTGTTCTGAAAGTCAAAAAATTGTTGTGAGCTTTATACCCGTAGTTTCACATCCACTTATGGATATTGATATAGAGTTGGGTATGGAAAACGGGATTATGGCTATGGTACTTAAGCTGTCAATGGACCAGATTTTGGCTATATCCACACGGATCTGAATCAGATCAACCTATTATTTTCAAATATCTAAGATTGTGTCCAAATCTGAATACCATGATCCAAGTGCACCTCATAAGAATTAATTGAAGCCCAAGGCTGATTGGACCCAACTACTGATTTGAGTCTTCACATATTTACCATTGATACCTGGCCTTCGGAGTCACCACCATCAGCAACCCAAGAAGCATTTGCATGAGGGAATTGCACTTGCTAAATGTAATCATAAGAACAGAAGGGGAAGAGTAAATTTTGATTGGATGAATAATTGAGATAATACTGTGGAATTTATAGAGGATAGGATAGCAATCCTGCTTATTAGAGATCCTAGATAAAATTTCCCTTCCTCTCCATGATATAGTGTTACATTCCAATCTCTTTTTTATCAATAGAATTTTCTTTCCTCTCTCTTTTAGATCACATGTCAATCAACTATCTTCCTAGATTTAGAAAATCTTAGGATTTTCAAAACTAAGAATGTAGATGTAAAAAGTTTTCATTGAAATGTACTATGGTAAAGAAGTTGACATATTCATGCCCAATGGACTGCGTGTCAATACCCTTAAGTCCAATGGCCCATTCGGCCTTCAATTGGACCAATGGGCTGGGCAGCTATGGTTTTATCATGGGCCTCCTTTTCTAGACCTGTTACGTCAAAGTCTGTTCATTTAAAACCCAAATATGAGTGAGATTCCAATTCAGACTCAAGTCTCCACCCAAATTCGACATAGCCTTAGTTGATGTCCAAAAGGTTCCAATCCATATTATAAATGGCATATTCATAATCTGAATTAAAAGTTCAAAATTTTTTTTGGGGGGGGTGGGCCGCGCTCATTAGTGTCTGATGGAAGTGACAGGGGTCCATACTGACATCTTTAAGAAATCTGGACGACAAATAAGGATACTTATCCGTCTTGTCCCATCCAGAGAGTAGCAGGCTCGATACAGACCTTTTGACAGCACTAATGGTCGCGCATGGGCTGTGGACTAGCCTGTAACAGAAGAGCTTTGGGCCAGACTTGACTGACATTTTAGGCCTGCAGAAGAGCTTTTTGCATGAGCTTGTCAAGCCATAACTTGCAGGCTGCTCGCTGGTATAATCCGGGCTTCAGTATCAGACCATACAACAATTACCAATCAGGATAGGCTTGGAGGACACGCTTATTTGCTACCCTAGTGGAGATTCTACAACTTCCAAAAGAAAGAAGACGTTCAAACTAAGGTGTCTCATTCATAACATAGCATAGATTTTTGTTTTGACAGTTTCTTTGAAAATATTTTACTGTTTCTGTCATCAACATGGTTTCTATAACGTATTAACTTTTGCAGCAAGTTCCTTGTATTTTTCACTGAAGATGGAGAAAAAAATCTAGTGAAATGTTCAATGCTAGCTCTATAATTATAATTTAAATGAGCTGCACTATTGGGCCCACCTACAATGTCTTCAACCAGTGACTTCCAGGGATTAGCTTCATCTGCCTGGCTCATTTCAGTAATAAGGTCACTTTGCATTCTTTCTCCCTGATTCAAAAATGGTTGGGAAACAATGGAAATGTGCCCAATCTCCATTTCTTCCATTTCAGTGGACACATCCAGGCTCTATCTCACTGACTGAAATAATAGATATAGCTTTATTACATAAAGATGAAGTGCCAGACAGAGCACAATGCTCACTTTGTATGGGTAACATCTCTTTTTTGTATCTCCAATAAAAAAAGTATGCATTAATAAAATATTGTCCATGGGGCCATCATGGTGGCATGAAACAGTCACTTGAACATAGTGTGTGGACTGTAGATCAGCAGAAGACAACACACCAAATGGACAAGGGAATAACATTTGCTGTTATCTTACAATGCATACACCAAATGAACAGAAAGCAGTGCAAAATATGCTAACAATTATATAAAATCCCTGTTGGTGGATACCTATCAGAGAGGAGAAAGGAAACATGCACCCCTCAACCATGAGAAGAAGGAAATAAACAATTAAAAAGGTGAAAGGAATAGCCCCACCTTGCATAAGACAGAAATTTGGAAGAAACTCCACCAAACACAGAAATAAACAGATAATTGAGAAATAAGCTTTTAGTCTGGCTTGAATAGAAAGAAACCTTACTTAGCATGTGTGTTCTCCAAGCAGATGAGCCTTGTAGTTGGATAGTGAAAATCATTTGCCGGTGATCTGATTGCTGCTTCAATCATAGCAACATCCATTGTTCCATCCGCATTATTCTTCACAGTCCTTGCGTGAACATTTCCAACCGTTGAAATGCCACCATTCTCATAAATATGGATGTGGCAGTTGTCACCAAGGATTACCTCACTTCCTCTAACCTCGCAGTGGACAAGTACACTAATTAGGTTCCCCATAGTGCCTGAAGGAACAAAGAGTGCTGCTTCCTTGCCCATGATCTTTGCCATTTCTGTTTCAAATCGGAAGGCAGTTGGATCAAAACCCAAGATGTCATCATCGACTTCGGCGCTGGCCATTGCTGCTCGCATTGCTTCTGTGGGTTTGGTGACTGTGTCTGATCGGAGGTCTACCACTGTGGTTACCATTTTTGCTGAAGTATGACAATTACAAAACTGACGGTATTAAATCAGAATTGCAACTCAAATTTCCAGCTAAAAAGCCTCACCAAAATCAGCAAAAGATATAAGAAGACATACAGCCTCCAATCACTACAACAGTCAATGCTAGATGACTTGAAACCCCAATCTCAACACTTCTTGGATGAAAACTGCTAAAACTATTGGAAATGTAACAAACTGGGATTTATAGGTATCCCCATGAAAATACCTTAAAATCCACTTACTGAAATGAGCAATTGCCTGTAGTTTTTTTGCCCAAGGGAAAATGAGATTTCATTAAAGAGGAAGAAATTGCAGGGGCTCTATAATAAAAAAGCACCAAAAAAATAAAGAGAAGCCCAGTGTAGATATACAAAATGACAAGCCGTAGAGGTTCTGTGGCAATTCCTGGGATAGGGAAGGTTCAAATTATGAAAGTTGAAGTCCAAGGTGGGACTTTTAAAGTGGACTTTGATGCACCCTAAAGATAGAGAAGCTTGTTCCTTTAACTCTTGGATGGCCTCTGTGTGTGTGTGTGTGTGTGTGAGAGAGAGAGAGAGAGAGAGAGAGAGAGAGAGAGAGACTTGGTTGGAACAATTGATTCCACAAGAGTGGCCCGTTTTTGAGGAACCCCCTACCTCTGGTATCATTCCATGATCTAGTATCAGCCCCCAAGCAATTACATGCAGTTAATAAACCTATCTGGACTAAAGATATTTACACTGAAATGCCTTGAAAGACCTTGCAATAGACTTACTTAAGTATGATAACTGACAAAACTGTCACTTCAAAATTAGGATTGCCATTCAAATTCCCAGCTAAAAATAAAACCTCACGGAAATCAGGAAAAGATATAAGCAAACATACAGCCTCCCATATCTATGACAGTCAATGCTATATGGTCTCAAGAACCAATCTCAAATTTAAGAGTCTCTTGGATGAAAGTTGTTGAAACAGACAAAAAATTTTAAAAGTATTATTTACAAGTACTCCCTTTGAAATGCCTTAAAATCCAGTTACTGAACTGAGCATTTACCTGAAGTTAATTTGCCTATCTGGACTCTGGATTATAGATAATTACACTGAAAATACCTTGAAATTAACCATTCCAGACCTTGAAAATTCACTATCATCATCTTACCTCATCCAATCAATCTGGGTCCACTTCATTCAGACCTTGCAAAGTAAGCAAGTAGAAAAGGGTCCATTACAGGAAATGGAAAATAACCAATACACTTCGACGATTACAGCTGAACTGCTCTCCACATATTGGAAGTAGCTGGATGCTCTGTCTAGAGAATTTCAAATGCTCTCATATTCATGTAAGGAATTCTATCATTGAAATTCTCAAATGCCAATCTACTTCCATAAATCATTTAAAATTCTTGAATTTGGGGCATTCTAGAAACAATTTTAGCCACTTCACTATAGCTGGTTTTTATTTTTTTAAATTCCCTCTATCAAATAAGAGAATTAAGGAGACATGTTCCAACAAGCATTTGAAATTTTTGAACACCACAAATTCCACTCATAAAATTGCACTTATCAAACAGACCCCTAGAGCTTTTTCAGTGCCATTTATGATTATTTCTATCCAAACTTTTTTCTATGGCTATAGGTCCAACTAAAAATCATCAAACAATTTAATCATGAGGCAACTCCAAGCAAGACTAAAATTCTAGTTTACTTATTAATGGCCATGTTACCTACAAAAATTCATGCATAGTTAATACATCAACAACAAAATGTTCAAGGCATTATATCCTCGCACAACAAGTAGTCCCAAACTGAGTCATTCAGTTTCAAGCTATTAGGGCACGCTTCTGTAACACCGATTCCTTTTTGGCGGACTCCCACTTTCCATGGTTTGGCCCTAAGGTTTCTTTTTTTTTTTTTCTACACGAAAAGTGAAAAAAAAAAAAAAAAAAAAAAAAAAGGATCTTTTCTTCCTCTAGCTCATTTATGCAATGCTGGGGGAAAAGTGATACCTACCATCTCCGACAGGAGATAATTTCCCATAGAGACTAGTTTTTTTCTCATGCCACACAGAGAAGAGCAAAACCATACAGCAGAAAAAAGGCAAGCATTGAAAATCATAGGTCTTTCCATGCTATCAAGGATTCTTAAGCGTCGCACAAACACATCCTTCACCACTCGAACACTGGAAATTGAAACCCCAGAAAATGAAATCTTGAGAATCAATAGTGGAAATTTGCAGCACACCCAAATCTCCTTCCACTGGAAACTGAAACCCCAGAAAAAGAAATCTCGAAAATCGATAGTGGAAATTTGCAGCAGACCCACATGTCCTACTCTACACTTTTCTACTCACTGAATGAAGAGAAAAGCTCTGACAGATAGCTACATTTTTTTTATCTCATACTTGGAAGCAGAAATTGGAAACAAGAACAGAGATGACAACAAAAGCTAAAAATTCAATGGCATGTTTAAGGAATTAAATCGAAACAGGCGGAAAGAAAACGGTGGGATTTCAAAGATAACAACTTTACCGGAAATTCGGGAACTGAATTTCTGCACTTGCAAGGGAACGATTCCAGAATAAGAAAAATTCAGCCTTGGAACACGAAGTGGAAACTTGAATGTATTTCCACTTATTTCCATGTAATTCAAGTGGGGAAAAGGAAGAGATATGATCAACCGATGGTTACTGTGGATGAAGACTGTTGGGTTTTTTGAGTTGCTTGGTTTTAGAATCTACGAATAGGAGGAAAAGACGTTTCAAAATCACTGCTTTTGTCCATGGATGTTGAGTTGGAACTTAGAACCGTCCAGGTGTCGCTTATTTGCTTACCCAAGTCACATGTACTCATTTGCTCATAGAATGATTCTGAACGCACAATGGGTTTTGCTGAACGCACCCACAGTTAAATCTGTCGCTTGCAGTTGGTGCACAAAATAATATTTTTTTTATATAAAAATTTAATTTTTTTTAATACATTTTAACTCCTCCATGAAATGACCAAAATATCCAATCTCCTACGAAAAATCAAAAAATATTTTCTTTTCACACACAACCCATCTTCTTCTCTAAAAATACTCACACCCATCTAACTCTCCACTTCTCACTCTCCACTTCTAATTCTCCACTACATTGTTGTTTTGGGCAACTCATCTTCCTCCATTTTATGTTTTTAGCCAACTCATTTTCCTCCATCTCCTTCATCTTTCATTCTTCTTGTACTTAACTTTTTTCATTTGATCTTTCTAGTGCAATGAAGGAAGAAAAGAACAATGAAATGGTGGATTTCAATCAGAGCAGCAGTGGAGATGTCTGTTTCTATATTATTTTTTCATATTTTTTTCCATTTTTATGAAAATTTTCTCACCTGGGAACGAGTAGAGATCTCGATATGTACGGTCTTTCAGGTCCGAACAAACTGACTCTGTTCGGATGTTTAGGTCCGAACAAACTGACTCTATTCGGATGTTCAGGTTCGAACAATTGGACTATGTTTGGATGTTTAGGGCCTAATAGTTGCAATTTCTGGGCGAAAAATGGTTGCGATGATTGATGACAACCAGCCCAAATTCATGAAAAAACTCTACCATTGTTTGTAAAATCTTATATTGAATGAGAATCTATCCCCATAACAAGTTTTCATGAAAAAAAAAAAGGTAATCTAAGATGGAGAATGAGAAGTGGAGAGAAAGGGAAGAAGATGTGTGTGAGAAGAAAGAGGGAAATGAATATATGGGTAAAATGGGGATTTTACTTGTGTGTGGAAAGAAATAATGTAATTTTTAAATTATTGTAATGTGTGTAGAGAGAATTTGTGTGGGAAAAGTATTATTTTGTGTGCCAATAGCAAGCCCCTTAATTTTTTGTTAATTACTAAAATGCCCTCAAGTGAAAGGACGAAATAACCCTTCAGCAACAACCTCCGCTCCTCTTCCTTTGGTTCTTCTGCAGTAGAGCTTTCCAGATGAAGGTACTCTCATCTCCTCCTCTTCTTCTTCTTCTTCTTAATCCCCCCTTTTATCCATTGTTTCATCACTGCTCCTCTGCACTCTTTCCTCCTCATTGATGTTTATCTCCTTCCTCATCATCTTTTTCGCTTGGAAGTATCCTCAAGTCTCCTCCATTTCTTTAATGACCTTGGAAGTACTAATCTCCCCACACCACATTGTGTATTGAAAGTAGGCATTTTTAATATGGACAAGCAGTTGACCATCTACCAAGAGGAGGCATACGTTTTGACTTCGCTTCTTGCTCGTTTTTATTTTTTTTCTCTCGCGTCCTGCTTGGGATTCCAGAACCATGCCTCTAAGATATGTTTGGTAAGTTAAGATCGCTTATAGTTATATTGCACGACGCTATAATACCAGGCACAGTATTATTGCACGGTGCTATAATGTCGGACAAAATATTACTAAACGGCCACATGAAACCGAGCATATATATTAAGGACGTCCTATATAAACCGGGTAGTATAATACTGCACTATTGTAAAGGCTAGTGCATTGATAAACTAAGAATTTCTAACCATATTTTTCGGAGATTGATTCAACCGGTGCTGGTGAGTGTTTTTTGGATTTTACTAATGTCTTCACCACTGACACAATATTCAGAAGCCGAGAGGGCCTAATCCAATGAACAAGGGATGTTGGAAAGAAACATGGCTTAGTAATTGTAATCAAAACTTCAGATGCTGGTAGAGATGGTAGGTAGCCGATAATAATTTTCTCTTGTGAGAGAAGTGGTAGTTATAGGGGTCCATCGAAGGTCTTCGAAAAGAAAAATCCTAATAAGGCAACGGGAATGAAGAAGTGTAGTTGCTAGTTTACTTTGAAGGGTCGAAAGTTGGCAACTGACGATAAAGGGATGGTAATAGTGGTTTGTGGGGTGCACAATTATCCAAAAGCACTACATCTCAATGGGCACTCGTTTGCTGGGAGGTTTTTTGAGGAAGAAGAAATTTTTTTGATTGATATGTCTAAGAGTTTGGTGAAGTCGAGGAACATCCTTTGAACATTGCAGGAAAGGGATGTGCACAATACCACTACGATGAAGAGTATCTACAATGCTCGTGCAAATTTTAAGGTGACAGAGATGGGTGGTCAGTCACAGATGCAACAACTCATGATGCATTTGGAGGAGAAAAACTACGTTGAGTATCACACTAGCAACGACTCAACAGATGCTATCATGGACCTATTCTGGGCACGTCCATCATTTGTTGAGTTATTACGTGCATTTCCAGAAGTTTTGATAATGTATATCACTTATATGACTAATAGATATCGACTTCTCTTGCTTGAGATTGTTGGTGTCACATCTACTCAACTAACGTTCTCCGTTGCTTTTGTGTATCTTGAATAAGAGAGGGAGGATAATTATAGCTGGGCTTTGGATAGGCTTAAGGAATTAATGGATGGATGTATTATGCCTCGTGTGGTTATCACAGATAGAGAGTTAGCGCTGATGAATGTAATCAATGTTGTTTTTCCGAATGCAGCAAACTTATTATGCAAGTTGGAACATATTGTTAGTATCTCCCACTGAAAATGACTACATGCAACTTCTAAGTGCATTGGAAAGGAATTACTATGAGTATCCACATGCTGTTGATTATGTGAAAAAGTCGTGGTTGATCATGCATAAGGAGCAATTTGTGGCTGCTTGGATGGATCGGCATATGCACTTTAGGAACGTCACTACGAACAAGGCTGAGACTGTACATGCAAAATTAAAGAGACACCTAAGCACATCGAGTTGTAGCTTTGATTCGTCCTGGCAGGTTATTCATGCCTTGCTTGAATTGCTCTTTACAGAGATAAAGGTTTCTTTTGAAAAGAGTTTGAACACCGTGCAATATAAGTTCAAACCGACACTATTTCGTGAGTTGAGAGGATTTCTATCAAGGAACGCTTTGGATAAAATGTTAAATGAGTAGATAAGAGTTGGTGATATTGGTCCAGACTCCTCGGCATGTGGGTGCGTCATTCGACGGACCCATGGTTTACCATGTGCACATGAAATTGCCTAGTACATAAGGGAAGGCTCTCAAATACCACTAAGCACAGTACACCACTATTGGCGGAAGCTCAATTTAGAGGCCACTAAGGTGAACGAAACCCCTGAGTTGACCACAACTTCCGAGTACGAGTTAATCGCTAAGAAATTTCAGAGTAGTGACCAGATGGGTAAAATACACTTATTAAAAAAACTTAGAGAATTGGGGAGTCCTTCATCTACTCCTCTTCTTAAACCAAAAGTTAAATTGAATACTCACGGTCAGTCATCAGCAAAAAAGAAGAAGTTGGACCGGTCTACGCATCGAGAGCCATCTGTTTTCGAGTATGCACTCTTGATGAAAGATAGTGTTCCAACTAGATTAAGCAATATTGGTGTAACGAAGAAAAAGGAGAAACTGAGTGTCTGCCGCACTCAGTCATGCACGTTTCTACAATTGCTTCCTCAGTCTCTAGGACCTTATATCCAGATTGTTAAGGATATTGCAACTAATGGTAATTGTGGATTCAGAGCAATAGCTGGTCTTCCGGATATGGGCGAGGATAGTTGGATATGGGTTAGAATGGATTTGAGCAGTGAATTGCAAAGGTATCAAAATTATTATTCATTGGCATATGGAGAGGAAAGGGTTGGGGAGTTGTATTACCCACTGTCCTATTATGAAAGCAATCATTCATTTGATCGGTGGATGACAATGCTGAATATGGGTCACTTGATATCTTCATATTATAACGTTGTCTTGGTCCACCTGTCATTGCAGTAGTGCCTTACTTTCCTACCTTTGAGATCATCCCTGATTCCATCAAGTTCTCACACAGTTATCACGATTGGTTTCGTCAATGAAAACCATTTTGTTTAGGTCTTCATGACACCCGGGGCTCCCATGACTCCCATTGCTACAAATTGGCTTAGACACCACCATCCAACAGCAGACGGATGGCAACTCCCATAGGCTAAGAGCATCGAGCAATTCAAAGATATAATTGGAGACAATGTTGCAACACAGGAGTCGGTTAATCCTGACAGCGATTGAATCTTTATATCCGATTTGATGTAAGCAAACACTGTAATGTTTTATAAACAGATGCCTGATGAAATGGATGCAACATTTTATTTTGACTTTGTGTCATGTGATTTTTTATTTAGGCCCCTGCTCAGATTAAAATGATGTACAAGAGACAAACTGCACAGCGAAAGGGTACCATGCAGTTTGCGTTTGCAGGGTTATAATATACTGTGCAAACTACAAACGGACCCGAACCAAGTCTGTCAGTAAAGATAGGTAGTAAACGGGGACTCTAGTAGATGACTTATCAGTGAAGAGTGTGCAACCTAACAAATATATAAGATAGCCTCTTGCTGCACACTCTACCTACTCAACAGACGATGCAGGAGTCATATTGCTGCACACCCGTCTGATCCACCCCATCCTAACTACCACACCACGTGCCACTCTCAACTCAGCTGAGGCAGATGCCCTACCCACACCCAGTCCATGCTTAAGTAAATCTACTTGATCAGTAAATCCCATACTTGTCTATGCATGGATAGGCAATCCCGTTAATTGGATGCGATGAGAGTACCGACATCATCTAAGGTGATCGTCATCTCACCAAATGGCATGTCGAAAGTATTTGTCTCAGGTTGCCATCTATCTACAAAGCTCGATACCAGCGGGCAAGAGATATATCGGTAGGAGAAACGTTTCAGGTCTGCCAATTCAAACACTTCAATAATAGTGCAAAACTGAGGAACATGAAGATCATCCTCATTCCTGCGTAGGGGTATGTACCACTCCTTCAGCTTATACCAGTGATTGATACATTTGAGTGGGTCACGTTCCTGCACATTATAAGTAAAATATTCATTAATATCCATTATTATAGATTTCAACACATCTTATTTGAAAAACCATTAATTAAAACATAATAAGAATGCAAGTGTACCTCCCCATTCTAGATCAACACATCCATGTGCATCCTGAAACTGATAAGGACAAATAGGTCCTCCGGACTGCCGGGAATAGGACCCGTGAGAGCCTCCCTCGCTGCCACTCAAGGACTGGACGACTTTACCTCCTTGCCTGTGGAATCATGACATCCTCGTCCACCAAACCTGATTGTGGATCCTGCTACAATTGACGCCTTTGTTCGGACGCTGTTGGCCGTTGATGGCCGGCGGTCGAAGAACTCGCATGCATGCCTTGTCCACGTGACCTCGCAACACTAGCGTGACTTCGCGAGGTTGATGCCTGGCTAACAGAACTACCCCATCCACCTGTCGTCAAAAAACTACCACGGCGAGTTGGTCTTCTCGGCATTCCTTCCAATTTGTTAACAATGAAAATCATTAGGAGGATAAGCATAATAAATGAGGTTAAAGAGTGCTCGGTTTAAAAGGTAAGTCCAAACTATTTCTGCACGATGCAATGGAAACGTGCATTTTCGATATGCACAGTTGGATGGAATCGTGCATATTTTATATGTATGATTATATGGAACCGTGCATTTTTTATTCGCACGGTTACAAACTACCGTGCATATTGACTTTAAACGTCATTCAATCGCCGTGCATAAAGTTCATAATTTTCATTACTGTGCACGGCAATGGAACACTTGATATTTGCACGGTTGTTATGAAATGCGCAGAGTTTATATGCATGGTTTGGAATACCGTGCAAATAGTCCGTGCACGTTTCTGTGTTGCTGAGCAGATCGCGAAGTTGTGCAGAATTATTCATGGGTTTTCAACGTCAGACAGGGTTCAAACTACCTCCCTCTCATCATCCATATGCATTCTAATGCACTCTAATGAAAATGACCATACACTCTAATGCAAACATTACAACCTAACACGAATATATAAAAGGGATAAATCTATCGGAGGAAGATGAAGAAGGAGAAGAAGAAGAGGAGCTAACTTGAGGTTTGAAAATGTGAAGAAGAAGAAGAAGAAGAAGAAGAGAGCCACATGCGAATCGCAGTGGAGAAGAGGATGAAGAAGACCTTTAGTGAGTTGGGAGCAAGATTCCTGAGGTTTGAAAACGAAGAAGACCTTCACTCGGACTTTGGTGTGGATAGGGTAATTTCGGTATTATGTTGGGTGGGCTCGGCAAAACATTGACAAAAGATAGAAACGGTGGGGTGAACTTAGCAAGTCGGTGTATTCAATAGTTGTTGTGGGTGCATCCAAGATTTCCCTTGCTCATATATAAACATGTTAATTGTTTTCACATTAGTAAGATTTGCATATGTAACATTTACATATGTAAATCTCATTTCCCTATCACACGTAAAAGGAAAATGACCTTTTAAATTAAAGGCTACAATGATGCCATTAAATTGATATTGGACAAACCCTAATTTATCCTACAATTTTTTTATTCACCCTATCATTGCAATTGACATCCAAAGCAAGTACATGGGACATTGATAATCAAAATCTTAAGGGGGCACATAGTCCACAATTATTGTCTTCAATTGGAAGCTAAGGATTCCGTACATAGGAATTCATTGTTAAATAGGCTTTGGCAAAAGATTATTAAAGAAGTGGTGCGTGAAAGATATCAGGTGGAGGCCTAGATGGGATTCATAGAATTTGAATGGCTAGGGTAGTGGTTGGGTAAATTTGAATGGCTAGGGTAGTGGTTGGGTATTTATTTTCAATTTTCTTTTATTCATTAGTGTTCCATTCAAAGGAAAGAGTAATTTTAATTGTGGGAGTGATCTTAGTGTCTTCTTCAATTAAATGCTAAAAACTCAGTTTGTTTCAATGTAATTGAATACATTAGAATTCATCATTAAATAGGCTCCAACAAAGGATTTTTAAAGAGGTGATGCGTGAAAGATATAAAGTGGAGACATTTCCATTTTCTCAAAACTCATTAGTTTTCCACTAGTGGTCAAAATAATTATATGAGTCCCTTCATGATTATCGATACTTGATGAGCCATATCATGGTTACACTAGTTCATTGCTGATTACTAATATTAGATAGGTTATACAAATATCTCATCATGTTGGTTCTCAGGTGACTACTAACATTAGGTGGGTTTCATATTTGTTAACAACATTGTACTGTATAACCATAATTATTCGTTTGTCAGCATTAAATGGGTCATATAGTGAGATTAAACACTAAACAGCTCCCTTAGTGATTACTACAATTAGGTTGTTCATATGACTACAAGCATCAAATGGGTCCCACGATAATTTGTGTTAGATAGATCCATCAATAATGTCCAACATTAGATATGGCTTATCATGATAACCACTGTTAGATGTGTATCCCTCAGTGATGTCAAACATTAGATATATATGGCTCATCATGATAATCACTGTCAGATGTGTAACACTATGGTTTCCAGCAAAATTTGGTAGGTAAACTATATATGATTGAAAAGCATGAAACGATCCAATGGTTTTTAACATTTGGTCCAATGATATTCTAAAATTAGATTGTTCCCACCTTGATTACAAGCATTGGGATGATCCATCATTGTTACAGATTTTATATAAATTCCACGATAATTAGAGTTCTTATTTAACGTTTGATTTAATTTTTTTAGAAATGGAGAAGCATAAGTCCCTCTTGTTTAAGAAAATTAACGCACTTTGACTTAAATCTAACTTATGCAGCTAACTAAATTGATTAAAAACTACAAGAGAATTATAAAAAAAATTCTTTTAGATTACATATTTATTAAATGATATGTTGTTTTCTTAGTATATGTATATAACTCAATGCATAAATACAAAGTAGAAGTAAAAGTAAAAAACCTTTGAAATGAAAATGGTCATAAATTGTGTAGGTTCCAACATACACTTAGGCACCACTCGCATCTGTGGCTCAATTTGTTGTGGCAATATGACAATAATAACTTTATAAGAAAATGAAATAAAATGCAGGTGAGGGTGGGAGACTGAATGAGAGTTATGGATTGAAACAGAAGTAAATACCTTACTTATACGCTAAAAAAAGTTATATACGTTTGACAAACGCCGCTCATCTAATTACACAAAAAGAATGATAAAAAGTGTGTTAACATAAAACGATAGTTTAAAGATAGAAATTCATAAATGATTAACAAATGTGACTCATCTAAATTGACACTCTAAAAGGATGATAACAAAGTGTTAATTATATATTACGTATAAGTTAAGTTGTTGGAGGGTTAAAGAATAAGGCAAGTTAAGCAGAATTAGAACGTTAAATATCATGTATTGACTTAACTCTAGCTCAATTGATTAATTAGGTTAAAATTGTTAACTCATATCTACAAGAATTCATGATCAACTCTAACTTTGAATAACTAAAAAGGGTTCGCGTTAAGTGGTCAGTTGGCTCAAAATTGTTATTACTATGAATATATTTTAAAACTTTGTCAAATTAGCTATTACAATTATTTTATCAATGACCTTATGTAAAGTTCTTATTAATTATCATAACTTAAAAGAGTTTGTAAAATTCTCTCACTTTAATTTGATTGGAAGGTGACCTACACCTAAACTAAACTTAACATGTTGCCATTGGCCCAATTTTATTTTATATTTATAATTTTTTAGTAATCTTATAATAGTTGTTTATTAGGTCTGCAGGAAATCAACTTAAACCTAATATATTACAAGCCCGATTTTCTTTCTTGTTTGTTTTCTTCTTCTTCCTCAGCGTTCGCTGCGACTCCACATCAGCTGCCAGGCGTATTCACTGTAGTTTCCAGCGGTCCTCCATCGAGCGATGGTGACATGGAACTAGGAATTATGAAAAAGGTTTTTGAAAAGTAAAAAATCATGTTTTAGGGCAAAGTTCAAACGCCACATTTCCATTGGTATGCCCTAAACAAGAGCATATGTACTTTAATGTTCTCCACTAAACAACGGCATGTGACTTTAATAGTCTTCAAGAGGTGTGAATGATGGGAAGCAAATCGAGTCTGGTTTTTTTTTTTTTCCAAGAACATGGAATGATGGATGAGTTTCGTGCATTTATAAGCGTATACCGCGGGGTCGATAGAAACCCTTAACATTACAAATAAAGGTCGATTGAGACCCTACAAACAAAGTAAATGGGAGTTCTGTAAAAGTCAGAATGGATCGTAGGGTCTCAATTGACCCTTAACATTACAAATGAAAGTCGATAGGGATCTTAGTAGAGAATGTTAAAAAAAAAAAAAAAACGTATTCAGGAAAAATGACTGATTTGGTGCAAGGAGATTTAAAATTACCTTTTCAGTATAGTGGTCATCTAATTTGTTTTTTTCCGGTTAAATCCTCAAAAAATAAAATACTCGATGTGCAGTAAATAATATTCAATGACATAAAAACTGCATTAATTCCTTACGTCTTAAAATTTTTATAGTTTTATTCATTTTTATTTCTTGATTTTTGAGCACTGACGCAAATAAAATCTTAATTTCAATTAATTCATATAATTAACTAATATGACTAAAATTGAAACCCCCAATCAACACTACTATGACAATTTTCTTATGTATTTACATGTCCGGGCTTTAAGCAGGGCGATCAGGCTAGTATTTATTGTTTGCATGCAATACAGGCGTTGTTTTTATGCAATTGATGGTGGAAAGTTGTATTTTTCAGACCAAAACGTGGGTACATTTTCGGCCTTTCATTGAAATTAAATGGTTAAACTTAGGTATCCTGCGTTGAACAAACAATTATTTAAGCCAAAGCACATTGGTTAAAAAACCATGGGATAGGATTGGGAGAACCAATGATTTACATAATTGATTTATCAATGAAGATTTCATGGCACGCATTAGATTCAAATCAATTGAGAAAAGCAGCATGATCAGCTATGGTCAAACTGTGGACTTCATGTAGAATTAATTAGCTATGGTCATATTACATTCTGGAAAACAAAAACACTCCAAGGGAAAAAGAATTAGTAAGGAAATTAAATCTCATTTACCCTTACAAGATTTCTTCACAAGGAATAATTACCCATGTCATTAGTCATTACCATGATTACATCATAGCTCTGCCATTTCTTGTAAAAATAGATTGAATTGGCTGCCCAAAGTGGTGGGTGTGATTTTTTTAAGGAATAATTAGCGAGAAGTCTCTCGAATCTCATAAAACAAATTATGGCTCAATCCACGTTATTTTGTACTAATGCATTCAGTCCCTTTTGGCTGGAAATATTCTAGCTAGAGGTCCTTAATGAGGCTGGTTCCATTTTTTATGACTAATTTGCCCCTTAATTGCCAAGGAGATCATATCCCATATTTTCGTCATAGTTTTCAGCTCAATCATATTAATTAGAATAATTATTACAACCATTCCGGCATCTTCATGCTATTTTCCAACAAAATCCGAAATTTAAATTGAAAGGAATTCCTTCACAGAGTTCAGCTACCATGTCGAAGTCTATCAGATGTTTTGTCTCTACGTCATCATGCATGGCTTCGAGCAACATCTTCACGAGGATGATCCAACATCTTCATCCAACATCTCTACATCATCAGGCATGGCTTCGAGCAACATCTCTGCATCTCCAGCTTCTTTTTTTCTTTTCTTTTTTTGGTGAATCTTTTTCTCCGGCTTTACTTTCTCCACTCTTCACCTCTTCTTTTTATCCGGATTCAATGTTTAGCAAAGTGAATGCATTCCTCAAATAAAATTATCTGAGTTTGATAAGATAAAATTAGATAACTGAAATACTGTATCAAACTCAGATAACTTTATATCTAAACTCAGATATAAAGTTATATGAGTTTTGACAAATTTATCTGAGTTTTAAAAAAATGATATGTTTAGCAGAATTCAAAAACTTAGATAAATTTATATGAGTTTTGCCAAATTTATTTGCGTTTTTGAAAATTTATCTGAGTTTTAGCAGATCCCTAATCAACTTCGTGATTTTTGTGATTTTACTCCTCAAGAGTTCTTCGCGATTTTCTCCTTCTCAAACCCTAAATCTTTTTTTTTTTTTTTTTTTTTTTTGAATTTTGTCTATGCTTATGTGTCCATGATTAATGGAAATTCCATTAATGGGATATCTATTTATCATGGGCAATTAAATGGTAGTTGACCATTATTAATGGCACATCCCTCTAATCATAGGATATGTTTTATCATAAAATATATAAGAACTTTTAAATGAAGGGTAACTTTTATTTTGATATCTTTCATGAGATCAATCAACTCTCCAAGGGTCTTATAAATTACAATAAAAAATGAGGTGAACAATATATCACGAAGATCTGTATCAAATATTTTAGATCATTGAATTGTGTGCGACTAAATTGTTGCTATAATAAGGCAATGCCCATATATATAAATATGTTTAATAAATTACAAGATCAAATCTATAACTCAGTTTACCCGTAATAAGTCATGTCAAAGAACAAAACAATTGCGAACAGTATATAACTTACATCAACCCTGATTCACATGTAAAGTGATTAATCCTCAGAGTTAATGAAGATCCAAATGGGCCCTAAGCTGTGTCCCATTGCACCAATCTTGTGAGGATATTTAAATCAGCAACAAGAATAGTTTTTGGCTAGAAACTTAAGCAAACATGTACAATGCTAACAAATAGATACAAGGCAAAATAAGGAAACGATGAAATGCAAAAGTAGTAATATATTTAGTTTCTACGCCATGACAATATATTATTAGCTTTCAAAAGAAAAACCAAGAAAATTAAGAAACCATCACCAAA
The DNA here is from genome assembly GCA_029852735.1 of Persea americana. NCBI lineage: Eukaryota > Viridiplantae > Streptophyta > Magnoliopsida > Laurales > Lauraceae > Persea > Persea americana. The sequence goes on from CM056811.1 coordinate 20,317,130, forward strand.
GAAAACCCAAATCAACCCCCACAAGATTTATCAATTAAAATACCCTATATCAATTTTAACATGTACGTTGCATGCCAACAAAACACATATGCCATAAAATAGGTATCAATTTATGATTTTATAAAAACTCTGCTCTGTATACAATGCGATTCAAAATACATAAACAAAAATTCAAACTTAAATAATTCAGCAAACACAAAATGCAAAATAGGTGACATGCTAAATTCTCCAAGAGATAAAAACTAAATGATTCCCTTTAAAAAATAAAAGATTAAATCTCAATACTATAAAAAACTAATATCAAACTTCATGACATTCCAAAAAATATAAAAAACCAATGTATCTAGCATAATAAGACTTCTGTAAGTGGAGTAAAAATTGAAAATGAAGAAAACCGGATCCTGAAGTTTTGTGACAGGAAGTGTAAATTTGGTGCACACATGTAAGATACAAGACAAGATGTTATTAGGCATGACACAGAGACAATCAAAGGTCTCAAATGCCAAAGGAGAGCAGCAGGGAAGGAGAGGAAACAATCCATGTGTGCAATCCCCTTCCAAAATCTGGAATCCCTTCTCTGCTCTTTCTTCTTTTATTTCCTTCAAAGAATATGGAGGAAAGCACATCAGTTTCCAAGGAGACAGAAATAGTCTCCTAATTCTTTTCACATCTTCTCTTACTCCGCCCGATGTTTTTGAAAAGTTATGGAGAACAATGGAAAATGGTCAAAGTTGGATAGGTAAATCAACCTCTTTCCCTCAGTCACTCATGCGCCCCGCGCGCAGTATCCAGCTGGTTCGTTCCCAGGTCAAGCTTAATCCATTTACAGTCCAATAAGTTAATCTGATTGGACTTATTTTCTCCTTAAATGCAATTTTCTCACCTGCAGATGTTCCTCCATATAAATGTTCCAATCAGGCCGTCAAGATGTATGGGGCACCCCTCTGAATTCATGGTGCCTACTAGTGACAACCGCATGCAGGCAGCAGAAAATTGCCCTCTTAAGAGAACACAATATGTTAACACTGAACATAATTCAGACTACAAAGATGAGTGGGAAAGCTATACCAGAGCAAGAAAGTTCGCTCCATATCCATAGGCAAGGATAATGGATGCCCATATAACTCAAGCGTAGCCACCACTCACCATATTAAAATTCAAGGAACAAATGTGCTCTATGAAACAAACAGAAAGTATATCATCATCAATGTTTCAAGAAAACAAATCTCACAAGAACTTGGAGAATCAAAATTGGTTGCACACTGTTTTTTCCTCCTTGGAGAGACCAAGGCTATTCCTCCATGAGATGCTCTTCTGTTTGTGGTTTTGAGACTTGGACTTTGATCTTTGGAAGGGTGAGTGAAGGCTCCTGTTGAAGGGCATTGGGAGCTTTGACCATGTGAATGCTCTGTTCCAACTCCTTGGCTGCTTCCTTGCGCTCCTTGGCTCTCTTCCCTTTCATCCTGAAATTTTTTTTCCCGCTCCAGCATTAATTTCAATAAAAAAGAAAAGATGGTGCTCAGATACCCAATACACTTAAAAAATTAGAAATATAAATAGTAAGAAGCAGCAAGAATGGTGAACAGACCTCTGTATATGGTGTCTAGCCTCCCTTTCCACTCTGACCTTGTCAATCTTCTTTATGGCCTTCAATGTGTTCTCAGTAACATTCCTATCGTATCTCTCAGGCCTGTTACGCTTCCTCTCAAACTCAAAGGTAGAATCCTAGGGAAAATAACCACTATTAACTACTAAGAATTGCCTATGGACAGCTGCAGGAGGATAAAGGGGCATTTTTCTTACCTGCGTCATATCCTTTCCATGCAACCTTCTGTATGCCTTCGTCCATTTTACCTTACGAGGATTCCTCTTCATTTTGAAGTTTTTGTGACATTTCGATCTGCAAAACCTGAAAACCTAGAGGAGAGAAAAAAGGATTCTTGTCATGAAACATTATCGTGAGGAACATAAAAGAACTTCATCCCATACAAACTTTCAAAGTAATTGTTATGCAAAGAGAGATGTTGGAATAGGTCAAAGAATTTGAAATTTCGAATAGGATGCGCAAAGAGAATGATAAAAGTTTTTCTTTTTCAATTCTTTTTCCTTATTCTTTCTCTTTTTTCCTGACTGATCACTTGACTTGAACCGACAAGCTAAACGTTGCAATAGTGAGCATGTTCCACCGTGCAACGGGCTCTTGTTCTTCTCAGGTAACACCACAAAATTTTCATATACATCATTCTAGTTTTTTTTTTTAGCAACATCAATCGAGTACTTAAAAGACTGACCCAAGATTACTCAACTTCAAAAGAAACTCATCAAGTTACAGGATTCTCTAGACGCCTATTCAAAAGCCTTAATCAGTGGAGAATTTGATCAAATGTTTAAAAGATTCTGACAGTCATAATGCAAAAACAATGTTCTCCTTATTAGATAGTGCTGCAGACTACTGAACTGGAAAAAATTGTAAGAGACTCATGGTGTTTAATACACCACAATTGTACCATTATGTGTGATATTTTCTTAGAGTTAGAAGCACCTAAATTAGGAAAATCATCCCAATTAAGTGATAAACTTTTCCATGCAGGTTGATGGCCCAACAAGGAGAATGAGTAGGCTGAAGAGAACATGGATGAAAGTAGTAAGGTAGGCTCTAAAGAAAAGCAACCTATATGAGGGTTTGGCTCAGGATAGATCGGAATAGAGAAACAGAATTTGCGTAACCGATATCAACATAGTTGGGACAATGCTCTGACATTGATGATTAGAGTTCTTAATTTCAAGCGATTTATATTTTGTAGATGGGCCCTGCTATAATAGATTTATAGGCTTGAATAGTGAACAACTAAATGTTGCAGGTCATAACTCATATCTTGTTCTTCCATGAGATAATGATGGCATTGATACAGATGCCACAATACATGTGCCTTGTGACAGAAAATTTTATGTAAGGTCATTTAATGCCTAAAAGGGTTTTATACATTGTGTTCTTATTGTTTATCATAAGATTTTAACATACATTATTTGGTTATAATATACTAAAAGCTGCATTTTTATAACTAACCAAATGGCATTCGGTGCTTTTGCTATTAAAAAATATACACATTTGCACTAACAAACCTTCCTTAAGTTGCTTTAAAGTGGTAGCTTTAAAAAAAAAAAAAAAAACTACTTTTAAAACGACAGCGCTTTTGACTTTTAATAAGCCCAACCGACTGAACACATCTTGAATCTTTGAAAAGAAGTGATTTTGAATTTAAAATATCTCTAAGAAAATGCCACAGCCTTTTGCAATAGAGAAATAAGAAATACGTGTTTTTAGGGCCAAAAGGCATGACTCAGCAAACCATGGCCTTGCCACCCGCCAGGACTCCTTCAACTCAGACGAGGCTGATTTTTAAAATTGCCCATCTCAAATTTTAGCCCTTAATAGTAAAAAATTACAGCCTAAAGATTTTTCAAGCCTGTTCTAAGCTCTCCAGAATTTTAGCCCTTAATAGTAAAAAATTACAGCCTAAAGATTTTTCAAGCCTGTTCTAAGCTCTCCAGTTTACTAAGGAGTAAAAACATGTCAATAGAAAATGCCATTCAAACTAAAATTTCAAGACATCTAGGGTATAGTGGGAATCTCTCTATCAGATGATTAGTGGGATACTGGGATTCCTTGCCAAAAACTGATAGCTGCAATGTTTGGTGGAGAGCACAAAAAATAGAAAGACATAATCAACCTTATGGTGTTTCCACTTTCACATCACCACAAACGTAGCTCCTGACCGATTAGAGATGGCCGGACTGTCACATCAATGCAATTTCTTGGGACATACAAACTTACGCTCTAAGGATACAAAGAAGCCTCTCCGTATATTCCTCGCAATTCCTATATAAGTCAGGATGGACTATAAAATGAAAAATGTTTAATTGCTTTTTGAGGAACAGACTCATAAGATGGAAAGAGTGTGAAATCAAACACAAGTAAGGGGCCCAGAAAGAATCCTATAATTTTCACTATGGTAGACGCAAATGTATCACAAGAAACGAGGTGGGTATAGTTAAGAACAACCAAAACCCAACATCATTAGAGATAGAAAATGCTATATGGGACCTTAAATATAGAGATGCACAACTGTCTGTCTAATGCAAGAAATAAATTCATCAATATTGACTGTAAAGTCCAAAAATATAAATCACTGCAGAGAGGGATATTGAAAAAAGCCAGATAATATTGCAAACACATTGACTTAAAATCAGAAATGAAATAACAATTCTACCTTTGCGTCATTGCGAACGAATTGAATGCCATGTCCTGGATAGACAGTGGAGGAACAGAACCAACACTTCTCTAACCTCATGGTGTTTCCTTGTCAGGAAACGCAGATTCCCTATCATGCGAAAGAAAATCAATTGAGTAAAACACAGTGAGATTATTGTCGGCCACCAGCTATTTTATCTTTATGGTAAATAACTGCGATATCAGTATTCTAAGGACAGCAAGATATTCTCAAATAATTTAATAAAAAAAAAAAAAGAATTACCCAGATATATTGCAACAATACCTACACTAATAAATCCCACAGTACCCTAATGAGATTTTCGAGAAGAGTTTACATAAATATCTAATATATTTAACATATCATTAAGACATTAACTGTTTCTGAAATGGTTTCTTGCTGTTTTAATATTTTAGTTATTTTCTTCTATATAACTGTTGAATACAAGCACTAACGACTTCTAGGAATTACCAAACATCAATCGATGTCTAGAAGGCTGCTACGTTAGAGCATGCAACTTATGACTCGGATCAGATACATATCACTAGGAAAAGAGAAAATCACAAACAAACCAAGTTCCATATTTTTCACCAGAGTTCTGACAATGAAGGATTCCCCATACATGATTGACTAGGTATGATGGACCAGGAACCAGACTAAGGCCCTACAAAGTTAACACTTGGGGTCCATGTTGGAAATTCAGGTTGAGACTCTAAAGGCCCATCAAAGAAATAATAAAATCATAATATCAGCAGCATTTTGATACATATCATTGACCAACAGACCCCAGAAAAGTTCTAGATTGGATAAATGCACACCATGACAAACTTATTGTCAGCACTTAAGATTATTATTGTGAAGGCATGAGCTATGATCCCGAGATACCAGAAAAGTTTTAGATTGGATAAATGCGCACCATGCCAAACTTTTTGTCAGAACTTAAGATTATCATTGTGAAGGAATGAACTATGATGCCCAGCTACGGCATGATCGCTCGAGTAGCTCCTAAGGGGCCATCTGGATGAGAAAAGGTGGATGGTACCGCATCATATTACAAGTGTTAATCTTGGTTCTGATTTCTTAAGCTTCGGGTTTTCTGTTATTGTGAATATGACATGCTGAGGATTATTTATTTATTTATTTATTTATTTTGAAAAGTGACAAGCTGAGAATTCCTAGTAGATGGAGAAATGAGGAGAAAACTAGGGGTAGACAAGCACCACTTTTATCTAGTAGTAATTCTCCACTGTTTGGACTAGAAAGGAGAAAACTATGAAGGAGAAAACCATTTTTTATGCATTTTTACAAAATAAAAAACTAATTGTTCAATCATTAAATGTTGATTTTTACTAATAAAAATTAGATTTAACTAGAGGAAAATGTGATTTCCCCCACCCCCTTCGAGGAGAAAAGCTTTTCTCCTACCTGCAAAAGCTTGAGAAGAGGAGAATCACTGTTCACCTTAGAATTAGGAATTATTTATTTCATTAGATATAAAAAGGTTCCTCCTCCCTGATTTTTTCTACATGCAAACAGTCCTCACGTAGTCATGTTGTTTGGATGAGGAGAAAAGGTGGAGAAAACTGTAAACATTTTGACCAGACCTACTTCCACTAATTGATTATTAAATATTTTACTAGATTCATCCTTCTTATACTTATTTATTTTATTTATGTATCCTTACAAGATTTAAATTCACATACCCACACACGCTTCACATGTCCCTAACTAGCTGACCACTTTTACCCCCACCCCACCCCCCCCACAACACCACAAAAAAAAAAAAAAAACTGACCAACAGCCTGGGATGATTCACCCTTCTAATGCATGTCGTGATTCTTCACCTGCTTTATTTTTCCCATGAGTAAATGTTATTCAGATATCCGTCACTCCGAGGCTCGTTCTTGTCTGTTGCTACCCTGCTAATGTCACTCCACATGACTTCTTGGAGTGATATTTCTACCTGTTGACAATGTCACTCCACATAGCTTTTCGAAGCCTATAATCTGCGGGCCATATACATCTAAGCATCCACATTTGATGCCTCTTTTCTGATCTATAAATTTGCAAGAAAATGTGCTCCAATCTGACTGCCCACCAGTTGCATTTTCTTCAAATTCAAATGGTCCATATGTCCACCTATCATACCCACCGCTTCACTTTCCAACCTTTTGACCCACCAACAAATCTTAGGGTTGCTTTGGCGGACCCAGGATTTTTGTTTGAGGGGGGGCTTACGATAGTCACTTGAAAAAAGTCAATTACTATCTTGTTGTTCTTCTTAACATTAGCTTTGACAAAAGTAAAAATGTATTGCATTCACAAAATATTTAATTACATCAACTAACATCCTATCATCAAAAGTCATATCTTGACTCAAAACAAAGCTTTTACAATTGCCCTCGACGGTTCTTCATGTTTTGAAACCATTGCATGATTGTCTCAGTGTCAATGCTATTAAATATATCAATTTCGATATATACAAGCAGTCAATTATACATCCACTCATCTTCTATTCGATTGCGCAGACGATTCTTTACAATTTTCATAGTAGAAAATGCCCACGATATACAATGTCCTCACATAACAATTATAATAGATACTGCCCATGTAGACATACTCAATGTTAGATCAGCAGTAGGCTCTTCAATCAAAATGTAGCATCAGATGATGTCAAAAGAAACATGAAAGTCGAAACAAACAAAATAATATCACAATGATGGTCATAATGTGATCTGTGATTTTCTTTGTACAAGCATGCTGGAATTGCTCTTGGAGAGTTGAGGAGTTCGTGGGAAGACCTCTATGATTCCCAATCCATTGCATCATTGCGGCCCTATATCTCATCAGGATTGTGTCAGGCACACCCAACAGCGATGAGCAAGAGCAAGACATAGAGCCTTATCGATGGATACCAATTGTTTGCATAACAACTTTCTAGGCTATGAATCAGTTCTTCCTATATCCTGTATAGATGGATGAACACAATTGCAATGCAAGCTCAACCCAGCTCAGGGCTTCCAGAGGCTGAAAGCTACTAGATTTCTTGACAACCCACAACATGAAGGTCCACCCTTGGCAAGGAATGATCTGAAGTAGCTTTTATATACTTTTAGCCAACAAAGATCATTTCATTAGATTAATGCGTTCATGTATGTTACTGCAATCACTTATCTATCCTGACCTAATAAATTAGAAGAAAAAAAAATTCAATCTTTTTGAATTTCAATTGGGACTTAGAGCCTAAGCTAAATCAATTGACAATATGCAAAAATATGAGCAAAAAAAAATCAAAACTACCCCAACCCCAAATCATAAAAAGAAAGATCTAACCCTAACCAAAAACAAAAAGATGGCACCCATTAAAACAACTGCTTTTAGAGCTAAGAGAGGAAACGCACCCATAATGTTAAAAGAGAGAACGAGAGAGATAACCCACTTTCTATTTTATCAAATCAGTAATCCAAGAGAGAGAGAGAGAGAGAGAGAGAGAGAGAGAGAGAGATTTGGAAGAGACGAATCACAGAAAGATGGAGAGAAATGGAGAGAGGAAGCTGAGAAGAGACAAGATTGAGAGAGAAGAGATCTGATACCGGAACTTTGTGTCGTCTTCTTCACCGAGAGATAGAGAGGGTTTTGCCACAGCAGCTCCAGAGAAAGAGGGAGGTGGAGATAACAGCAACTAGGGTTTTAGCTTCTTCGCTCGGTTTCACAGGGTTTCGTAGGGGAATAAAAGCGGCCAGATTTTCCGTAGAAATAGAAGTCCGACATCACCGGAAAGAAAAATCCTCTATGGCGAGGAAAAAGAAAAAGCAGTGGTGTATGAGCATTTGTAGAAAGAAATGATAACTCGTGCACCAAAACTGGCTGGACAAATGTGCCCTAGGAAAATTACCAAAGCACAATGCAATATTAAATACTAGGCTAGAGATCTAAAAAGAAGGCCAAAACAAACTAAGGGTATATTTGTGCCATGAGAGGAATTCTTGCGAGAGAGGAAAATTGTTTTAATATTGTGTGTCGGGCCTTTTTCATTGTTTAGGGCCCGTTTGGATGTCTACAGAATAAAATATTTACAGATTTAAATATTGCAAGAATAAAATAGTATAGAATACAATCATGTAATATTATAACAGTATAATATTTTTACTGTTTGAAAAATTTTGAAGAATATCACAGATTTTAAATTGAGCAGTTTGGAAGGTGTTATAATTAAAGTAAATTACATTATAAGAATATTTTTTATTAATTATTTTAATTGATATGTAATTTATCACATCTAGATAAAAAAGTAATGTGGTAAAGTAAAGTTTAACTTTCACGTTTTTACCATAAGTTACTTTTCTTTTATCACATAAAACCATGATAAAGTATAGTAAAGTAAAGTCAATAAAAAAAATAACTACTTTATAACACTCTCTCTCCCAGTTTACTTTACCACATACTTCATCTGACTTTACTTTACCTCACCTTTAACCATGATATGACATCAATCTTTATTTTACTTTATCACACCCGTAAACAAATCATTTTTTATTTACCATATAAAACTATGATAAAATATGATAGAGTAAAGTAAAGAAAAGAAACTACTTTATCATTCCTTCCCACTTTACTTCACCATGTACTTTATCTGACCTTTACTTTACCACACATTTACCGTCCTGTGAGATTTAGTTTTACTTTACTTTACCATATATGTAATCATATACATTATAATGGATTTAGTGAACTAAAATCCTTACTTTACTCTACCACTTTGTAATAGTCATTTTTAAAGATTCTTATCTTGTAGAAAGTATTCTACAGGGGGGAGCTGTATGTGAGAATATTGAGCTTTTTGAAAGAAAATAATATTTTTTTTAAATTTTTCTTGAGTTACCAAACGCACAAGATTTTCTTCTTTAAAAATTGAAAGATTATATTCTATAAAATATTATTTTCTTGTGTTTTCTTATGCATCCAAACAGTAGTGTGGCGTATTTTACTTGTGGAAAAGAGAAAAAAATTAATTAACTTTATTTGATAGATAGGATTTCAATTCTTATGTGAAAGAAAAGAACGAAGGAATCCTCTCTATTGTAAAAATGAAAATCCGTCAAGAGTGGATTCTTCTCACTACTCAAATGCACTTTAGATGTAAAAGAACCTTACAAACCCTAATTAAAAACATATGAAAACTTAAGGATCCATAGAGGGGAAAATGAATTGAACACAATGAAAAATGAGACCAAGGAATCTTTACTAATCATATCAAACAACCAAAAAAGAATACATCAAATGTTAACAAAAAGAAAAATCATTTCATAAAAAAAAAATGTTAACCAAGGCTTTGTAGAGCTTGATTGTGCATGAAGTCCACTTGGAGGAGAAAAATACTCCCAAGACTAATGGCTATTTGATTTGATCCTTATTATTTTTTTCCACTTTCTCTCATCCCCTCATCCACGCTCATATCTTGATTTGTTTGTATCCCATAGGCCCTCTAGAATTGCACATGTAATACATCCATCCAATATTTTTTATGGGGCTTGGGTCCCAGCCCACTAAGCTAGGTACCCAACAAAAATATTTTTTTTATGGGGATCCGTGGAAAAATATGTAATTTTTAAGGGCACATTTCGCAATTGCCCCACCTATTAATATGACTCCTTAGTTTTTCTTATATGATGCTATCCTCGCTTAGGATTTCTCTAAGGGCATTCCATGTTTGGCAAACAATCATGAATATGTGGATTTACTTATACCAAATCCAATGATCACAAAGCTTTTCACAAATTTCTCAAAATCCGTGATAAATCCAGCTTTAAAATTTGAGCCCCTGGCCATTTTTGCCCTTCAAGAGAAGATAGATGGTTTGGATCTTCACTATGGAGCCCACAAAAAAAAGAAAATCAATTATGAGGGTGTGGACTATTTTTGCAAATATCTAAAAAATTTATGGTGAATTTGCCGGTGAGATTTTACCCCATGGACGTTTTAGGTATTTTCCAGAAAATAACGGTTTGGATCATTAATCAGGGGCCCACATGAATCATAAATTGGAAAAAAAAAAAGGATTGGAATGAGAATCCCTTTTTTTGCCTCTATGACAAATGAACGATTTAGATTTTCCTCAAATACCTCATGATCCATAAGGAATTAACCTGGAAAGAGTTGACTCTGTAGCTGATTTAGGACATCTGAAGATAATTAGTGGTTTAGATTATCCAAATGGGGCCCACAGAAGTCCAAAATTTTCATTGAACGGTCTAAACTTTTTTGCAAATTATCTTACAAATCATGATGAATAATGGCTGCTTTTTTGCCTCATAGTCTTTTTGTCTATTTTAAAAAGGATTAATCGTTCAGATCTTCATTGCGGGGCTCAGAAAAAACAAAAAGAAAAAATCGAAAAGAGCGGTACTGGACTACCGATGCCAGGATTAATGTTCCTTTGCAATTTCGAGTGTGCTGTGATTTTTGGAATTCAATAGGGGGAAGTCGTGCCCCTTGTTTCTGGGCTTGTGCCGACTCTAGTGTGTAATGTGGATTCCTTTGTCAACCAAACATGGTTTTTTCTCATTTTTGAGAAAAACGACCTAGGAATACCTAGTGTGGATGGTTTCCAAACATTCCGTAGAGCTTTGTTCCAACTATATTAGGATCAGTTATAGAATGCATGCGCATGTATTTTATAGTACACATAACTTAACAATGAGCAAAGAGTTTCTACTAGCTAAGAATAATGCCTATACTTTCAGGCGCCCAGAACCGTTACGAAAAGACCCTAGGTTTTGTGTGGTAGAATGTGGCGGGCTGGGGTGATGTTCCATATATTGCAAGTAACTGAGAAATGGCAAAGCGGTGATCAACGGTTTCCTTTTCTTGGTCACACAACGGACGAGTTGGACTCAAAAGTTTCATCAAATATGTGAAGCCTATCCATGGTTGGAAGTCAATCCCCCAGCAGCTTCCACACAAAAACTGTCAGAAATTTTTAGACTTTTGGGGGAATGTTGGAAGTTTTCAAAATGGTAAAGAACCTTTCACGCTTCATAACTAGAATCCTACATCAGATATATGTTTATTTGTGCATCTCCATTGAGATGTTGTGAATGGGCATCAGCTTGGGCTTAAAGCATTAGGACTCATTGAGAAGCCCATCTTTTGCCATTTTTGAGCCTGATTTGAGTTGACCCAATAGTTATTTTAAACTGAGTCGATTTGGTCCGAGCTAACTTGGGTTGACCCAAATCCAATTTGGTTTAGGTTGGCTTGCTTCTCGGTCAAGAAGGAATAATGGGCCACGTAGCCAATGTTGGGCTTGGAAATTGCCATGGTTGGCATGGTAGTTATACCAATGAGGTCACCAAGACAATGATATGGTTAAATGATCAACAATATGGTCAGCTCAAAAATATTTATAATCAATATATAAAAAATGGTAGTAGATTTTCAGTTACCAATACCCATCGCATCATGGTTAAAGAGTTCTAAACTCTGAGGAAATGGCCCCTATGCAAACATTGGGCCAGGCTCATGAAAAAAAATATTTCTAGAGGACTAACGCTGAAGTCTCGTAGGGAGCGGACTCATTCCCACACTTACATAGGCGAGTCTATCTCAACTATATTTATTATTATTTTTTCTAACAAAAAGTTTAAGTTTTGATGGGGCTAACCTGGACCCATTGGTGAGGTGTTTAGGGCCCTTATAGATAGCTTCAATGGTTCATGAGCCAAGTGGTTCTTCTCTCCAACATTTGATATCTTGGCCACCTAGAGGTAGGTTTGTTATCTTTGTTCCTATTCCCTGGTCCCAGATTGAGTGCAGCAGTTGATGGTCCCATGTAAGTTGGTTTTAATTCATGTAAATGAGCCCCGATTGGTTTACAGATTATTCTATAGGTATTTTTGCTCCTAACTATGGGAAGCCAGGCATCCGAGAAAGTTATGATAGACCTGTGCCCACTACCCAGCTTTGATTATAAAAAATGATGGATTTCCAAAAGGGGCAGTCTCTGTCTGATTGCTTGGTCTGACAGGACCCCAAATCTTGGTTGTGGAGATATGTTTTGGTTCAGAATTGTGACCCAAAGGGCCTCTGAATTTGTTGAGACTTAAGAATCTCCAAAGAGTGCTATCCATTACCGCCGAATTTAATTTGTTCAAAGCACATACTGAGGCCACCTTGGTCTTTGGTTTGGAAATTTTATCCCAAGATATTGGAACCCAGGTCCTGCCCTGACTCTTTCCAGCCCTTTTAAGAACTTGGCTTGCAGTTTGGTGGAGATGATTAAGTTGATTTTTCCTGAGTCCCTTGAATATGAATCATCATATCTGCTCCTCTTAGAATCTATCTCCATCTCAGTTTCATGGCTTCTGCCTCCAATGTCATCCTCATATCTGGAATGAGTGGACAGTTTTTCCCCTGATTTTTTATAGCCCGAGTATTCATTATTCTTTCAATCATCATTGTTTCAATAGTCTCTCCTACTTGGATGGATCACATTTCTGTTCTCTCTATGCTTCCTAACACAGAAAGGGCATTTCCCTTTTCTTCCTTATTTCTCCTTTGCTTCTTATTGAATGGAGAAATGGAAACCTCTTTATTCCTCTTTCATTGTCTCTCAAACGGCTCTCTTCTCCATGGCTATATAAAGAGAAAGCGAAGAAAGAAAAAAAAAATACAATAGCCACATTCTACTTCTTCCCCTTTTGATCTTTAGTTATCCCAAGTATTCTAATGTGCCAAGAGACTCGCGGAAAGGAAAGACGAAAAAGCATACAATCCATCCACATAGAGGTTTATTCATAAGGCATCTATCTTTAAGCATGTAGACAATAGAGAGTGATTTGACTTTGAGAGATTTCTAGTAAATCTCACCTGGCCTTTTAACAAATACATGATCTCATCCTCTGCGTGATCGCTCTTTGTGTTATAGTGGACTCGTGGCACTCAATCCAAAGCTTCCGTAAGGATTTCTGACGAACTATCCAAAATATTTGTGAGATGCCGGGGCCCGTTTGGATATCTACAGAATAAAATATTTACAGATTTAAATACCGCAAGAATAAAATAGCATAGAATACAATGATGCAATATTATAATAGTATAGTATTTTTACAATTTGGCAATTTTTGAAGAATATTACAAATTTTAAATTGAGCTCTTTAGAAGGTGCTATGATTAAAGTAAACTATATTATAAATTTTTTTATTACATATTTTAATTTATATGTAATTTACCACATCTGGATAAAAAAGTAATGTAGTAAAGTAAAGTTTAACTTTCATGTTTTTATCATAAGTTACTCTTCTTTTATTACATAAAACCATGGTAAAGTTTAGTAAAGTAAAGTCAATAAAAAAACTACTTTATAACTTTCTCTCTCACTTTGCTTTACCACATACTTCATCTAACCTTACTTTACCTCACATTTTATCATGTCATGACATCAATCTTTATTTTATTTTACCACACCTGTAAACAAGTCACTTCTTCCCATATAAAACTACGATAAAATGTGATAAAGTAAAGTAAAAAAAAAAAAAAAGAAACTACTCTACCATTCCTTCCCACTTTACTTCCCCATGTACTTTATCCCACCTTTACCGTCATGTGAGATCCTTTTACTTTACTTTACCATATATGTAAACATACTCATCATGATGGATTTGATGAACTGGAGTCTTTACTTTACTCTACCACTTTGTAATCGTTATTTTGAAAGATTCTTATCTTGTAAAAAGTTTTCTTCATGGGAGTGTTGTATGAGAGAATATTGAGCTTTTTGAAAGAAAAGAATCTTTTCTTGCATAAGATTTTCTTCTTTAAAAATTGAAAGATTATATTTTATAAAATATTATTTTCTAGTGTTTTCTTGTTTATCGAAACAAGCCCTTAGAACCTAAATAACATGTTGAAAAACTAGAGAAACTGAGCCATGCATATTTCAAAATTCTATGGAAATGCACAAAAGAATCTTGTTTTAATACTATCGGCAAAAAAGGATCAGAACAATATGTGCCATCGGTTTCCATATACCATTTTACTCTTATCTAAACACAACCAACTAACATTAACATACCCCAAAAAACCTGAATAAATATGCCAGCCATTATTACCCCGCAAGTACCACACATTTCGTTGCTTAACGAACATTAAAACAAAGAAAGGCATACATATAAACAAGACACTTGAGGATGCAATAACAGGCTACACTATGTCATAGGTGGTAATGATGCTTCTCTTGTTTAGCTAAACTATCCATAATCACATATGCTTCTCTTCTAATGCAAGATGACTCCTGCATATGAGAAACTCATGATAGCGATAGGATAAATTATGGGGAAAAAAAGCAGAATACCTACCTGTACTTCAGTATTTTTGCAGAGTATCCCCTCTATTTTGGTATTTTATACTAAACCTACCTGTAGTTTTAATTAACATGCAAATATAGACGGCCGTGACGGAAAATAGGAAATGGCGAATTTACCCCTCCATATATAAGATGTCTTTTCGTGATTTTGGTTCATTATACCCTCTTTCGCTTGCAGTTAGGGTTCATCTTCGTTGGCGATCTTAGGAGAAACGACCCTTCCTTCCCGATGATCATCATATCCCTCAAGAATCTCTGCCGGTCATAGCCATAAAGACCATCAGCGCCTTCAGAGGTATGATCTCATACCCTTAACTTTGTCTTTCATATATATTGTAATGCATATGGTGGTCTACAAATTGCCGACGATTTCGGGTTTAGGGTTTAGAACAAACATTTTAATTTTGATGCTCTACGTGCATGTATTTTGAGGATCTTGTTGATGGGTTTCCATGATTTATGTAAAGATTGAATTAGAAAAGTTTCAATTTTTTGGTCTCATATAGTGAATGGGGATGATTTATGGACCTTTTGTTGTCTGATAGTGATGTTTACGAAAATGGTCCCCTCTTGATGCAAATTGTTTCTTTTGATTTTTTTTTGAATGTTTAGTGGAATAAAATCCCCACCTGTCTGCACTGTGTCGGCTACTCTTGTATAAAGAAAATGGTGGCAGTCACACATGGAAGGGACAATAGTCACACGTTGTTAGCTTCACTGGTATCCAGAAAATGGTGGCAGTCACACATTTTTGGCTTCATGCACCTTTTCTTTTCCCTCCCTTAACAAGAGGGCATGCCTATCCAACAAATAAGGGAAGGAAGATATCAATGTTGGTTTGGTCAGTTGAAGCCTACAACATGAAAGGAAACATATCATTTGATCAGTCTAAAAGATAAAAATATACCGAGGTAAAAATAAATGGATCAAGTTTGGGACAGTTTAGAGATGAAAACACTATAAATCAGTACACTTTGGGTCAGTTTTGTCCACTATCCTCATTTCAATTTCCTTCCCCAGACTTGGTTTGGTTTTTTGGCATGGTCAAGTTTTATTGAACTCATGGATTTGTCACACATGGATTTTTCTTTGTTATTGTACATGAATTTGCCTCAAATAATTATCGTTTACATGCAGATGTTGTTTGATGAAATTACAATTCAATTCCACCATGGTGGTTATTTTACAAACCCACCAAATAGTATATACATTGGGGGTGTGGTAAATGAAATAACTGATTTTGATATTGATAAAGCATCATTTTTTGAGTTCAGAGATTATGTGATAGAATTAGGGTATCTAGCGAACAGTTCAATATACTTTAAGGTGACGGGATTGGATTTTAATGGTGGTTTGAGGCGGATTGAATTAGACAAGGATGTAGTTACTCTATTAGAACATTATAAGGACAGTGAAGTGTTGACTATTTATGTAGAGAGAGGACATGAGCCTTTGGTAGTAGTTGTCGGATATGAATTTTGATCCCCCTCGAGAGGGGAATCGCCATTCAACTGTGTGAGATAAAAAAATACATTGAAAATGAGGATTCCGACTACCCTCAAAATCGACGGATCACGATCGCCAGTTGCGGATTCGGCCGTAACACCGTCCTTTGACGAAAACCGAAAGAATGCGGGAGGAAAATGGGGTGGGTTCTTCTCTCGTCTAATGTGCTGCCAGCAACACATGACAGTTGTCTCGTCACTTAATTTGGGTCTTTCAATTTGGGTCGAACTTGGGTCAAGGGTCAAATTACGGGCTCCAAGATAGGATCGTAGTGAACTAGGCAGGCGAAATCAACATCCAGTGTTGAACAGACTAATTAAAGTTAAATCCAAGTATTCTAGGGGATAAGCAAATTAAAATGAAAATAAACTAAGAAAATAAGGGGAAAGGTGCCAAATATTTAGAAGAGGATCAACCCCATTCATGGGTACCCCCTTCGATGTCCTTTGACGACCTAGGGTTTAAAGGCTAATTCTTCGAATCGAAAGAATGATGCAGACGAAACTTTGAGTTGTGATTACTGTGGGTTTACGTGCGATACGCAAGTGATAAAAGTGCATGGTCGATGATGGGCCGGAAGTAAGATAAAAACGGCCGATATTGGGGTGTGTGAAATCACTCATCTCATTTCGTCATTGTCATTAATTCGGATTCTCGGAATCAGCCTCTATTCCCTTTAATCATTGAGTTCAGATAAATATTTGGCACTGGAGGTGGAGGAAAAGAGAAGAAAATATTTTTGGGATTGGTTTTGTTGGTTTTATAGTTTTTTTTGGATTTTAATAATTGGGGCTAGAAGGGCCTAACTAGGGGAGTTCCTACTTGGATTCAATCTAACTGTTCCATTTCCCTAATGGATCTCTACCCTATCTTAGGGTCCTAACCGCCCTCATCCGCTCTCCCGGTCCCTTAGCTGGGCCCGGAGAGAGAGTAGGGCCTAATCAGTTGAAGTTTAAGAAACTAGGGTAGTTTAAGTTGGTTAGGGGGAGACCTAGATCTAGGTCTGGGTTTGACCTAATCAGTCTAGGCTACTGTCTAATTTCTAACTCCAATTTATTAATATTTTTGAGTTTTTTTAATATCCTTTACTTTGCTTTTGGTCTTTTGGATTTTTATTATTTTTATTTTATTTTTGAGTTTATTTATAGAGCCTAAGATCCTAAATTAATTAATCCTAATGAAATGGGAAGAAGAGGGGAGTGAAAGTTTCTAATTTTTATTTAATAATTTATTTGAAGTTTCCTAAATAAGATTTCCTAATCCTAATGAGAAGGGAGGGGAGAAAAGAAATTAATTATTAAATTTAGCCTAATTATCCTAATTAATAGGGTAGCTAAAGTCCTATTTTTAATCTTTACTTTTTACTGCTATTTTTATTTTCTTTTGGTGTTTTTGGTTTTTATTCTAATTTTTATATAGAAAATAACATAACTAGATAAAGGGAATGCAGTCTCAATTTTTATAAAGAGGATAAACTAAAGAAACAAGATGTAATACAATTACAATGCATGGGCATGTTAAATGCATGTTGACATACAGATTAAGGCTAATTTAAAAAAAAAAATGATAATAATAAAAATGGCCTAAAACACTAATCTAAATGCATGGCATGTTAGATGCATGAAGAACAAAAGACAGACCACAGTGAATGAAGAATTGAATGCAGAAAATAAATAGTGGAGTGAAACCGGGCTGTGCGTGCATGGGCTGGATTGGTAGCTCCGATGTTTGGCAAGGCAAATGGGCAGGTCGGAGGTGAAGAAGGTGCAAGTGGTGGCAGCAGTGGGTGTGCGATGAAGGAATGCAGGTGGGTGCACAGGTGTGATGCACGTGGTGCAGGTGGGCAGCGGCTCGGTCAGAGGAAATGGATGCGCAGAGGGAGAGACAAAGGGGAAGCGAAGAGGTGGAGGGAGACGCAGAGAGAGAGAGAGGAGGGGACAGGGAACTAGAGTGAGAGAGAGAGAGGGAGGAAAGAGAGAGGGCGAGTGTAGGGAAGAGGGAGAAGAAGTGGGAACAGGGATAGAGAAAAGAAAGGGCAGACAGAGCAGAGAGGGAGAAATAGTGGAGGGAGAAGAGAAGGAGAGAGTGAGAGAGAGCCAAGAGGGAGAAATGGAGAGCGAGAGAGAAGGGTGCGTAGTGGGTGCAGGTGGCAGGGAGGAAGGGAAAAAGGCGTACCTGGCAGGGGAATGTCCGACGGCGTGAGGTGCTGCGAAATACGAAGGTGGGTGCTGGTGTGAAGGTTCAGGCTTCTGCAGTGTCTTTACGTGTGTTCGGCGGTGCTAAGGAGGGAGATGGAACAGAGGGTGGCGTTTGGGGGATGCTGGGTTCGTTGCTTGCGTCTGGGAGAGATAGAGGGCCAGATGGTGAGATAGAGAAGATGCGCGAGATGGGTTCTTTGATAATGAAGGGGAGAGAGATGGGCGCATGGGAGGAGGAAGATGATGGTGGGCGATGGGTTCTGGGAGACGTGAGATAGGGGAATGAGATGAGATGGTGGCACATGGGATGGGTTGTGACGAGAGAGGTGAAGAGCGTTATGCAGGAGATGATCCGTTCAGCGCCTGTAGGTCTCTTTGGGTAAGATGGGTTCTGGATGGAAGTTCTGAGAGGAAGATGGTAGTGGTGGTCTGCTGGGAAGAAGATGGAGCTTGGAGGAGATGGGTTGGGCGGAGGATGATGGGCGCAGAGATGGAGATGGGGAGCGAGGAAGGAGGCCAGGGAGAAAGAGATCTGCGCATGGGAATGCCTTTGCGTGCGTGAGAGGGAGATAGGGACTTAGAAGGAGATTAGGACGGATAGAGAGTTCTCCAGGGTTAGGAGAGAGATGAGCGTATAAGATGGGCTCTAGCGGAGATCTGCGTCTAGGATGACAGTCCTGGGAGGGATAGGGATAGGAATAGGTTTGAGGGAGTTAGAGATGGAGAGGGAGAGGGAAATCTCAGGGGAGGGGAGAGTCCAGATCTCGTGGACTCTCCTCTCCCATGCAGCTAATGGGCCAAGTCGGGCCTAGGTTAGGTGAGGTCTGGAGGTTTGGATCAAGCTCGGGTTGTGTTTGGGTCAAGTGAGGTCTGGACTTGGCCTAATGAGTTGGATCGGGTCAGGTTCAGCTTGGGCTGGAGTTCATTGGGCCAGGCCTGGTGGGTTTGGATTTAAAAGAAACTGGTTTGGGTCGAGAAGGTGGGGTCCGATGGAGATTGGCCGAGTTATCATTAATGGGGCCCAGGCTTCATAGATTTCGATCCGCTCATCGGATTTTGACGTTCCACATATCGACGGAAAGCTCTTGATGAGTAGGCCGCGATGAATTGATTTTCAGGGCGATCGGAGGTCCAGAGATGATAGGTTTTTCACGCGGGCGCTCCGAGGGTGTGGGACCTGCTGTCATGATTTTTGATATGCCTGTCAGATCTTGGAGTTCTATATATGGGTGGAAAGCTCTCGACGAGTAGACCACAATGAGCCAACTCCCGGGGCGATTAGAGGCCTAGAGATGACAAGTGACTTTTGACTTGTAACCTAATCAGGACATCATTAAATAGGGTGGACTGAATTGCCCCTTATAGGGTGCCAAAACGAGGTGTCTACAATAGTGTCACCTAAGGAGAATATCTTGTTGCAAAATATTCACAGCAAAGATTCCTTGAAGCAATTACCTTCAGCGGAAGTTACATCAGCTAGCAGGAAACTTCACTCTGAAGAGGACTATGGTGCTGACGTTGAGGACGAAACTGATGATGACCAAAACCAGCAACATGGTCATCATGATGACTCTAATGTTCATTACCATCCTGATATTGAGGATGATCATAAACAGTAGCATCAGTTAAATGATAACAGTGAGGTTGAAAGTGAAGAACAAGGATTTGATTCTGATGAGCCTCCAGAGTTACATGAGGATGTTGAGAAGCCTGAAGATGAGGATATCTTTAGAGGATCTTGTGAAAAGGAAAAACAATCTTCTGAAGCTGAGAGTGTGGAAGAAGTGCAGAAAGCAAACCAACAAGTACCAGTTGATGAGAATTGGAATACAGATGATGAGGATGGTGATGATTTTCACTCTTTATGTGGCTTATCTGATGAGAACAACCGGGCTAAATGGCCTAAGTTTAATGAGCTGACTGATATGGAGAATCCTCAGCTAAAGTTGGGTATGATATTTTCAAGTCCACAAGTTTTCAGACAAGCACTTGTCGAATGGACTGTAAGGCAGGGCTATGACATTAAATACTTGAAAAATGAGAACAAGAGAATCACGACTGTCTGTAAATATGATTGTGGATTTAGGATTCATGCATCACCCATGCAGGGTGAGAAGACATTTCAAATTAAGACATTCAAGCCCAAACATGAATGTGGTATGAGGTTTCAGAATCACTTGGTAACTTCCAGCTATATAGCTACTAAATACCAGCAGAGGATGAGTGACAATCCAAAGTGGTCAATTCCTGCAATACAAAAAGAGCTGAGAAGAGAACTAAAGGTAGACTTGTCGAAGCAAAAGTTGTATAGAGCCAAGAGGAAGGCATCGGATAACATATCTGGAGATATTACAATCTAGTACACTGGATTGAGGGACTATTGTGTCACTGTCCAGAAGTACAATCCCAACACAAAGATATTTGTGGTGACACAAAGACCTCACATGGATACAATTCCAAATTTTCAGAGATTGTACATCTGTTATGAGGCACAAAAGACAGGGTTCGTGAGTGGATGTAGACCCATAATTGGTCTAGACGGGTGCTTCCTCAAAGGTAGTAATGGTGGACAAGTGCTGGCTGCAGTAGGTAGAGATGGAAATGAGAATATGTTCCTAATTGCAATGGCTATTGTAGAGGCTGAAACGTTGGACTCATGGACTTGGTTTTTGAAATCACTAATTGATGACATTGGAGATGGGGGTGACATGGGCTGGATTTTTATGTCCGATAGATAGAAAGGGCTTGAAGCAGCATTTGAGATAGTAGTTCCTACTACTAAAATCAGACACTGCGTGAGGCATATGTATGATAACTTCAAAAAACTTTTTAAATGCAAATTGTTGAAAGATGCTATGTGGGCTGCAGTATCATGTGGATCATCCAGAGAATTTGATAGTCATATGCAGAGGATCAAAGAGATGGACTAGGCTGCAAATAATTGGCTGATAGTTGCTAATCCAAACAGGTGGGCCAGATCTCATTTTTCTTGCAGGGCCAAATGCGATGCAATAATAAACAACCTCTGCGAGTCTTTCAACAGTTACATACTTGAAGCAAGGGAGAAACCAATAGTTGGTTTGCTTGAGTGTGTCAGGAGGAAGCTTATGACCAGAACTCAAGTGAAGTTGAAAGGAATGACCAAATATGATGGGACGGTCTGTTCAGGGATATTGGAGAAGTTGGAAAAGAACAAGGATGATAGCAGACACTGTTTTCCCAACTGGTTAGGCAGAGGTGAGTTTGAGGTAGACTGTTTTGCCAAATATTTTGTTGTTAACATTGAGAGTAGAACATGTTTATGCAGAATGTGGAATTTGACTGGAATACCTTGTAAGCATGCCATAGCATGTATATATATATATATATATGAATCAAGAAAAGCCTGAAGAATATATTCATCCATGCTACAAGAAAGAGATGTATTTGAGAGCATATAATCATATGATACATGCTGTACCTGCCATGCATGATTGGGTACAAAGTGGAATGGAACCAGTTGCTCCTCCATTGTATAGAAGACCTGCAGGTAGACCAAAGAAGTTGAGGAGGAGGGAAACAGATGAGCAACCTACTTCTTCTAGAGTTTCTAGAAGGAATAGAAAAATGACTTGTGCTAGATGTTTGAAAACAAGCCATAATACTAGGTCTTGCAAGGGACCAGTACATCCAAATTCAAGACTCTTTGGTTTTGCTTCGCAGCCCATGCCACCTTCCCAGCCAGCATCACAGCCCATGCCAGCTTCTCAGCCCATGCCACCTTCTCAGCTAGCTTCTCAGCCCTTGCCAGCTTCCCAGCCATCATCACAGCCCATGCCAGCACACATGGTACAGTGTTTTCACCCATGTTTTATACTTCTAACCAGGTTATATGCATTTAATCACTAAGGTCTTGAAAATCTTGATTTATTAGGGGAGAGTCAAACAATCTTTTTCTCAGCCGCTGCCAGTTTCATAGCCATTTTCATCAGCAAGTAATACAAGTGGTAGAGGGAAGTTATAAGCAGTGAGGTCCACATCAACACCCAGAGGTAGATGGAGGATTGGAGTAGGAAAAGGCAGCTAAAAAATGGCTTGATGTTCTGCTTGGGTGATGATGGTGTTGCATACATGACTGTTTCGGTGATGATGGTGTTTTAAAAAACTTTCACCAGTTTTTTTTTTACTGTTTGGATCGTTGTTTGGATGACAAGTTTCTATGGAGCAGCATAAATGACATTCTTTGCTATTGTTTGGATTGACTGTCTGCTAGATTATGACTGTTTGGAGCAGCATAGATGACCTCTTTTATTGTTTGGATTGACTGCTTGGATGATGATGATTTTCTTATTCCAGGTTAATTAAAGTTCAGAGCAAAAAAAAAAAAAAAAAAAAAGAGTAAACCAAACCAATACATGTATTGACAAACAAACAACACCAACCCATTTTCATAATGTTATATTCTAACTGATACATATGATCATGGTAATTCCAACCCATCTATAGGGAACCAAGCTATCAGTAGGTAACACATGAACAACAAAAGCACAATTTCAGCCCAACTTCAAAGCAACACACGTAGGTAACATTTTTCCATTCGACAAGCTGTCTTTAGTTCCCTCTCCAACACATCGATCCTATCCAATAGCTTCGGTACAAGCTCTATTTCTCTATCAACCCATTAAAAAAATCCACACGCTAGCTGGATCTGGAAAAAAAATTGAGAAAGAAAAAACATTAATACTAATGAGGGTTGACCAGACATCAAGAAGAACAATAAGATGGTTCATAGCATAACCCCATATAGTGCACAGCCAAGAAACCTCCTCCCCATGTTCCACTGTGTGCGGGAAGTTCTTAAAGCAGCCCTATGCCCGCAGTGACAGTAATGAATTTCACCATCAAATTGAGAGTTTTGACCACGAGAACAATGGATACAAGAGTTTTGAGAGTTTTGAGAGGAAGGCATTTTATATGGCTGGAAAAAATGCCTAAGAGCTGCTCCCTGTATCATTACCCATTTTAAGGGCGTGGTTCAGGGGCAAATGAGTCTTTTTGGGCAAGTAATTTGGCGCTAGAATGCAGCAGACACCATTTATACGGCCTACACCGTTAATACTAACAGAATCCGTTCATTTTGCATGTTAATTAAAACTACATGTATTTTTAGTACAAAATACCAAAGTAGAGGGGGTACTCTGCAGAATGACTAAAGTCCAAGTAGGTATTATGCTTTTTTCCCCAAATTATGTAATACGTGGTAAAACCCAAAAACTGCGAAAACTTGATCCTGGCCAAGCTCCGATTATTTGAGGGCTACCCATAAGTGTTTGTTCTTTCAAAGTAGCAACACATTTTTTGAAAAATTCAAGTGTGTACAGTATGAGTAAGAAAATAGCACATCAAGCCACGACGACTAGTCCAAACTCCAGAATCTCACAGTTTCAAAATGTTACATAGATATGCCTCCTCCTTGGGCGAGCTGAGCCATCAATTATGAAGTTCTAATTACCAGGAAACAACTTTTGATGAAGCTGAAAGGAGCGAACCCGCCGGCGCGCGCGCACGAATGTTCTCCAAAGTTGGCCAACCCAATATATGTACTAGAGGAATTAACACACCAGAAAAATGTGTATCTAGTTCCGATGGCCGTAATAGCCATCGAGTTTATATTATGATGAAGCAACCATAAGTGAGATTTCTTGCATCTTGAACTCAGATTTTAGTCTTAACAAATGCAAAATTTTGATCAAAATGGGTCCGTTCTATACAACCCTTAAATGAAATCTAGTTATGCCATGTTGAACACCAGGGAAAAATGAAATCACAGGGATTTATTCTTCCACCATTTCAGTGCAGATTTCCACTATTCTGTCTAATGAGAGTTGAACAAATAAAAGCCATTCTAATATTTTCACATTCTAAAAATCATCTAACAAAAAAAATTTGTCTCAAAGAAAAACTGAGACCAATCTTAAACCTCTATTGTATCCCTATTTCGAATAACCCAAGTGACATTGATTTTGAGTAGAAATTTAAGCTAATTAAGTTGATACATGTACGAATCCAAAAGCTTAAAGTGATAGGTGAAAGGCCCAAATAGGTATATGAAGCAATGTCAAAGGCATTACTTAGGTGATGTGGGATGTGGCACTTTACTAACATTTTGGTGGCATTCAAGAAAATCGTGGTTGCTGAATGCTGGAGGATATTTCAGGTGTAGTGCAATTTATTTGATGTTTGGATTTGAATTGGTTGACTCAGATCCTTCTCCTAGCTAACAGATTGTGACCTACAGTTGCCAACACCTTTTTGTGAAATCCGTGTCCCATATCAATGGCATGTTCCTACCATATTCATCCCACATCTATGGCAGTCTTAATTCTATATTTGTTTCAGTAAAGAAATCAAAACACTTATATAAGTTTTGTTTATAAGTAGAAAGGGATAAATCCTCTCATCTGTGGTTCAGGTGGTAATCAAATGGAGAGAGTTAACCAAATGTTAGTACAAAGATCCAAACCTTCACACCGTTACTCATAAATTAAAAGCAACGAACTATCTTTATTGGTCAAAGGATGTTAAAATGTTTCTTGCAGAGAAACAAAAGTATGTTATTTGTATGGAAGAATCAAAGAAACAAGTGCTAATGACCCAAAAACATGCGGATAGATTCACAAATTTTAACCTGGTTATTTGCTTCCTACTGCAAAAGAGAGTTGGTATACTGCACGTGATTTGTGACTATATCCCATGTCTCCTACTGAAGCAAATAACCAGGACATAATTAGTTTCATTTTGAAGCAAATAACCAGGACATAATTATTTCATTCTGTGGTCGTCCACTCCTCCATCACTTAAAGTTCATACTCTTCTTGTCACGCCGGAATAAAACATTAATTTTGAAATTTTCTGAAAAGGCTAATCACAATGGATTTTTTTTTTCATCAACATAATAACAACCATCTAATAACATGACAACTAATAATCAATTAAATATTAGATCATTCCATTCATTAATTATAGTTTCCTTAGAACTCTAAGGTAGGGTTAACTTTTAGAAGAATTTCGACAAAGCCCCCTCTGTATTTTGGATCCCAAAAAATATCCAGTTTGATTCATCTGAAAAGCATTCGCTTCATATTTCATATGAACATCCAATCCATTACTTAATAATAATATAAGTACAATTCATACGTCAAATACACTCCCATCTTCAATTCCAATATATAAACAAATCTAAATTCAATGATGAAACTTAAAGACGTCATATAATTCCAAAAAGCTCAGTGATCATCCTTGACGAACCATTTGCAAAATAAATGCATTCATGGGTAGATCTGAAAAGTATAAAATCTTCTAAAACATTTATCAACAAAAAAACATTTAATTACATTCATTTCCAGTGAATATCAAATATCTAATTTCTCTTTCCAAATAAATGTCATCTATTCGGCCACTGTGGCTCACACTCCATTTGTTTTCCTAGCTTGCTATGTTGTTGTCATATGTTCTATTACCTGAAACATAGGTCCCACAGAATGAGGTGAGTTACAAGTACTCAGTAAACATTATAATCAATTCACAATGCACATTCAATTTAACCAATTTAAACCATATATATAAAAAAAAGGATTTAGAATAATGAATAAAAAGTAATCAATAGGAATAGAAGAATGAATTAAGAAAGTTAACATTGTTAAGCATTGATTAAAAATAAATATTTATTAATAACGAGTACTAAATTGTGTATATATAATGAATTTTCTTATTTTAGATCATCTTGCTTATTAGGAACAATGCTACTATATATATATATAAAGGGAGGTGCTCCTATGAGAGGCACTCTCACCAAGTTGGTGAGAGATGGGTGGGGGCTCTCACTTTCATATCCACTCTCATCAACTTAAATGCAAGGACCCCCAACTTAAATGTGAGGGCCCCCACCCATCTCTCACTAACTTGGTGAGAGTGCCTCTCATAGGAGCAACTCCCATATATAAATATATATATATATATATATAGGAGCCCCCCATTGTAATGTTTATGCTTTTTTCAATTAATTTAAGTATCGTGAGTTTCTCTCGTTATTGTGTGTTATGTTTTGTGCTGTGCCATAGGGCCGGAATCCTCTGGATTCAATCAATCTCCTTGATATTGGTCTACACTTCTTATTGAAGATCTGGGGCTGCATCAATGTGTCACCCAGTAGACCTTTTTCTAGTGGAAGAAGCACTCGGGTGGAGGATCTCCTGGGGATAGAATTTAGAAAGAAAATCTACGAATTTAGAGACTTATCTAAACTAATGATAGGGATCTCAAAACCAGAGATCATGTGGACCCCATTAGGTGGGTCCATCAGGGCCCGGTCTTGGGTCGAGTTGCATTAACTCTCCCTGGCTTGAAAGAACTCGACTTGATATCGCTCAGAAAGATCTGGATTTAGGCACTGAGATCTGTTGCAGTGATCCATATCGCATCGAAGAGAGGACGATTCCTCTAACAAACATAAAACTTTTGGAAATCTCCATGACGAGTGTAAACAATCTGGTCATCAAGCACATCAACAATTTCATTAGCAGGTGGTAGATTAGAGGGTACGACAATAGTCTGCTCTTCAGTATCTCCATCACTGTCATGACCAGTAGAGTGTAAGATCCTCTACGTTGAAAGTAGAACTGATCCCTAAGTCTAATGGTACATCTAGCATTGCGTTGAAGCCAATCTTTTTGAGAATCTTGTATGGACCTGTATTGTGCGGATGCAACTTTTTATAAACTCCTAAAGGCAAACGCTCAAGATGGATACGAACCATGACCATATCTCCTTCAGCAAATTCATCAAATCCACGATGCTTGTTAGCTTACTGCTTATAAGTGTCATTACTTGCAGATAAATGCCGGCGCACCTCATTGTGCACTTGTTGCATATGGTGAAAGAAACTTTCAACATTAGCACTTATTCTTCCATCTACAAGCAATGGGACAAGATCAATAGGTAGTTGTGGGCAAACTCCTATGACATATTTAAATGGAGAAGTGCCAGTGGATCTATTGACCAACTTATTGTACGCGAACTCAACCATAGGTAACACTTGTTCCTAAGTTATGATGTAATCACAAACAAGGCATCGGAAAAAACTGTCCAAGACTTCTGTCTACCACTTTTGCTTGGCCATCAGTTTGAGGGTGGTAAGTGAGAAGTTAAGCTTGGTATTGGACATCATCCATAAGGTCTTCCAAAAATAGCTCGTGGACTTTATGTCTCGATCAGAAACAATAGTCTTTGGAAGGCCATATAGACGACCTACTTCTTTGAAAAAGAGCTTCGCAACTTTGTAGGCATCACCAGTCGAAATGCAAGGAATAAAATGTGCCCTATTTGAGAAGAGATCAACAACAACAAAAATAGAATCAACCTTTTTTGGAGTTTTGGCCAAACCTAGCACAAAATTAACTGTGACGTCAGGGAGCATTCTTCTCAGCTTCTGTTTAATCGGCCTCACATTTTCTTCCAATGGGATTTGATGCTCTACCAAAAGCGGGTTTAGTCATGGCATGTCATGGTAGTCTGATGCAAACACGTCCTGGTACTCATTTAGAACTCTAAGGATCTTTTCTTTTTCATCGGGTTCCAAGCATGCACTGATCTGGACTTGTTTGGGCTTTTCCTCGGTCCCCAAGTTGATTTCCTTAGTCTTTTCAGCCGTCGATTGAGTTTTCTTGTCAAACCTTCAATGATCTTTTGGAACTCTTTTGAAACTTCATCGTCCTCTCCTTCGGCATCTATTAATTCGTAAACACCCATTTCGCCATTGGAATTCTCGATCCCTGAAGACAATTATGGTTCCAAAATAATGGGTATCAACTCGTATCCTATCTTGCTAATTCGGCTCATGATTTCTTCTAGCCGTGATTGTTCAACCGAAGGGATTTTTTTGCGCCCAGGTTTCCCTATGGCTCTACAATAGTCGGAGGTTTCTACTCCTAAACTACATATATTTTTGGGTTTTTGGTTTTTTGCTTTTTTGGGGGTTTTGGGGTTTTGTGATTTTTTGGAATGATATGGTATAGGTTCGGTTATGGAAGGGCTATCTAAGGAGGAAGATCCTTGCCTCGGGCAATGCCGAGTTGCGAGGCGATACACCACTTCATCGCCTTTGGGATTCTTGACTTCCCAGGTTTTGTTGTCTTCTACTAAGGGTCCTCCTCTTTAGTACCGCCACGTGGTTGTCCCGTATACGACTTCCTGACTATCGGGGTCTTCGATTCCCCAAGTTTCATGATCATCTCTTTTCTCGGAAATCGACCCTTTTTTTTTTTTTTTGGGTGGGTTGGGGGGGGGGGGGGGGGCAATATGGCCTAATCACCGGCACTAATCATGTTGCATGGCAGTGCTCGGAACTTTTCCTCTAGGGAGGGACTTGAACCTCTAATTTCCTTGGATTTGGGGAATCCTTCCCATGTACCAAATATATCTTTGTAAGTCTCGATCTCCTCATCCTCAGATGACGAATCAGTTATACCTTCTATTAAAAGTTCTTTCCCTTTCCCCTAGGGTGGACCTCATGGCATCCTCCTCCGTCGGAAGGTTTATTGGGATCCAAGAGTTTGCTATGCCTGATGAAGTGCTCCTCTACTGTCCAATTCTTCCTGGAGAGTGTTATCAGATTATACGAGTCGAATCCTAATCCTCCTGTCCCTATCCTCGTTTCCAAGATGACGGGGTCAAGGATCTTGTCCTCGTTTTTGCCTAATCCAAATCCAGGCTAATATCCAAGCTTCCTCATGAGGTTCCCACTTTGTATGCATTCTTTTCTTAATGGTGGTTTACGTAGAGGGACCGGATCTGGTATCATACTTCAGACATGATTGATGTTTGTTAGGGAAATAATATGATCGATCTTGTATCCATGGACTTTGATTTCCTATGAGATAGGAGCCGGCCGTAGGGTGGGAAGCATGTGAAGTTCTTTTGGCTCAATCACAGGTGGCTCCCCCATTAGCTTCACGATCTTTCCCAAGTGGGGAAACTTAATTTATTGGGGCCTAGTGGACATAACTTCTTTCATGTGATTCAACAAATGATGTCCTAATATCAAGTTAAAGGTCGCTGGGATATCCATGACGTAGAACTCTTCTGGTATTGAAATCGGGCCTGCTTGCACCAGTAATATGATCTTTCCGCAAACTTTTTTCTTGTTTCTATCATACCCTGTCACCACTGACGGGGTTGGGGATAGGTCCTTAGCGGTTATATTCAATGTCTTGTGTGTTTTCAGCGGATAGATGTTCAAAGACGCCCTTGTGTCTACCAGAGCACCGAATATTTCTTTCTCGGCTACCCTAACTACGAGATGTAGGGGTGAGGTCCTTGCTTCAGGGTTTGCAAGAAAGTCTCAGGGGACAAGGACGCAATGGACGCCCTTAGCTGTTCCGGGGTTATATTTTTGGGAACCTATAAATGGGCGATGGCGTCCATCAGCTGCTTTTGATGCATCGGGGAAGTTTTGATTAGATTGTGGATTGACACTTCCAAAAATATAACCCCGGAACAGCTAAGTGTCAATCAGCTGCTTTTGATGCATCGGGGAAGTCTTGATTAGATTGAGGACTGATACTTTAGTGAGTATCTTCGACAGATGCCCCAAGAGGTCATACTCTATCCCAATTTCCAGTTGAACATGAGTTCTCTCTTCGACAATCTCCTCGGTCTGCACGTTGGAGATTTGTAGGCCCGGATCTGGAGTGTTTGTGATCGGAGGTAGCTGTGGTGGGTGAATCCGTCCCGATCAGAGGTGTGCTTGTGATGGCTCTATGCCCCGGGGATGAATAAACTGGGAAAGTGACGGTCTGAGACCCCTCGTGCGCTAAGTCATCGTCAAAGTACACTTTGTAGAGGTCCGGGGGGCTGACTACCATGTTAGTTCTGAGGTTATCAAGTCTAAATTTAGTTTTCCTATCCCAATTGACATCTTTCCAAGTCATCATCTTCGGAAAAGTCATCATAGTAGAGCTGATTTTGACTAACGGTTGGCTAGATTGGGAAGCCAGTTGATTGGTGTGAAATGGTAGCGATATTTCCAACAGTCCTCGCAACTGTTGTGTTGAAGTTGACGCAGCATGTTGGGGCAACGGGTTTGTGTAGATTTGCATATTTGGCGCTTGCTGTGTCATTTTGGCAATTGGACCTTGGGTTTGGTGTATTCTCTATTGACCATGGATTCCCATGGGTTTAATGCTATTCCAATCAATCGCCTCTCATCGTTGAGGTCGTAGATCAGGTCTCTGGCCGTATAACAATGAGTTAAATCATGTCCTAGCATCAGGTGATAATGCACAGAATCTTGTTCGATTAGCGTGGCACGGCCATTGTTGCTGTCTTTCGAATGGAAGTTGGATAGCATCTTGTTCTAGAAGCGACCAAAAAACAGTAATCCAAGGTTGAGGGAGAGGCGGGTAGTTAGCCCTCTTTGGTTCAGACCTTCTCTCGTTCCCTTCACCATTTTGGCATTAATTATTATTGTAATTGTACGGGGCTGCATTATAATTTGGCCGAGTATTCGTACCCTGATTGAGTTTTGAGGCATCACTGGCTAATTCACGTGTGTTCACACTGGATTTAAGTTCTGACTTGAATTCATGGGTCTTGCTTGGTCTAGTGGTTGTTGGTTATAACTTTGATCGTTTCGAGGAGGATTCTAGTAGTTCTGATCATTCCAGAAGTTTTGATCATTTCTTTGAAAATTAGCATCCCGGTTTTGCCCTTGGTTTCGGTGTTGGCTGAAATTGATTTCCTGACCATGATTGTAAGGGCGATAAACCACCTCCTGGGTCGAGTTCACTTTCGGTGTCACGTTGTTTTCCACTTGATTGGTCACACAACGGGCAATCCTTTTTTGATTGGAGATGCCTAGGTTATTCAATATTCCATCGTTTAAGTTTTGTTTCATTCTTGATAACATATGGCGTGGGCCGCTCCAATTCATGACTTCCCCGATCGTCATCAATGTTCTTATCGGTTCTTTCATGTTCGAAATGACCATCTTGACTTACTCCTCTTCTTTCCTATTGCAATCGGACCTCGTGAATTAACTTAGCCATCTTACTGCGAATTCTTCATAATCTTCATTGGTCTTTTGCTTTAAGTTAGCCAAGTCATGCCACAAGGGTTTGTTTTTAGTCAAGTGTTGGTATCGCGCTAGAAACTTTTCTATCACATCCTCAAATGTGTTGATCTCGTGTGAAGGCAAAGATGTGTACCAGGTTAGCGCATCCCCAACTAACGACTCTTGAAAATAATTAATGAGGAGGGCGTCATCATCAGCGATCATACGACATTTGCTGCAAAAGGACACCAAATGGTGTTGAGAGTCCGTAGTCCCATCATAAGTTATGTACTTTGGGGCTTTAGTGGGAAGGGTGATTTCTTTGTTTCCTCCTTCTTTGTGAAGTCATAGAACCCTAACCTTTTGCAGTGTCGTGACGGGGATTTCTTTCTAATCTCACTCTTTGGCCCTTAGATTTCCTTCTGCATTTCCCTAATTGCCTGGGAGTCAAGGTGTTGATCTTCAGGTGTCGAGCCATGTCTCGGGGCCTCAACTGGGGTTTGATAGTAAATTGGCTCTACAAAATCATATTGAGGGTCCGGTTGAGGTCCCAGAGGTGCATATTGATAACTCTTCGCGGCCTATGTTTTCTTAGGGGCTTGAGTTTGGGCTTGATTATGAGTTCTACTCGGGTCAGGTGCTAATCTTGGCCCTTGACTCATGTTAGTCAGTTGATGGGATGGCTCATAGACTAGTCGATCCAATTGATGCTCTTCGTAAAGCTCATGAGAATCTGCGGCATCCATAACTTCATCATAATATAGTGGACGATTCTGCTCCTCATCTAATATTTCATAAGCTAGAGTTAACTGATTTTGATACGTCAGAGTTGACCTTTCATATCCCGTCGGTTGACGATAGGTTAACCTAATGTCAAATGGATTAGGAATTGAATGGCTCCTAGGGACAGTTGGAGGGGTCATCGCTTGGAGTTGGGGTTGGACAACCTCATGTTGGTATTTATGGTGGACTCTCGGCATGTCTCGGGTATCAGCATAAACAATAGGACTCTGCAACGGGACCCTTGGCGTGAGTGGTCAAGCCGGGCCCACTTATTCTTGCCCAGTTTGGAGATGCCTATTTGCATATGGAATTGGGATTGGTTGCTGCCTTGATTGTATAATGGTGGTCATAAAGGATGCGACAACAGGCATTCTATATTGGGGGACCGTCGAGGTGATCGGTTCAATCCGGGTAACCATAGTTGAACGAGGGATGACATTTGAGATTGCAGGTTGAATCACACGATGGGCTCCTGTTGTGATGTTGGCGTAGGTCCTATGTCCTGTCGTCTGTCTACTTGATCCGACTAGATCCTTGTATGTGACTTGCGAATCGGTGGAGTACGAATCCCTCATTAATGGAGTTGGAGGACTAGAGTGACTCTTCCTCATAATTACTGAGTTCATCGGAGAAGGGGCCCGTTCGACAATCGATGAGCCCAATATGCAACGTAAATAGCGCGGTCCGGATAACCGAGTATCGAGAGCTCTAGGAATCTTAGCATCCAATTGGGGGAGATAAGCCTCATCGATGGCTCGAGTTGCTCTCTGGGCTGAAATAGGAGGAATGTCAGGCATTCCCCATGGGTGGTTCGCCATATGTAAGAAGGTAGGGATGAGAAGAGAAAGACTTTAGAAAAGATGAGAAGGGAAAGAACTTAGGAAAGAAAAGAATGTTTTATGAAATTAATGTGAGTGATGGAAGGGGAAAGACTAATGCGGTTGTGCTCTTATGTTGTAGTGGGGAGAGCTTCAGCGGGCAGTTATACGGACCTTAGTTCACATTTAATTTATACCCATAAAGACCCTTAAATAAATGGGACACGGACATTCGGTCATTGATCGAATGTTCTTGTCGTTTGAGGAATCCCAAAGATTTTGGAAGTCCTAGAAGTCCAAAAAGTGTATTCCGCTTGGGCCATGTGGAGGAGAGGACTACTTTCTATTTTTAACACTTTCTATTTATGGATAATTGCTTTATATAGAATGCTTCCAAATCTGATCCAAACATAGTAGTTACCAAAATTAGTAAAATCAAATTAATTTTTTGAAAGAGCTCTAATTATAGAATTAGTGTTGATGGACTCATGAGATGGACTCATTGGTAACACCAATCTTGGAAACCAGACTTTCCTTAAATATAATTTGACTTGGAACCAATCATTGGTCATACCATGGGATGATATTCATATATGTGGGCCCATAGACCTTATAAGGAAAATCTTCAATTCTAAAATATTAAGTGGGAGCGGGGCATTTAAATTGAGTAATCCCTATGGTCTTCCATCAAGGGTCCATTGTAAGGAAAGTATTTGCCTCGCACCATCTTGAGAATGACCATTCCCCGCAGAGGGCATTTATTTATTTGGATACTAGATATGGATCTCCTTAGGATAGTGTTGGTGAGTCGGGGTTGAAGCCCACTCCCCAAGGAGGTGCTGCCCACAACAGTTGCCACGCAATGCCAGTTGGTGGGTCACACTTAACTAAAATAATGACATAGTCTCTCCAAGGATTTGCCTTATGTAGTTTAGGGACCAAAGCTAATTGGGAGTCATACATTATTTGATATAAGATACCTAGATAGTAATGAATGATGGGGGATCATAGATAGTTAGTCTTAATCCTAATTTTGACGAACTTTGATCCGCACCAATCTAAGCGGTATTCGCGCTCCGTAATGAGGCATAACCTAAGGGATTGAAATTTTGATGTATTCTGAATTTAGTGGTTAGAGGATTCCCACATAAATTTGGTAGAATACTAAACCCTAATGTCATTTTTCTTCTTTTATTGAATGTAGGGTCATGTGCTACAGTTTTATTCAGCATTAATTCATCCACCTTCAATCCCTTTGCGATCATCCTCAAACAGAATAATTTGGTGGGATCCAATTGCGTAGATTGGAAGAGGAACTTGAACATTGTCCTGACTACTTTAGGATACAAATATGTCCTTACCACACCCTTCACTGAGCAGCCAAAATGGATCAAAGATGACGAGATGATCATATGCTTTATGCAGGCATCTATGTCTAGTGTTTTACAACACCAACATCGATCCTTTAAGACTACATCAGACATCATTATGAATTTAAAGGAGATGTTTGGGGACCAAGGAAGACCTGCAAGACAGGTAGCTATGAGGATTCTCATGAGCACTAAGATGGCTGAGGGAACAGTACAGGCACATTCTGAAAATGATGGATTCACTGAATGAGTTAGATGTACTTAGTGCTGCAATTGATGCAGAATCGCAGATTGATATGATCCTCGAGTCGCTGCCAGATTCATTGAACAACTTCAAAATGAACTGTAACATGAATAAGATGAATCTGACTTCAGCTGAGCTGTCAAGCCAACTGGTAGTGACTGAGGGCATTATCAAGAAACGTAGTGCCCTTATGACAGAAAAGTCAGTTGTCAGGTCCAAGCAGAAAGGCAAATGCCAGAAAAGCAAAAAGAAATCGATCTCCAAGGGCCCTATGGTCAATAATGGTCCCGATAGTGGTGTGGCTAAGGCTAAGGGTACGGAAAGCAAAGGAAAGTGTTTCCACTATGGTAAGACAGGACATTGGAAGAAGAATTGTCCTGATTATCTGTCTAAGAGGAAGACCGCAGGTATGATTGAGTTACTTGTGTTTTAAGTTAGTTTTGCAACTAGTACTTTAGAATCCTGGTGTGTTGACTCCAGTGCAACTAATCACATTTGTAATTCGTTGCAGGGGTTCCAGGAAACCAGGAGGCTTAGTGACGGA
This sequence comes from Persea americana, assembly GCA_029852735.1. Classification (NCBI taxonomy): domain Eukaryota; kingdom Viridiplantae; phylum Streptophyta; class Magnoliopsida; order Laurales; family Lauraceae; genus Persea; species Persea americana. The sequence continues at coordinate 20,352,314 of CM056811.1, forward strand.
GAAATCATTGTCAACCTGGGATCGGATGCCAAGGCAGAGGTGGTGTCAATGGGAGTAGTAACTTCATTATTTTCAGATATTAAGTTGGTTTTGTCTGACACTCTATATGTACCGTCTTTAAGGATGAATTTAATTTCAATTTCTAGCTTGGTGAATAAAAGTTATTCTATTACTTTTGGTACTGAAGTTGTCATAAAGAGGAACGATACTTTTATATGTTCTGGCAAGGTAATTAATGGACTTTATTTGTTAACTCCCACAATGTATGAGATACAGGACACCGAAATAATCAATAAGCCATCATTAAAGACCAAGTCACCTCCATCTAATCCAACAAAACTTTGGCACCTGAGGCTAGGTCACAGTAACCTAAATAGAATTGACGGGCTAGTGAAATATGGTATCTTACCTTCATTGGCGGTAAAACCAATGCCTGCCTACGAGTCCTGTCGGGAAGGCAATTTGACCAAAAGACCATTTTCATCCAAGGGCAATAGGGCCAAAGATTTATTGGAATTAGTGCATACTGATGTGTGTGGACCCATAAATGTTAAAGCGAGAGGATGATATGAATACTTCATCACTTTCACAGATGATTACTCAAGATATGGATAATACATATATGATGTGCTCAAAATAGTTAACCGGAATCGCACAAATTTCTATTAAGTAGATAATGGCAAATATGGGTCGATCCACAGAGATTTGTAGAAACAAGATCCAAAAATCCTTAATCAATTTTCACACTAGAGATTTTAAAACCACAATTAATCAAGGAAATAATAACTAAACTGATATCAAAAGAAATCTAAACACAAACTTGATCAGAGAAAGAGAGATCAGGGTATCGGATTTCACCAAAACAGATTTAATCATTCCAAAATTACTTCATAGTCTTATCCTAATAAAACTCAATCCAATGTGCAAGTAATTGCCTTGGATCGGACGATTTAGCTTTGAAAACCCTTTTTCTTGAAAGAATCCAATTCTCTAAATAACACCTAAGACTCCCTTCACTTCAATATGTTGAAACTCTAATAACTATTTATCAAGATCAAGCACAAACCATTAAAGGAGTTTAACCTAAACATGATATGTCAAGATCAAGCATAAAAAGTAAAAGACATTCCAAATAACCTTTACAAAACCAGAAGTTGAATAACATTCATGAAGGAGAACCTATTAAATCATTAAGCATAATGAGGGAAAGACATAGAAGAATAATAAGGAACGAACTCACCGGTGTTGGTTTCCTCTTCCACCCTAATCCACGGATTAGCCAAGCATTGTAGAACAAACAATAACAATGAAGCAAATTGTCATTATTGAAAGCCTTCAAGTTGTCTATTACACTACTCAATCTCCACCCTCAATTTCTAACAAAGATTGAATAAAAATAAAATTCACCCTAGAGCAAAAGAGAGCCTCTCCTTAAAAAGAAGAAAAATACAAGAAGAAAAAGAAAGAGAAATCACTCAAATTCGTCATCCCTCATATCCCTCCACTTGACAGCTTGTTTTGACACCCAAAACGTTAGAATTGGGAGATCCTCGTGAGACATGATATTCCTCTTCTTTGAGTCCTCTTTCCAACGCATCTAACCTTGCCTTAATCGGAGTCTTGAGTCACAAGTTATGGTCAAAATAGTAAAGCTTGCGCAGGATGGCTACAATTCCGAAAATCTTCTTTCCTTCATGATTTGATCACTTGCTAAACAATAACTTTCTTATTGATGTCCATGAGATTCCTTCCATTTCTTGCAAAGTTGATTGCTAAGTTTTAGCAACCATTATCAAGCATTAGATATGGTGGGGGCCACCAAATTCGGTCTTCACAAAAATAAAAACTGATTGTGCCAAGTCTTGAACTCATGACCTCTAACTTGAAATTCCAACTCTCCTCCAACAAGCCTATATGCTCTTTGTGTATAACTTTTCCCAAATGGGGTTTTAGCTTTAAACCTCTCCGAATTAAGCTCAAATATTCTCAGCTCCTTCCAATTCCTGCGTAATAAGAAAAAGGCTATAAGTAAAACATTTAAGACAAAATAAACAACTAACAAATTCAAATAAAAGGGTAGTTATTTATATTATGCCATGCATATCAATATACCTTATGCACTGCAAGTCTGAGGCTTTTAAAAAGTTCAAAGAGTTTCGAGCGGAAGTAGAAAAACATTTGGGTAAAAGTATCAAGACTCTTCGATCGGACGAGGGGGGGAATATCTCTCATCGGATTTTATGGGATACTTATCAGAAAATTATATTTTATCCCAATTGTCTGCTCCTGGTATGCCTCAACAGCATTGTGTAGTAAAAAGAATGAATCGGACTCTATTAGACATGATCAGATCTATGTTGAGTTTCTCAGGACTACCTATATCGTTTAAGGAATATGCCTTGGATACAGCCACGTACGTACTAAACCTCATACCATCTAAGTTTGTACCTAAGACACCCCGGTAGTTGTGGTACGGGCGAAAGCCTAGTCTACAACATTTATATATTTGGAGTTGTCCAGCACACGTGCTGAAGGTTAAGACAGATAAGTTGGAATTGAAGTCGGAAGTATGCACTTTTATAGGATATCCTAAAGGAATTAAAGGTTGATTATTCGATAATCCCAGAGAGCAGAAAGTGCTAGTCAGCACCAATGCGGTTTTTCTGGAGGAAGATTATATAATTGACCATAAATTTTTAAAAAAGGTTATCTTGGAAGAAATTCAAGAGAAATCAATTCCAAATCCTAAGATAATCGAACTTGAAGAAAATCCGCCCATACCTAACCCAGTAGTTGCACCAATGCCTCGTCGTAGTAGGAGAATTGTTAGCCAACCTGACAGGTTCTCATTTCTAGGAGAGTCTTATGAGGCAATCCCAAAAGAATTAGAACAAGATCCCTGTAACTATGATGAAGTAATCAATGACATAGATTCAGGACGTTGGCAGGCTATGAAAGCTGAAATGGTGTCCATGTACTCCAATTAGGTCTGGACACTTGCAGACTTACCTGCCAGTATTAAACCTGTTGGGTGTAAGTGGGTCTATAAAATAAAAAGAGGTACCAAATGGAAGAGTTGAGATCTTTACGGCCCGGCTTGTTGCGAAAAGGCATACTAAAAAAGAGGATATCGATTATGAGAAAACCTTCTCGTCGGTAGCCATGCTCAAGTCCACCCGGATTCTCATATCCATTGCGGCTCATCTCGATTACAAGATATGGCAAATGGATGTCCAAATAGCGTTTCTTAACGGCCATATTGAGGAAGACATCTATATGATGCAACCAGACGATTTTGTGGCTAAGAACCAAGAGCAAAGAGTTTACAAGCTAGAGAAGTCAATTTATGGACTGAAGCGGGCGTCCCGGAGCTGGAACATCCGTTTTGATCAGGTAATCAAGTCATCTAGCTTTGGTCAAAAATCGGATGAGTCATGTGTGTACATGAAAACTGAAGGATGCATGGTAGTTTTTTTTGTGTTATATGTCAATGACATCCTTTTCCTTGGGAGTGACATAGGAATGTTGTCAACAGTAAAAGTTTGTTTGGCCAAGACTTTTGATATGAAGGACTTGGGAGAAGCTAGCTATATGCTAGGGATCAAACTTCATTGAGATCGAAAAAATAGGATGATTGGCTTATCCCAAGCTGCATACATAGAAAATGTACTAGTGTGGTTTGCAATGCAAGACCCCAAGAAGGGTATCACACCTTTCAGGTATAGAGTGCACCTTTCCAAGGATCAGTGTCATAAGACACCTGAGGAAAAGGAGTAGATGAGAGAGGTGCCACATGCTTCGGCTGTTGGTAGCCTCATGTATGCTATGCTTTGTACTAGACGGGATATCTGTCATGCAATGGGCTTAGTCAGCAGACATCAGTCTAACGCAAGTCTTGACCATTGGACTACTGTGAAATGTATTCTCAAATACTTGAAAATGACTAGAGATTACATGTTAATTTAAAGCAATGATGAGTTGATTCTAGTCGGATACACGGATTCTGACTTCATGTCAAATAAGGATTCCAGGAAATCAACTTCTGGGTATTTGTTTATGCTTGGCGGCAGAGCTATCAACCGGAGGAGTATGAAACAGGAATGTACCGCCGATTCCACCTTTGAGGCTAAATATGTAGCGGCGTGTGAAACATGTAAGGAACTAGTATGGCTCAAGAGATTCCTTATGTAACTTGGAGTGGTACCTTTGGCCCAACAGTCGTTCACAGTTTACTGTGACAACAGCGGGGCAGTTGCCTAATCCAAGGAACCCAAAAGTCATAAAAGCCAAAAGCACGTACAGAGGAAGTACCATCTAGTCAAAGAGATTGTACACAAATGTGACATTGCAATCACCAAAATAGCATCTGTAGAAAATTTCGCAGATCCCTTTACTAAGCCTTTGACCACCAAAGCCTTTGAGCAACATGTAGACGAGATGAGCATGAGATACAACCCTGACTGGCATTAAGTCCAAGTGGGAGTTTGTTAGAATGTGTGGTCTCAATGCAGTAGATGATTGATTTATTTCAATATAATCATGCTTTTATTTCTTGAGATGAATGGTTTCATTTCCTGCTTGCACATTACCAATACAAATGACATGATGGTTCATGAGGTGAATCGGAGCCCACAAGTATATTAAATGTGATACATGTGTATGGATGAGATCCGCATGCAGGAGACACGTCACAAATCTTATACTTAAATTGATTCACAACCGGTGATGAAATTGGGCATCTCATCTGACAAGGTTAACATTATGATCACTATGAGATACTGTGATTTGTCTCAATTATCAGAGTGTAAAGACTCTGGATCATTATGCTGGTACATTGGATGTATTGAAGGACCATGAGAAGCACCTTACGAAAAATTATCTTTACTTTAAGGTCTGCTCTCATAATTCCCTAGCAATAGGCTCTTAATTTTGAGACATTAATGAACTCAAGTTTCTATCTATTCATTTGCTTTGAGTCACCAATGAGTGAGGCCAACTGTAGGTCAACACCTCGGTGTCTTAGGTACGTGATAGTAGGACTGTAAGAACATTTAATTGTCAAAATTCAATCTATCATAATTATCCCCTTGTGCCAATTGATGGATTTATCATTGGTAAGTGCACACCCATCTCAATTAAGAGTTAATTGGATGGTATTGATGATCATTGTGATTGATTGGGTCTCAAGGATAATAAGATGTTGATCTAAATTGGTTGGACATGTTTAATCCAATTGATCCATGGATATAGATGGAGTGGCCTACTTGTGGTCATATCGAAGTTTAGGGTCTCCTTGTAATTTATTCTTAGGACTGAAATTCAGTTGCATTTATATAGTGGAGTTATTTGTACTTAACCGTGGGCCTAGATTGCATATGTGATGTGGGTTCAGGGTGTCCTAGTTGGAGCCATATTTCTATAGAATCCCTAGTGGGCCTAGATTGCACATGTGATGTGGGGTCAGGATGTCCTAGCTGGAGCCAGATTTCTATGGAATCCCTAGTGGTCCCCACGCTAGCCCAATTATTAGATCATTATTAATTCTATTTGAACTCTAAAAGGAAGAAAGAGAAGGTTACTAATTGTAATGGAAGTAGGACTTCCAATTATTTAAAGAGAGGAGGTTACCATGTGTTATATAAATAACAGAGTCCCCTTTGGATGTCCATTACCTTAATCCCTTAAGTGTTGCACACCCAGAGCAAGAGTTGCTCAAGTCTCTCCCTCCTCTCTTCTAGTTCTCTTCTGGTTCGCTTCTAGAAGTTCTAGTTGGTTTTCTTTTGGAGATCCCACTATTCTACTTTAAAAAAAAGGAGATCTGAAATGGGTCATAGCGTGGAAGACAACTAGGTCTTGAAGATTCTATTTTGCTACAAAGAAAGAGTTCTTCATCAAGCTAATTATCTTCTTCTCCGTAAGAGCACACACAAGCTCTCAAGGTATGATCTACTTCCTTGTATGTTGTGGATTTATTGTGGATGCATGGTGCTGCTATTTTCTATTTTAGAGATAGTTTTCTACTGATCATGGTTGATGGGTTTGAGGTCTTGGATCCCGGATGTGGTTTCCATTGGTCATGGTTGATCATTTTTCTTACTTGCAAACATAATCCTACTCCGCTAGTTCGAGTTGAGGCTTTAGGCCATTCCCCAAGTGCCAAATCAAAATCTATCTCTCTCTTAAATGTGGAAGATTCATTTTCTCATTTTTCTTACTTGCAAAATGACGAACATCTCCTCTCTCTTAAAAGTGGGAGATTGATTTTCTCATTTTTCTTTGCCTTTATCATTAATGGAAATTGTCATTAAATATTTCTATATCTCTTTTTATATTTGCATAACAATGGCTTTTAGATAAACGACCAGGTTATAGTTGAATATAATTCACGATCAACATTGACAAGGCACATTGGTCTCACAATATAAAATAATGATGAATTATATAATTTTCAATGATGGCTATTATATGTATGGAATGGCTTGCCTGTGGGTCCCGCATGTCCCAACCTATGATCAATCTAAACCCCTCACTTTGTGAATTAACACTTATCCATATTTCACACTCATCTAAGTTTTATGGGTCATCTTCATGAATTATGCAAATATTGCGCTTGTTTGCTTCGAGATGTAGATTATGGTCACGGGCATACCCAGGAAATTGAACGGGAGAATATATATATATATATATATAACTTTCAAGAATTCGCAAGGGAATTTTTAAAATTTTTAAATTTTTTTCAAAAATGGGTCGGGGCTTCAACCCCTGGACACTTACACCTGGGTCCGCCCCTGATTATGGTGACATTTTGAAGCTTTTAAATGCCTTTGAATCTCATTCTTCTTAATGGCATCTACGGGTTACATAGATTATATAAAATCTAAAGAATGAACTTTTCCTTTATAGGAATACTTACTCGAGTTTTTTTGAGAATTCAACATCGCATCAACGCTTACATATTGCTTAATCAGGACTAGGGTGGAGTGCCACCAGACCACCATGTCATCCACATATTGGGCATGCCTAGCGAAAACATGAGCAGCTGCATTTCCCTCTTTTCAAAAGAATGAACTTGGCTGCAAAATGTTTGAAACCACCCCCTCTTTAATTAGTCAATGTTCATTTGTTCCCTCCACATTTGAGTTTATTTTATTTTATTTTCTATTACCAAAACACAAAATCTCTTTTACTCATATACCTAAGAGTAGCAATGCATGAGTCGGGTTGGAGGACTGGGGTTGGGTTCAACAATGTGGCAAACATGTATAGGCTCAACCATAAGCTGTATCATTTGTTAATCAGGATGAAAAATGCCAAACCAACCTAGCTGAAAGTTCAAGAGCCAAACGAAGTCCATAATTAACAAGTTAGATTTGTCTTGTGGGATGGCTCGTGATACTACAATTAGAGGTTAGTTCGGCACATCAAAGAACAAGAAAGGACTAATTTATGGTTTGTGGGTCATAGTTTGCGTCATGTCAATGATCCTAGTTTGAAAAGGTTAGGCTGGGATAATTCATATTTATGGATTCCTTACGTGGATACACAATTCTTTTCAAATTACATGGGTGCGGGTTTAGTTTTTTATTTTTGTTTTATTTTATCTTTTTACGTTTTTTTTTTCAAGCTCCAAGCTTTCAAAATATTATATACAAGGTTTCAAGCCATATATATATATATATGACGCCTGAATCCTATTAATCGATTTCCAATCTAAATACTTTTTTAATTGGTATCTAATCTAAATACTACATTTTGAAATTAGGATCACAGTTGAAGCAAATATACGTTTGGACACTTTGATGAAATTTATGTCATCTGATATTGTGACCCAATAGAAACAACCCATGGTCTGGATGGTTGGGACCCATATTGTGGATCACTGGGTGGTATAGTGATGTAGGTGATATTTATCTTAACCCTAGTTTCAACACAATTCATTTATTAATTGGATAAGAAATGTCAACCTTAACCCAACTTGTTTGAATCGGTTTATACTTACGGGTCGGCTCATTTTAATGGGTTAGGCTGGTTATGTAGGTTGAGTGGGTTGACTCAAACGGACATGTTTAAATCTTGGCTAAATTCTCTTAACCTGTGACCGACCCATATATCTTGTCGGTCGAGATATGTGGGTCGGGTTAGTATGGAGTTAAGACTTTGCTGCCTGTAGCATGTTGGTAGTAGTGGTGTAACTTGGGTGGAACCAAGTCTGCTTAGCCTGGTTGGCATGGAAACCCAATGCAGGTTGAACTTGTTTGGGCTTGATCAAAGATTTTGAAGCCTGAGAAATATTTGGGCCGAGCTTGGGATTTAGCATGAGGGGTTCAAATTGGGTTTGAATATCTGAATTGCAAATATTGTGCTAATATATAAATATGGTATAAATAAATATAGATGCACATAATGCATGATTCACATTTATTATGCATTATATACTTATAAAGATTCTGCTTAGGGGTCATTTGTTTCCATATGTAAATGATTCTATGTGTAAACGGTGTGCTTTGAATCGGTTACATATGCAAATGATATACATGTGCAAAACATTCCAATGTTTGCCAAAATCATCATTTTCACAAGAGTAAATGAGTACATCCATATGGTTATAGATGTAATTGATCAATTGTGTAGAACTTCTTCACAAATTTCTTAAAAACATAAGGATTAATATGAGAGATGTTATCTCTTAGCCGTTTTAAAGATATAAAGAAGATGAATGGTTTAGATAATGAATTGACAACCCAAAAAAGTCTAGAAGTTAGATCTACTCGTTGGACTTTTTCACAAATGTATAAAAATCCATTGAGAATTATGCCATAAAATTGGCCTCTTAGATGTTTTTACCCGGAGAAAGAAGATGGATAGTTTTAGTAATGTAATAAAGAGCCGAAATCAAATCCCATTACACAGCTCTGATCCATTTACTACTTATTAGGAAACACCTTCCAATCAAATGAGCTGTACTTCCTCTTTTTCTTTGTATCAATTGCTTGACGGTTTTAGTCAAATTCTATACTAAGAAAGATGAATCAAAGATCTAAGTAAATAAATCCTCTCCCCCCAAGAAGGATCTTGATTGCCATATTAATTCTCCCCCATATATATAAATTTCATGTCACCTCTCCTTACAATAGACACAGTAAGGGCTAAGGAGTAGTGTTCGGTCTGAGGAAATGGCTAACCAACAAGTTCTTCCATTTCTACTTTTCTTGTCTTCTCTCTTTGCTGCTCTTTGCAACCCATGTCTCGCATTTCAGGAAGATAGAAAAGTAAGATGCTTAGAATACTATTGTCTGCTTTTTTGATGTGTTGGTGATTTTTTTTTTCAATATACGTGTTGGAGATGATAAAAATAGATATGTATGTGGCTGTAGATGCTTCGAACTATGGGACCTATTGCCTACTTGTAACTAGGGGTGCACCTAGAACGGGCAGGCATAGTTTAAAATCGCTGTATCGGTCGCGATATCGGTTGGGACAAAAAACCGATATGATATCGGTATCGGTTGCGGTTATCGGTCCGTTGTGGTCGTCTTGGTGTGAATTTTTCTTTTAATAAAAAAAGATTCACAAAAATATCCAAAAAATTCAGAATATTAGAAAATGCTGGAAAACAATATTTTTTTCCATTAGTAACAACAATAAATCAAAATATTGGTCACCTTAAGTTATGAGTCCTGTCTATGTCACAGTTCGCTGTCTTCTCCAGTATTTCATATAATGCAACTATTATTTTGGCTCATAATCAATTTGTTAGTGTAAAATATAAGAAAACAAAGGTAACATAACAATTATATATACACTATTAATAAGCTATTAGTATTTACTATTTAGTAGCATAAATACTCCAACAATTTTTTTTTAAAAGTATAAGATTTAAAAAGCACCATTTTTCTACACCCAAAATCAAATTTATAAGTAGATCTAGCATTAAAGTGTGTAGATCTAAGTGAAGAACACAGCACAAACCAAAAAATGACATGCAAATGATCTTTTCATTCATTTTTATGCTTTATCTAAAAATAAAAAAATAAAAAACACATAATAGTAAAAGTAAGGGAGTTAAGTTGATTTTCTCTTACTAAATAAAATGATTTCTTCAAGAAATAGTTTTGAAATTTGGAAAATATAAGAGAATGAGCTATGGAGACATGGTTGCTCTAAGGAGATGAGGGGAGAGGAGAAGAAAATTGGAGAATAGGGAAAAAGTTACAAAAAATTAGTGTTTTTGACCATTACTCCATCGCAGTCCATCTCAACCGATATTTTGAAAATATCGGCCGAGATATCGGCGCGATATCGGTAAAACCGATATTTTGACCATATTGGCTTAGATGAACCGATATTCTAGGGATATTTTGACCATATCGGCCTGACTCGGTATCACGGTAAAATATCGTCGCGGTATAGGCCGATACCGGTTCATATCGGCCGATATGAACCGGTATCGGCCGAGATTTTAAACCATGCGGGCAAGGTTTGGCTAAGGCAATTATAGTCCTGGCCTGACTTTAGAAATGCAGCCTCATATGCAGCCCAATCCTGACTAAGGGAGTAACCGTAAGTGAAAGCCCAAGCCTCGCCATTTAGTCAAGCGCGTGTTGAACTGGGCTTTAATTTTATCAGTTTTTCTGGCTTTTCTAACAATTGTCTGGACAAGTTATCACTAAATTACAAGCACATTTTATTCAGGCTGGTTGGGCTGTGATTTGGGTTTTCTATTCCTCAACCCAAGCCTGCCTAAATATTTAAAGGGCCTAACCCATTAGCACCCATACTTGAAAGTAGAAAATGGGAACCGTTTGTTCACAGATTTTACTATTTTGTGGCTTTCCAAATTCAGATGAGTTGAACTGTGAAATTCTTCATATATGCAAATTTAGCATAGACCATCCATATATGTTTATATTGTTATAAAAATTAATTGAACAAGTTGTTTTTTGGGCTCATGTCATCTAACCCTTGAGCTTTTCTAGGCTCAAGTTTCACCTCTAGACACAAATACAAGGGTGCAGAGTAGCTTGATTGGATCCATTATTACTTGAATTTGAATGTTTTAAGCTAAGATTGATAACATTTTGTGAAAATGCAATCATCTAGAATATTTTCTTTTTCAGTTATCTTCAGAAATCTGAAAATATTGCATAGCTATAAAAAGTTGAGAAATTGCATACACGGTTTTTTGTAGCATTATTTTCTATTTTTTACATTTTTAGTACTGAATTAATTTATTATTTTCCTAAAACATTTCAATAATTCATAGAAAACTCCATATTTGAAAACATGCCAATATTTTTCTGGGTAAAAACATTTGTGATAATATTGTAGGCATATTGACTAAATACATGTATGTTGATGTCACATTCAAATGTTTTTAGGTTTACATTGTGTACATGGGAGCTCTCCCAAATAACCACCTAGACCAATTTTCGATTCAAAATCGCCAGCTTAGCCTTTTACAGAATGTTCTTCAGGGAAGGTATAATATTGCTTTATCTTTTTTTTTTCCTTTTACTTTAAGTAAAATCATATATTAAATCATTTACACTCTTTTCATTTTTTATTTTATTTTATTTTTTTGATGTTTTGGCTACACAAGCAATTCCATTGTATTAAGAAACAGAAGATTCCATTGTGTCAATGAGTTTGTCTTTCATGAAATTAGGCTGTTTATGGGCGGGCTGAAGCATGTCTGAGCCAAGCCTACCCATTTATTATATGTGCCTAATTTCAATCCGGGTTCTAGCTTTCTCAACCAAATTTTATTTCATTGCCTTAGGTGATCCCTTTTATTAATTATCTCTGATTGGACAAGCTTAAGGCAAGTTTGTGCGAGATGAGTATTCCTTGATAAAAAGGAAACTTGATCTTATTCTCCATGTAATTTACTTTTCCATTGTTCGCTGCCACATTTTTTTACTACAAAAAAGAAAATAAAGTTGGACCTATATTCCTTAAGATGATTTCAATTTCTTATGGAACGGTTAGGAATGCAAAAATTCTCTCTTCTATGAAAACATAAAGTCGAATCCTACTGATGCATGAACAAGTCTTAAATTGTTTTACTTATATGGACTTCGCAAGGCTCTTTGAATTATCTGATACAAGAGTCTTTTAACATGAAAATGGTGCTCTTTATGCACATTGCATTGCCTCAAATTGCTCTAGTTTTTTGGTGTGTTCTCTCCAATTTGAATAGGTCATGTAAGATCAAAGTCATAATCATCTTGGCCCATATAGAAATCATCTAGCTAGGAGCCATGAATTTTTTTGGTGGACGGGGCCACCATCTATTCCTGAAATTTCACTGTTAGTTGTGTCATTGTATTTCAATTTTCCTCTTACCAGTTCAGCAGAAGAAAGATTGGTGGAAAGCTACAAAAGGAGTTTCAATGGATTTGCAGCCTCCCTCACTAAGGAAGAGCAACAAAAGATAGCAAGTATGCAACGAAATACCTTAAGACACTAAAAAAAGTTGAATGATTACAACACATGAGGATCCAAAAGACATTAATTTTAACTATATTTATGCAGGGATGGAAGGTGTGTTATCTGTATTCCCAAGTAAAACTTACCAGCTTCACACGACAAGGTCTTGGGATTTCATTGGTCTTTCAGAGCCAGTGAAAAGAGAGATTGAGAAAGAGAGCGATGTCATTATTGGTATTCTTGATACTGGTATCTGGCCTGAGTCTGAAAGCTTCAGCGATGAAGGATTTGGTCCTCCTCCAAAGAAATGGAAAGGCATTTGCCAAACTGATGGGAATTTCACTTGCAACAAGTAATCTGTTTTCCCCATCTCTTGACCTTTTGCATTTCAACTGTGGCTGAGTAGTGAGATGATAACTTTTTGTGGCTTCTTTTATTTATCATGTTGTCTAGTATTTTGCAGAAGATGAATACTTGAGACTTCATTTTCTATTTATTTTTTAGTGTTTTCTAACTGATTGAGAAGTACAATTTACAGTAAGGTGATTGGAGCTAGGTATTACAAAGGTCATGGAGAAAATGTGACTTCTGCAAGGGACATTGATGGTCATGGAACACACACAGCATCAACTGCGGCAGGTCGAAGAGTGAAAGGAGTTAGTTTCTTTGGTATTGCTCAGGGCTATGCCAGGGGTGCAGTTCCATCTGCAAGGATTGCTGTGTACAAGGTCTGCCATGAGAATCGCTGCTTTGATTCGAGTATTTTAGCTGGTTTTGATGATGCCATTGCTGATGGTGTCGACATACTCTCGGTCTCACTGGGGGGTATTAGTACAGCAAATTACTCGAGTGACCCCTTGGCCATTGGATCTTTTCAGGCTATGCTGAGGGGTATACTCACCTCACAATCTGCAGGTAACTATGGTCCTTATGCAGGTTCAATATCAAGTGTTGCTCCATGGCTTTTCTCCGTTGCTGCAAGTAGCATTGATCGGCAAATTGTCACTGAGGCTATCGTCGGTGATAAGGTTTTTCAGGTAATTAATTTTTTATTGTTTCTTTGGCGATAAGGCTCTTGTTTGAAAAAAATTCTAGTTCTTTGCTTGAAGTGTTCATCATTGGTCCATTGATGATTCAATTTTGGGTTTTTATCACAATGATTGTTAGATTTTGGTTGTATATTTCATGCATGAAAGTTCAATCTGTTTGACATCTTCAGCATTCTAAAACTATGTTTTGGAAATGCTATTGTGACAGTCTTTCTTCAAAAAAATGAAAATGGTTTTCAAAAGAGAATTAGTTATCGTTATGTTTTATTAAAATTTAGCATAGTTTTTTATTCTCTTAGGGAAATCATTTCAGCAATTTCTTCAAAAATCTAATTCAAACCGAAGACCTTTATATTTGAATTTTCCAGCTTTTAAAAGCAAGATCTAGAAGACTTCATTGTAGAAGATGTTTCATCACATGAAACAATAGAAATTAGAATCATAGAAATAGAAAAACAAGGTCTTTAGTTTCCATTTTCAGCTTATAATGAAAATTAATCTCTCCATTTTCAGTCAAACATCCTATTAGCATCTGATGACATTCTTCAAAGAAACACTATTATTTTCCTTCAATAGAAGTTAGTTTACAAAAGGTCATCAGACATAGAGTCCAAATGCATCCGGATGTAATTTCTGTTTGTTAACATTCTCAGGGCCGATCAATTAACACTTTTGGTTCTACCAAGTCAGTTCCATTGATACTTTCTGCAAATGCTTCGACCTCTTGCGATTCAGCTACTGCCGAGTATATATTTCCTTGATTAAAACTTTAATTTATTTTTTCCTTTCCTATAGAAATATATATGAAATAGTTGTAATCCTATTTGTTTTGTTATAGGATTTGTTTGCCTAAATGTTTGGATAGAAAGTTGGTGAAGGGAAAGATTATTTTTTGTGAAGCTCCTAACGATGGATATGGAGCATTGTTGTCTGGTGCTCAAGGACAAATCATGCAATCTAAAGGAGAAAATGATGATTCCCCAATTTTTCCTTTGCCTTCCACCATTGTAGATATGGCAAAAGGGGACACCATCAAATCATACATAAGAGGCACGAAGTAAGTAAATTACCAGTGTTAATTAGATTTTAACTTACTGTCTTATGGAGCATCATTTCTATCTCCTACTAATGATTCTGAAAGATTTTGATAATGAGCTTCTATCAAAGGTCTCTAAGTTTAAGATTAAGGTAGATATCAAAAGGGGCAATCAATTTTTTTTTGTTAGTTGGAAAATGATTGATCGACCACCTTTCCATATTGAATAAAATCTTAAGAATTTCATTAATTCTATTAGTTCTCAAACATTGTTTCCCAATCTATTTACAATGCTAGTTTTATATGCATTAATAGTGGCGTATATGGGTACAAGAATTTCAAATAGAATTCTGAAAAAAGCTTTGAAATGTTATTTTATTCCTAGGTTCTTGGATTTCCCCATTTGATTGGGAGAATTCCAAATGATATTGGTGTGTTTTCAAATTCATGGATTCTTAAGCTACTTAGCATGGCAATGTTTTGCGATGTTATGTTAGGCAATGTTTTTAGCTATCTGAAATCCTCCCACCATATTCCATATTCACTTTTGTTCTTTTACCTTTGTTTTGTAAAATCATACAAGTTTTTGAATGAGTACTTAGACTTGCAATTGACATATCTCCTTGAAATTGAATTAATTCTAACGCGATTATATAAAAGGATTCATTCTATAGAATTTTACTCAGATAATAAACTTTGATCAGATCTTTTATATTCACTTTTCAATACCTGACACTGTTTGCCATTCAACAGGAACCCACAAGCAAAAATACTCAAGTCTGTAGCTATTCGTGACAGGACAGCCCCAGTTGTTGCTTCCTTCTCTTCAAGAGGACCAAACCCCATTTCATCCAACATTCTCAAGGTTGTTTATATCATGTTTAATTTAAGTTGTATCTTTTGTATTAGATCTAACAACCTTGTAATATGATCTTTTATCACAGCCTGATATAACCGCTCCAGGTGTAGGAATTATTGCTGCTTACTCACCTGTCGCCTCTTTGACTGATTTCGAACAAGATAAAAGATCTGCAAAATATGCTATATTATCAGGGACATCCATGTCCTGCCCACATGTATCTGGTGCAGCAGCTTATGTGAAAGCATTTCACCCTGATTGGTCACCTGCTGCCATCAAGTCTGCCCTTATGACTACTGGTAATCTTATTTTCTTCTCTCTCAGTACTATAATACATATGCACAAGAATTGCACATTACTAGGCTTATTTGGCTTCTTTACATCTGTTCCTAACATGGATTTGTTTTTCTTGTTCTTTAAGCTTTTCCTATTAATCCTAGGAAAAATGTGGATGTGGAATTTGCCTACGGTGCTGGCCAGATCAATCCAGTGAAGGCTGTCAATCCTGGTTTAGTCTATGATGCAAACAAAGATGACTACATACAATTTTTATGCAATGAGGGGTACACCGCAGAAGAAATCAAACTCATTTCGGGTGCGAACATCCAATGTAGAAAGACTAACGGAACTGCTGGGGACATGAATTACCCATCAATTCAACTACTAGTTCACAAGAACATGACATTCTCACGCAAGTTCTCAAGATCGGTCACCAATGTTGGTACACCAATATCCACATACAAGGCAGCAATGAAACAACTTACTGGACTTCAAATCACGGTTAGCCCAAGCATTTTACCATTCAAGTCAGTTAATGAGAAGCATTCTTTTGTTGTCACCATTACTGGGAAAGTATTGTCAGATGTCAATGTAATATCTACCTCTCTTGTGTGGTCCGATGGTGTTCACAGTGTGAGAAGTCCTATAGTTGTATACACCAATAGTGCTTGAATCTCATGAAATAGCTAGATAGAACTTCTATTTCTTTTATTCTCTATCAGCTGCTGGAGCGTTCCTTGCAATTTTTGTGATTTCTAGTAGTAATATATATATATATATATATTTCGTTCTTAATCACCTTCGCGATTTAATATATATTTCAAATGCTAAATATCTTTCTTCCTTTTTTTTGTATTATTTCAGTTCATATGTCAAGTTTTCCAACCATTCTTTATTGGTTGACATATATATCAAGTAGTGTGAAAAATTGGCCATTAATCTTAACATGAACCCCCGCTGAATCCGAATTTGTTAATAATTTTGTGGAGGTCACACTTACTAGCTGAACCTATGTTTAAAAGTTAAGGGTGAGATGATAAATTGGTTCTTACTTAGCCATTCCAGGGCACATATCATGTATGTCAAGAATCTAAAGATTGATAGACCAAAGATTAATGGAAAATGAAAAGTTATATTATTTTTCATTTTATGAGTCATCAAAACCTTTTTTCAATAACTTCAACTACTACATTAGTTTCATTTCATTGTTCTTATCTATCCTAGGCTGAATCCTCGAATAGAGGTTGCGTTTTTTCTTTCATAAGTGTTTGTTACAATTTGAAACTAGTACAAGTTCTTAATATCCCTATAAATCATTTTGTAGTAGGATCTTCGTTTGATACCCAATGTAAGCATCCTTGCATTCCTCAAATATCCAAGAAGAAAGGGGATTGTGTGCTTTGAATGACCTAAGTCTTATGGGTTAGTAGTTTAACTTTATGCAAGATACCAATAGGGTCGATAATATGGGGCTACATTCAGAGGTGCTCACCTAAACAATAATAGAAGTTTCACATGAGGTGATCAAGGAGTCCTAGATATTGTAATTAGAAAATTGGAGATTGTATCACATTAGACTTTCTACTAAGGGAGTACAAATGTGATATTTTGGGTTTGAAATGAGAACTTAATATTTTTATACTTGTTTTTACAATTTTCTTTATTTCAATTAGAACCAATGTCTTTCTGGTTAGTTCTGGGCTCAACCAATATTTCTTCAATAGCAGTATGTATTAATAATTACTAGTGACAGGCCTAAATAAAATCTTAAATAGAAGATTTATAAAGATTATAAATATAATTATAAATAAATACTACCATATCATTCATAATAGAAATACAATTAAAATTGAACTTCAAAACCCAAAGGTTTAAAAAATGAGTAAAATGAGCTGATCAATTTGTCTAGGTTTAGGACCTTGATTTGGTTATATCTGAGCTTGGGCACAAATTTAGTATCAATTAAAAAATTAAATATGGATCTTGAAGTCAATTGGCTTCCATAATGAGCCCCACGGATTGATCATGCTAAATATTGAAACAAAAATAAGGAAAAAAAAATTAGCAAAATGCAACTGTTTGGCTATAAAAGTGCCCCCGGTAAATTATGAGATTGGAAAGAAAAAAAGATTTTCTTTCATAATAGGACACACATATTATTCAAACTTGTAATAAAAAGTAAAAAAAAAAACTTCCTTTGACAGTGGGGCCCACAAATTGATGATAAAAACAAAGATGAAGCTGGTTATGATCTATAAGTGGGCCCCAAATTTTTGCAGCTAGGATCTGACATAAGGGTCCCATATAGCCCAGCTATAAAAAAAACTCAATGATGGAGCCCATTAATGGATGAAGAATAAAGAAAGAATGGAAAGAAAGAAATATTGCAGGAGATCCATCCACGGGGCCTTCCTCTCAAATCCAAACCAGTGAAATGCACAGTGGGCCAACTGATGATAAAAAGGAAAAACACAAAGGCAATTTGCCCAATGGGCCTACGAATGCTACAAAGGAAAAAAATTGAAAAGAAATATATATAAAAAAAAAAAAAACTCTTATAACGAAAGGATGTAGAAGACATGCAGATAATTGTGTTTAAACATAGCATCCTTTGGAAAAATAAAGTCTCATTGAAAATAAAGATTGCAATGAGATAAGAAATTGGGGAGAAAGATTAGATAGGAAAGGGATTTCCACTTAGAGATATTAGAAAAATCCATATTAAAATAGGATTAGAAGATGTTTATTGGAGGGTGTTGGAGACTTCTTGAAATTGGAGCATGCCATGTATCACTGTCCTGCAAATCGGGTTGTTGCCTTTATAATATATATAATAATTATTATTAATTCATAAAAAATGGAACATAGGTTTTTTGTATGTTAAAAATAAATAATAAAAGAATAATATGTAAAACCACTCTCTTCTCATTTATGTCACCTTTCACGGTTGGCCTAATTCGAAGTGGAATGATATATGGCCCCAAGTTAATTAATTATAATTAAAAGGGGATTTGGGTGGAATGTTGGCCCCAAGTCTAGAAAGCCTATCAATGGGCCCACATTTAAGATTTTAATTGGCATAATGGACTTAATAGTAGAGATGATTTTGCATGGTTTAGATCTTAACGTGGAATAATGGACTCAATAGGATTAATTGGAGAACCTACTAAGCATAGTAGTCAATTCCATTTCATTTTGGCCGGAGCGGCAGGAATTCTTCATCCTAGTCCTTCGGCCAAAACAGAATGGGGCAAAAAAAATTCCATTTGAATTCCAGTCCATTCCCCTCATTTTGGCTGTCCATCCCGGTTCATTTCTGTTGTCCATTCCGGTTCATTTCGGTGTGTAGCACAATCTTTACTTTTTTTTTTTATAGTTTTTTTCTCAATATTTATATCAAGAAACATGCATAATTTATATTTTCTATTATATATATTTTTTAATTTTTTATTATTCCACAAAGTTACTCCCGAAAGGTTTTACCAAATTTCTAAAATACAGAAATATTTCATCTTAGACACCAAACCAAAATGTTGACCGAAACGGAATTCACAACTATGCCACTAAGGATATATAGTTTTGGAAATGCATTTGTTAAGTTTAGGAAAAAACTTATGAAGGATATTAAGGAAACAACTGAATTTGTCTTAAAAGAAGGGAACAAATTCCAGCCATCAATTTCTATGCTTGGAAAGACGTATCAATGATTTTAAGTAAAGAAATCAATCCCACGCAGGAATATCTCGATTGCCATAATGGGTAATGTCCTCAACCTTATAGAGAAATTGCATGCATCATACCTCTCTTTACAGATGTAGTAGTGCGTAGTGTTTTGTCAGAGGAGATGGCTAACCTATAAAGTCTTCCATTTCTTCTTATGGAGTCTTCTCTCTTCGCTGCAGTTTGCTACCCATGTAATGCACTCCGGGAAGATAGAAAAGTACGATGCTTTTACTTCTATTGTCTGCTTTTCTATTGCGTTGATGATTTATTTTCAAGATTTAACATATTAGAGATGATAGGAAGAGATTTGTACGTTGGTGTAGATACTTGTTTTGGCCACTACAGATTATTATTTATTGTGGCTTGGGTGTGGAACCTGAGTGTATTAATACTCCATGTTTACCACATTTAATGTTTTTGTTACTTTCTAAACAGACAAAAATAGTTAGAATGAAGATATATTATTTTTGTGCCTTTGACCGTCGCAAATATAAAAAAAAAAAGTGACTTTTAGCGGCAGAAAAATTGGGCACAAAATAATTTTTTTATATAAATATTAGTTTGTTAAAAGATGAATGACTAAGAATAGGAGATACTTCAAATATCAGTATTTCTGAAGATTTGTAGGCCTTTGGGATTTTTATATATTTTTTGTATTTGGAGCTAATCATATTAGATCCGAATACTTGGGCCCTGGATCTAAATCTAAATGATCCGGATATATATGCTTTGGTCAAGATTCGGATCTGATTTTCTCTTGAATTCAAAATAATTTCTATACCCACTTTGTTCAGAATTAGATACTTTTGGTACTTGGATAATGAGATACCCATTCGTGACCCTAGTGTTAAATTAGTTTTTAAGGAAATGCCCTACTATCTCAACTTTTTAATAATCCTTTATTAGGAATAATTATAAGGAGACCATAAACTTCTCAATTACTACAAGTAAGCCCTTCCATCAAATATATCCATGTATCTATTGGAATAAATTTATCCAACCAAATTGGATCCATCTCTTATTATCCTTGTGACCCAATTAATCACAATAATCATCAGTGCCATCCAATTAACTCTTAATTTAGATGAGTGTGCACTCACTAATGATAAAATCCATTAATTGGCATAAGGGGATATTTATGAGGATAGATTCTATCTTGGAAATTATATGTTCCCAATGCACCACTACCACGTACCTAAGACATTGAGGTGTTGACCTACAATTGGCCTTACTCATTGATGACTTAAAGTAAATGTATAGTAGAAACTTGAGTCCATTAATCTCTCAAGATTAAGAGCTTATTGCCTGGGAATTATGAGAGCAATCCTTTAATCAAAGACAAATTTTTACAAGGTGCTACTCATGGTCCTTCAGTACATCCAATGTACTAGCACAATGATCAAGACTCTTACACTCTGATGATCGAGACATATCACACTATCCCATAGTGTTCATAGGGCTGTAACCTTATCAAATGAGATGCCCAATCTCATCACTGGCTTTGAATCAATTTAAGTATAAAATTTGTTATCTATGTCTCCTGTATCTAGATCTCGTCCAAAACATGGGCCACATCTAATATACCTGTGGGCTTCGGTTCATCTCAAGAACCATCATGTCATTTTGTATTGGTCATGTGCGAACAAAGAATAAAATACCATTCATTTCATGAATAAAGCATGAAAATATAAATTAATTAATAAAACAAATCAATTTATTTGGATCATTCATTGGATTGAGGTCATATAATCTAATAAAAGTAATACATTACGTGCACACTTCTTCTTTCATAAAAAGTAAAAGAAAAATATGTAGATTCACTTCAACGGAAACCTTAGCCCTCCAATAACTCAATAAAAAAGTTGCTAGAAGATAGGATACCCCTTTCATTCATCTATACCATCTTTAAATACAAGATATATGAACTTATAATTATCATAATTTGACCCACTCTCTATAACTAGACAACTTACCACAACTTCATACACCACTTCTACAAATAACTGCACCCATTACTCACACTCATACATACAAATATAAAAACTACTCCCACTAATAAGTAAACCAACTAAGTCCCCATAACCAGGGGCGGAGCCAGGATTTCAGCTCGGGGGGGACCAAAACTTGAATAAATTTTTATTTCTCCAATTATTATAACTATCATATTTTTAAGTTTTCTTTCGACATAGTTGTAAGTTCAAGCATAAAAAATATATACGATTCAAGACTAAATTTTACATGAAAATTAAAACCAGTATCTATTCACCCTTAACAAAGTATAAGTCGTAAAATAATTGTTTCTTAGTACATTTCAACTCAATCATCTATCAAAATGGAACTCGATGTTCTTTCATATCTCGAAAATCGTCTATGATTGATTCTGTGCTAAGCTTCTCAGCAATTTCTTTTTCAATGTATACAATCAAAGAGTCAGAGAGAAAAGCATCCTCCATTTTGCTGCGAAGCCTAGTTTTGACAATATTCATCGCTGAAAATGATCGTTCAGTAGTTGCAGTAGAAACTGGAAGAGTAAGCACAAGTTCAATCACTCTAAAAACAAGTTGGAAGACTGTTGATCTTCTAGTCTTTACCAACCATTGACACAGATCAGAAACATTTGACAATTTTTTAAAGTCTGAATGTCGAACTACATTATACTCATAATAGTGGAGTTGCATTCTCAACTGCATTTTCTCATTTTCTGTGAAGTCTTGAGAATAAAATTTGTCTACCAACTTGCAAATATCATCGCCTCTAAAAGATTCATGTGCATTTCGAGGATCCAAAGCTGAGTTAAGAATAAGCAACTCTACTGCATGCTCACTAAACCGATCATTTAATTCTTGTAATTGAGAATCAATTGCAGCGTAAAAAATTTCTATTCGATAATGATGCTCAATTGTAAACTCATTTTGTTGATGGCGGGCTCGACCTCGTCTCGCAACATAACGAGCATTCATATCTGGGACATCTATATTACGTGCCTCACAAAATGATTTCACCTTGGTAAGTAAAGCATCCCACCCAACATCTCTCAAATTTTGGATAAGTTCTTTAGTAGATGAAACAAGATGCATGGCATTTAAAATGTCTTGAGATTGACATTGCAAAGCTTGACAAAGTAATTCAGTGATCTCCATGATTTCTTTCATGAGATGCAAGATGAAGACAAATTCAAATGAAGTCATTGCCTCGTAAGCTGAGTCTGCATCTCCTCGTTGAGAAAGAGTAGTTCCGTCCTCAATGATGTTAATTAGAACTGCACATGTTGGACTAAACATCTTTATCAAGCTAGAAACTGATTTCAAGTGAGAACTCCAACGAGTATCTCCTGCCCGCTGTAAAGAACCAATCTGATTAAGTCCTCTCCCACTCTCGAGCTCATCAATGGCAATCAAATGTGCAATTTCAGCAGCTTGAGCAACTTTTAACTCATCACTACGCTTGCATGAAGCGCTAACAATATTGACAATAGAAGTCAATTTAGTAAAAAATTGATAAATTGGAATAACTTCTTTTGATGCTGCAACTAATGCCAATTGCAAGCGATGTGCTAAACAATGGACATAGTAAGCATATGGACAATCATTCAAAATCAAAGCTTGTAATCCATTCCACTCACCCCGCATATTGCTTGCACCATCGTATCCTTGCCCTCGAATATTCTGAATATCTAGATTATGATAAGACATTACATCATATATCTCATTTGTTAAGGTCAATGCTGCAGTGTTAGAGACATGAACAAGCCCAAAAAACCGCTCTCGCACAAAGCCATCTTTGTCGACAAATCTCAAAACTATAGCCATTTGCTCCTTCTTTGACTCATCACGAGCTTTGTCAACAATTATACAAAATTTTGCATCACCAATTTCTTCACGAATTATCTTCTTCACTTTGGTTGAAAAAACAAGTAGAATTTCTTTTTGGATCATTGGTGATGTGTAAGAAGCATTTTTTGGAGCTTTATCTAACACAACTCTTGCAACTTTCTCATTATAAGAACTCAACAAATTCAACATTTCAATATAATTTCCACGATTGATTGAACTATGACTTTCATCGTGGCCTCTAAAAGCACAACCTTGAAATGTAAGCCATCGGACTGTATCAATTGAAGCCGTAAGCCGTAGTCGACTGTTTGCAATTTCTTCCGAAGTGAATTTGTCAAGCACTTTCTGTATGTGTTGAGATTGATTCATCAAGTCTTCACATGATCTCTCGGCAACTTTATGAGGAGAGTTAGGATCCTTCCCCACATGACTCAATAAAGCACAATTTTTTCCATCTTTAACTTTCTTCCAATTCTTAAATCCAGTAAAACTGAATGCATTTTACGAAGCAAGTCCAGTTTGCTTATTAAAAAGATAGCATGGTAGACAAAAAATAGCATCTTTGTCTGGGAAATATTCCAACCATGAAGGAAATAACTTGAACCACGAATGTTGAAAGCTACGAAGATGAGTTGTTGATCCAGATTTCGGATACTTTGAAAGCAAAGGTTGGTATGGACCAACCTTAATGTACTTCCGTCGAATTTCATCGCGCTGATTAATATCATAATCCCATATCTGTGGACGCAATCCTGGATCACGCTCTAACGAACTAATATCAACTTCATTGATTTCAGTTCTTTGTGATTTTGTAGGTCGATCTTCAGAAATTGAAGTCTCAACGTTAGAGGTTGGCAATGATGCATTGGCTTCTAAGTTTTGAGGATTTTTTCTTTTAAAAAATCCATCAATTGTAGATGACTTTCCCATCTACAAATCAAATAAAAATCATATTTATTATATGTCCAAAATAACTTTCATAACAAAAGAAACATATATTACTCCACACCACCAATGTTCTAAAAGCAATCGGTTTAGAAAAGAGATCCATCCATGCATTGAGCCCTCTATGGCAAATAATAATAAGAGTATTTAAACAAGAGATCTTCGTATGCATTCAAAACAGAGTATTTAAACAGCACACTCGTTTACATTTACATGCATAACCATAAACATTTACTTATTTGGTGGTCATCCTAGTCTTGAATCCCAACCACATGTCCAATACCCAGACTATGGCCTGGTTCTTAGGCTTTTAAGCTTCCTTCCTTATCTCCATGCCATTGTTGTTGAACTTCTTCATCCATCACTCTGCACTCCCCTTTTTAGCACTACCACTTAACTGATCTTAATTCCTCATGTGCACCCAGTGGAATTTCTCTTCCATTCTTCACCATCTTCCTGTTGGCAAGTCTTCCAACATTCTCATCATGGCGAGGAGAAGAAAAGGCCAATGAAACAATTACAATTTACAAAGGAGAGGGAAAACACTACAAGCAATGAGATCTTCTTACCCATGTTGCTTGAAGAAATGTAACTGAGCAAGTGAACTATAATATACTACAAAGGAAGTTGACGCAGCAGAACTAATAGGTAATTGCAATGTAGTATTTATAGTAGTGCCCAAGCCCCGTCAAAGCAACTCATGAAAGCCAATCAAATGGTAGCACACTGCACAATTCTCATGGTATGAGTACAAGGACACAACCCCATCCCTCAAGCAAGACAACTCAAAATCAATAGGAATCTATGAGTGGGCTTACACTTGACCACATTAGCCCATTTTGTAAGTGCACCCACGACTTTTTGTCTCCTCTAAGAATCATTAAACCCTAAACAAAATCAACGGCCTTCATCAATAATCACCTAATAACTCATACATATTTCAACTGGAAATAATGGGACTTAATAAAGAGAATCTTAATAACTGCTGTTTGTTTATCATTTGTTTGGCTTTTGTCTTGTTCATTATTTTTCATTTTTCCTATTTTTATAATGGCAGAGAACCAAGCAATGAGTATAGATCTAAAAAAAAAAAAAAAACAGAGAAGAAAGCCAAGCCTTAGCATACCATGAATCATGAATGTGATTCTGTGACTGTGAATGGCGAGAAAGCCAAGCCTTAGCCTCACAGAAGTGATATTGGGTTCGCCCTAGGCTGGGCATATCAGTGCTTCAAAAAGAGTCCTCCACCTCCACAAACATTAATACATTATCTTCTTCAATCTTCCATCTCATCCTCCATCAGAAGAAATCCTTGCATGATTGCATCTGCAACATTCATAGAAATTAGAATCACAAAGTGAAAAAGAGAGAGATTGATGGAGTTCACAAACGTGCCATTCACAAACCTTACAAAGCTGAAAAAACTGAGAATCGTTCAATGAACGAAGTTGAAGATGAGAGATTAAAGGAGAAAAGAGAAGAAGAATAAACTGAAGAAGGAAAGGGGTTAGAGTTAGGGCTGCAGAGGCTTTGGAAAAGGGACCTAGGAAATGGGTCGTTGTAAAGGGAAAAGGGAAAAGGGGGGTGGGGGGGCCAGGGGCAGGATGGACAAAACTTGGAGGGGGGGGGGCCCATTTTGGTGATGTTAAGGGATTTTCAGGCCTGGCCCCCCCAGGCCCTACTATGGCTCCGCCCCTGCCCATAACCCATTACTTTCCCCATGACTCAAGAACAACTACCCACTCCTCATGGGTAACTCTCCTATGCCATATGGCCCCCACATAGGAATGATCATGCTTGTGTAATGCAAGGCCACATCATCCCTCCCCCCTTGGACCAACCTTGTCCTCAAGGTTGAAATCTAGGTAACATTCCTCAAAAGCCCAAAATGGAACCCACATGGCATCTTTAGGATCTTTTCCTTGCGATTGTACAAGAACTTCCACCGTCCATTTTTCTGTTTAACCATTCTACGATCAAGGGTCTTCTTTGATGAAGCCACTTCCTCCCCAAGGATGATCATATTCGGATGTGACTAGAGTGCACATTCCAGAGCAACATGGGGTGCCTTATGGCCCATCAATCGAATAAAATAATAATACTTCTTAGCTGTCAGAGCATCAATGCACACATTGCTAATAAGCTAGGAATTAACCTTGCATATTGTATAAAAACCAACATCAATTTCAATGAACTGATTCTTTAAATCTCCATTTAATGTAACGGTAACTCCTACCGCCTTTGTTTGACATTTTGATTCAATAAATGTCTTTTGCAAGTCGAGCAGCATCAGTATTGGACGTGACACCTCTAATTATAACAAGGCCATCCAACTTCAAAGTCACGGCTGCATTTACTTGTTCAGTTGTTCTTATTTGATCTTTTGTTCGCCCTAGCAGGTCATAACCACCTTGGTTTTTATCAGTAGAAAGTACATCATCTGTTATTTCCAGAGTCTTTTGTGCAAATAACCCTTCGGTCCCGCAAACAAATCTGTGCAAAATACTCTTTGGATTGTCGATTTTAAAAGCACTGTGAAGACCCCAAATAAAATTATGACCTCTTGGAGATTGTCTCCCGCAGAACACCACTTCCGCTCTGATTGGTGGATGCCCTGTGGTGATTTGAGCATAAGGGACCTAGGCAGTTGCCCTCAAAAAGTGAGCCAGAGGCTGACCATATTTGTGGGGAAAGGACCGGCTGATTGTGTGGGCACCAGCTGGAT
This sequence comes from Persea americana, assembly GCA_029852735.1. NCBI lineage: Eukaryota > Viridiplantae > Streptophyta > Magnoliopsida > Laurales > Lauraceae > Persea > Persea americana. Next base: position 20,379,192 of record CM056811.1, read on the forward strand.
CTACAATAGCTGTGGCATCGCCAAACTCTTCCCTTACCGTGACTCCCTAAAGACAAGGAGGAAGTGGGGATTGGTAGAGACTAGAGAGAGCATTGCTTCGTAATGCCGAAATCGGAATCCATGGACTTTGTTTTTCTTGGTTTTCTCTGTTTCTCTCTGTGTATTTGATTTTGGCTCACCAACAAGCTATCAAACTTGGTGTTCATTGCAAGGAACATCTCCCGCACTTCTTTAAGTATCTGCTCTTGACTTGCAGCCATAGAGCTTATCTCCATCTCTATTCACTCAAGTCGTAGTTCTGCCATACCTAGCTCTAATACCAAATGTTATGTGCACACTTCTTCTTTCACAAAAAGTAAAAGAAAAATATGTAGGTTCATTTCGAGGGAACCTTAGCCCTCCAATAACTCAATAAAAAGTTGCTTAAAGATAGGATACCCCTTTCGTTCATCTATGCCATCTTTAAATACAAGATACATGAACTTATAACTACCATAATTTGACCCACTCGCTATAACTAAGACAACTTACCACAATTTCAGCCACCACTTCTACAAATAACTGCACCCATTACTCACACTCATACATACAAATATAAAAACTACTCCTACTCATAGGTAAACCAACTAAATCCCCATAACCTATTACTTTCCCATGACTCAAGAACAACTACCCACTCCTCATGGGTAACTCTCCTATTGCATATGGCCCCCACAAAGGAATGATCATGCTTGTGTAATGCAAGGCCACATCATAATAAGGGTATTTCATGTACATAGGCTAGGGGGTTAAAGGAATAAGGGTATTTCCAGTCATTTTTCAAGAATACTAAAATCTGTTTGTTTGCAAGAAGGAGAAGGATAGAGTAAGAGTGGAGTAAGTTTCACATTACGAATAAAGTTTAAAAGACAAGTGGATCGAAATAGGATGAGGAATGGGTTAGTTTACATGTGTTAGGATGATTGGTCTAAAGTAAAAAAAAAAATAATAATAAAAGATTTTAAATGATGGAGTAAAAGGCACTTTAATATATATTATGGGGGGCAACTTCGAGTAGAGTAAAGAGAAATAAAAGAGGAATCCACATCAATAGACATTAGATGTGAGACATCCAAACACATTAAGAAATAGAAATTCCTATTGTTGGGGCCAGTTCTACTACTCTTTCACTTCTATCAAGTGCAAAGAGGCCCTAAACTTCATTGGTTCCAATTTGTTGGAGAGTTTCCAATTGAAGTAGGAACCAACAACTTATTGGCACAGTAGGGTGCTTTTCTGGTAATTCCGTTAAATATATTTTAACTTGTATGCTTCAATACGGAATAGACACAGTAAGAAAAACTAGAAAGATCAAGAATACAACTTTGCACTTGCGTGGGCCTTTTTCCCACTTGTATGAGCTTTCTTCCCATAGATGTGCAGGCTCTACCATCTGTTGGGTTCCAACTCCCTTAGCTAGGTTACCAAAAAAAAGATATGCACTTTGAGAAATTCATGAGATGAAACTTAATATTTTATATTAATTTTTTGAACAAAATATTAATCTTCTTCAGTAAAATATTTCTAAATTAATGAAGCTATTATTGTTTTATATGTTTTTTATGTTAAAAGAAAAGGGAAATTATTAGCATGGAATAAAATAACATGCTCAGCATGGTATCGTAGGATACATGCAAAATTTGTATCCTAAATGTATCAAGAACTAGCACAGATTTCATATTGACCCAACACGTACGGGTAAGATTAGATTAGCATGCAAGAGGAGGTGGGGGTGTGAGGGTGCCGACCACACATGATGATGATGACACCGGGAGTTGATGACGGAGGCATTTGGTAAGACGATGATTACGATGGAGGCGATAGCGAGATTTACCTTAATATGGCGGAACAAGTTGGCCAAGTATATTTGAGTAATTTGGATTTCGAAAGTAGGTCCTATTGATGAGTTTGTAGCAACAAATAACACCTAAATAAAGTGTCTTAATAAGTGTTCAATCTAACATTGAATCCTGATTAATTATAGAGAGCTGCTAATGTCACATCAAGCTTATCGTTCCACAACCCTTTTTTGTATGACCGGTACATTCCTGAGTAAAATTACAATAAAAAGTCTCTCCCTTCCCAACTTCTTTCTACAATCACCCACCACCACCCAAGTCCCCAGCCACGCCACCACCTTCCCCTCTGATAACACCTAGGCTTGTCAATTAAGCCTGTTAAAATGGGAACCTAACCCGGCCGAAGCCTGAAAATACAGGGCTTTTAAAAAAAATTGAGCCCGGAGGGCTAGGCTCGGACAATGGTTTTAAAGCCTGGCTAAATGGGACTAGGACTAGACAGAAAAAGCCCGGCCTGTCCGCAAGCACATCTCACTCATTTTAATAAATTTCTATTGAGTTCGGGCAAGGCTGGGCTTGGACAATGATTTCTATTTATTTTTGCTGAGTTATTTTAGACATTACTTGACTCACATAGGATCAAATTATTAGAGCAAACATCCATAGAGATTGTTTGGGGGGGGGGGGGGCGCGGAAGTATCTTGCCCCCATAGAGCTTGATTGCATAGGAACCGCGTGCATTCTAAGGGATGATTTCTGTCACATAAAAACCACCTGTAATCAAAGGTGTGTTTTTATTTTGGCATCCTGCTTGATGTACACCACCAAATAATGAGCAGAGTTTTTTTTTTTTCTGAAAGAACAGAATGTGAACTTTCCAAATAAACAGGATGACAATCCTTTCCCGGCACAAATAGCTGGAAGTACATGCAGTATTTTAGGATTTTCACCTTTTCAATTGCAGATCATTATGAGGACGTTTCAGGTCCTACCTGAAATGTGCAAAAATCATTTAAGCATCAATACATTTTATAATTCTGTCCAGAAATGACTATCCTTTGAAGCCGAAATACCTTCGAACAAGGTCAAACTTTATATTTTATATTAGGCCCAATTTCAATATAAACTACATCTTTATAATAACTCTTTTCTTTGTTACACCCAAAGATATTCTCTTTATGTGATATTTGAAAGTGATACAAGGGATGTAAGCTGTTGATCCAAGCTACAATGACTGCACTTGTTGCCTTCTGGATTTTGTTAAACAAGTTAACTTAAATAGCCAAACTAGTTGGAGTTATGTTTGGATGTACTCGAAACGACTCGTGAGTTAGTTACTCTGGCAGAACAAACTACTATATGTTCTACCAAGTTTTCATGATGATTCAAAAGACCGAAACCACACTGGGTAGAAAAGCCACTGCCTTCCTCAGGTTTTCTAACTACCCTTTAAATATTTATCTGTTCATTAAGCAGGAATTATTGGGTTCTAATCTCTGGGAATCTAACATTTCCATGGCCTGACAAGTGACAATTCCATGACTGTTGGATCAAATCTTGCTTATGTAAAACTGGGCTGCATTGTATATGGGGAATGACCGAAATGCATCAGACTTTAGGAGAGGAAAAAATAGCATTTTTCTTTTGCTCTTTTGGTTTTCCCCCTAGCCTGTTGTTGTGGTCATTGCCAATGGGGCAAGTAAATGGCCGTATTCTTTCAATTCTGGAGATTTATTAAGGAATAACATTCATCACATTCGTTGGTATGTATAACCATAGCGGCAACAAAAGTTCAGAATTGGGCTCTAGGAAATATACAGTTTCTTGAGGCACACGAGTAAGGAGTTAGGACCCTATTTGTCCTCTTCATCAAAATGTAATTTCACTACCTCTCTTTTAAAGTCCAATCGGGACGGTATTTGACGTCAGCCCGTTCGATTTAGGGTCGAGATTGGACAGCCCAGCAGGCCCGCCCAATAATCAGGACGGGATTGAACAGCCCAAGTCCAGGCCCAGCCCGGCCCGGCCCATTTACAGACCTAGTAACACTGCCAAAGGGGGAGAGGGACGGGGAGAGGGAGAGAGGGCAGCAAGCGGAAGCAAAGAGGGAGGGAGAAGGAGAGGGAGACAAACTGAGGGAGAGAGGGCGGTGGCAGTAAGAGTAAGCGGGAGAGAGCGAAAGAGGGAGAGGGAGAGACACAGAGGAGGGGGAGAAGTAGAGAAGGCAGGGATAGGGAGCGCGGGCGGAGGCAGTAAGAGTAAGCGGGAGAGAGCGAAAGAGGGAGAGGGAGAGACACAGAGGAGGGGGAGAAGTAGAGAAGGCAGGGATAGGGAGCGCGGGCGGAGGCAGGGAGAGGTAGAGAGAGGGAGAGAGACGAGAGAGGGCAGTAGACGGCAGCAGTAAGAGGGAGAGAAGGGATGTGAAAATAAAAGCTTGGGAGGGGGAGAGAAGGGAATTTTGGAGGCAATGGAGTGTGTAGAGAGAAACTTCGAAAAGAGAAGGGATGTGAAAGGAGAAGCTTAAAATGTCACATTAGCAGTACTCATAATTATATTAAAATGTAGTTGTTTTAAGACTTTCTTTTAACATACATTACAATATACAGCACTCGCCATACAACTCAATTTAACCTTTATTGCATTCTTTGAAAGGGGCCAAACAACAAAAAAATTATAATATTTTAATGTAACACTATCAGTGGCTTTCAGTTTTCACCTCAGCCTACTTATCACCTCACCAAAACAACAAAAGTCAGAGTCTGGCCAGTAACTTAAACACCAATCTCACCAGGTTTTAAAACACTGAATCAAACATATCACATTACTGCTGTTGTCAGAAATCAAATACTAGAAAATCTCTAGTTTGCCAAGAGCAAGCGAAAACAGGAGATTATCATTTCTCATATATCCAGTCAAGCAATAAACATTGCAAATGCTTCACCATGCCCCCATTCATGAATCCCACCCATTCCCGTGCGAATTACCATGCACACGGCTAAAACACAATCACAACTCGAGTTGAACCACCGGCAAAAAAGCCCTAAGTACCAAAACTAAAAGGAAGCTAACCACACTTGAAATTCAAGTACCAGTCAATTCATGAGGATTTGAAGCCGAGAAGTGGGTCACAACCTTTAGATTTCGAGAATACATGGGAGTCCCACAGACAACTAAATATGATCCTCGTGTTGGTTGGGCAAACAATGTCATTATTTAAAGGAGTTCAAAATACCGTAAATTGGTCATGCCATCAGCACCATTTACATTGCAAGAAAATTTTCATAGAAATTAGAAAACCTAGGTACAGTCAGGCTGTAACACAGGAAAAGTACATACAATATAACATCAAATAACTCTTTCAACTGGGAATCACAGGGTGTCGTTGCGGATAGCACACCCACCTCCCACAGCTCCCTCCAGGGTTTGATCCCTGGAATGGTAGCTTTCCCTCAGAGTTCCTGACCACTAGGCCAGCCAACCAAAAAAACAACCAAAAAAAAAAAACTCTTTCGACTTCATGACAATTAAATACTAACAGCATAAAAACAACTTCCAATGCTGCATCACCCTGGCTCCAGTCCTCATGCCTCTGTAAATGACTGACCAATGACATAACAAGAATTAGTCGTGAAAGAAATATTAGAAGAAAAGGAAAATAAAAGGCGATGAAAATATATTAGATTAGGCTGAGATAGCAAATTCATAATGTTACAGGCAAGGGATGTAAACAAAGACAAACAAGCAAGCAACTTGCATAGCTCCAAAAGAAAGGAAAGCCCTAGTTTGTGCATTTTGAAAATGGGCGGCTAATTGAAACCTTCACATGATCAATTGATCACATTAATTTAAAGGCCAAATGTACCCTACTTTTTCCAAAAAAAAAAAAAAAAAAGGAATAGAAAAGGAAAAAGGATATCTGGATGGTATTATTTCCACAGATCATTTTATGTCCCCCTTATATCTTCCCCTCATGCCAATTTCTCTGTACTAAATAAAGATGAGGTGCACTCGATCAAAAAGTACATTAGTGCAATGTGAGCACATTTCCCACTATTTCACCCATGCCTTTCTGTTGGTGAAAATGATACGAAGGGCCCGTTTGTTTGCATTATAATACATAGCAATTGAATACATATAATTCACACCAAAAATGATGATCAAATATGAATTTTTAAAATGAGCATCAAATAACCATTCTTTTTAGGGAAATAGAATACAAAAAAAGATAGGAAATGAAGTACTAGGGTGATGGCTGGTAGTTAATTTCCCATCTTCTATTGATTCTGTTTTCCTAGAAGGGAAGGTTAATTGATCCTCATTTTTTTAAAATGCACCTTTGATCTTCATTTTTAACAAGTAATAGAATGAATTCTACACATTCAATTGCTGTGATGTATTTTAATGCAAACAGAACAGGCCCTAATAATAAAAGAGAAACAGTTTCGCGGGCTTGAAGCAGTCTGACTTGTGGGAGGCCACCTCTAATCAAGACAATTGCCATAGGGCTGGGGATTGTCTCCCTTTGATCAGCCTGTGTGCAAAAAATGGTAATATCCAATCAAGAGTGCTACTGTTTTAAGGGCTTCAATGTTGTCCAAATCTGAGCAATTAGAAAGTCTTTGAGCACCAAAATTTGCAAGCATGGTCAATTGAAGGACCTACACGACTCCGTGTGTCAATTTGAATACAGTTTAAGGACCTACACAAATCCAAGTGTCAAATTTGAATAAGTGCTTACTATCACGAGAGGGGGTCAGCAAAGGTGAACCCCAGGGGCATGAGGACACTAGAGCACTCATTGACATCCCTGAAAAAAATTTCAGTTTTTCCTATCAGCTAACATTTATTTCATTGACAATAGAACCAAAATATAATAATTTAAAAAAACTTCAAAAGAAATTAAGAAAAATCAAATCCAACTATAGTTGTCAAACTCACCATGTCTAAAGACTAGTCACAGATAAAACACCCATTATTATCAGCCCCTCCTGCATCGATCAGCATTACGTCGGTGACTCTCTGACCTGCTCTGCCTTGAATATGAATCATCATATCTGCTCCTCCTAGAATCTTTCTCCATCTCAGTTCCACGGCTTCTGCCTCCAATGTCGTCATCATATCTGCTCCTCTTAGAATCTTTCTCCATCTCAGTTCCACGGCGTCTGCCTCCAATGTCATCATCATATCTGCTCCTCTTAGAATCTTTCTCCATCTCAGTTCCACGGCTTCTGCCTCCAATGTCATCATCATATCTGCTCCTCTTAGAATCTTTCTCCATCTCAGTTCCACGGCCTCTGCTTCCAATGTCATCATCATATCTGCTCCTCTTAAAATCTTTTTCCATCTCAGTTCCACGGCTTCTGCCTCCCATGTCATCATCATACCTAGATTGAGTGGAAAGTTTTTCCCCTGATTTTTTAAAGCTCAAGAACTCATTATTCCTTCGATCATCATTGTTTCTATAGTCTCTGCTACTTGGATAGATGACATTTCTGTTCTCTCTATGCTTCCTCTCTCTCTCCCCCACATCACTGTTTCTTGATCTTGACCCTAGTAGATCTCTGCGGTCACCATCTTCAAGCTTACCCTTTCCTTTTGTTTCTTGGTTTCCAAAAACTTCATCCCTGAAATCTCTCCGTGAATCAGCATGGCTTCTTTTCTGGTCCCCCCTATTACCATCATCATATCGAACATCACCTCTTTCCTTCCCTCTATCATCTCTTCCTGTGGTCAAACCATGTTGGTTCTTTGCACCCCTGTAATTTTCATTGTCAACTTTATCACTCTTCCTTTTTTCATTACCAACTATTTTCCCAGCACTTTTCTCGTTACTGTAATCACTGCTGCTGCCAGAGTCAGAATCACTGCTGCTGCTAGAATCAGAATCACTGCTGTAAACAGAAGCATCCGTGCTACTTACAGAGTCATCAGTTGACAATTCCCGCTCCCTTCTAGTTTTCTGACGTTTAGGCATGTTTTTCTTTGTATTCATCCTCCCAGCACTTGAGTCATTCTCTTGAGTATCATGCTGCCTTTTTTCACCCCTGCTCATCTCCATCTGGGCTTTAGCACTTTTCCTTCTATCAGGACTCAGTTCATTATTTGCACTGTATTTTCCGCCACTTCTCTCATTCATACCGCCATCGGTATCAGAATTGTCACTATCATGTCTTCTTGATTGTTTCCCATGTTTCACCACTTGCTTCCTTCTGTTCTTCATCCCTATATCTGAATCTGATTCATCCTCGGAATCATGCCGCCTTCTTTTGTTCCTGTGCTTTTCCACTTGTCCCTTGCTTAGAGTTTCTTTTTCTGAACCTGAATCATGCTTATGACTAGTTTTTGCATACTTTCCCCGTTCCTTGAGTTCTAGGCCATCACTGTCAGCATCAGAAGAATCACTTTCATGCTTCTTACTCTTGTACTTCACAAAATGCATTTTGCTCTTCTTGCTTCCACTAATATCAGAATCTTCAGAATCATGCCGCTTGGTGTCTTTCCCATATTTTTCTTTTGCCATTTTCCTACGATAATTGCCACTATCGGTATCAGAATCATCATCATCATCATACCTGGGGCAATGGGTTTGGTAGATTTGCATATTTGGCGCTTGCTGTGTCATTTTGGCAATTGGACCTTGGGTTTGGTGTATTCTCTATTGACCATGGATTCCCATGGGTTTAATGCTATTCCAATCAATCGCCCCTCATCGTTGAGGTCGTAGATCAAGTCTCTGGCCGTATAACAATGAGTTAAATCATGTCCTTGCATCAGGTGATAATGCACAGAATCTTGTTCGATTAGCGTGGCACGGCCATTGTTGCTGTCTTTCGAATGGAAATTGGATAGCATCTTGTTCTAGAAGCGACCAAAAAACAGTAATCCAAGGTTGAGGGAGAGGCGGGTAGTTAGCCCTCTTTGGTTCAGACCTTCTCTCGTTCCCTTCACCATTTTGGCATTAATTATTATTGTAATTGTATGGGACTGCATTATAACTTGGCCGAGTATTCGTACCCTGATTGAGTTTTGAGGCATCACTGGCTAATTCACAGGTGTTCACACTGGATTTAAGTTTTGACTTGAATTCATGGGTCTTGCTTGGTCCAGTGGTTGTTGGTTATAACTTTGATCGTTTCGAGGAGGATTCTAGTAGTTCTGATCATTCCGGAAGTTTTGATCATTTCTTTGAAAATTAGCATCCCGGTTTTGCCCTTGATTTCGGTGTTGGCTGAAATTGATTTCCTGACCATGATTGTAAGGGCGATAAACCACCTCCTGGGTCGAGTTCACTTTTGGAGTCGCGCTGTTTTCCACTTGATTGGTCACACAACGGGCAATCCTTTTTTGATTGGAGACGCCTAGGTTATTCAATATCCCATCGTCTAAGTTTTGTTTCATTCTTGATAACATATGGCGTGGGCCGCTCCAATTCATGACTTCCCCGATCGTCATCAATGTTCTTATCGGTTCTTTCATGTTCGAAATGACCATCTTGACTTACTCCTCTTCTTTCCTATTACAATCGGACCTCGTGAATTGACTTAGCCATCTTACTGCGAATTCTTCATAGTCTTCATTGGTCTTTTGCTTTAAGTTAGCCAAGTCATGCCACAAGGGTTTGTTTTTAGTCAAGTGTTGGTATCGCGCTAGAAACTTTTCTATCACATCCTCAAATGTGTTGATCTCGTGTGAAGGCAAAGATGTGTACCAGGTTAGCGCATCCCCAACTAACGACTCTTGAAAATAATTAATGAGGAGGGCGTCATCGTCAGCGATCATACGACATTTGCTGCAAAAGGACACCAAATGGTGTTGAGAGTCCGTAGTCCCATCATAAGTTATGTACTTTGGGGCTTTAGTGGGAAGGGTGATTTTTTTGTTTCCTCCTTCTTTGTGAAGTCATAGAACCCTAACCTTTTGCGGTGTCGTGACGGGGATTTCTTTCTAATCTCACTCTTTAGCCCTTAGATTTCCTTTTGCATTTCCCTAATTGCCTGGGAGTCAAGGTGTTGATCTTCAGGCGTCGGGCCATGTCTCGGGGCCTCAACTGGGGTTTGATAGTAAATTGGCTCTACAAAATCATATTGAGGGTCCGGTTGAGGTCCCAGAGGTGCATATTGATAACTCTTCGCGGCCTATGTTTTCTTAGGGGCTTGAGTTTGGGCTTGATTATGAGTTCTACTCGGGTCAGGTGCTAATCTTGGCCCTTGACTCATGTAAGTCAGTTGATGGGATGGCTCATAGACTGGTCGATCCAATTGATGCTCTTCGTAAAGCTCATGAGAATCTGCGGCATCCATAACTTCATCATAATATAGTGGACGATTCTGCTCCTCATCTAATATTTCATAAGCCAGAGTTAACTGATTTTGATACGTCAGAGTTGACATATCCCGTCGGTTGACGATAGGTTAACCTAATGTCAAATGGATTAGGAATTGAATGGCTCCTAGGGACAGTTGGAGGGGTCATCGCTTGGAGTTGGGGTTGGACAACCTCATGTTGGTATTTATGGTGGACTCTCGGCATGTCTCGGGTATCAGCATAAACAATAGGACTCTGCAACGGGATCCTTGGCGTGAGTGGTCAAGCCGGGCCCACTTATTCTTGCCCAGTTTGGAGATGCCTATTTGCATATGGAATTGGGATTGGTTGCTGCCTTGATTGTATAATGGTGGTCATAAAGGATGCGACAACATGCATTCTATATTGGGGGACCGTCGAGGTGATCGGTTCAATCCGGGTAACCATAGTTGAACGAGGGATGACATTTGAGATTGCAGGTTGAATCACACGATGGGCTCCTGTTGTGATGTTGGCGTAGGTCCTATGTCCTGTCGTCTGTCTACTTGATCCGACTAGACCCTTGTATGTGACTTGCGAATCGGCGGAGTACGAATCCCTCATTAATGGAGTTAGAGGACTAGAGTGACTCTTCCTCATAATTACTAAGTTCATCGGAGAAGGGGCCCGTTCGACGATCGATGAGCCCAATATGCAAGGTAAATAGCGCGGTCCGGATAACCGAGTATCAAGAGCTCTAGGAATCTTAGCATCCAATTGGGGGAGATAAGCCTCATCGATGGCTCGAGTTGCTCTCTGGGCTGAAATAGGAGGAATGTCAGGCATTCCCCATGGGTGGTTCGCCATATGTAAGAAGGTAGGGATGAGAAGAGAAAGACTTTAGAAAAGATGAGAAGGGAAAGAACTTAGGAAAGAAAAGAATGTTTTATGAAATTAATGTGAGTGATGGAAGGGGAAAGACTAATGCGGTTGTGCTCTTATGTTGTAGTGGGGAGAGCTTCAGCGGGCAGTTATACGGACCTTAGTTCACATTTAATTTATACCCATAAAGACCCTTAAATAAATGGGACACAGACATTCGATCATTGATCGAATGTTCTTGTCGTTTGAGGAATCCCAAAGATTTTGGAAGTCCTAGAAGTCCAAAAAGTGTATTCCGCTTGGGCCATGTGGAGGAGAGGACTACTTTCTATTTTTAACAATTTCTATTTATGGATGATTGCTTTATATAGAATGCTTCCAAATCTGATCCAAACATAATAGTTACCAAAATTAGTAAAATCAAATTAATTTTTTGAAAGAGCTCTAATTATAGAATTAGTGTTGATGGACCCATGAGATGGACTCATTGGTAACACCAATCTTGGAAACTAAACTTTCCTTAAATATAATTTGACTTGGAACCAATCATTGGTCATACCATGGGATGATATTCATATATGTGGGCCCATAGACCTTATAAGGAAAATCTTCAATTCTAAAATATTAAGTGGGAGCGGGGCATTTAAATTGAGTAATCCCTATGGTCTTCCATCAAGGGTCCATTGTAACGAAAGTATTTGCCTCGCACCATCTTGAGAATGACCATTCCCCACAGAGGGTATTTATTTATTTGGATACTAGATATGGATCTCCTTAGGATAGTGTTGGTGAGCCGGGGTTGAAGCCCACTCCCCAAGGAGGTGCTGCCCACAACAGTTGCCACGCAATGCCAATTGGTGGGTCACACTTAACTAAAATAATGACATAGTCTCTCCAAGGATTTGCCTTATGTAGTTTAGAGACCAAAGCTAATTGAGAGTCATACATTATTTGATATAAGATACCTAGACAGTAATGAATGATGGGGATCATAGATAGTTAGTCTTAATCCTAATTTTTACGAACTTTGATCCGCACCAATCTAAGCGGTATTCGCGCTCCGTAATGAGGCATAACCAAAGGGATTGAAATTTTGATGTATTCTGAATTTAGTGGTTAGAGGATTCCCACATAAATTTGGTAGAATACTAAACCCTAATGTCATTTTTCTTCTTTTATTGAATGCAGGGTCATGCTACAGTTTTATTCAGCATTAATTCATCCACCTTCAATGCCTTTGCGATCATCCTCAAACAGAATAATTTGATGGGATCCAATTGCGTAGATTGGAAGAGGAACTTGAACATTGTCCTAACTACTTTAGGATACAAATATGTCATTACCACACCCTTCACTGAGCAGCCAAAATGGATTAAAGATGACGAGATGATCAGATGCTATATGCAGGCATCTATGTCTACTGTTTTACAACACCAACATCGATCCTTTAAGACTATATCAGACATCATTATGAATTTAAAGGAGATGTTTGGGGACCAAGGAAGACCTGCAAGACAGGTAGCTATGAGGATTCTCATGAGCACTAAGATGGCTGAGGGAACAGTACAGGACCACATTCTGAAAATGATGGATTCACTGAATGAGTTAGATGTACTCAGTGCTGCAATTGATGCAGAATCGCAGATTGATATGATCCTCGAGTCGCTGCCAGATTCATTGAACAACTTCAAAATGAACTGTAACATGAATAAGATGAATCTGACTTCAGCTGAGCTGTCAAGCCAACTGGTAGCGACTGAGGGCATTATCAAGAAACGTAGTGCCCTTATGACAGAAAAGTCAATTGTCAGGTCCAAGCAGAAAGGCAAATGCCAGAAAAGCAAAAAGAAATCGATCTCCAAGGGGCCTATGGTCGATAATGGTCCCGATAGTGGTGTGGCTAAGGCTAAGGGTACGGAAAGCAAAGGAAAGTGTTTCCACTGTGGTAAGACAGGACATTGGAAGAAGAATTGTCCTGATTATCTGTCTAAGAGGAAGACCGCAGGTATGATTGAGTCACTTGTGTTTTAAGTTAGTTTTGCAACTAGTACTTTAGAATCCTGGTGTGTTGACTCCAGTGCAACTAATCACATTTGCAATTCGTTGCAGGGGTTCCAAGAAACCAGGAGGCTTAGTGACAGAGAAATCATTGTCAACCTGGGATCGGATGCCAAGGCAGAGGTGGTGTCAATGGGAGTAGTGACTTTATTATTTTCAGATATTAAGTTGGTTTTGTCTGACACTCTATATGTACCGTCTTTAAGGATGAATTTAATTTCAATTTCTAGCTTGGTGAATAAAAGTTATTCTATTACTTTTGGTACTGAAGTTGTCATAAAGAGGAACGATACTTTTATATGTTCTGACAAGGTAATTAATGGACTTTATTTGTTAACTCCCACAATGTATGAGATACAGGACACCGAAATAATCAATAAGCCATCATTAAAGACCAAGTTACCTCCATCTAATCCAACAAAACTTTGGCACCTGAGGCTAGGTCACAGTAACCTAAATAGAATTGACGGGCTAGTGAAATATGGTATCTTACCTTCATTGGTGGTAAAACCAATGCCTGCCTACGAGTCCTGTCGGGAAGGCAATTTGACCAAAAGACCATTTTCATCCAAGGGCAATAGGGCCAAAGATTTATTGGAATTAGTGCATACTGATGTGTGTGGACCCATAAATGTTAAAGCGAGAGGATGATATGAATACTTAATCACTTTCACAGATGATTACTCAAGATATGGATAATACATATACCTTATGCACTGCAAGTCTGAGGCTTTTAAAAAGTTCAAAGAGTTTCGAGCGGAAGTAGAAAAGCATTTGGGTAAAAGTATCAAGACTCTTCGATCGGACGAGGGGGGGAATATCTCTCATCAGATTTTATGGGATACTTATCAGAAAATTGGATTTTATCCCAATTGTCTGCTCCTGGTATGCCTCAACAGCATGGTGTAGTAAAAAGAATGAACCGGACTCTATTAGACATGATCAGATCTATGTTGAGTTTCTCAGGACTACCTATATCGTTTAAGGAATATGCCTTGGATACAGCCACGTACGGACTAAACCTCATACCATCTAAGTCTGTACCTAAGACTCCCCGGTAGTTGTGGTACGGGCGAAAGCCTAGTCTACAACATTTATATATTTGGGGTTGTCCAGCACACGTGCTGAAGGTTAAGACAGATAAGTTGGAATTGAAGTCGGAAGTATGCACTTTTATAGGATATCCTAAAGGAATTAAAGGTTGATTATTCGATAATCCCAGAGAGCAGAAAGTGCTAGTCAGCACCAATGCGGTTTTTCTGGAGGAAGATTATATAATTGACCATAAATTTTTAAAAAAGGTTATCTTGGAAGAAATTCAAGAGAAATCAATTCCAAATCCTAAGATAATCGAACTTGAAGAAAATCCGCCCATACCTAACCTAGTAGTTGCACCAATGCCTCGTCGTAGTAGGAGAATTGTTAGCCAACCTGACAGGTTCTCGTTTCTAGGAGAGTCTTATGAGGCAATCCCAAAAGAATTAGAACAAGATCCCTGTAACTATGATGAAGTAATCAATGACATAGATTCAGGACGTTGGCAAGCTATGAAAGCTGAAATGGTGTCCATGTACTCCAATTAGGTCTGGACACTTGCAGACTTACCTGCCAGTATTAAACCTGTTGGGTGTAAGTGGGTCTATAAAATAAAAAGAGGTACCAGATGGAAGAGTTGAGATCTTTACGGCCCGGTTTGTTACGAAAAGGCATATTCAAAAAGAGGATATCGATTATGAGAAAACCTTCTCGTCGGTAGCCATGCTCAAGTCCACCCGGATTCTCATATCCATTGCGGCTCATCTCGATTACAAGATATGGCAAATGGATGTCCAAATAGCGTTTCTTAACGGCCATATTGAGGAAGACATCTATATGATGCAACCAGACGATTTTGTGGCTAAGAACCAAGAGCAAAGAGTTTGCAAGCTAGAGAAGTCCATTTATGGACTGAAGCGGGCGTCCCGGAGCTGGAACATCCGTTTTGATCAGGTAATCAAGTCATCTAGCTTTGGTAAAAAATCGGATGAGTCATGTGTGTACATGAAAACTGAAGGATGCATGGTAGTTTTTTTTTGTGTTATATGTCAATGACATCCTTTTCCTTGGGAGTGACATAGGAATGTTGTCAACAGTAAAAGTTTGTTTGGCCAAGACTTTTGATATGAAGGACTTGGGAGAAGCTAGCTATATGCTAGGGATCAAACTTCATTGAGACCGAAAAAATAGGATGATTGGCTTATCCCAAGCTGCATACATAAAAAATGTACTAGTGTGGTTTGCAATGCAAGACCCCAAGAAGGGTATCACACCTTTCAGGCATAGAGTGCACCTTTCCAAGGATCAGTGTCATAAGACACCTGAGGAAAAGGAGTAGATGAGAGAGGTGCCACACGCTTCGGCTGTTGGTAGCCTCATGTATGCTATGCTTTGTACTAGACGGGATATCTGTCACGCAATGGGCTTAGTCAGCAGACATCAGTCTAACACGAGTCTTGACCATTGGACTACTGTGAAATGTATTCTCAAATACTTGAAAATGACTAGAGATTACATGTTAATTTAAAGCAATGATGAGTTGATTCTAGTCGGATACACGGATTCTGACTTCATGTCAAATAAGGATTCCAGGAAATCAACTTCTGGGTATTTGTTTATGCTTGGCGGCAAAGCTATCAACCGGAGGAGTATGAAACAGGAATGTACCGCTGATTCCATCTTTGAGGCTAAATATGTAGCGGCGTGTGAAACATGTAAGGAAGCAGTATGGCTCCAGAGATTCCTTATGTAACTTGGAGTGGTACCTTTGGCCCAACAGCTGCTCACAGTTTACTGTGACAACAGCGGGGCAGTTGCCCAATCCAAGGAACCCAAAAGTCATAAAAGCCAAAAGCACGTACAGAGGAAGTACCATCTAGTCAAAGAGATTGTACATAAATGTGACATTGCAATCACCAAAATAGCATCTGTAGAAAATTTCACGGATCCCTTTACTAAGCCTTTGACCACCAAAGCCTTTGAGCAACATGTAGACGAGATGGGCATGAGATACAACCCTGACTGGCATTAAGTCCAAGTGGGAGTTTGTTAGAATGTGTGGTCTCAATGCAGTAGATGATTGATTTATTTCAATATAATCATGCTTTTATTTCATGAGATGAATGGTTTCATTTCCTGCTTGCACATAACCAATACAAATGACATGATGGTTCATGAGGTGAATCGGAGCCCACAAGTGTATTAAATGTGATACATGTGTATGGATGAGATCCGCATGCAGGAGACACGTCACAAATTTTATACTTAAATTAATTCACAACCGGTGATGAAATTGGGCATCTCATCTGACAAGGTTAAGATTATGATCACTATGAGATATTGTGATTTGTCTCAATTATCAGAGTGTAAAGACTCTAGATCATTATGCTGGTACATTGGATGTATTGAAGGACCATGAGAAGCACCTTACGAAATATTATCTTTACTTTTAGGTCTGCTCTCATAATTCCCTAGCAATAGGCTCTTAATTTTGAGACATTAATGAACTCAAGTTTCTATCTATTCATTTACTTTGAGTCACCAATGAGTGAGGCCAACTGTAGGTCAACACCTCGGTGTCTTAGATACGTGATAGTAGGACTGTAAGAACATTTAATTGTCAAAATTCAATCTATCATAATTATCCCCTTGTGCCAATTGATGGATTTATCATTGGTAAGTGCACACCCATCTCAATTAAGAGTTAATTGGATGGTATTGATGATCATTGTGATTGATTGGGTCTCAAGGATAATAAGATGTGGATCTAAATTGGTTGGACATGTTTAATCCAATTGATCCATGGATATAGATGGAGTGGCCTACTTGTGGTCATATCGAAGTTTAGGGTCTCCTTGTAATTTATTCTTAGGACTGGAATTCAGTTGCATTTATATAGTGGAGTTATTTGCACTTAACCGTGGGCCTAGATTGCACATGTGATGTGGGGTCAGGGTGTCCTAGTTGGAGCCAGATTTCTATGGAATCCCTAGTGGGCCTAGATTGCACATGTGATGTGGGGTCAGGTTGTCCTAGTTGGAGCCAGATTTCTATGGAATCCTTAGTGGTCCCCACGCTAGCCCAATTATTAGATCATTATTAATTCTATTTGAACTCTAAAATGAAGAAAGAGAAGGTTACTAATTGTAATGGAAGTAGGACTTCCAATTATTTAAAGAGAGGAGGTTACCATGTGTTATATAAACAAGAGAGTCCCCTTTGGACGTCCATTACCTTAATCCCTTAAGTGTTGCACACCAGAGCAAGAGTTGCTCAAGTCTCTCCCTCCTCTCTTCTAGTTCTCTTCTGGTTTGCTACTAGAAGTTCTAGTTGATTTTCTTTTGGAGATCCCACTATTCTACTTTAAAAAAAAGGAGATCTAAAATGGGTCATAGCGTGGAAGACAACCAGGTCTTGAAGATTCTATTTTGCTACAAAGAAAGAGTTCTTCATCATGCTAATTATCTTCTTCTCCGTAAGAGCACACACAAGCTCTCAAGGTATGATCTACTTTCTTGTATGTTGTGGATTTATTGTGAATGCATGGTGCTGCTATTTTCTATTTTAGAGATAGTTTTCTACTGATCATGGTTGATGGGTTTGAGGACTTGGATCCCGGATGTGGTTTCCACTGGTCATGGTTGATCATTTTTCTTACTTGCAAACATAATCCTACTCCGCTAGTTCGAGTTGAGGCTTTAGGCCATTCCCCAAGTGCCAAATCAAAATCTATCTCTCTCTTAAATGTGGAAGATTCATTTTCTCATTTTTCTTACTTGCAAAATGATGAACATCTCCTCTCTCTTAAAAGTGGGAGATTGATTTTCTCATTTTTCTTTGCCTTTATCATTAATGGAAATTGTCGTTAAATATTTCTATATCTCTTTTTATATTTGCATACCAATGGCTTTTAGATAAACGACCAGGTTATAGTTGAATATAATTCACGATCAACATGGACAAGGCACATTGGTCTCACAATATAAAATAATGATGAATTATATAATTTTCAATGATGGCTATTATATGTATGGAATGGCTTGCCTGTGGGTCCCGCATGTCCCAACCTATGATCAATCTAAACCCCTCACTTTGTGAATTAACACTTATCCATATTTCACACTCATCTAAGTTTTATGGGTCATCTTCATGAATTATGCAAATATTGCGCTTGTTTGCTTCGAGATGTAGATTATGGTCACGGGCATACCCAGGAAATTGAACGGGAGAATATATATATATATATAACTTTCAAGAATTCGCAAGGGGATTTTTAAAATTTTTAAATTTTTTTCAAAAATGGGTCGGGGCTTCAACCCCTGGACACTTACACCTGATTATGGTGACATTTTGAAGCTTTTAAATGCCTTTGAATCTCATTCTTCTTAATGGCATCTACGGGTTACATAGATTATATAAAATCTAAAGAATGAACTTTTCATTTATAGGAATACTTGCTCGAGTTTTTGTTAGAATTCAACATCGCATCAACGCTTACATATTGCTTAATCAGGACTGGGGTGGAGTGCCACCAGACCACCATGTCATCCACATATTGGGCATGCCTAGCGAAAACATGAGCAGCTGCATTTCCCTCTTTTCAAAAGAATGAACTTGGCTGCAAAATGTTTGAAACCACCCCCTCTTTAATTAGTCAATGTTCATTTGTTCCCTCCACATTTGAGTTTATTTTATTTTATTTTCTATTACCAAAACACAAAATCTCTTTTACTCATATACCTAAGAGTAGCAATGCATGAGTCGGGTTGGAGGACTGGGGTTGGGTTCAACAATGTGGCAAACATGTATAGGCTCAACCATAAGCTGTATCATTTGTTAATCAGGATGAAAAATGCCAAACCAACCTAGCTGAAAGTTCAAGAGCCAAACGAAGTCCATAATTAACAAGTTAGATTTGTCTTGTGGCCTGGCTCGTGATACTACAATTAGAGGTTAGTTTGGCACATCAAAGAACAAGAAAGGACTAATTTATGGTTTGTGGGTCATAGTTTGCGTCATGTCAATGATCCTAGTTTGAAAAGGTTAGGCTGGGATAATTCATATTTATGGATTCCTTACGTGGATACACAATTCTTTTCAAATTACATGGGTGCGGGTTTAGTTTTTTATTTTTATTTTATTTTATCTTTTTACGTTTTTTTTTTTCAAGCTCCAAGCTTTCAAAATATTATATACAAGGTTTCAAGCCATATATATATATATATATATGACGCCTGAATCCTATTAATCGATTTCCAATCTAAATACTTTTTTAATTGGTATCTAATCTAAATACTACATTTTGAAATTAGGATCACAGTTGAAGCAAATATACGTTTGGACACTTTGATGAAATTTATGTCATCTGATATTGTGACCCAATAGAAACAACCCATGGTCTGGATGGTTGGGACCCATATTGTGGATCACTGGGTGGTATAGTGATGTAGGTGATATTTATCTTAACCCTAGTTTCAACACAATTCATTTATTAATTGGATAAGAAATGTCAACCTTAACCCAACTTGTTTGAATCGGTTTATACTTACGGGTCGGCTCATTTAAATGGGTTAGGCTAGTTATGTAGGTTGAGTGGGTTGACTCAAACGGACATGTTTAAATCTTGGCTAAATTCTCTTAACCTGTGACCGACCCATATATCTTGTCGGTCAAGATATGTGGGTCGGGTTAGTATGGAGTTAAGACTTTGCTGCCTGTAGCATGTTGGTAGTAGTGGTGTAACTTGGGTGGCACCAAGTCTGCTTAGCCTGGTTGGCATGGAAACCCAATGCAAGTTGAACTTGTTTGGGCTTGATCAAAGATTTTGAAGCCTGAGAAATATTTGGGCCGAGCTTGGGATTTAGCATGAGGAGTTCAAATTGGGTTTGAATATCTGAATTGCAAATATTGTGCTAATATATAAATATGGTATAAATAAATATAGATGCACATAATGCATGATTCACATTTATTATGCGTTATATACTTATAAAGATTCTGCTTAGGGGGTCATTTGTTTCCATATGTAAATGATTCTATGTGTAAACGGTGTGTTTTGAATCGGTTACATATGCAAATGATATACATGTGCAAAACATTCTAATGTTTGCCAAAATCATCATTTTCACAAGAGTAAATGAGTACATCCATATGGTTATAGATGTAATTGATCAATTGTGTAGAACTTCTTCACAAATTTCTTAAAAACATAAGGATTAATATGAGAGATGTTATCTCTTAGCCGTTTTAAAGATATAAAGAAGATGAATGGTTTAGATCATGAATTGACAACCCAAAAAAGTCTAGAATTTAGATCTACTCGTTGGACTTTTTCACAAATCTATAAAAATCCTTTGAGAATTATGCCATGAAATTGGCCTCTTAGATGGTTTTTACCCGGAGAAAGAAGATGGATAGTTTTAGTAATGTAATAAAGAGCCGAAATCAAATCCCATTACACAGCTCTGATCCATTTACTACTAATTAGGAAACACCTTCCAATCAAATGAGCTGTACTTCCTCTTTTTCTTTGTATCAATTGCTTGTACATGAACAAAGAATGGTTTTAGTCAAATTCTATACTAAGAAAGATGAATCAAAGATCTAAGTAAATAAATTCTCTCCCCCCAAGAAGGATCTTGATTGCCATATTAATTCTCCCCCATATATATAAATTTCATGTCACCTCTCCTTACAATAGACACAGTAAGGGCTAAGGAGTAGTGTTTGGTCTGAGGAAATGGCTAACCAACAAGTTCTTCCATTTCTACTTTTCTTGTCTTCTCTCTTTGCTGCTCTTTGCAACCCATGTCTCTCATTTCAGGAAGATAGAAAAGTAAGATGCTTAGAATTCTATTGTCTGCTTTTCTGATGTGTTGGTGATTTTTTTTTTCAATATACGTGTTGGAGATGATAAAAATAGATATGTATGTGGCTGTAGATGCTTCGAACTATGGGACCTATTGCCTACTTGTAACTAGGGGTGCACCTAGAACGGGCAAGCATAGTTTAAAATCCCGGTATCGGTCGCGATATCGGTTGGGACAAAAAACCGATATGATATCGGTATCGGTTGCGGTTATCGGTCCGTCGTGGTTATCGTGGTGTGAATTTTTCTTTTAATAAAAAAAGATTCACAAAAATATCCAAAAAATTCAGAATATTAGAAAATGCTGGAAAACAATATTTTTTTCCATTAGTAACAACAATAAATCAAAATATTGGTCACCTTAAGTTATGAGTCCTGTCTGTGTCACAGTTCTCTGTCTTCTCCAGTATTTCATATAATGCAACTATTATTTTGGCTCATAGTCAATTTGTTAGTGTAAAATATAAGAAAACAAAGGTAACATAACAATTATATATACACTATTAATAAGCTATTAGTATTTACTATTTAGTAGCATAAATACTCCAACAAATTTTTTTTAAAAGTATAAGATTTAAAAAGCACCATTTTTCTACACCCAAAATCAAATTTATAAGTAGATCTAGCATGAAAGTGTGTAGATCTAAGTGAAGAACACAGCACAAACCAAAAAATGACATGCAAATGATCTTTTCATTCATTTTTATGCTTTATCTAAAAATAAAAAAATAAAAAACACATAATAGTAAAAGTAAGGGAGTTAAGTTGATTTTCTCTTACTAAATAAAATGATTTCTTCAAGAAATAGTTTTGAAATTTGGAAAATATAAGAGAATGAGCTATGGAGACATGGTTGCTCTAAGGAGATGAGGGGAGAGGAGAAGAAAATTGGAGAATAGGGAAAAAGTTACAAAAAATTAGTGTTTTTGACCATTACTCCATCACAGTCCATCTCAGCTGATATTTTGAAAATATCGGCCGAGATATCGGCGCGATATCGGTAAAACCGATATTTTGACCATATTGGCTTAGATGAACCGATATTCTGGAGATATTTTGACCATATCGGCCTGACTCGGTATCACGGCAAAATATCGTCGCGGTATAGGCCGATACCGGTTCATATCGGCCGATATGAATCGGTATCGGCCGAGATTTTAAACCATGCGGGCAAGGTTTGGCTAAGGCAATTATAGTCCTAGCCTGACTTTAGAAATGCAACCTCATATGCAGCCCAATCCTGACTAAGGGAGTAACCGTAAGTGAAAGCCCAAGCCTCGCCATTTAGTCAAGCGGGTGTTGAACAGGGCTTTAATTTTATCAGTTTTTCTGGCTTTTCTAACAATTGTCTGGACAAGTTATCACTAAATTACAAGCACATTTTATTCAGGCTGGTTGGGCTGTGATTTGGGTTTTCTATTCCTCAACCCAAGCCCGCCTAAATATTTTAAAGGGCCTAACCCATCAGCACCCATACTTGAATGTAGAAAATGGGAACCGTTTGTTCACAGATTTTACTATTTTATGGCTTTCCAAATTCAGATGAGTTGAACTGTGAAATTCTTCATATATGCAAATTTAGCATAGACCATCCATATATGTTTATATTGTTATAAAAATTAATTGAACAACTTGTTTTTTGGGCTCATGTCATCTAACCCTTGAGCTTTTCTAGGCTCAAGTTTCACCTCTAGACACAAATACAAGGGTGCAGAGTAGCTTGATTGGATCCATTATTACTTGAATTTGAATGTTTTAAGCTAAGATTGATGACATTTTTTGAAAATGCAATCATCTAGAATATTTTCTTTTTCAGTTATCTTCAGAAATCTGAAAATATTGCATAGCTATAAAAAGTTGAGAAATTGCATACACGGTTTTTTGTAGCATTATTTTCTATTTTTTACATTTTTAGTACTGAATTAATTTATTATTTTCCTAAAACATTTCAATAATTCATAGAAAACTCCATATTTGAAAACATGCCAATATTTTTCTGGGTAAAAACATTTGTGATAATATTGTAGGCATATTGACTAAATATATGTATGCTGATGTCACATTCAAATGTTTTTAGGTTTACATTGTGTACATGGGAGCTCTCCCAAATAACCACCTGGACCAATTTTCGATTCAAAATCGCCAGCTTAGCCTTTTACAGAATGTTCTTCAGGGAAGGTATAATATTGCTTTATCTTTTTTTTTTCCTTTTACTTTAAGTAAAATCATATATTAAATCATTTACACTCTTTTCATTTTTTATTTTATTTTATTTTTTTGATGTTTTGGCTACACAAGCAATTCCATTGTATTAAGAAACAGAAGATTCCATTGTGTCAATGAGTTTGTCTTTCATGAAATTAGGCTGTTTATGGGCGGGCTGAAGCATGTCTGAGCCAAGCTTACCCATTTATTATATGTGCCTAATTTCAATCCGGGTTCTAGCTTTCTCAACCAAATTTTATTTCATTGCCTTAGGTGATCCCTTTTATTAATTACCTCTGATTGGACAAGCTTAAGGCAAGTTTGTGCGAGATGAGTATTCCTTGATAAAAAGGAAACTTGATCTTATTTTCCATGTAATTTACTTTTCCATTGTTCGCTGCCACATTTTTTTACTACAAAAAAGAAAATAAAGTTGGACCTATATTCCTTAAGATGATTTCAATTTCTTATGGAACGGTTAGGAATGCAAAAATTCTCTCTTCTATGAAAACATAAAGTGGAATCCTACTGATGCATGAACAAGTCTTAAATTGTTTTACTTGTATGGACTTCGCAAGGCTCTTTGAATTATCTGATACAAGAGTCTTTTAACATGAAAATGGTGCTCTTTATGCACATTGCATTGCCTCAAATTACTCTAGTTTTTTGGTGTGTTCTCTCCAATTTGAATAGGTCATGTAAGATCAAAGTCAAAATCATCTTGGCCCATATAGAAATCATCTAGCTAGGAGCCAGGAATTTTTTTGGTGGACGGGGCCACCATCTATTCCTGAAACTTCACTGTTAGTTGTGTCATTGTATTTCAATTTTCCTCTTACCAGTTCAGCAGAAGAAAGATTGGTGGAAAGCTACAAAAGGAGTTTCAATGGATTTGCAGCCTCCCTCACTAAGGAAGAGCAACAAAAGATAGCAAGTATGCAACGAAATACCTTAAGACACTAAAAAAAGTTGAATGATTACAACACATGAGGATCCAAAAGACATTAATTTTAACTATATTTATGCAGGGATGGAAGGTGTGTTATCTGTATTCCCAAGTAAAACTTACCAGCTTCACACGACAAGGTCTTGGGATTTCATTGGTCTTTCAGAGCCAGTGAAAAGAGAGATTGAGAAAGAGAGCGATGTCATTATTGGTATTCTTGATACTGGTATCTGGCCTGAGTCTGAAAGCTTTAGCGATGAAGGATTTGGTCCTCCTCCAAAGAAATGGAAAGGCATTTGCCAAACTGATGGGAATTTCACTTGCAACAAGTAATTTGTTTTCCCCACCTCTTGACCTTTTGCATTTCAACTGTGGCTGAGTAGTGAGATGATAACTTTTTGTGGCTTCTTTTATTTATCATGTTGTCTAGTTTTCTGCAGAAGATGAATACTTGAGACTTCATTTTCTATTTATTTTTTAGTGTTTTCTAACTGATTGAGAAGTACAATTTACAGTAAGGTGATTGGAGCTAGGTATTACAAAGGTCATGGAGAAAATGTGACTTCTGCAAGGGACACTGATGGTCATGGAACACACACAGCATCAACTGCGGCAGGTCGAAGAGTGAAAGGAGTTAGTTTCTTTGGTATTGCTCAGGGCTATGCCAGGGGTGCAGTTCCATCTGCAAGGATTGCTGTGTACAAGGTCTGCCATGAGAATCTCTGCTTTGATTCGAGTATTTTAGCTGGTTTTGATGATGCCATTGCTGATGGTGTCGACATACTCTCGGTCTCACTGGGGGGTACTAGTACAGCAAATTACTCGAGTGACCCCTTGGCCATTGGATCTTTTCAGGCTATGCTGAGGGGTATACTCACCTCACAATCTGCAGGTAACGATGGTCCTTATGCAGGTACAATATCAAGTGTTGCTCCATGGCTTTTCTCCGTTGCTGCAAGTAGCATTGATCGGCAAATTGTCACTGAGGCTATCGTCGGTGATAAGGTTTTTCAGGTAATTAATTTTTTATTGTTTCTTTGGCGATAAGGCTCTTGTTTGAAAAAAGTTCTAGTTCTTTGCTTGAAGTGTTCATCATTGGTCCATTGATGATTCAATTTTGGGTTTTTGCCACAATGATTGTTAGATTTTGGTTGTATATTTCATGCATGAAAGTTCAATCCATTTGACATTTTCAGCATTCTAAAACTATGTTTTGGAAATGCTATTGTGACAGTCTTTCTTCAAAAAAATGAAAATGGTTTTCAAAAGAGAATTAGTTATCGTTATGTTTTATTAAAATTTAGCATAGTTTTTTATTCTCTTAGGGAAATCATTTCCGCAATTTCTTCAAAAATCTAATTCAAACCGAAGACCTTTATATTTGAATTTTCCAGCTTTTAAAAGCAAGATCTAGAAGACTTCATTGTAGAAGATGTTTCATCACATGAAACAATAGAAATTAGAATCATAGAAATAGAAAAACAAGTCTTTAGTTTCCATTTTCAGCTTATAATGAAAATTAATCTCTCCATTTTCAGTCAAACATCTTATTAGCATCTGATGACATTCTTCAAAGAAACACTATTATTTTCCTTCATTAGAAGTTAGTTTACAAAAGGTCATCAGACATAAAGTCCAAATGCATCCGGATGTAATTTCTGTTTGTTAACATTCTCAGGGCCGATCAATTAACACTTTTGGTTCTACCAAGTCAGTTCCATTGATACTTTCTGCAAATGCTTCGACCTCTTGCGATTCAGCTACTGCCGAGTATATATTTCCTTGATTAAAACTTTAATCTATTTTTTCGTTTCCTATAGAAATATATATATGAAATAGTTGTAATCCTATTTTTTTTGTTACAGGATTTGTTTGCCTAAATGTTTGGATAGAAAGTTGGTGAAGGGAAAGATTATTTTTTGTGAAGCTCCTAACGATGGATATGGAGCATTGTTGTCTGGTGCTCAAGGACAAATTATGCAATCTAAAGGAGAAAATGATGATTCCCCAATTTTTCCTTTGCCTTCCACCATTGTAGATACGGCAAAAGGGGACACCATCAAATCATACATAAGAGGCACGAAGTAAGTAAATTACCAGTGTTAATTAGATTTTAACTTACTGTCTTATGGAGCATCATTTCTATCTCCTACTAATGATTCTGAAAGATTTTGATAATGAGCTTCTATAAAAGGTCTCTAAGTTTAAGATTAAGGTAGATATCAAAAGGGGCAATCAATTTTTTTTTTGTTAGTTGGAAAATGATTGATCGACCACCTTTCCATATTGAATAAAATCTTAACAATTTCATTAATTCTATTAGTTCTCAAACATTGTTTCCCAATCTATTTACAATGCTAGTTTTATATGCGTTAATAGTGGCGTATATGGGTACAAGAATTTCAAATAGAATTCTGAAAAAAGTTTTGAAATGTTATTTTATTCCTAGGTTCTTGGATTTCCCCATTTGATTGGGAGAATTCCAAATGATATTGGTGTGTTTTCAAATTCATGGATTCTTAAGCTACTTAGCATGGCAATGTTTTGCGATGTTATGTTAGGCAATGTTTTTAGCTATCTGAAATCCTCCCACCATATTCCATATTCACTTTTGTTCTTTTACCTTTGTTTTGTAAAATCATACAAGTTTTTGAATGAGTACTTAGACTTGCAATTGACATATCTCCTTGAAATTGAATTAATTCTAACGCGATTATATAAAAGGATTCATTCTATGGAATTTTACTCAGATAATAAACTTTGATCAGATCTTTTATATTCACTTTTCAATACCTGACATTGTTTGCCATTCAACAGGAACCCACAAGCAAAAATACTCAAGTCTGTAGCTATTCGTGACAGGACAGCCCCAGTTGTTGCTTCCTTCTCTTCAAGAGGACCAAACCCCATTTCATCCAACATTCTCAAGGTTGTTTATATCATGTTTAATTTAAGCTGTATCTTTTGTATTAGATCTAACAACCTTGTAATATGATCTTTTATCACAGCCTGATATAACCGCTCCAGGTGTAGGAATTATTGCTGCTTACTCACCTGTCGCCTCTTTGACTGATTTCGAACAAGATAAAAGATCTGCAAAATATGCTATATTATCAGGGACATCCATGTCCTGCCCACATGTATCTGGTGCAGCAGCTTATGTGAAAGCATTTCACCCTGATTGGTCACCTGCTGCCATCAAGTCTGCCCTTATGACTACTGGTAATCTTATTTTCTTCTCTCTCAGTACTATAATACATATGCACAAGAATTGCACATTACTAGGCTTATTTGGCTTCTTTACATCTGTTCCTAACATGGATTTGTTTTTCTTCTTCTTTAAGCTTTTCCTATTAATCCTAGGAAAAATGTGGATGTGGAATTCGCCTACGGTGCTGGCCAGATCAATCCAGTGAAGGCTGTCAATCCTGGTTTAGTCTATGATGCAAACAAAGATGACTACATACAATTTTTATGCAATGAGGGGTACACTGCAGAAGAAATCAAACTCATTTCGGGTGCGAACATCCAATGTAGAAAGACTAACAGAACTGCTGGGGACATGAATTACCCATCAATTCAACTACTAGTTCACAAGAACATGACATTCTCACGCAAGTTCTCAAGATCGGTCACCAATGTTGGTACACCAGTATCCACATACAAGGCAGCAATGAAACAACTTACTGGACTTCAAATCGCGGTTAGCCCAAGCATTTTACCGTTCAAGTCAGTTAATGAGAAGCATTCTTTTGTTGTCACCATTACTGGGAAAGTATTGTCAGATGTCAATGTAATATCTACCTCTCTTGTGTGGTCCGATGGTGTTCATAGTGTGAGAAGTCCTATAGTTGTATACACCAATAGTGCTTGAATCTCATGAAATAGCTAGATAGAACTTCTAGTTCTTTTATTCTCTATCAGCTGCTGGAGCGTTCCTTTTAATTTTTGTGATTTCTAGTAGTAATATATTTATATATTTCGTTCTTAATCACCTTCGCGATTTAATATATATTTCAAATGCTAAATATCTTTCTTCTTTTTTTTTTTTTTTGTATTATTTCAGTTCATATGTCAAGTTTTCCAACCATTCTTTATTGGTTGACATATATATCAAGTAGTGTGAAAAATTGGCCATTAATCTTAACATGAACCCCCGCTGAATCCGAATTTGTCAATAATTTTGTGGAGGTCACACTTACTAGCTGAACCTATGTTTAAAAGTTAAGGGTGAGATGATAAATTGGTTCTTACTTAGCCATTCCAGGGCACATATCATGTATGTCAAGAATCTAAAGATTGATAGACCAAAGATTAATGGAAAATGAAAAGTTATATTATTTTTCATTTTATGAGTCATCAAAACCTTTTTTCAATAACTTCAACTACTACATTAGTTTCATTTCATTGTTCTTATCTATCCTAGGCTGAATCCTCGAATAGAGGTTGCGTTTTTTCTTTCATAAGTGTTTGTTACAATTTGAAACTAGTACAAGTTCTTAATATCCCTATAAATCATTTTGTAGTAGGATCTTCGTTTGATACCCAATGTAAGCATCCTTGCATTCCTCAAATATCCAAGAAGAAAGGGGATTGTGTGCTTTGAATGACCTAAGTCTTATGGGTTAGTAGTTTAACTTTATGCAAGATACCAATAGGGTCGATAATATGGGGCTACATTCAGAGGTGCTCACCTAAACAATAATAGGAAGTTTCACATGAGGCGATCAAGGAGTCCTAGATATTGTAATTAGAAAATTGGAGATTGTATCACATTAGACTTTCTACTAAGGGAGTACAAATGTGATATTCTGGGTTTGAAATGAGAACTTAATATTTTTATACTTGTTTTTACAATTTTCTTTATTTCAATTATAACCAATGTCTTTCTGGTTAGTTCTGGGCTCAACCAATATTTCTTCAGTAGCAGTATGTATTAATAATTACTAGTGACAGGCCTAAATAAAATCTTAAATAGAAGATTTATAAAGATTATAAAGATAATTATAAATAAATACTACCATATCATTCATAATAGAAATACAATTAAAATTGAACTTCAAAACCCAAAGGTTTAAAAAATGAGTAAAATGAGCTGATCAATTTGAGGACCTTGGTTTGGTTATATCTGAGCTTGGGCACAAATTTAGTATCAATTAAAAAATTAAATATGGATCTTGAAGTCAATTGGCTTCCATAATGAGCCCCACGGATTGATCATGCTAAATATTGAAACAAAGATAAGGAAAAAAAAAGTAGCAAAATGCAACTGTTTGGCTATAAAAGTTCCCCCTGTAAATTATGAGATTGGAAAGAAAAAAAGATTTTCTTTCGTAATAGGACACACATATTATTCAAACTTGTAATAAAAAGTAAAAAAAACTTCCTTTGACAGTGGGGCCCACAAATTGATGATAAAAACAAAGATGAAGCTGGTTATGATCTATAAGTGGGCCCCAAATTTTTCCAGCTAGGATCTGACATAAGGGTCCCATATAGCCCAGCTATCAAAAAAACTCAATGATGGAGCCCATTAATGGATGAAGAATAAAGAAAGAATGGAAAGAAAGAAATATTGCAGGAGATCCATCGACGGGGCCTTCCTCTCAAATCCAAACCAGTGAAATGCACAGTGGGCCAACTGATGATAAAAAGGAAAAACACAAAGGCAATTGCCCAATGGGCCTACGAATGCTACAAAGGAAAAAAATTGAAAAGAAATATATATAAAAAAAAAACTCTTATAACAAAAGGATGTAGAAGACATGCAGATAATTGTGTTTAAACATAGTATCCTTTGGAAAAATAAAGTCTAATTGAAAATAAAGATTGCAATGAGATAGAGAAATTGGGGAGAAAGATTAGATAGGAAAGGGATTTCCACTTAGAGATATTAGAAAAATCCATATTAAAATAGGATTAGAAGATGTTTATTGGAGGGTGTTGGAGACTTCTTGAAATTGGAGCATGCCATATATCACTGTCCTGCAAATCGGGTTGTTGCCTTTATAATATATATAATAATAATTATTAATTCATAAAAAATGGAACATAGGTTTTTTGTATGTTAAAAATAAATAATAAAAGAATAATATGTAAAACCACTCTCTTCTCATTTATGTCACCTTTCACGGTTGGCCTAATTCGAAGTGGAATGATATATGGCCCCAAGTTAATTAATTATAATTAAAAGGGAATTTGGGTGGAATGTTGGCCCCAAGTCTAGAAAGTCTATCAATGGGCCCACATTTAAGATTTTAATTGGCATAATGGACTTAATAGTAGAGATGATTTTGCATGGTTTAGATCTTAACGTGGAATAATGAACTCAATAGGATTAATTGGAGAACCTACTAAGCATAGTAGTCAATTCCATTTTCATTTTGGCTGGAGCAGCAGGAATTCTTCATCCTAGTCCTTCGGCCAAAACAGAATGGGGCAAAAAAAATTCCATTTGAATTCCGGTCCATTCCCGTCATTTTGGCTGTCCATCCCGGTTCATTTCTGTTGTCCATTCCGGTTCATTTCGGTGCCTAGCACAATCTTTACTCTCTTTTTTTTGGTTTTTTTCTCAATATTTATATCAAGAAACATGCATAATTTATATTTTCTATTATATATATTTTTTAATTTTTTATTATTCCACAAAGTTACTCTCGAAAGGTATTACCAAATTTCTAAAATACAGAAATATTTCATCTTAGATACTAAACCAAAATGTTGACCGAAACGGAATTCACAACTATGCCGCTAAGGATATATAGTTTTGGAAATGCATTTGTTAAGTTTAGGAAAAAACTTACGAAGGATATTAAGGAAACAACTGAATTTGTCTTAAAAGAAGGGAACAAATCCCAGCCATCAATTTCTATGCTTGGAAAGACGTATCAATGATTTTAAGTAAAGAAATCAATCCCATGCAGGAATATCTCGATTGCCATAATGGGTAATGTCCTCAACCTTATAGAGAAATTGCATGCATCATACCTCTCTTTACAGATGTAGTAGTGCGTAGTGTTTGGTCAGAGGAGATGGCTAACCTATAAAGTCTTCCATTTCTTCATATGGAGTCTTCTCTCTTCGCTGCAGTTTGCTACCCATGTAATGCACTCCGGGAAGATAGAAAAGTACGATGCTTTTACTTCTATTGTCTGCTTTTCTATTGCGTTGATGATTTATTTTCAAGATCTAACATATTAGAGATGATAGGAAGAGATTTGTACGTTGGTGTAGATACTTGTTTTGGCCACTACAGATTATTATTTATTGTGGCTTGGGTGTGGAACCTGAGTGTATTAATACTCCATGTTTACTACATTTAATGTTTTTGTTACTTTCTGAACAGACAAAAATAGTTAGAATGAAGATATATTATTTTTGTGTCTTTGACCGTCGCAAATATAAAAAAAAAAGTGACTTTTAGTGGCGGAAAAATTGGGCACAAAATAATTTTTTTATATAAATATTAGTTTGTTAAAAGATGAATGACTAAGAATAGGAGATACTTCAAATATCAGTATTTCTGAAGATTTGTAGGCCTTTGGGATTTTTATATATTTTTTGTATTTGGAGCTAATCATATTAGATCCGAATACTTGGGCCCTGGATCTAAATCTAAATGATCCGGATATATATGCTTTGGTAAAGATTCGGATCTGATTTTCTCTTGAATTCAAAAATAATTTCTATACCCACTTTGTTCAGAATTAGATACTTTTGGTACTTGGATAATGAGATACCCATTCGTGACCCTAGTTATAAATTAGTTTTTAAGGAAATGCCCTACTATCTCAACTTTTTAATAATCCTTTATTAGGAATAATTATAAGGAGACCATAAACTTCTCAATTACTACAAGTAAGCCCTTCCATCAAATATATCCATGTATCTATTGGAATAAATTTATCCAACCAAATTGGATCCATCTCTTATTATCCTTGTGACCCAATTAATCACAATAATCATCAGTGCCATCCAATTAACTCTTAATTTAGATGAGTGTGCACTCACTAATGATAAAATCCATTAATTGACACAAGGGGATATTTATGAGGATAGATTCTATCTTAAAAATTATATGTTCCCACTGCACCACTACCACGTACCTAAGACATTGAGGTGTTGACCTACAATTGGCCTCACTCATTGATGACTTAAAGTAAATGTATAGTAGAAACTTGAGTCCATTAATCTCTCAAGATTAAGAGCTTATTGCCTGGGAATTATGAGAGCAGTCCTTTAATCAAAGACAAATTTTTACAAGGTACTACTCATGGTCCTTCAGTACATCCAATGTACTAGCACAATGATCAAGAGTCTTACACTCTGATGATCGAGACATATCACACTATCCCATAGTGTTCATAGGGCTGCAACCTTATCAAATGAGATGCCCAATCTCATCACTAGCTTTGAATCAATTTAAGTATAAAATTTATTATCGATGTCTCCTGTATCTAGATCTCATCCAAAACATGAATCACATCTAATATACCTGTGGGCTTCGGTTCATCTCAAGAACCATCATGTCATTTTGTATTGGTCATGTGCGAACAAAGAATAAAATACCATTCATCTCATGAATAAAGCATGAAAATATAAATTAATTAATAAAACAAATCAATTTATTTGGATCATTCATTGGATTGAGGTCATATAATCTAATAAAAGTAATACGTTATGTGCACACTTCTTCTTTCATAAAAAGTAAAA
Organism: Persea americana; assembly: GCA_029852735.1. Classification (NCBI taxonomy): domain Eukaryota; kingdom Viridiplantae; phylum Streptophyta; class Magnoliopsida; order Laurales; family Lauraceae; genus Persea; species Persea americana. Next base: position 20,412,019 of record CM056811.1, read on the forward strand.
GAAAAATATGTAGATTCACTTCAAGGGAAACCTTAGCCCTCCAATAACTTAATAAAAAAGTTGCTAGAAGATAGGATACCCCTTTCATTCATCGATGCCATCTTTAAATACAAGATATATGAACTTATAATTACCATAATTTGACCCACTCTCTATAATTAGACAACTTACCACAACTTCATACACCACTTCTACAAATAACTGCACCCATTACTCACACTCATACATACAAATATAAAAACTACTCCTACTAATAGGTAAACCAACTAAGTCCCCATAACCAGGGGCGGAGCCAGGATTTCATCTCGTGGGGGACCAAAACTTGAATAAATTTTTATTTCTTCAATTATTATAACTATCATATTTTTAAGTTTTTTTTCGACATAGTTGTAAGTTCAAGCATAAAAAATATATACGATTCAAGACTAAATTTTACATGAAAATTAAAACCAGTATCTACTCACCCTTAACAAAGTATAAGTCGTAAAATAATTGTTTCTTAGTACATTTCAACTCAATCATCTATCAAAATGGAACTCGACGTTCTTTCATATCTCGAAAATCGTCTATGATTGATTCTATGCTAAGCTTCTCCGCAATTTCTTTTTCAATGTATACAATCAAAGAGTCAGAGAGAAAATCATCCTCCATTTTGCTACGAAGCCTAGTTTTGACAATATTCATCGTTGAAAATGATCGTTCAGTAGTTGCAGTAGAAACTGGAAGAGTAAGCACAAGTTCAATCACTCTAAAAACAAGTTGGTAGACTGTTGATCTTCTAGTCTTTACCAACCATTGACACAGATCAGAAACATTTGACAATTTTTTAAAGTCTGAATGTCGAACTACATTATACTCATAATGGTGGAGTTGCATTCTCAACTGTATTTTCTCATTTTCTGTGAAGTCTTGAGAATAAAATTTGTCTACCAACTTGCAAATATCATCACCTCTAAAAGATTCATGTGCATTTCAAGGATCCAAAGCTGAGCTAAGAATAAGCAACTCTACTGCATGCTCACTAAACCGATCATTTAATTCTTGTAATTGAGAATCAATCAATTGTAAAAAATTTCTATTCGATAATGATGCTCAATTGTAAACTCATCTTGTTGATGGCGGGCTCGACCTCGTCTCGCAATATAACGAGCATTCATATCTAGGACATCTATATTACGTGCCTCACAAAATGATTTCACCTTGGTAAGTAAAGCATCACACCCAACATCTCTCAAATTTTGGATAAGTTCTTTAGTAGATGAAACAAGATGCATGGCATTTAAAATGTCTTGAGATTGACGTTGCAAAGCTTGACAAAGTAATTCAGTGATCTCCATGATTTCTTTCATGAGATGCAAGATGAAGACAAATTCAAATGAAGTCATTGCCTCGTAAGCTGAGTCTGCATCTCCTCGTTGAGAAAGAGTAGTTCCGTCCTCAATGATGTTAATTAGAACTGCACATGTTGGACTAAACATCTTTATCAAGCTAGAAACTGATTTCAAGTGAGAACTCCAACGAGTATCTCCTGCCCGCTGTAAAGAACCAATCTGATTAAGTCCTCTCCCACTCTCGAGCTCATCAATGGCAATCAAATGTGCAATTTCAGCAGCTTGAGCAACTTTCAACTCATCACTACGCTTGCATGAAGCGCTAACAATATTGACAATAGAAGTCAATTTAGTAAAAAATTGATAAATTGGAATAACTTCTTTTGATGCTGCAACTAATGCCAATTGCAAGCGATGTGCTAAACAATGGACATAGTAAGCATATGGACAATCATTCAAAATCAAAGCTTGTAATCCATTCCACTCACCCCGCATATTGCTTGCACCATCGTATCCTTGCCCTCGAATATTCTGAATATCTAGATTATGATAAGACATTACATCATATATCTCATTTTTTAAGGTCAATCTGCAGTGTTAGAGACATGAACAAGCCCAAAAAACCGCTCTCGCACAAAGCCATCTTTGTCGACAAATCTCAAAACTATAGCCATTTGCTCCTTCTTTGACTCATCACGAGCTTCGTCAACAATTATGCAAAATTTTGCATCACCAATTTCTTCACGAATTATCTTCTTCACGTTGGTTGAAAAAACATGTAGAATTTCTTTTTGGATCATTGGTGATGTGTAAGAAGCATTTTTTGGAGCTTTATCTAACACAACTCTTGCAACTTTCTCATTATAAGAACTCAACAAATTCAACATTTCAATATAATTTCCACGATTGATTGAACTATGACTTTCATCGTGGCCTCTAAAAGCACAACCTTGAAATGTAAGCCATCGGACTGTATCAATTGAAGCCGTAAACCGTAGTCGACTGTTTGCAATTTCTTCCAAAGTGAATTTGTCAAGCACTTTCTGTATGTGTTGAGATTGATTCATCAAGTCTTCACATGATCTCTCGGCAAATTTATGAGGAGAGTTAGGATCCTTCCCCACATGACTCAATAAAGCACAATTTTTTCCATCTTTAACTTTCTTCCAATTCTTAAATCCAGTAAAACTGAATGCATTTTGCGAAGCAAGTCCAGTTTGCTTATTAAAAAGATAGCATGGTAGACAAAAAATAGCATCTTTCTCTAGGGAATATTCCAACCATGAAGGAAATAGCTTGAACCACGAATGTTGAAAGCTATGAAGATGAGTTGTTGATCCAGATTTCGGATACTTTGAAAGCAAAGGTTGGTATGGACCAACCTTAATGTACTTCCGTCGAATTTCATCGCGCTGATTAATATCATAATCTCATATCTGTGGACGCAATCCTGGGTCACGCTCTAAAGAACTAATATCAACTTCATTGATTTCAGTTCTTTGTGATTTTGTAGGTCGATCTTCAAAAATTGAAGTCTCAACATTAGAGGTCGGCAATGATGCATTGGCTTCTAAGTTTTGAGGATTTTTTCTTTTAAAAAATCCATCAATTGTAGATGACTTTCCCATCTACAAATCAAATAAAAATCATATTTATTATATGTCCAAAATAACTTTCAGAACAAAAGAAACATATATTACTCCATCACCACCAATGTTCTAAAAGCAATCGTTTAGAAAAGAGATCCATCCATCCATTGAGCCCTCTATGGCAAATAATAATAAGAGTATTTAAACAAGAGATCTTCGTATGCATTCAAAACAGAGTATTTAAACAGCACACTCGTTTACATTTACATGCATAACCATAAACATTTACTTATTTGGTGGTCATCCTAGTCTTGAATCCCAACCACATGTCCAATATCCAGACTATGGCCTGGTTCTTAGGCTTTTAAGCTTCCTTCCTTATCTCCATGCCATTGTTGTTGAACTTCTTCATCCATCACTCTGCACTCCCCTTTCTAGCACTACCACTTAACTGATCTTAATTCCTCATGTGCACCAGTGGAATTTCTCTTCCATTCTTCACCATCTTCCTGTTGGCAAGTCTTCCAACATTCTCATCATGGAGAGGAGAAGAAAAGGCCAATGAAACAATTACAATTTACAAAGGAGAGGGAAAACACTAAAAGCAATGAGATCTTCTTACCCATGTTGCTTGAAGAAATGTAACTGAGCAAGTGAACTATAATATACTACAAAGGAAGTTGACGCAGCAGAACTAATAGGTAATTGCAATGTAGTATTTATAGTAGTGCCCAAGCCCCGTCAAAGCAACTCATGAAAGCCAATCAAATGGTAGCACACTGCACAATTCTCATGGTATGAGTACAAGGACACAACCCCATCCCTCAAGCAAGACAACTCAAAATCAATAGGAATCCATGAGTGGGCTTACACTTGACCACATTAGCCCATTTTGTAAGTGCACCCACGACTTTTTGTCTCCTCTAAGAATCATTAAACCCTAAACAAAATCAACGGTCTTCATCAATAATCACCTAATAACCCATAAATATTTCAACTGGAAATAATGGGACTTAATAAAGAGAATCTTAATAACTGCTGTTTGTTTATCATTTGTTTGGCTTTTGTCTTGTTCATTATTTTTCATTTTTCCTATTTTTATAATGGCAGAGAACCAAGCAATGAGTATAGATCTAAAAAAAAAAAAAAAAACAGAGAAGAAAGCCAAGCCTTAGCATACCATGAATCATGAATGTGATTCTGTGACTGTGAATGACAGGAAAGCCAAGCCTTAGCCTCACAGAAGTGATATTGGGTTCGCCCTAGGCTGGGCATATCAGTGCTTCAGAAAGAGTCCTCCACCTCCACAAACATTAATACATTATCTTCTTCAATCTTCCATCTCATCCTCCATCAGAAGAAATCCTTGCATGATTGCATCTGCAACATTCATAGAAATTAGAATCACAAAGTGAAAAAGAGAGAGATTGATGGAGTTCACAAACGAGCCATTCACAAACCTTACAAAGCTGAAAAAACCGAGAATCGTTCAATGAACGAAGTTGAAGACGAGAGATTAAAGGAGAAAAGAGAAGAAGAATAAACTGAAGAAGGAAAGGGGTTAGAGTTAGGGCTGCAGAGGCTTTGGAAAAGGGACCTAGGAAATGGGTCGTTGTAAAGGGAAAAGGGAAAAGCGGGGTTGGGGGGCCAGGGGCAGGATGGACAAAACTTGGAGGGGAGGCCCATTTTGGTGATGTTAAGGGATTTTCCAGGGCCTGGGGGGGGGGGGGTTTGGGTTGGTTAGGGTCCCCCCAGGCCCTACTATGGCTCCGCCCCTGCCCATAACCCATTACTTTCCCCGTGACTCAAGAACAACTACCCACTCCTCATGGGTAACTCTCCTATACCATATGGCCCCCATATAGGAATGATCATGCTTGTGTAATGCAAGGCCACAGCATCCCTCCCCACTTGGACCAACCTTGTCCTCAAGGTTGAAATCTAGGTAACATTCCTCAAAAGCCCAAAATGGAACCCACATGGCATCTTTAGGATTTTTTCCTTGCGATTGTACAAGAACTTCCACCGTCCATTTTTCTGTTTAACCATTCTACGATCAAGGGTCTTCTTTGATGTTGCCACTTCCTCCCCAAGGATGATCATATTCGGATGTGACTTGAGTGCACATTCCAGAGCAACATGGGGTGCCTTATGGCCCATCAATCGAATAAAATAATAATACTTATTAGCTGTCAGAGCATCAATGCACACATTGCTAATAAGCTAGGAATTAACCTTGCATATTGTATAAAAACCAACATCAATTTCAATGAACTGATTCTTTAAATCTCCATTTAATGTAACGGTAACTCCTACCGCCTTTGTTTGACATTTTGATTCAATAAATGTCTTTTGCAAGTCGAGCAGCATCAGTATTGGACGTGACACCTCTAATTATAACAAGGCCATCCAACTTCAAAGTTGCGGCTGCATTTACTTGTTCAGTTGTTCTTATTTGATCTTTTGTTCGCCCTAGCAGGTCATAACCACCTTGGTTTTTATCAGTAGAAAGTACATCATCTGTTATTTCCAGAGTCTTTTGTGCAAATAACCCTTCGGTCCCGCAAACAAATCTGTGCAAAATACTCTTTGGATTGTCGATTTTAAAAGCACTATGAAGACCCCAAATAAAATTATGACCTCTTGGAGATTGTCTCCCGCAGAACACCACTTCCGCTCTGATTGGTGGATGCCCTGTGGTGATTTGAGCATAAGGGACCTAGGCAGTTGCCCTCAAAAAGTGAGCCAGAGGCTAACCATATTTGTGGGGAAAGGACCGGCTGATTGTGTGGGCACCAGCTGGATCTACAATAGCTGTGGCATCGTCAAACTCTTCCCTTACCATGACTCCCTAAAGACAAGGAGGAAGTGGGGATTGGTAGAGACTAGAGAGAGCATTGCTTCGTAATGCCGAAATCGGAATCCATGGATTTTGTTTTTCTTGGTTTTCTCTGTTTCTCTCTGTGTATTTGATTTTGGCTCACCAACAAGCTATCGAACTTGGTGTTCATTGCAAGGAACATCTCCCGCACTTCTTTAAGTATCTGCTCTTGACTTGCAGCCATAGAGCTTATCTCCATCTCTATTCACTCAAGTCGTAGTTCTGCCATACCTAGCTCTAATACCAAATGCTATGTGCACACTTCTTCTTTCACAAAAAGTAAAAGAAAAATATGTAGGTTCATTTCGAGGGGAACCTTAGCCCTCCAATAACTCAATAAAAAGTTGCTTAAAGATAGGATACCCCTTTCGTTCATCTATGCCATCTTTAAATACAAGATACATGAACTTATAACTACCATAATTTGACCCACTCGCTATAACTAAGACAACTTACCACAATTTCAGCCACCACTTCTACAAATAACTGCACCCATTACTCACACTCATACATACAAATATAAAAACTACTCCTACTCATAGGTAAACCAACTAAGTCCCCATAACCTATTACTTTCCCATGACTCAAGAACAACTACCCACTCCTCATGGGTAACTCTCCTATTGCATATGGCCCCCACAAAGGAATGATCATGCTTGTGTAATACAAGGCCACATCATAATAAGGGTATTTCAAGTACATAGGCTAGGGGGTTAAAGGAATAAGGGTATTTCCAGTCATTTTTCAAGAATACTAAAATCTGTTTGTTTGCAAGAAGGAGAAGGATAGAGTAAGAGTGGAGTAAGTTTCACATTACGAATAAAGTTTAAAAGACAAGTGGATCGAAATAGGATGAGGAGTGGGTTAGTTTACATGTGTTAGGATGATTGGTGTAAAGTAAAAAAAAAAAAATAATAAAAGATTTTAAATGATGGAGTAAAAGGCACTTTAATATATATTATGGGGGGCAACTTCGAGTAGAGTAAAGAGAAATAAAAGAGGAATCCACATCAATAGACATTAGATGTGAGACATCCAAACACATTAAGAAATAGAAATTCCTATTGTTGGGGCCAGTTCTACTACTCTTTCACTTCTATCAAGTGCAAAGAGGCCCTAAACTTCATTGGTTCCAATTTGTTGGAGAGTTTCCAATTGAAGTAGGAACCAACAACTTATTGGCACAGTAGGGTGCTTTTCTGATAATTCCGTTAAATATATTTTAACTTGTATGCTTCAATACGGCATTGACACAGTAAGAAAAACTAGAAAGATCAAGAATACAACTTTGCACTTGTGTGGGCCTTTTTCCCACTTGTACGAGCTGTCTTCCCATATATGTGCAGGCTCTACCATCTGTTGGGTCCCAACTCCCTTAGCTAGGTTACCAAAAAAAAGATATGCACTTTGAGAAATTCATGAGATGAAACTTAATATTTTATATTAATTTTTTGAACAAAATATTAATCTTCTTCAGTAAAATATTTCTAAATTAATGAAACTATTATTGTTTTATATGTTTTTTATGTTAAAAGAAAAGGGAAATTATTAGCATAGAATAAAATAACATGTTCAGCATGGTATCGTAGGATACATGCAAAATTTGTATCCTAAATGTATCAAGAACTAGCACAGATTTCATATTGACCCAACACGTACGGGTAAGATTAGATTAGCATGCAAGAGGAGGTGGTGGTGTGAGGGTGCCGACGACACATGATGATGATGACCCCGGGAGTTGATGACGGAGGCATTTGGTAAGACGATGATTATGATGGAGGCGATAGCGAGATTTACCTTAATATGGCGGAACAAGTTGGCCAAGTATATTTGAGTAATTTGGATTTCGAAAGTAGGCCCTATTGATGAGTTTGTAGCAACAAATAACACCTAAATAAAGTGTCTTAATAAGTGTTCAATCTAACATTGAATCCTGATTAATTATAGAAAGCTGCTAATGTCACATCAAGCTTATCGTTCCACAACCCTTTTTTGTATGACCGGTACATTCCTGAGTAAAATTACATCAAAAAGTCTCTCCCTTCCCAACTTCTTTCTACAATCACCCACCACCACCCAAGTCTCCAGCCACGCCACCACCTTCCCCTCTGATAACACCTAGGCTTGTCAATTGAGCCTATTAAAATGGGAACCTAACCCGGCCGAAACCTGAAAATACAGGGCTTTTAAAAAAAATTGAGCCCGGAGGGCTGGGCTCGGACAATGGTTTTAAAGCCTGGCTAAATGGGACTAGGACTAGACAGAAAAAGCCCGGCCTGTCCGCAAGCACATCTCACTCATTTTAATAAATTTCTATTGAGTTCGGGCAAGGCTGGGCTTGGACAATGATTTCTATTTATTTTTGCTGAGTTAGTTTTAGACATTACTTGACTCACATAGGATCAAATTATTAGAGCAAACATCCATAGAGATTGTTTGGGGGGTGCGGCGGAAGTATCTTGCCCCCATAGAGCTTGATTGCATAGGAACCGCGTGCATTCTAGGGGATGATTTCTGTCACATAAAAACCACCTGTAATCAAAGGTGTGTTTTTATTTTGGCATCCTGCTTGATGTACACCACCAAATAATGAGCAGAGTTTTTTTTTTTTTTTTTTTTTTTTTTCTGAAAGAACAGAATGTGAACTTTCCAAATAAACTGGATGACAATCCTTTCCCGGCACAAATAGCTGGAAGTACATGCAGTATTTTAGGATTTTCACCTTTTCAATTGCAGATCATTATGAGGACGTTTCGGGTCCTACCTGAAATGTGCAAAAATCATTTAAGCATCAATACATTTTATAACTCTGTCCAGAAATGACTATCCTTTGAAGCCGAAATACCTTCGAACAAGGTCAAACTTTATATTTTATATTAGGCCCAATTTCAATATAAACTACATCTTTATAATAACTCTTTTCTTTGTTACACCCAAAGATATTCTCTTTATGTGATATTTGAAAGTGATACAGGGGATGCAAGCTGTTGATCCAAGCTACAATGACTGCACTTGTTGCCTTCTGGATTTTGTTAAACAAGTTACCTTAAATAGCCAAACTAGTTGGAGTTATGTTTGGATGTACTCGAAACGACTCGTGAGTTAGTTACTCTGGCAGAACAAACTACTATATGTTCTACCAAGTTTTCATGATGATTCAAAAGACCGAAACCACACTGGGTAGAAAAGCCACTGCCTTCCTCAGGTTTTCTAACTACCCTTTAAATATTTATCTGTTCATTAAGCAGGAATTATTGGGTTCTAATCTCTGGGAATCTAACATTTCCATGGCCTGACAAGTGACAATTCCATGACTGTTGGATCAAATCTTGCTTATGTAAAACTGGGCTGCATTGTATATGGGGAATGACCGAAAAGCATCAGGCTTTAGGAGAGGAAAAAATAGCATTTTTCTTTTGCTCTTTTGGTTTTCCCCCTAGCCTGTTGTTGTGGTCATTGCCAATGGGGCAAGTAAATGGCCGTATTCTTTCAATTCTGGAGATTTATTAAGGAATAACATTCATCACATTCGTTGGTATGTATAACCGTAGCGGCAACAAAAGTTCAGAATTGGGCTCTAGGAAATATACAGTTTCTTGAGGCACACGAGTAAGGAGTTAGGACCCTATTTGTCCTCTTCATCAAAATGTAATTTCACTACCTCTTTTAAAGTCCAATCAGGACGGTATTTGACGTCAGCCCATTCGATTTAGGGTCGAGATTGGACAGCCCAGCAGGCCCGCCCAATAATCAGGACGGGATTGAACAGCCCAAGTCCAGGCCCGGCCCGGACCGGCCCATTTACAGACCTAGTAACACCGCCAAAGGGGGAGAGGGACGGGGAGAGGGAGAGAGGGCAGCAAGATGAAGCAAAGAGGGAGGGAGAAGGAGAGGGAGACAAACTGAGGGAGAGAGGGCGGTGGCAGTAAGGGTAAGCGGGAGAGAGCGAAAGAGGGAGAGGGAGAGACATAGAGGAGAGGGAGAAGTAGAGAAGGCAGGGATAGGGAGCGCGGGCGGAGGCAGGGAGAGATAGAGAGAGGGAGAGAGACGAGAGAGGGCGGTAGACGGCAGCTGTAAGAGGGAGAGAAGGGATGTGAAAATAAAAGCTTGGGAGGGGGAGAGAAGGGAATTTTGGGGGCAATGGAGTGTGTAGAGAGAAATTTTGAAAAGAGAAGGGATGTGAAGGGAGAAGCTTAAAATGTCACATTAGCAGTACTCATAATTATATTAAAATGTAGTTGTTTTAAGACTTTCTTTTAACATACATTACAATATACAGCACTCGCCATACAACTCAATTTAACCTTTATTGCATTCTTTGAAAGAGGCCAAACAACAAAGAAATTATAATATTTTAATGTAACACTATCAGTGGCTTTCAGTTATCACCTCAGCCTACTTATCACCTCACCAAAACAACAAAAGTCAAAGTCTGGCCGGTAACTTAAACACCAATCTCACCAGGTTTTAAAACACTGAATCAAACATATCACATTACTGCTGTTGTCAGAAATCAAATACTAGAAAATCTCTAGTTTGCCAAGAGCAAGCGAAAACAAGAGATTATCATTTCTCATATATCCAGTCAAGCAATAAACATTGCAAATGCTTCACCATGCCCCCATTCATGAATCCCACCCATTCCCGTGCGAATTACCATGCACACAGCTAAACAACTCCCACCAAAACACAATCACAACTCGAGTTGAACCACCGGCAAAAAAGCCCTTAAGTACCAAAACTAAAAGGAAGCTAACCACACTTGAAATTCAAGTACCAGTAAATTCATGAGGATTTGAAGCCGAGAAGAGGGTCACAACCTTTAGATTTTGAGAATACATGGGAGTCCCACAGACAACTAAATATGATCCTCGTGTTGGTTGGGCAAACAATGTCATTATTTAAAGGAGTTCAAAATACCGTAAATTGGTCATGCCATCAGCACCATTTACATTGCAAGAAAATTTTCATAGAAATTAGAAAACCTAGGTACAGTCAGGCTGTAACACAGGAAAAGTACATACAATATAACATCAAATAACTCTTTCAACTGGGAATCACAGGGTGTCGTTGCGGATAGCACACCCACCTCCCACAGCTCCCTCCAGGGTTTGATCCCTGGAATGGTAGCTTTCCTTCAGAGTTCCTGGCCACTAGGCCAGCCAACCAAAAAAACAACCAGAAAAAAAAAAAAAAAAAAAAAAAACTCTTTCAACTCCATGACAATTAAATACTAACAGCATAAAAACAACTTCCAATGCTGCATCACCCTGGCTCCAGTCCTCATGCCTCTGTAAATGACTGACCAATGACATAACAAGAATTAGTCGTGAAAGAAATATTAGAAGAAAAGGAAAATAAAAGGCGATGACAATATATTAGATTAGGCTGAGATAGCAAATTCATAATGTTACAGGCAAGGTATATAAACAAAGACAAACAAGCAAGCAACTTGCATAGCTCCAAAAGAAAGGAAAGCCCTAGTTTGTGCATTTTGAAAATGGGCGGCTAATTGAAACCTTCACATGATCAATTGATCACATTAATTTAAAGGCCAATTGTACCCTACTTTTTCCAAAAAAAAAAAAAGAAGAGAAAAGGAAAAAGGATATCTAGATGGTATTATTTCCACAGATCATTTTATGTCCCCCTTATATCTTCCCCTCATGCCAATTTCTCTGTACTAAATAAAGATGAGGTGCACTCGATCAAAAAGTACATTAGTGCAATGTGAGCACATTTCCCACTATTTCACCCATGCCTTTCTGTTGGTGAAAATGACACGAAGGGCCCGTTTGTTTGCATTATAATACATAGCAATTGAATACATATAATTCACACCAAAAATGATGATCAAATATGAATTTTAAAAATGAGCATCAAATAACCATTCTTTTTAGGGAAATAGAATACAAAAAAAGATAGGAAATGAAGTACTAGGGTGATGGCTGGTAGTTAATTTCCCATCTTCTATTGATTCTGTTTTCCTAGAAGGGAAGGTTAATTGATCCTCATTTTTTTAAAATGCACCTTTGATCTTCATTTTTAACAAGTAATAGAATGAATTCTACACATTCAATTGCTGCGATGTATTTTAATGCAAACAGAACAGGCCCTAATAATAAAAGAGAAACAGTTTCGCGGGCTTGAAGCAGTCTGACTTGTGGGAGGCCACCTCTAATCAAGACAATTGCCATAGGGCTGGGGATTGTCTCCCTTTGATCAGCCTGTGTGCAAAAAATGGTAATATCCAATCAAGAGTGCTACTGTTTTAAGGGCTTCAATGTTGTCCAAATCTGAGCAATTAGAAAGTCTTTGAGCACCAAAATTTGCAAGCATGGTCAATTGAAGGACCTACACGACTCCGTGTGTCAATTTGAATACAGTTTAAGGACCTACACAAATCCAAGTGTCAAATTTGAATAAGTGCTTACTATCACGAGAGGGGGTCAGCAAAGGTGAACCCCAGGGGCATGAGGACACTAGAGCACTCATTGACATCCCTGAAAAAAATTTCAGTTTTTCCTATCAGCTAACATTTATTTCATTGACAATAGAACCAAAATATAATAATTTAAAAAAACTTCAAAAGAAATTAAGAAAAATCAAATCCAACTATAGTTGTCAAACTCACCATGTCTAAAGACTAGTCACAGATAAAACACCCATTATTATCAGCCCCTCCTGCATCGATCAGCATTACTTCGGTGACTCTCTGACCTGCTCTGCCTTGAATATGAATCATCATATCTGCTCCTCCTAGAATCTTTCTCCATCTCAGTTCCACGGCTTCTGCCTCCAATGTCGTCATCATATCTGCTCCTCTTAGAATCTTTCTCCATCTCAGTTCCACGGCGTCTGCCTCCAATGTCATCATCATATCTGCTCCTCTTAGAATCTTTCTCCATCTCAGTTCCACGGCTTCTGCCTCCAATGTCACCATCATATCTGCTCCTCTTAGAATCTTTCTCCATCTCAGTTCCACGGCCTCTGCTTCCAATGTCATCATCATATCTGCTCCTCTTAAAATCTTTTTCCATCTCAGTTCCACGGCTTCTGCCTCCCATGTCATCATCATACCTAGATTGAGTGGAAAGTTTTTCCCCTGATTTTTTAAAGCTCAAGAACTCATTATTCCTTCGATCATCATTGTTTCTATAGTCTCTGCTACTTGGATAGATGACATTTCTGTTCTCTCTATGCTTCCTCTCTCTCTCCCCCACATCACTGTTTCTTGATCTTGACCCTAGTAGATCTCTGCGGTCACCATCTTCAAGCTTACCCTTTCCTTTTGTTTCTTGGTTTCCAAAAACTTCATCCCTGAAATCTCTCCGTGAATCAGCATGGCTTCTTTTCTGGTCCCCCTTATTACCATCATCATATCGAACATCACCTCTTTCCTTCCCTCTATCATCTCTTCCTGTGGTCAAACCATGTTGGTTCTTTGCACCCCTGTAATTTTCATTGTCAACTTTATCACTCTTCCTTTTTTCATTACCAACTATTTTCCCAGCACTTTTCTCGTTACTGTAATCACTGCTGCTGCCAGAGTCAGAATCACTGCTGCTGCTAGAATCAGAATCACTGCTGTAAACAGAAGCATCCGTGCTACTTACAGAGTCATCAGTTGACAATTCCCGCTCCCTTCTAGTTTTCTGACGTTTAGGCATGTTTTTCTTTGTATTCATCCTCCCAGCACTTGAGTCATTCTCTTGAGTATCATGCTGCCTTTTTTCACCCCTACTCATCTCCATCTGGGCTTTAGCACTTTTCCTTCTATCAGGACTCAGTTCATTATTTGCACTGTATTTTCTGCCACTTCTCTCATTCATACCGCCATCGGTATCAGAATTGTCACTATCATGTCTTCTTGATTGTTTCCCATGTTTCACCACTTGCTTCCTTCTGTTCTCCATCCCTATATCTGAATCTGATTCATCCTCGGAATCATGCCGCCTTCTTTTGTTCCTGTGCTTTTCCACTTGTCCCTTGCTTAGAGTTTCTTTTTCTGAACCTGAATCATGCTTATGACTAGTTTTTGCATACTTTCCCCGTTCCTTGAGTTCTAGGCCATCACTGTCAGCATCAGAAGAATCACTTTCATGCTTCTTACTCTTGTACTTCACAAAATGCATTTTGCTCTTCTTGCTTCCACTAATATCAGAATCTTCAGAATCATGCCGCTTGGTGTCTTTCCCATATTTTTCTTTTGCCATTTTCCTATGATAATTGCCACTATCGGTATCAGAATCATCATCATCATCATACCTTTCCTTTCTGCTATTCTTAGGCTTCAAGCCATCATTTTCATCTTTCCTGCCATTGTTCCTTTTTTCATGCCTGTTTACTTCCTTTGTATCCTCTTTTTCAGGTTTTTCCTTCATATCCTCTTTTTCAGTTTTCAGGACCCTCTCCATCCTTTCTTCTCTACTGCTCTTCTCTCGACCTTGATCAGCACCTTGATGTTCATTTTTCCCCTGTTCTGCAGGGATTGCAACAGTTTTCTGATTTTCTCCAAGTTGCTCATCATCACTATGTTCAGTTCCCGAGTCTATTGTGTCATCCTGCTTCTGGTCTTTAGGCTCCTGCTCAAGGGTTTCATCTCTTGCTATACCAAGAGCAGCTCTTAAAGTCTCCAACTGCCTCTCCTTCCTAGCAGCAATTTGGTGCGTATGTGTATCAGAAACCCTGACCAAACCATCCAAAATATTTGTGAGATGCTTGGAACATAAATAGCATGGAGAAAAACAAGAGAAATTGAACCATTAGTTGCATATTTCAAAATTCCACAGAAATGCGCAAACGAATCTTATTTTAATACTATTGGCAAAAAGGATCAGAAGTTCAGAACAATGTTCCATCGGTTTTCATACACCATTTAACTCTTATCCAAACACAGCCAAATAACATAAACATAACCCAAAAACGTGAAACAAATATGCCAGCAATTATTATCTGGCAAGTACCACACAATTCATTGCTTAAAGAACATAAAAAAAGGCACGCATATAAACAAGACAGTAACAATAGCCTACACCATGTCACAGGAAGCAATGATGCTTCTATTTTTTTAGCTTAGCTAAACTATCCACAATCACATACGCTTCTCTTCGAATGCAAGATGAAGACTGCATTTGAGAAACTCATGATAGGGATAGGATAAATTATGTAACAAGTGGTAAAACCCAAAAAACAAGCAAACTATTAGAAACAGAATAAACTCACATGTCCAACTTGATCCTGGCCAAACTCGGATTTTGTAAGGGCTACCCATCAATATTTTTCCTTCAAAGCAGTAACGCATTTTTTGGAAAATGAATATGTTAAAGTGTGAAGTATGAGAAAGAAATAGCCCATCAAGCTGATGGCTAGTCCAGAACCAAAGCAGCAAAAGGTTGCATAGATATGCCTCCTCCATAGATGAGCCATCAATAACGAAGTTCTACATCCGAGGAAGCAACTTTTGATGGAGGTGACAGGAGCAAACTCCACAGCAAAACTAGCACCCAACAATTCATGATATTCGCAAATGATACTCTCCACAGCTCCTTATTTCCAATCACCCATTTTATACGCTATTTGCAATGAACAAATAAGGATGGCAAGGTCATTTCTCTATTGTTAAGGCAAAACAATTGGGTTTTCAACAAGAAGGTTGAAGACAATTATTTAAAAGTCATGAATACTAGCTTCTAAAGATTTATAAAATGAATTTAGAAATTCAAAAACACAAAAATTGTATAATTTTAATGAGTAAGGAAATTAATGCAAAAAAAAAAAAAAGGTGGAAGGTCACACAAATACAACCATGATAGCCTAATGTGGAGTTCATAAAAAATGAAAACCCCGACATTGTATACATATGCCTTCAAAGAGATGATGATATGATGGCCTCTGAACTAACCTCATGTTCTCCAAAGTTGGCGAACCCAATGTACTAGACAAATTTACCCATTGAGTTCATATTAGGATGAAGCAACAATACATGAGATTGCTTGCATCTTGAGCTCAGATTTTAATCTCAACAAATGCATAATTCTATCAAAATAAGCCCATCATATACAACCCTTGAATGAAATCCAGTTATGCCAAGTTAAACACCATGAAAAAGTGAAATTAGATGCAGTTATTCTTCCACCATTTAGCACACATTTCCATTATTCCTTTTAATGGGAGTCAGACAAACAAAATTCATTCTTATCTTTCCACATTCTAAAAATCATCTGACAAACAAATCTGTCTCAAAAATTGAGACCAATCTTAAGCCTCTATTGTATCCCTATTTAGAATGAAGGGAACCAAAGTGACATGATTTTAAACAGAAATTTAACTAATACATTACATGTATCCGTTGTCTTCAGATAGATAATGGCACAAAAGTTCAAACACAACTTTTTGTCCTTACCTGATAAAAAGGTTTTGAATCCCAAGAAGAGCTATGAAGATTTGTTTGAGTTAACAAACTACCAAAGTGAAATTAGCATACTGGACAGTTAATAGAATGAATGTAAAGGGTTCAATCCAGAAATTCTAGGTAATTGGCATGTTTCAATGTTAGGATGAGAAAGAAGTAACCCAACTGAGGCAAAAAGAGAACTTTCAGATTTGTAAACTAATGGAGCTAGAGTAAACCAAGGCACACGACATGGATGTTGTCTGCAGTTTGTACAGCGGATGTCAGTCACTATATGGTAAGGGGGAGAAGGATTTTGAAGAAACACGCCCTGTTTCACCCATATTTATCTAGATATATACACACATTCTTTTTCAGATTTTTCAGCAGTTTAGTTTGTGACTACAATCACAAGTTTTTGAAAATGTAAAAAAATTTGGGTGACGTCTACAGGCTGCAGCTTGCATTCAATCTACTTGGCTTTGAGAAGATCTGTCACTTATAAGTGGGAGAACAATATCCCTTCCAAGATTTAAGAGCACGATGGAACAATTTCATAGACAGAGAAGGCATAGTGAAGGATTTTACCCCCATTCAGACATCCAATGGTGCTTTGGTAGCATTCTTGAAAATCATGGTTGCTGAATGATGGAGGAGATTTGACGTGTTGTGCAATTTATTTGATACCTGGATCTGAAATGGTTCACTCAATTCCTTCTCCTAGCTAACAGATTGTGACCTACAGTTGCTCATACTCATCACATCATACCATATTTTTTTGGGGGTAAGGGGGTAATATATGTGTCCCTGCTGTATCAATGGCACGTTCCTACCATATTCATCCCACATCTATGGCAGTCGATCTTTATTTGTTCTAGTATAGAAATTGAACCAACTTATCTGAGTTCTGTTGATAAGTAGAAAGGGATAAATCCTCATCATCTATGGTTCAGGTGGTAATCAAGTGGAGAGAGTGAGAACCAAATGTTAGTACAGAGATCCAAGCCTTCACACCATTACTCATAAATTAAAAGCAGCAAACTATCTTTCTTGGTCAAGGGATGTTAAAATGTTTCTTGCAGGGAAACAAAAGTCTGCTATTTGGATGGAAGAATCAAAGAGCCAAGTGCTGAAGTGATGACCCAAAACATGCGGATAGAGTCACCAATTATGTCCTGGTTATTTGCTTCCTACTGCAAAAGACAGATGGTATGCTTCACGTGACTTCTATTCTGAAAAAAAATATATATATATGGCCAATATTATATTAGGTTATTAGGAATCTTAGGGTGACATATCATTTTCTGACATCATTTTCAGAGTACTCCACTAACTCACTGAGTTAGAGACATTGAAGAAAAAAAAAAGGTAGATATAAGCACCCGCTAGTTGTGATGGTTTAAGCATACATTTGAGCTCCTTGCTGGGCTTCAATAGAAATTTGAACAAATTTGGGCATAAATTCTTGGATCATCCACTCCTCCATCACTTAACATTAATAATCTTCTAGCCTTCTTCTCCTCAATGAGCAGACATATTGTGATGGTTTATTCACTCAGAGCATCCAACCCTAAAATTATAAATTCCAAAGGGACTACTAGGGCCATAGTGGGAATGATGGAGGTAACTGTGGTGATTACGGTTGTGCTTGTGGTCGTGGCATGCGCGTGGCTGTGGTGATTATCGTCATGATCGCGACCATGGAGGTGACAGATACTGTGCTCACTGTAGTAAGAAAAACATGGTTGATACATGCTGGAATTTACATCACAGGCATCCTTGTACTGTTATTTTTGCTTCTATGGATGCTAGTAATCAACAAACAGTAAGTGCTTCATCCTCTACTTACCTCAATCCACCTTACAAATGATTTGTTTTTGTTGTTGTTGTTGTTGTTTTGAATGTTGCCTACAGATGATGTAGTTCAAATCTCAATAGTTAAATATGATATACTTTTCTATTGCAGATGTCTCTGCTTGGCTCTTAGAAAGCCTCTTCTTTTACTACTTATATTCGGTCACGTAACACCTCATCTACACTGAATGCCTCACCTGAATTCAGCCACTAGGTCATTCGATCTGGCCCAAAAATCTTATCAGAAGTACCTCTTTTTCTTTCTCCACGTTTTATTCCCCGAATGGCAAGTCCTTTACCTTCTTCACCATTGAACATATTTTGATTTAGGTCAAGTGAAATTACCTAATGGTACCTTCACACTTACAGGTGGAAAGAATTACAGCTTCACACTCTCATTGTCTCAAGTGCTGTTAGCTTCCAAAGGCAGCACAGACTAAATTTATATTCATCAGAGACACTACCGCGAATCTAGACTGCAATCTACCCATTTTGTGTTTCAAGATATATTAGATGAAGAAGCACATTGGTGGTGGCCATGAGGAGAATAGATTACATATTCACCACTCCAAACCTCGAGTGGTGTTAGTAGTAGTGGTTGTAAGTGAACAAAGAAGAGCCTGATAATGGGCATTATCATGCAAGCCACTCCTCCATTCAAATCATAAAATGTTGTTTACCATCACCATTTAAGTTGAATGATGTTTTGAAATTCTGTGTACTTGCGTCTTTTATAAATATCATAGACATGCATATTCTCCAACGGGTAGAATGTATTCTCCAGAAATTCTGTGTACTTGTGTCTTTTACAAATATCATAGACATGCATATTCTCCAATGGGTAGACTGAATTATCCAGATAGCAATGATACTTGGTATAAGGTTTGATTGATTGTCATTTTTTTTAAGTTGGACTACTGGACAGATTGATACTTTTAAACTGGAAGACCGAGGGATCGATCCATGGGCATATGTGATACAAGTGCCAAGTGCCAACACCAGTCAACCATGAGTGTGTCGATCATCAATGCTTTTACTCACATTTATGGTGGAAACTATTCAGAGACTTATGCACCCACAGGAAAATGAATTTAGTTTGTGTATCATTTCCATTTCAGCTAATCTGAATTGGCCTCTTCATCCATTTCAAGGGAAAAAAGGCCCCTTTAATCTTTACAAACTTGACATGAAGAATGCATTTCTTCATGGTGATTGTCATGACCAAGTTTATTTGTTAACCTCTCCTAGCTTTGTTCGTAACGGAAGGAAGAAAGGCATGCGACTTGAAGCAATCAATCTGCAGGTTAAGCCAATCATCAAGGGTATATGGTTTGAGAAATTCAGTGGAGCAGCCATTAGTTTTGGTTTGCAAGATGTGGTTCAAAGAAGTCGGTGTTTGTTAAAAGGGACTCGGCTTGTATACTGATATCATTTTGACCAGGAATGACAATGCTACTAAATTATAAACAAATTGTAATTGAACAATGTGTTTTGAGTTTTGACAATAAAGGACATAGGTTCGTTAAAAATACTTCCTCGGGGTTGAAGGTTCCCCGCAACAACATAGAATCAGTCCCAGAGGAAGTATACTCTTGACCTTTTGAAGACTACCAGTAAACTCGGTGCCCACTTGGTGCCGGCCAGACCTAAGGTGGGCCAGCCCATTGGGCCTTTGGGCCGGAATCTTTCTTTTTAATGGGTCTCCTGCCAAAACTTTTGGGCCTGTGGGCTGGGCGACCTTGGGTCTGGCCTGCATCACCACGCAAACTGAATAAGAAATTAATAACAGTTAATGGTGAGCTTTTGAAGAATCCATGGATGAATTAGGTGATTGTAAATAAGCTTTTTTATTTAACCATTACTCATCCGAGTTTATATCTAGTAGTTAATATTGTTAGTACCTGCCTGCTCCATGAACTGCTCATGCTCTTAGGTGCAGGTTGAGGGTTTTTTTTTTTTTTTTTTTTTTTTTTTTTTGTTTAATTAATATCCGCACGTTGAGGTATTACACTTTCTTTATTTTATTATTATTTTTTAATAGAACATTCGGTTGTGGCAAGGTCTAAAACCTAGGTAGAGTACTGGTCCACAAACACCACTACATGAGAGGCCTGATCACTTACTTGTGTTCCCCATGAAGATTCCTATTCTAATGTATTATGATTTGTGACATATAGGTAGCCATGCCTCTAGTCCAGTATATCATGAAAGGACTGGACATAAGGAGACATATTGGCATATAATTCATGAAAAGATCAAAAAATACATGAAGACTAAGGAGCAACTTGCAGACATCTTTGAAGAGGCTTGCAACAAATCTCAAGCTAGAACATGGCAAATTGGGCATGATAAATATACATGCCTTAAGTGTGGGGGAGAATGCATATTGGTGGCAACAAGGAGTATATTGGCACTGAGTTGTAATTTCTCTTATTTCTTATCTTTTTATTTTGTTGTTCTTCTCATTAATACTTATTTGGCTCTTAAGTATAGCATATTCTTGTAATTTAACATTGCTTTAGTGGTAGTATTTTCTCAACATTAGAGATGATACATAAATTGTGCCCCACTTGAACACAAGCTGTTAGAGTGGGGCATCAAGGAATGAGAAAGGGGAAGTCATAAGCACTTGTAGTACTGAGGGTTTGAAGGGATCAAATGAGGTGGAGGTTTTAGAAATCCAAGATGACATGATATAATAGGAAAGGTTATCAAAACTAAGAAATCTGAAAAAAAATGTAACAAAGTGGACTAAGTGTAAGGGTGGAGACGCAATATGAGAAATGAGTTGACAGTAACGGCATCCTTCTCACATGATTATAATAGCGCAAATGGACAGACTGATGAAGTGGTGAAAAGAGGACTAAATAATTTATGTTCTTTTTTTTAATGGTAAACTTCCATTAAAAAGCAAGCAGTACAAGAAAATAATTTCTGTTCATAAGATAGACTTCTCACAAAAAAAAAAAAGTTGTGTTAAGGAAAAAACATCAGTTTTTGAGGAAATAATCTTTTGGGATCATGTATTGCTCAATTTGTAGGGTAGGGTGATACTTTTTGAGGATGCATATAGCATACAATCTGTCGTACTAGTAACATTGTCTATTACATCTACATTTTCCTACTATATTAAAATCCCACTATTAATCAAAACAAACATACATGCATACTTACATTGATATGAGACGTCCACATATAACTCATATACTGGCTTCCTTGTGGGCTAAACAGACACATGCCTATTATTGCATAAGTGAAAAGGTCTAAACATGGATTATGTTTTAGCAAAGATCAGATGTTTCAAATTATCCTAACCCTTAATTTTTGGATCTAAATTTTACTAGTCATGTAATGTGTGTATCTAATTTGGACAATTCAATGAACATAAAAGCAAAAGCACATAATTTCTAGCAGCTAAACTAATAGTAAATGCACCCTACCAACATG
Source organism: Persea americana (assembly GCA_029852735.1). Classification (NCBI taxonomy): domain Eukaryota; kingdom Viridiplantae; phylum Streptophyta; class Magnoliopsida; order Laurales; family Lauraceae; genus Persea; species Persea americana. Next base: position 20,433,514 of record CM056811.1, read on the forward strand.
GGAAGAATGAATACCTTTTTTCAATCTTTGTACCACTGCCTGTGGTGCTTTCTTCTGCCTCCAAAGCCTTCTGAGCATCTGCAAGTTTTGAAGCAATCTCATCATCAGTGTACCCTTGGTCAATTAATGTCTCCTCTAGCAAGACAAGCTTCAGCTGAATTTGCCTCTTCCGGTCGTGCTCAAGAATCTCCTTGTTCGCCTTTTTTACACCAGCAGTACCCTGACCAGCCTCAAACTCCTTTGTATCAACCTTATGATTTTTTGGCTTCACAAAGAACTTATTTGTTTGAATGTATCCATTTGTACCCGACCCTCTCGGGGTCTGTAATCCAATACCGTTGTACATCGCACACTAAGAGTGGAGACAAATCTGCAAAGAGAAGAATTGTTGTGAAATCTTACAAGGAAAAGAAACTATGACAACCCTATGTCAATGACAACTTGATTGTTAACTAGACACATCGCAATAAGATGGGTTCCACTAGCCTAAAAGAAAGATTTGTAGATTAGACATCTACCAAAAATAGGCCATCTATCCCATCAATTATTCATTATTAAACTAATCTTTGTTTCAACAGTCCATTTCAACACTGAGATGGCCAAAAATGATTAATGAGGGATTTTTATTTTTTTTTGGTAAATTCTCATTTAATCTACTACCCAAAACGTCATTAATAATTCTTAAAATGACTTAGGTGAAAAATCTTATATTCTTCTTTGGTGGAATAAAATTTTTATTATAATAAAAAAAAATATTATCCATAGGTCATAATGAACTATGAAAAGGTTCGCACTGAGTTGAATAGAAAAGTTGAACTCACAAAGCCAACCCTGAATGGATGAGGCATGCGTTTAATTATGATGACATTTATGATATTGACAGCAATCATGATGATTATGATCCTAGCTGGCCACACAATTTTTTTTAAAAGAGAAATCTATTTATTTAGCAGCACTTAAGTGGGAAACCACCTGAAGACCAAAAACCTCCTTTTTTTAATCACGAGACATTAAACATCATACAACAGACCCTGATGAGATGCACAATTCTTAGGTAAACTATAAGACAATACATAGGCTGCTTTAAGGGGATGCCTAAACACAAATTCACAAATGAAAAAAACAAAAAAAAAAAACAAGAAGAAATCATTGGTCCTAAAGACGGTTGGCCAGACGTAGGGAAGCAGATGATCCACAATAGATATCTCAGGTGTAAATCACCTTCAATAGCATTCATTTATAGACAACAACCTATGAATCTCAAATCAGCATAGTAACATTAAATTTAACTCACTATCGTTATTACAATAACAGAAGCAATGGGATTTACTTGTCCATTGCAGGTTTACAAGACATCTAAAATTGTCTTTTTTTTTGTCTAGATGTGGTATATATTGTGATTTTCCAGCTTTCCTGCAAGAAACTAATCTAGGTTTGGGATCAGGTCCTTTTTTGAAAGGGTCAAATCCTTTGGAGGATGCTTCTCTTATTTATTTTTTGGTCAACTAATATTTGTGGAGAAGCCCAAAGGAGGGCTGAGGTGGCATTTGATCCCTGCCCAGGCATGTTGATATTAATGATGGAGTGGCATGGGGTAAGCCTGATTCCTATTAGTGGGACTACCTATTTGCTGCAGTGAATAACGTCATTAACCTAATAATTTAAAATAGAAATTGAACAGTAACAGGAAAATAAACTTTGGGACCAACACAGTTTTGATCTTATGGATCCCCCATCCATAAGCCCTACGCTTGGAGAGTAGTGCTTGGTTACTCTTTCCTACCCGTGCTGCCTCAATTGGTATTAGAGCAAAGATACATCCCAAATGGCTCTTCCAACCGAGATTGAGGTAACCCGGTAATTCTATCTCTTTGTTTGAATTTCTTTCAATCCATTATCATCATCTAGCCCGCCCCATCCATCCATTCCATCATCCCAGCCCCCAAAACTGCAATCTCAGTACCACAGTCGCAGAACATCCAGCCCATCACCACCCGATCCCTGTCCTTGGATCCAACCACCTTCCCTCCATCGTCTTCCCGAAACTGCACCATCAACCCAGCCAAACCATACTCTCAAAGTCCCATCCACCCCAATCCGTAACCACCGAGACCCAAGAATACCAAAACCTTAACTTCCCCAGAAAAAATCCCACCCACCCTAATCCGTAACCACCGAAACCCAAAATTACCAAAACCCTAACTTCCCCAGAATTTCCACAAACCCAAAATCACCAACCGAGGCTCAATCCATACCTTTCGAACCATTACCAGACCTAATCAAACCCACAAAACCCAAAATCCGCAACAACCGAATCCATCCCAGAACCCTAAAACCCCAAATCCTTCACCGCCCTCGCCTAATTTCCTAAAATCCCCAAAACCCAAACCCTAATCAACAATTTTCAGAACAAAATCGACCCAAGTTTCTCCAAAGCCCCAAAATCACCCAAGGCCCTAAACCAGATCCCCAATTCCCGAACCCAAAATTCCCCCCGATTTTCGAAAAACCAAAACCTAATCCCTTACAATTACAACCCAAATCCCTATTAGATAAAACCCATCTTCGTCCTGATCCCCAAAAATCCCTCAAAAGAAAACCCAATCCCAGCCTTCATAAACCCTAACAACCCAAGCCCAGACTCCGATCCACCCAATCCATCTCCAACCAACAAAACCTCAAGCCCCAAATCCCAGATTTGAGAGAAAGAAACAGAAAAAGGGAAGCTTTACGTACCTGTGCGCTACTCCGTCCCTCTCTTTCTAATCGCAGCCCAGAAGCAGCAGAAGCCGGGCAGAGCTTCGGTTTAAATACTCTTGTTGTCGCACGAAGTTCCAAAATAGGACCAAAATGAGCACCTGTCTGTCGCACGTGTCCCACTGCACATGACACGACCGAGCCCCTCTTCCGGGCTTGAATTGAATTCGGGTCAATCCGACCCAACAGTCAACAATAAAAAGAAATTAAATTAGAAAAGACAAAACAAATTAAAACAAATGTTCAAGTAGAAGTTTATTGCAGGCCAGACCAACTGAGAAGCTTCCAAAGCCCAACATATTCTATGCAAGCGTGGACTTTCGGCCGTTGATCTTTGAACCGTGATATTTGGGCCATCCAAAATCTGTCAACAAGATCTATGCGTTAGGTCAGCCGATTTTGGAAAGCATCATGTTTATTCTTCTTTTGCATCCAATATGAGCAATAAATGAAACTTTATCAAAAGAGAGATGGGGATGGAAATTATAAGAAAGGGTCCTATTTTGAGTAGTTCATCCATTTGAAGCAAGGAGATTAATTTGACGATCAATGAGTACACCTGTCGATATCAAAATATGAAGCTTGATTGTGATTTAAAGAGCATAGATAAAGATCATAAAAGTCGCCATACTAGTGATTTGTGATCGAACATAGGAGATAAAATGTGTTTTTACATAACCATTAAAGAAGCATATACTGAAGCAATCCATGTTGAGCACATACTTTGATATTCTCACACACAACCGTGTAGATAGCAAGAAGGAAAATCCTAGCAAAAAATAAAATTGTTCATATTGTTAAAAAACATTTTACCAAAGAGAATAATCCTACACTTGTCATGAGCCAATTTTAACAACCAATGAGAAGGAAGAAAAAAAGTATAAACAGACAAAAAATTTCTAAACATGGGTAAAGTGCGAATACTGGTTAACTAATTTTTTGTTATTGAAAATGGTAGTGTAATAAAATTCTTCGCACCCTAAGTTATTGACAAACTTCATTGGCCAATTAAGAAAGTACACTTGTCATCCATGTGACTCACATATGTCTAGTATATTTCAAGATTGTTGGTCATAAAGATAAGATTTGGTGTGATGTAATATCTATGAATATCATTTATGTTCTTTTAGGACAACCATAACTTTCTGATAAGAAGGCACACAACAACAAATAAAAGAACACATATTCCTTTCTATGGAAAGGACTATGGAAAGGAAAATGGGCTATGCTCATTCCATTATAATCAAAGACAGCATCTTCGTCATCATCCTCTTCAATTGATGAACCAAAAGGCGAGCAAAAAGAAGAAATAGAAATCACAAACATTAAGAAGCAATATTAAGACACAGAAGATTTCATGATTGCTTCAAATAAAGTAGTATGCAAAGCTATTGAGGAAAATCATACTTCAGACAAACTTAGACAAAGGGACTGAATTTCTTTCTATGGACAATGCTGATCTCCAAAAGCAAGAGGCAAAGAAAGACGAAGTACAAGCAAACATTGAAGACATGGATCTAATGTACAAAACACCTAGTAGTTCATTAAAGGGAAAAAAAAACAGATTACCTACTCGTACTTTGGTATTTTTGCAGAGTACCCCCTGTACTTCAGTATTTTGTACTAAACATACCTATAGTTTTAACTAATATGCAAACATAGACAGCCATGACGAAAAACAGGAAATGGCGAATTTACCCCTCCATATATAAGATGCCTTTTAGCGATTTTGGTTCATTTTTCCCTCTTTCGCTTGCGGCTAGGGTTCATCTTCGCTGGCGACCTAAGGAGAAACCGCCCCTCCTTCGCGACGATCAGCATATCCCTCAAGAGTCTGTGTCAATCTGCGCTTTTAGAGGTATGATCTCATACCCTTAACTCTGTCTTTCATGTATATTGTGATGCATGTGGTGGTCTACAAATGATTACTGTAATTTTGGGTTTAGGGTTTAGAACGAACATCTTGATTTCATAGCTCTACGTGCATGTATTTGGAGGATCTTGTTGATGGGTTTCTATGATTTCTGTAAAGTTTGAATTAGAAAAGTATCCTTTTCTTTCTCTCATATAGTGAATGGGGATGATTTAGGGTTCTTTCGTTGTTTGATAGCGATGTGTACGAAAATGGTCCCCTCTTGATGCGAACTGTTTTTTTTTTATTTTTTATTTTAAAAATTTGATTGTTTGGTGGAATAGAATCCCCACCTATCTGCACTGTGTCGGCCACTTTGGTATATAGAAATGGTGGTAGTCACACATGGAGGGGACCATAGTCAAGGAATTTTAGTTTCCAGCAGATGGTTGATAGGTTGATATGAAAAAACCCCAACCCACCTAGTGCGAAACATCTAATTGTCAGAATTCCAGCCATTGAACAGAAGCCTTCTCTCTCTCTTGTATCATATTTCAGTGGATCCATTCATCATCACTCATAAGAAGTTTATTACTGCTATTAAAAATATAATGTAAGACCAATTAAGGGATTTTTCTTCATGCTATCATAAACATCAACCATAACCATGATGTACTTTTTTTTAATAGTAACAGTAGGATGATATTAAAGATAAAATTGTTATCATTTGCTGGAATGGCCTCAAATTCCAACAAGTGAAGAATGAAACCTTGCATTCTATGTCCTGCTATATTAGAGGACTTTAAACAATTTCTCTTAGTTCAAAGGGGTCTGTATTTAGACCAGTTACGTCTTATGTCACATATTTCTTTCTCTTTCTTTATATAGATTTCCTATTGAGAATCTTGTAATTTCCTTTTGTTTTTCTCAGTACTGGGTAACTTTTTGTTATTCTATTCTGTTTGGATCAGGAGTTAATTCAAATGTGAGTCTCACTCAACTCAAAATTTTGTGACAGTCCACTCTTAGCATATGAGTCTAAGTTGCATGATGTAACTTTCATTTCTATTTCTTTTTTTGTTAAAAATCACATGATGTAAGTTGGATAAGAATTTTGCAACTGCTCAATGTTGGCCATCAAATGGACGGTCAAGAAATAAATAAACTATCATTGGCTCACATTCAATGGATGGAGTTGAATTGGTAGGGTGGTGCAACCACAAGGTGTTTTGGCATCGTCCATCTAGATAAGGACCCTTTTGAGTTCTTTGGATTGTCATATCCTCATGCGCCTAGTTGTGATTGATGAGTTATACTCCACATCAGGTTGGGTCGGGCTGACTGGTAAAAAAACAAGAGGAAACCACAAGAATTTTGAACCAAAGGAAATATTGCAGCAAAAGGACAAGTAGGAAGGCAGTATCAGAACCATGGCTTGTTTAGCAATCAGTAATTCCCCTTAAATGTACATCAATTTAGGAATACAAAAAGTAAAGATGTCTAGATGCTTTATTTCATATGCTACATTTTCCTTTCCACCTATGTTCTCTCCTTTTTTGGCGTTTATTTCCCTGGAACTACTACTAAGCATCAGTCAAAGAGAGAGTAATCTTTCACCTATGTACTTTTTTAGTTGAAAATGTACCCTCTTTACAGTTTTTCAGCAAGTAAATCTACTTGTATTTCAAGATAACCAATCAAACCCCGACAAGAAACTTGAAAGGAAAATAAATGGAAACATAAGAAGCCAACCCAATAATACCCAATTCGAACATTATCAAATATTATGACAGTAGCACCCATATGCTTGGATGGAAATATGCTAAATACAACTTATGCTACATATTGAGAGAGAGGCCTTATCCACTTTGTTTAATTTTAGTTTCTTGTCTCAAATAATTGTCATTTACATGCAGATGTGATGAAGTTACAATTCAATTCCACCATGGTGGTTATTTTACAGACCCACTAAATAGTGTTTACATTGGGGGTGTGGTAGATGAAATAGCTGATTTTGATATCGATAAAGCATCATTTTTTGAGTTCAGAGATTATGTGATAGAATTAGGGTACCCAACGAACAATTCAATGTACTTTAAGGTGCCGGGATTGAATTTTGATGGTGGTTTGAGGCGGATTGAATCAGACAAGGATATAGTTGCTCTATTGGAACATTATAAGGACAGCGAAGTGTTGACTATTTATGTAGAGAGGGGACATGAGCCTTTGATGGTAGTGTCACCTAAGGGGAAGATATTGTTGCAAAATAGCTCTACGTGCAAAGGTCCCTTGAAGCAATTACCTGCAGCTTAAGTTGCATTAGCGAGCAAGAAACACTGTGAAAAGGACTATGGTGCTGACGTTGAGGATGAAACTGATGATGACCAAAACCAGCAACATGGTCATCATGATGACTCTAATGTTCATCACCATCTTGATATTGAGGATGATCATAACCAACAACATCAATTAAATGATGACAGTGAGGTTGAAAGTGAAGAACAAGGATTTGATCTTGATGAGCCTCCAGAGTTACATGAGGTTGTTGAGAAGCCTGAAGATGAGGATATCTTCAGAGGAGCTTGTGAGAAGGAAAAACAATCTCATGAAGCTGAGAGTGTGGAAGAAGTGCAAAAAGCAAATCAAAAGGTACTAGCTGATGAGAATTGGATTACAAATGATGAGGATGGGGATGATTTTCACTCTTTATGTAGCTCATCTGATGAGAACAACAGGAATAAATGGCTTGAGTTTAATGAGCTAACTGATATGGAGAATCCTTAACTGAAGTTGGGTATGGCATTTTCAAGTCCACAAGTTTTCAGACAAGCACTTGTTGAATGGTCGGTAAGGTAGGGCTATGACATTAAATACCTGAAAAATGAGAACAAGAGGATCACGGTTGTCTGCAAATATGATTGTAGATTTAGGATTCATGCATCACCCATGAAGGGTGAAAAGACATTTCAAATTAAGACATTCAAGCCCAAACATGAATGTGGTATGAGATTTCAGAATCACTTGGTAACTTCCGGCTATATAGCTAGTAAATACCAACAAAGGATGAGTGACAATCCGAAGTGGTTAATTCCTGCAATGCAAAAAGAGTTGAAAAGAGAATTGAAGGTAGATTTGTCGAAGCATAAGTTGTATAGAGCCAAGAGGAAGGCATCAGATAACATCTCTGGAGATATTATAATCCAGTACACTAGATTGAGGGACTATTGTGTCACTATCCAGAAGTATAATCCCAACACAAAGATATTTGTGGTGACACAAAGACCTCACATGGATACAAGTCCAAATTTCCAGAGATTGTACGTCTGTTATGAGGCACAAAAGTCAAGGTTCGTGAGTGGATGTAGACCCATAATTGGTCTAGACGGGTGCTTCCTCAAAGGCAGTTATGGTGGACAAGTGCTGGCTGCAATAGGTAGAGATGGGAATGAGAATATGTTTCCAATTGCAATGGCTGTTGTCATGGTTTAAAATCTCGGTTTTGGTCGCGGTCTCAGTTGGGCCGAAAAACCGATATGATATCGGTATCGGTCGCGGATATCGGTCCGTCGCGGTCGTCGCGGTGTGAATTTTTTTTTTAATCCAAAAAAATTTCCAAAAATATCCAAAAAATCCAGAATATTAGAAAATACTAGAAAACAATATTTTTTTCCATTAGTAACAACAATAAATCAAAATCTCGGTCACCTTAAGTTATGAGTCCTGTCTATATTACAGTTCACTGTCTTTTCCAGTATTTCATATAATACAACCATTATTGATGCTCATAATCAATTTATTAGTGTAAAATATAAGAATATAAAAATAACATATCAATCATCATTTAATACTAACTCAATCAACAAATAAATTACGAAATTCAAGACCAAGTAACAACAATTATTTTTAGAAAAACTAAGATTTAATAAAATCATTTTCAAAATATTAAATATATAGATCTAGCATAAAAGTATATAAATCAATCATTTATAAACTACACAATGATCATGAATCATTAAAACAACATATTTATGATGAAATCCCTAAAAAATGATATATTATAATTTAAATATTGAAAAATCCGAAAATAAAATAATTAAAATAAAAATATAAAAATCATGTGTATGAGTAGATCTAGCATGAAAGTATGTAGATCTAACTTCTAAGTGGAGAACACAACCAAAGTGACAAACCAAATGATCATTTCTATGCTTCATCTAAAAATAAAAAACAAAAAACACATAATAAAATGGTATAAATTGATTTTCTCTTACCTTGAGGCTTGAATAATACTTTATTTAAGAAATAAATGTGGGATTTGAAAAGATGCAAGATGGAGAGTAGTTGCAGCCCCTAAGGAATAAGAAGATGAGAGGAGAGGAGAAGAAGAGGAAGATTGAGGATTTTTTAACAAAAAGTATGGTTTTTTACATTATATATCATCTCAGCCGATATTTCAAAATATCGGCCGAGATATCGGTTCTGCCGATATTTTGGCGATATTTTGCCTACGATACCGAAACCGGTATCACAGGCAAAATATCGATTCGGAACCGGCCGATACCGGTTCATATTGGCCGATATGAACCGGTATCAGCCGATATTTTGTACCATGGCTGTTGTAGAGGCTGAAAATTTGGACTCATGGACTTGGTTTTTGAAATCATTAATTGATGACATTGGAGATGGGGGTGACATGGGCTGGATTTTTATGTCCGATAGACAGAAAGGGCTTGAAGCAGCATTTGAGATAGTAGTTCCTACTGCTGAAATAAGACACTGTGTGAGGCATATGTATGATAACTTCAAAAAACTTTTTAGAGGCAAATTGTTGAAAGATGCTATGTGGGCTACAGCATCATGTGGATCATCCAGAGAATTTGATAGTCATATGCAGAGGATCAAAGAGATGGACCAGGCTGCATATAATTGGCTGATAGCTGCTAATCCAAACAGGTGGGCCAGATCTCATTTTTCTTACAGGGCCAAATGTGATGCAATAACAAACAACCTCTGCGAGTCTTTCAATAGTTACATACTTGAAGCAAGGGAGAAACCAATAGTTGGTTTGCTTGAGTGTGTGAGGAGGAAGCTTATGACCAGAACTCAAGTGAAGTTTAAAGGAATGACCAAATATGATGGGACAATCTGTCCAGGGATATTGGAGAAGTTGGAAAAGAACAAGGATGACAGAAGGTTTTCCCAATTGGTCAGGCAAAGGTGAGTTTGAGGTGGACTGTTTTGCCAAAACTTTTGTTGTTAACACTGAGAGTAGAACATGTTTATGTAGAATGTGGGATTTGACTAGGATATCTTGTAAGCATGCCATAGCATGTATATATATATATATATATGAATAAAAAAAAAGCCTGAAGATTATATTCATGCATGCTACAGCAAAGAGATGTATTCGATGGCATATAATCATATGATACATGCTGTACCTGGCATGCATGATTGGGTACAAAGTGGAATGGAACCAGTTGCTCCTCCATTGTATAGAAGACCTACAGGTAGGCCAAAGAAGTTAAGGAGGAGGGAAACGAATGAGCAACCTACTTCTTCTAGAGTTTTTAGAAGGAATAGAAAAATGACTTGTGCTAGATGTTTGAAAACAGGCCATAATACCAGGTCTTGCAAGGGACCGGTACATCCCAATTCAAGACTCTTTGGCTCTTCATCACAGCCCATGCCACCTTCCCAGCCAGCATCACAGCCCATGCAAGCTTCTCAGCCCTTGCTAGCTTCCCAGCCAACATCACAGCCTATGCGAGTTTCTCAGCCATCATCTCAGCCCATGTCAGCACACAGGGTATAGTGTTTTCACCATGTTTTATACTTCAAACTAGATTATATGCATTTAATCACTAATGTCTTGAAAATTTTGATTGATCAGGGGAGAGTCGGACGATCTTTTTCTCAACCGCTGCCAGCTTCACAGCCATTTTCCTCAGCAAGTAATACAAGTGGTAGGGGGAAGTTACAAGCAGTGAGGTCTACATCAACACCCAGAGGTAGAGGAAGGACTACAGCAGGAAAAGGCAGCTAAAAAACGGCTTGATGTTCTGCTTGGGTGATGATGGTGTTGCATACATGGCTGTTTGGGTGATGATGGTGTTTTAAAAAACTTTCACCAGTTTGTTTTTTACTGTTTGGTTTGTCTGTTTGGATGACAAGTTTGTACGGAGCAGCATAGATGACATTCTTTGTTATTGTTAGGATTGACTGTCTATTAGATGATGACTGTTTGGAGCAGCATAGATGACCCCTTTTTATTGTTTGGATTGACTGCTTGGATGATGATGATTTTCTTATTCTAGGTTAATTAAAGTTCAGAGCAAAATAAAGAGTAAACCAAACAAATACATGCATTGACAAACAAACAACACCAACCCATTTTCATAATGTTATATTCCAACTGATACATTTGATCATGGTAATTCCAACTCATCTACAGGGAACCAAGCTATCAGTAGGTAACACATGAACAACAAAAGGACAATTCCGGCCCAACCCCAGAGTAACACACGTAAGTAAAATTTTTCCCTTTGACGAGCTGTCTTCAGTTCCCTCTCCAACATATCGATCCTATCCAATAGCTTGGGCACAAGCTCTATTTCTCCATCAACCCATTCAAAAAATCCACACGCTAGCTGGATCAGGAAAAAAATTGGAAAAAAAAAATACTAGCAAGAGGCTTGACCAAACATCAAGAAAAGCAATCAGATGGTTCACAGCATAACCCCATATAGTGCACAGCCAAGAAACCTCCTCCCCATGTTCCGCTGTGTTCGGGAAGTTCTCAAAGCAGCCCTATGCCCGCAGTGACAGTAACGAATTTCACCATCAAATTGAGAGTTTTGACCACGAGAACAATAGGTACAAGAGTTTTGAGAGTTTTGAGAGGAAGACATTGTCTATGGCTTCAAAAATGACTGAAAGTTGCTCCTTTATGCATTACCCTTTTTAAAGGAGTGGTTCCGGGGCAAATGAGCCTTTTTAGGCAAGTAACTTGCCGCCAATATGCACTAGACGCTATTTATACGGCCTACACCGTTAATACTAACATAATCCGTTATATTTGCATGTTAGTTAAAACTAGAGGTAGGTTTAGTACAAAATACCGAAGTATAGGGGGTACTCTGCAAAAAGACCGAAGTCCAGGTAGGTAATATGCTTTTTTCCCTTCATTAAATCTTACGAGTGTTTTAAAAGAGTAACGCAAATCATCATAATATAATTACATTGTTCAAGCGATTTTGAAAGAAGACCCAGTCATTGAAGTCCTTTATATTGACTTTATCTTTGGAGATTGTGTGGGGAAATACCATAATACCGAGATTAGGCTAAATCTCAGTAACAGTACCAGCTAGTCGCTCTGATCTTGGTAACCACAGCTCGGCAGTGTATTAGCTCAGCAACTCGGCAAGAGTGTCAGCTCGGCGAGACCATTGCTGGTCTCGGTAAAGGTACTGAAAGCCAAAAGTGGGCCATCGTACTCCTATGAGAAGTACGGGCATGCTCTGACAGATAGGGTGGCGCATTATGGAGATAAGAAGTTGGTTTATCATTCCATCACATCAGCTGTCCAAGGGGAATGGGAACGTCCGATGGGATGTTCCCTTTTACCTACCACTGGGTGTCAGGGTAAGGCCTGATGGGACGTTACTCCACCTACCCCCACTCACCAAGAGAATGACGAGGATTCTGTCTATAAATACACATGGGATCAACCCCATGAAGGTACGCAATGCGCAAGCACATGTACAATCTCATTTCTCTCATCCACTCTCCCCCTGCTTAGTTTCCAGAACTAACTCAGGCATCGGAGTGCCTTCGGCTGACAATAGTCAGGGCCTCTGACCCCGTTTCTCTCCTTCCCTTTCAGGTCTCCGGCGTTCGGTTTTTCCCGATCATTAAGTTCTATTTCCTTCTAATTAAGTGGGTGTTATTTTTGGCACCTACAGTTGGCGCCATCTATGGGAAACGACTAAACAAAATCTACAAACACCATGCCTCCAAAAACCAGAAACGGTGAAGGATCATCCAAGGGCCCGTCCCTACAACCTATACTGTCACAGAAACTATCGCCTCCTCCCCCTCGACAAAGAAGGTCCGGAGGAAGGTCTGGCGTTGTGAGCGTCACGGTTAGGTCAGGCTCATCGTCAAGGGAGGTGGCAGCACTTTCCTGTCAAGATGTTCCACCACTAGAATAACCCCGCTAGAGCAAGGAACACCCCAAGCGAGGTGAGAAGTTAGCCACCAAGCAAGTTGAGGCGTCAGCACTGGGCAAGTCTCAGTCCCATCATCAGTCCAACCTCGATGACAACGATGACCCTCTCCTGGAGCATATCAGGGCCCAGAACCTTGTTATCTAAGAAAAGGACGAACCCATCTGTCAACTTCGACAGCAGCTCCGGGAGAGAAGGAGGGCTCCGAGTCCACCTCCCAGACGAAGCGAGGCTCCGAGTCCGCCTCCCAGGCACGGCCAGGCTCCTCCTTCGGCCAAGCAGGATTTGAGGCACGTCCTCAACAACAAGAGGTGTGACCGGGTCTATGATGAAAGCTCCAGCAGCAGCCATCTACACGAAGAATCCAAGAAGCAGCGCCAAAAGCTGGAGGGTGAGGGCGACTTGAAGGAATGGCTTAACCAGCAAATCAAGCAGACGATCTGGCAAAACATGGAGATGGCTGGCATTACCCGAGATCGGTACAGCACCTTCGAGGCAGAGGATCTCGGCGCTTCTCCTTTCTCCCAGGAGGTTAGAAAGTTCTCTCTTCCGGAGAAGTTCAGCGTCCCAGGTTTGTCCTTTACAATGGAACCTCAGACCCTGCAGTGCACCTTCGACACTTCATCCAGAGGATGTCGGTATGGGGTGACGAGGATTACCTGAACTGTTGAGTCTTTTCCTCCAGTTTGGGAGACCTCCCCTTGATATATTTCTGCTCGCTTCCCGAGGGCTCAATCTTAAGCTGGCGACAACTCCGGAATTCCTTCCTGGAGAAGTTCCAGGCCCATAAGGTCATCCCCAAAATGGACACTGAACTTATGGCTCTTAGAATGCAGCAGAATGAGAACGTCGCCCAGTTCGCCAAGAGATTCTGGCCGGTTTACAGCCAGATCGAAGGCGCTTCTGATGAGGTGGCTGTCAAATCCTTCTAGCAGGCTCTGCGACTGAGCATCGAGCTATGGACGGACCTGGTATGATTCCCCGTGGTCACAATAAAAGCTCTAATGGCCCGGGCAAATCAGTTCACCAGAGCAGAAGAAGACGAGGCCCGAGGCCGGGAGAACTTTGGCCTTTACCAGGAAGACAGGCCATCCAAGAAGGACAAGAGATCTTCCCGAAGGGAGGAGTCAGACCGACATAGGGCCCCGTCCACCTCGGCAGTAGCCTTAGTCCCCACCTTGGGGGGTGGCAAGAAGTTTAAACTTGAAGCCACCGCCTATAAAGCTGTGAACACGATTTTCAAGGAGCCGATCTACAAGCTCCTCAACAAGATCAAGACGCAACATTTCTTCAAGTGGGCGCAACCGATGAAAGGTGACCCATTCTCCCGAGATCAGAATAAGTTGTGTGCCTACCACAAATGGAATGGGCACAGAACCGAGGACTGCAAAGCCTTTAAGGCTCACCTCGAATATCTCGTAAAGGACGGGCACTTACGGTACTACGTCAAGGAAGAGAGCAGAGACAGCGGACGACCTCACCACCGAGATGACGACGGCCACAACAGCGATGAACCAGAGGGCGTCATCAATGTCATCCACCTTGCCCCTCCGCCAAAAAGGAGCTCTCAAGCCCATGCCTAGGCCAGGAGGGCCTCCCACCAGAAGCAGGTGATGACTGCCAAGCTCGATCCTGCTTCGAAGAAAGGGCGGACAGAGGGGCCCAAAATCTGGTTCTCAGATAGGGACCTAGATGACATCCAATTCCCCCACAACAATCCTCTAGTTATCACCTTGAAGTTAAAGAACTTCTTGGTTCAGAGAGTACTGGTGGATCCTGGGAGCTCGTCAGAGATCCTCTATTATGATTGCTTCAAGAAGATGAGATTCAAGGATGAGGATCTCCAGGCAGCCCGCACCCATCTGGTGGGTTTCAGCTCGAAGCCAGTGTACCCTAAGGGCAGAATCTCCATTAAAGTCCAAGTAGGAGGCGCCTCTAAGCAGGCCGACTTCCTGGTGGTTGACGTACTATCCCCATACAATGTAATAATGGGGAGGACTTAGCTGCACAGCATGGAAGCCGTGCCCTCCACCCACCACCAAAAACTCAAGTTTCCATTGGAAAGCCAGTCTGGCCGAATAGAAGTGATTACGGTCAGGGGCAACCAGCACATGGCCAAACAGTGCTTGATGGTCGTGTTGCCCGGCGAAGTCGAGTCTTCACAAGTCCACATGGCCAAGCTGGACAGGAAGCCAAGTTTGGGGATGTCGGCCGGGCCCCAGCGCAGAAGAGCATCGAACACCTCACAGAGATCAGGCTCAACCCTGACGACCTTGACAGATTTTTTTTGCTGGGGAGTCAACTTCCCCGAGCCCGAGAAGACCGAGTTGCTCCACCTCCTGTTACATAACAAAGAGGTCTTTGCATGGACTCCCTATGAGATGCCTGGCATCAATCCCGAAATCATGTGCCATAAGCTAAACATGGACCCCAAACATAAACCCGTGATCCAGAAAGCACGCAGGACAGGGATCCCACAAACTGAGGCCATGATCGAGAAGGTTCAGAAGCTGCTAGAAGCCCAGGCGATCAAGGAGGTCCACTACCCCGAATGGCTAGCCAACACAGTGGCGGTCAAGAAGAAGAACGAGAAGTGGAGGGTCCGCGTAGACTTCATCGACCTCAACAAAGCCTGCCCCAAGGATAGCTTCCCCCTTCCAAAGATTGACAAGCTGATTGACGCTACTGTAAGGCACGACCGGATGAGTTTCCTCGATGCTCATCGAGGTTACCATCAGATCCCGATGTCCGAGCCTGACCAGGAGAAAACCGCATTCATCACACCCCGAGGCATCTATTGTCACAAAGTCATGCCCTTTGGGTTGAAGAACGCGGGAGTGACGTACCAGCGGCTGGTCACCAAGATGTTTCAGGCCCAGCTCGGCAAAACGGTGGAGGTTTATATTGACGACATGGTTGTCAAGTCTAAAAGGTCACAGGACCACTTGGCAGACCTCAGTCAAACATTTGATATCCTTCGACAGTTCTAGTTGAAGCTGAACACGTGCAAATGTGCGTTCGGTGTCGGCTTCGGCAAATTCTTGGGGAGCCTGGTCACGAGAAGAGGGATTGAAGCAAACCCAGACCAGATCACGGTGATCCAGGAAGTGCAGAGTCTTACCTCGGAGAAGCAAGTTCAGAGACTAACCGTCATGGCTGCCACGCTCAACTACTTCATCAGCCAAGCTTTCGACAAGTGCCGACCTTTCTTTCAGCTTTTGCTGAAAAGCTCCAAGTTCCAGTGGACGCCGGACTGCGACCAAGCCCTGCAGCAGCTCAAGCATTATCTGTCTTCACCACCGCTGCTGTCAACTCTAATGCAAGGTGAGGTGCTGTGCTTATACCTGGTGGTCTCGGATCATGTAGTGAGCTCGGTACTCATCAGAGAGGAAAACGACCAACAAAGGCCTATTTATTATACTAGCATCCTCCTCGATGCCGAGACCATGAACTTGCAGCTAGAGAAGCTTGCATTAGCACTCGTCGGTGCTTCTCGCAAACTCTCCCACTATTTCCAGACATACACTATTGTGGTTGTTACAGAACATCCACTCAAGACGCTCTTCAGGAAGGCGAACTTCTCCAGTAGGATCTCCAAATGGGCTGTCGAAATGGGACAATATGATATCAAGTATCAACCCAGAACGGCCATCAAAGCTCAGGTGTTGGCAGACTTCATTGTAGAGTTCACCTCCCCAAGTTCGGCACTGAGATTGCTCGACACCAAACTAGGGGGTAATAAGGATATGGAGGCAGTCGCCGAGACGGAACAAGAGCAGTCTTGGAAACAATTCCTTGACTAGGCTTGGAAGGTCTTCGTCGACAGATCCTCAACGTCCAAAAGGGCTGGCGTTGGCATAGTCCTCCAATCTCCGGAGGGCCTTGTCATTGAACAAGCCCTGACACTTGGATTCAAGGCGTCCAATAATGAAGTTGAGTACGAAGCACTCATCGCCGGACTGAACAGCGCCAAAATCCTAGAAGCTCGGCATCTGGTGGTCTTCAGCGATTCCCAGCCAGTGACGAGCCAGCTTAGCGGAGACTATTAAGCTCGCGACGACAGGATGGCGGCCTACCTAACTCATGTAAAGGATCTCCTCTCCTAGTTTGAAAGTACTGAAGTCCGGCAGATCGGCAGAGAGTCCAATTCTCATGATGATGCCCTCACCAGCCTCGCCTCGGCTGTTGGGGCCGGGAAAAGAAGAGCTGTCGAAGTGGAGACACTTGAAAAACCAAGCATAGAGCTCCAGCCACCTCGGCAGCTCATGTGTGTTAATCTCAGTCCAAGCTGGATGGACCCAATCACTGCCTACCTAAGAGACGACTTGCTGCCTGAAGACAAGAACGAAGATGACAAGATCAAGCTGAAAGCAGCCCGGTTTTGGCTATCCTCAGATGGCAGGCGCTACAGGAAGTTATACACCGAACCCTTCCTTCAATGCGTCCATCCAAGCAAGGTCGAGGACTTCCTATATGAAATTCACGAAGGGATCTGTGGCAGTCACATTAGAGGCCGGTCACTGGCATACCGAGCTATCAGCCAGGGCTATTGGTGACCCTACATGCAAAAGGACGCCCAGCTCGACGCCAGAAAATGCGAGAAGTGCCAGAAGTTCTCGCATTCCCTCGACCAGCCAGCGCAGGATCTGAGCCCACTCTCCAGTCCGTGGCCCTTCGCTCAGTGGGGGTTAGATATTGTGAGACCGCTCCATCGAACTCCAAGGAATAAGAGGTAGCTAATAGTGGCCACCAATTATTTCACCAAGTGGATCGAAGCCGGACCTCTGTCCTCCATCACAGAGCAGGAGACGAAGAACTTTGTGTGGAGGAACATTATTACAAGATTTGGGATCCCACGGACTCTAATATCGAAAAACAAGACTTAGTTCGATTCCAACTTCTTTAGAAACTTCTGCCAGGAGCTCAGCATCAGAAACGTTTACTCCACCCCGGCGTACCCGCAGAGCAACGGCCAGGCTAAAATCTCGAGCAAGGTGATCCTCAATGGGCTCAAAAAGAGACTTAACCAAGCTAAAAGAAGATGGGCGGAAGAGCTCCCGAGTGTTCTGTGGGCATACAGAACCACTCCAAGAAGTTCCACCATGGAAACCCCATTCTCCTTGGCCTATGGAATAGAGGCAGTGATCCCTCATAAGGTCGACCTCTCGACCTTGAGATCTGAACTCTGCGATCAAGGACTGAATGATGCGAACCTGGCCCCGGGAGCTGGACCTCGCCAAGGAACAAAGAGAAGCAGCAGCTATCCGCCTAGCCGCCTATTAGCAGCAGTTGGCCAGGGGCTACAATCAGAAGGTCAGAGAAAGGGGGTTCTCGATTGGAGCATTGATTCTAAACAAAATGCTCCCCGGGGACAAAATCCCAAACGAAGGCAAGCTGGCACCTAACTAGCACAAACCATTCAAAATACTCTCAGCTGCGGGATGATCCGAGTACAGACTCGAGGACATGGATGGTAAAGAGCTACCACAGCCATGAAATGCGATGCACCTCAAGAAGTACTATTTCTGAAAATGTATTCAAATTTTAAATATCAATGAAAGAAATATTATTTTAGAACGGATCTGTCTCTCTCAAGACATGCTTCAAGTTATATAGCTCGGCAATAGTGCCAGCTTCATTGGGCTCGATAACAGTACTAGCCCCGGCTCAGTAACAGTACCGGCCACTCCCAGCTCGGTGACAGCACCAACAACAGCTCGGCAATAGTGCCAGCTTCATTGGGCTCGGTAGCAGTATCAGCCCCAGTTCGGGTAAGAGTACCAGCCATTCTTAGCTCGGTGACAGCACCAGCTACAACTCGACAATGGTGACAGCTTCATTGGGCTCAGTAACAGTACCAGCCCTTGCTTGGTAAGAGTACTAGCCATCCTCAACTTGGTGACAGCACCAACTACAGTGCGGCAGCAGAGCCAACACTCAGAGGTACACTTGGTTACAGAACCAGGTACACTACCACCAGAGAAGAAAAAAGTTTAAAATGTTCAAAGGCATCGACCCCGGCGTCCAAGAATACCTTGGGTCAGAGAACCGAGGTGGATTTCTTAACGTCAAGTCAAAAGTCTGGCTCAGCTCATTCTTCCAATGGTTATGGGTGCAAGTTCCTGGGACTCCGATTGCTGAACCAAACCCAGTCACTTAAAGCTAGAGTCCAATTTCAGGCTTACAAGGAGTTCGGTTACCTGGACCAACTACTTAAGCAGAAAACAAGCATACCATACAGCCATTCCATCAATCAAACTTAAAAGAAATTTCAGCCAGGATATAAAGAAAAAAAGATGTTTCATTGAAATCAGAAACTTTCATTACATCGAGAAAGGAAATAAAAATTCTGTTACATCAAATCAAAAGAAAATACAAATTGAGAAAGAATTCAAGGGGCTACAGCTTCCGCGTTGCAGTCAATCTCCTGGGGAACTTCAGTTTGGGACAGGCCAGCTTCGGGGTCGGCTGGAGTGGCTTCGGAGATGACCGGGCAGGCTTCAAGCGCAGCGTTTACCACTGGAGGAACTTTAGAGGGTACCTCAGGATCAGAGGGCGTGGCGGCATTGGAAGAAGGGACAGAGCCCGAGCTCGAAAACTTAGGAGGATTTCTGAAAGAAAGATCATCCTTTGGAACCCCAACCTTCTTCAAAGCGGTTTTCCATCCAAGCTCCCAGGCTCACTCTCGAATCCGCTGTAACTGCGCTTTGTATTTCGCAGTCACTTCCCCGATCCCCTCTTCCATAGCAGCATCGAAATTGGCCCCATATTGTTCTTCAAGTTTGGCCTTTTTCTTCGCCAAAGCAGACTCGAGTTCGGCTTCCTTCTCCAGCAGGGCAGTTTCTAACTTAGCCCTCTCCTGATTCCTTTCGGTAACCAGGTCAATATTCGCCCTCCTCTCATGCTCCATGTCCTCTTCCAACTGCTCTACTTCGGCCTGGGCCTTCTCTAGGTCAGCGGCAAGACCGGCATTCTTGCTCGCCTCTTTCTCTCAGTTGTTCATCTTTGGCCTCCAAAGCTTTCTGCGGCTCCTCCTTTTCTGCCGCCCACTCAGCTGACTTGGCTTCGGCTTCTGCCAGCCTCCCAATGCTAAGCTGGCATTTCTGTACCACCTGCGGAAGAAAAACAAGCATCAGAAGATAGATGCCGAAGTGAAGAACTTGAGAGACTTTGTCTGAAATTTACTGAGATCGTCGACCACATTGTCGAAAGCAGAAGTGTCCCGTTATCCATCTTCCCCCACCGCTCCATGTCCAGAGGCAGGGTGCATGCTCGCCCCAGTGTGACGACCACCAAGGGGTTACCACCTGTGCGGTCAGTTACAACCAGTGGCCTCCTAAGCATTCCCTCAATGTCCGGTCTTCATATGTCCGGCTGAGGAGGCTAGGAAGATGCCTCGACGGGTGGCGGCGGAGGAGAAGAACCGAACCAGGCCTCGATTCTGGGCCTCTTCTCTAGACGGCCCCTTTCCTCCACGACCTCGGCGGGGCACTCCCGGTCTCCTGCATTTGGAGAAAACCCAGGGGGCGAGTCATTGATGACGATCGCAGCTGGAGACATCGGGGCGAAGGTGGTCTCGGCAGCAGCAAGAGGCGGCGAAGCCGGAGCATCACCAACATGCTGGGGGGCATCTGAGGCCTCGTCCCCTAAAGCCAAGGCCTCCAGGTCCTCCACTACGAAGCGCTGACGACATCGGTGCAACATTCTCTCCTCTCCTTCCTCCTAGCTGGAAGGTACTGCAGCTCTCCTCCTCGTTTACGAAGAGGTCCTGGCTTCGGCCGCGGTGGTCTCGACAGGCCCCAAGTCCGAGCGAGACACTGAAGCCCAGTCACCGGACTCGATCAAACATCCTGTATGGATGGCAACGGTCACCTGCTCCGAGCTCGTCCCTTTCCCGAAAAGTAGGGAATCTATCCTGGTCACCTTCCTCTTAGTATTGAAAGAACGGTACCTTGGTTCGTACCCCAGCAGCGACCAAGTAGCTCGGGTATTATGACCTCGATAGTTCTTCACTTGCTGAAGCCAAGTGTTGTTTCTCACCCAACCGATTCTCTGGCCCTCAGTCTTCTCTGGCGGAAATTTGCACAGCAAACATAAACATTAGTCCGGTAGGTATAGAGACAAAAGAGAAAAGAAAGCCGAAAGATCTCAGTCTTTACTTGGAGGGGTCCTCAGGCGATGAGGGATCCATACTAGTTTCGATGGCTCTGACTCGCCGAACTCCCATTCACCAAAGACGAATTCTCGATCGTCTCCCGCATATCGGTTCGAGTCCTCCATGGTAGTGATGAAGCCGGACCGTCTTGCCCTCACCCGAAGGTAGTAGACGTTTTCGTCCTCGAACTTGCACATGTAGTTCACATCCTAGATGTCCGAGACACCGAGATCGATTCCTAAGATCCTGTTCAACTCTACTACCCCAATGATTATTTTATAGCAGTTCGGCATCAGTTGACAGGGGCAGAGTTCCCATTCCCTGAGGCAGCCCCTCAAGAGCGGATGAAGGGGGAACAGAACCCCATCTTCTATTACGGTGACTAGCTAAAACGGCATCCAGCCGTTGTAGAAGACGAGGCCGTCAAAGGGGTCTTCGGGGTTGTCTAGCCTAACTTCTACGTTGCCTGGGATCCTATACTGAGCCCTAAACTTAGCTATGGCGTGAGGACTTTCTAGTCTATATTTGTAGAATCCCATTTTCAGAGTTCAGAGAGGACAAAGAAAAAAAGGGAAAGCAGAGAAACCCTAGAAAGGGGAATGCGCAGAAGAAGACGAAGGCGACTTACAGACAGCAAGGTTCTCTTCGACAGCAAGAAATCTTATTCTCCAAAAGACGCAGAAGATGAAGACCCAGACGAAGGAGACACCCTGATTTATAAGGAACAGAGGCGCCGTTTCAAATTTCAAGATCGCCTATACGAGGCGTCACCTCGTGCAACCCTAATATCACCTCAAAGAGATTGGGCGGCAGCCAAGGAAACGACGCATGTCACTAGCAGCACATTCCCCAAAGGCTATTAAATGCCTCGGGCAGACGAAGGGGTGCATCTTGATAAGGACCAGACATCAACAACCGTCATCAAGATGAGGCAGACCTTCAGCTCCGAACTTATCATTCAGGAAGGCTCCACCATCACGACACTTCAGCTCTGTGCTTCGGTAACGGTACCAGCGCAGCAGTTGCATCCGGCTTGGCAACATCTTCTTCTCGGTAGCAGTACTAGCTTGGCAGGATCACTTAACTTCGGACCTCCGAGAGTTGAAGAACTCTGAAAGGTCAAAAGCTAGAGGGCAATTGTGTGGGGAAATACTATAATACCGAGATTAGGCTAAATCTCAGTAATAGTACTAGCTTGTCGCTCTGATCTCGATAACTATAGCTCGACAGCTTGGCAAAGAGTGCTAGCTCGGCAGTGTATTAGCTCGACAGCTCGGTAAGAGTGTCAGCTCAACGAGACCATTGCTGGTTTCGATAAAGGTACTGAAAGCCAAAAGTGGGCCATCGCACTCTTATGAAAAGTACGGGCATGCTCTGACAGATAGGGTGGCGCATTATGGAGATAAGAAGTTGGTTTTATCATTCCATCACGTCAGCTGTCCAAGGGGAATGGGAACGTCCGATGGGATGTTCCCTTTTTACCTACCACTGGGTGTCAGGGTAAGGCCTGATGGGACATAACCCCACTTACCCCCACTCACCAAGAGAATGACGAGGATTCCATCTATAAATACACATGGGATCAACCCCATGAAGGTACGCAATGCGCAAGCACATGCACAATCTCATTTCTCTCCTCCACTCTCCCCCTGCTTAGTTTCCAGAACTAACTTAGGCATCGGAGTGCCTTCGGCTGATGGCAGCCAGAGCCTCTGACCCCAGTTCCTCTCCTTCCTTTTCAGGTCTCCGGCGTTCGGTCTTTCTCGATCATCAAGTTCTATTTCCTCCTAATTAAGTGGGTGTCGTTTTTGGCACCTACAGAGATCAACAATGGGTACTCAAAGATTGTGTGTAGATGGTACAAATTGAAGAATTGCAACACCAATTCGTTCAAGCGCGTGTCTAAACAAAATCCAACCATTAAACAAAGCAATACTTGAAATCTTCTTGGAATAAAAGATTGAGTGAAGCTTATAAGCCATGTCAATGAAGAACAATAAGAGAATCGGAAGCTTTTGTGATTGATCTTCGACCCAATAGAACATCTACTGAACTCGAGGTCGAGTTCCCTCCAAGAGGGGGCGAACTAATGGAGGCTGGATCCGTAATCAGCCAGCCTATTGGGCTCAACCTACAAGCCCAAAAATTCTAGCAAAAGGCCCAATAAAAGTGGTGATTTGTAAATCCTGCATTCAAGCCTTAGCTAAAATCTAGAGACATTTCTAATTTGGAAATTTAGTCTTTAAAAAGAGATGTAATTCATGTCATTCAAAAGAAGTTAAGTGATCAATAAACTTTTCTCATTGAGCTGAGTTTCTTTTTCGATTGTGTGTCTATGGTGTAGACCAAGACAGTTTTAATTTTAAGAATCCCTATCCCTAAGTCCTAGCTTGGAGACTAGTCCTTTAGCTACTCTTCCCTTACCTTCACTGCTTCGCTAGTGGACCATACCAGCATTGCTTGGGTCCTATTTTGAAAAGATATTGATTTATTGTACAAAAGGAGTTGACATGCTATCTTTTTCCGTACAATTTAATAAATCTTTCGCAATTGCATAACTAAAAATTCTCATTTCAGAAAAAAAAAGGTTAACACTATAAATTTCTAAGTAATCTATCACAGAAAATTATAAAGTTAAAAGTTATGGAGATAAAAAAGCTCAGGCTAAATATCAGATTTAGGAAGAAAATGAACTCAATACAAGAGAATCCGACAATCAATGGAAGAATCACATATTTGAACACATCACAAATCTAAAGACGGCGACGGCGACGCAACATCATCGAAGCCTTAACCTATCCAACCGGAATTGAAAGATGAAAAAGCCACCATACCGATCAAATGAAAATAAATAAACAACACTTCCAAAATACATGATATATAAAGAAATAAGACATAAGCACGCTTGCAATCATGAGGTTGTGGGTCCAAGTCATATTACCATTACTGATCAATAAAAAAAGGGGTGTGTTGAAATCCCCAAATTCAAAAACACCTAAAAATTTAGAAATTGGTAATGGTAACAAATTGCCCCAAAATAGAACTAAAAAGCATGAACTCAGATCCAATGTGTTTGTAAGAATAAAAGAAGTAAAAGGGTTAGAAGGATGAATCATATTTGTCTAATAAACCTATTAGATGAAAATAAGGGAGAAAGAGGCGTACCTATTTGAATAGAGGGATGGAGAGAGTTGCAAAGAAGAGAGAAGGGAAGGAAAAGGAGAGAGGATGAAAACCGTCTTGAATGGGGGTATAAATAATGTGATTATCTCTTCTTTATTTTCAGTGTGAGGGACTCAGGGTGGAAAGTGGAGCCCATATAAAAATCTATCATTCTTTAAAGTTAAAACAAACTAGCAAAGGAGGAAAAAACTATATTAGAATTAGAAATTTTCTAAATTACTATTAGGAAGAAAACAAATATAAAAAAATAAATACATTATTTATTAGTCTTAGAACTCTCTTTATCAATATCTATTGAAATGAAGAAAAAAAATGCGATAAACTTACATAAATCACAAAAAAAGTCATGTTAAATAAAAGTTTATTAGTATGAGTTAATGGGGTATAATTATACAACATGAGGTAAAAACAATAATATATCATTAAAAGTTCTACAGTGACTCAAAAGACATATTGCAAATTTTTTCTTGTTAGGCCCGAGGTATTAATTACAAGTACTAGTAAAGAAAAAAAGAATGCTTTCTACTTTAAAATATTCGTTTAAGCATTTTAAGTGAGTGTGAGATGAGTCTTTGAAAAAAGATATAAGTTATGATTTCATATATATAAGCCAGTAGTGTTACTTGATGCTTACTAGAGGATGTATGTGAGAAAGTTGAGTAAGTGGATATCAGTTGACAAACTTTTTTCTTCACATTGTTTGATATTACCTTCATCCAAGGATAATCGCTTCCACAGTGCCTTTTTTTAGGGAAGAACCCAGAGAATATTGAGTCATGCCTTAGATTTTGCTCGGTCATCTTGCCCATCTTCGATTAATAACTTTTAAACTATTACAATATTTTTTTATAGATCATTTAAAGGTGGGCCCAAATAAAAAATATATGATAAGAAATAGAAAAGAAAACTTAAATTATAAAGAGACTATATAAAAAAGAAATTAGGTATTACGATAGATATTTAAAAGAAAACGAAAATACATAAGAATATGAGTAATATTCTTTCAACCAATATGTAAGGGTATGCACAACATCTTAAGAAACGCTCAAGAGAACTATTTTATAGGGGGAAAAAAACATATAAGCAACTAGTTCCAAAACACGTGAAATCCTTGCAAAGGCTAGCTTGATAAGAAAACAATATTCTTTTATAGGAAAAAAAATCAAAGCCCAAAATTGAAGTCTACTCTATAAGATGCTTTTAGAGATTAGATGTATTTGAGGATGCTTTTGAATGAATAGCGATATTTGAGGTTTTTCTTTGTTAAAATCACCTTTTTTAGGAATTCACTTTAGGGATTTTTATGAGAAAAAGCCTCAAATATCCCTATACCACCAAAAGCATCATTAAATACATGTAATACCCAAATGTGTCTGAATATGATTTGCTTTTAAGTGAATATTTTATCGAAACTCAACGTCTATAGGTTTCAAATACAAACAAGTCAAAAATTAATTTACAGTGAGTCTTATCACTCTTGGATCTTTCATATTATGATGCATCACAATGATCTTCATTATAATAATCCTCACGAGCACTCTTGGAGAGTAATAATTCATTGTTCTTTCTCTGCGAGTGATCTAATTATCATTCTTCATGATACATGGTCTCACAAAAGTTAAATGGGCAGGCAAGCAAATAGCATATGTACATGTCCAACAACAATTAATTATGCCTTACTAGAGCAATTTTTTTCTAAAAAATAAAGGGATGTTAGTAGAGTTCACTAGTCTCACCATATAAAGTAGTGTTGTTCGTTGATGGATAACACCCATTCTATTATTGTTGGGCATTGAACAATGAAATGGATTGTTAGTATAAAAATAATGAATAATTAATCACAACTTTTGATTAGATGGATCTTGATGCCAATTGATACTTCTTTTCGTTCAACGAACATGAAGAAGCATGCTTTCAAGCTTTGGGTGCCTTTAATTATCACACAATTATTTAACCCTTCATCTAGAGGGACTCACCGTGAACAGAAACTTCATTAGATGATTTATAAAACTTTATGTATATGATCAAACTAATGAGACAACCCATAGCGATGCTATGGATCCCCTGCATACTTTCCTCTAAATTAGTCACGATGCTTACCTTTTAAATTCATACCACAAAAATTATAATCCCTCCATAAATGATTTCGCGCAATTTCACTGTAATTAGGATAAGGCTCACAAACACACACACACATGATCGTAGCCCCAAGTGCAAGGCCGCGATTGTAGTAATAACCGGTGAAACCGGATCGATCCACGGAGAGTTTATTTATCGCAAAACCTGTCCTAATTAAAAAAAACTAGTTCTAGCCTAAAAAAAACTATACAAATCAAATTTTCTAATTGAATTAAAAATTAATTACAAATCTGAAATATTAATTACAACCAAAGAAAATTAAAATCCTAATCTAGAAACCTAATCTAACCACTGCATCACCATAAGATTTATTAGCCCAACCAATTGCAATAATCGTTAAGGTGCATAAAATAGAAAAATAAAATAAAATAAAATAAAATCAGAGAATAAAGAAGTTGGATTTTAATTCTAAAACTTTGCAATAATTACTTTGCTTAATGCCGTCAAGAAAAATCAAGACCACCGCACCAAGTGCGCACTGTCACTACGCACAAAAATTCAATGTAGACTCATTGGTGAAGACCAAGACCCCATAAACTTGATTTATTAATGAAAGACCCATTACAAGCAAATAACCATTATAAAATTCTTTTAATAAAAATAAAGTGCATCCAACCTTACCATAGACACAAGAAACACTAAACGGAGGAGAGGGACTCGCGGTCTTGAACGGCGATCCAACCGGCTCTCGTTTCGCGATCTGAAATCCAAGCAAGGGTAGATGATTTCAAGGATGATCCGATGGTGGAGTGACCATAGCAACGGCGGCGGCGTGACTGCGTAGAAATCCAAGTGGTAGTGTGCCTTAGGGAAGGCCTTGGATGAAATATTGATGGAAGGAGGAGAGATGAAGAAAAATTAATGAAAAAGGGGAAATAAGAAGTTGCTGGTCGTCCAAGATAGATTGGAGAGATGCGACCCACGTCCAGCCCTCTTTTGGCTCTTTTTATATATTTTTGATAGCTTGGGTTGCAAGGTTTTGATTTGGGTAAGGATTAGTAGTGTGGGGTTCAAGTTGGATTAGGAATAGGAGGGTTTTTGAGAGCTTTTCTAGGGGTTTTCCATCTTGTTATCTCCTTGGATTTCTTGGCACATAATCCTACTAAAAATAGGATTCTTTATGTCTCACACAACTTCCTCTCTTGGACCCACTTCAGATTTAGTTCAAATCTTGAAACAATATGGGCAGCCCCTTTCTTGGACGTTTTTTATCTTGTTGGAGTGGTGTTGGACGTGCAACACTTCTTGGGGAGAATTCTTGGTTTGCAAACTTCAAT
Source organism: Persea americana (assembly GCA_029852735.1). Taxonomy (NCBI): domain Eukaryota; kingdom Viridiplantae; phylum Streptophyta; class Magnoliopsida; order Laurales; family Lauraceae; genus Persea; species Persea americana. The sequence goes on from CM056811.1 coordinate 20,461,105, forward strand.
CTTGAGGCCTATCTTTTAGGAGATAAATTTAGCTACAATCTTGCACTCTTTCAAATTTTTTCCAACTTGGATTGCTTAACAAGATTTCCAATCTTTTGAACTCCTCATGGCTAGAAAAACCTCTTAGCATGGCCCACGTTAAACATCTCTTCAAATCTGAATTTAATTTCATCCCAAACATGACATAGGAGTGGGCCATACTTGGAAGAATGCAATCTTGAACTATCCCACGCTTGGACGTCCCTACCTTGGCTTGACTTTCTTTTGCAATTTTTTCTTCTTCTTTGTTTGGCTTGAATTGAATCTTAGCCATCCATCTTGACATGTAAGCAATATTTGTTGGAGAGTAGATATGACACCTCATCATCTCATGGCCCACAAATTTGGAACTTATCTTCAAAAGATTAAATCTGATTTTTTTCTTGCATATGAGAGCGGACCCTACCATGGCCGCCCCTACCTTAGAATCCATGCCAAAGGAAGGTGGGTCCATGGTGCATTTGATTCATCAATTCTCTTCCGTGGGCCCCGATTTTTGAAATTCCCTACAAAAATGAAAGCAAAGATCAAAGAATAATCTAATCATCTAGGTATGGAATTATGCAAGATGCGGGCCTAATTCACACTAAATAAATGCATAAAATGTCACCATTTATTCAAGTTTTCTTCAATTAAATTAAAGGTGCAAAGAAAATTCATCATTTCATGTGTGATTAAAAAGTTATGAGAAATTTTTGACTTTCAATGCCAAAAATAGAGAAATTCATGATTTTATGTGAAAATGCAATTTTTTTGATGAATTTTGACTCAAATTCAGACTTTGATGCTCAAAACATAAAATCATATTTTTTTACTAAAATGGTCCATGATTTAATGATTAAGTCCTTAATTACTCTAAAATGATGAGGGAATTCTACATTTTTAAGGACTCATCACACTCCCCAACCAGCTTTTTGCTAGTCCCGAGCAAAATATGAAAACTATGGTAGGTCTTCTGGCCTAATCTAATCTAAACTAAATGCAAAAACAAAAAGAAAAACGCCACCTTTGCTGGCACTCTCGGTTGCATTTAGCGTATGCAGCAAGCCCTTAAACCCATAGGTTACCCCTAGTGGACGAGTTGTGCCTCGTGAGGGTTTGTAGTGAATATGCCCACAAAATTAATTTACCTAAAAGTGAAATAAATTCAATGGAAGGTTTTTCAAAAGATGATTGAGTCAAATCGGATGCCTCGAATCCTCGAATAATCAAGATTTCAGACTTTTCAAAATCCGGTTCACGTTTTTTTTTTTTTTTTTTTTTTTTTTTTTTTTTTTTTTTTTTTTGAATTATACCAAAACTTTGAGTGCCTTGTGCAAATGTATACATCAAAACAAAAATTTTAAATGTTCTACGATAATGCCATGAAAACAGAATTCTCCTTCGGAATTTCCAACTTTCCTAGATTCGGCCAAAATACAAGTCTCCTCTCAAGGTTACTATGATGGCTTTCGCACTGCTGTTTTTTCAAAGGCCGCGAGATGCAGCCTTTTTTTTTTTTTTTTTTTTATGAACACACACATGTGACTATGCAATGCCTAGGTCCCTTAAGCTTTCTAATTAACCCATATAATGAGCATTAGGCCAATGACTCCCAAGACAGATGTCTTTAGGGCACTAGGTATATAAATACCCCTACGGGCTTACTGGCTCGGGTTAAAAAGGCTACGAACCCAAACTAGTCACATAACTTTTTATTCTTTTCAAGAGTTATAACTAAACTCTTTTTTTTTAAACACTTATTTGTGCATCCCTTGGCAATTTTTTTCTTTTTAAACGGTCCCCAACAATAGGCAGCCCTTTTCAATTCACCCGAATTAATTCACTGGTTTTGGTTGGCCTAACCATGCCGATGAACCAGGAGAACTCATATGGCCAAATTTCAGAAAGTTGTCTCTTTTTCTCTCTTGAAAGAACTCTGAAAATGACACTTAAATCTTTTTGTCCAAAACTTTTGATATGATGTACACGTGGTACTGTGAAAAACAAAGTTCGGTATTCTTTTTATTTTTTAGAAAATAATGAACCTTCATTTTACTTCCTTCCAAAAAAATTCTGAAATTCCAGATTTCTAAGCATCTTCAAATCGTCAAGTTCTTTTTTAAAACACTTTTTTTTTTTTTTGAAATGGCTACTCAGAAACGAAAAAAATTTGTCTAAAATTGGACAAGTGTGCTTGTTCCCACCCCCCAACCTAAACTAGACAATGTCCTCGATGTCATACATGAAATGCGAAATGAAATGTAACATGAGGTGAAAATGTAAAAGGAGGAAAAAAGGGTAGAAAGCACCTAGAGTAATGAAGCTTTTTGTGTAGAAACCTGTCCAATGTAAGACAAATAACACACAAAGAAAATATAAAATATATGCATAATATACAAAGGTATGGGCCACTGTCAGATCCAGTGCCCATCAATCCTGATAGATAGGATCGATCAGAGGAATTGCATTTTCCTCTGGAGGAATAGTCTCCAAGAATGGTTTTAAACGTTGTCCATTGACTTTAAAAGAGGTACCATTCGATGGATCAATGAGGGTCACTGCCCCATATGGAAATACTTCTTGAACAATGTAGGGGCCTGTCCAACGAGATCTTAACTTTCCAGGGAAAAGATGAAGTCGAGAATTGTACAAGAGGACTTTTTGAGACGGATGGAATGATTTTCTTAATATCCGTTTATCATGAAAGGCCTTAGTCCTGTCCTTGTAAATTCTTGAGTTCATATAAGCCTCGTTTCTCAACTCTTCTAATTCATTTAGATCAAGGGCTCTTTTCTCCCCAGCCTTGTCTAAGTCAAAATTCAGTTGTTTTATGGCCCAATAAGCTTTATGTTCCAGCTCCACCGGAAGGTGGCAAGCTTTCCCATATATAAGCCGGTATGGAGACATCCCAATTGGGGTCTTATACGCAGTGCGATAGGCCCACAATGCATCATTTAACCGCATGGACCAATCCTTACGATTCGGTTTTACCGTGGTCTCCAAAATTCTTTTAATTTCCCTATTTGAGACCTTTACCTGCCCACTTATTTGAGGATGATAGGGGGTAACCACTTTATGTGAAACAAACTCTCAATAATGCGGTTCCAAAAGTGAGTGCCCCCATCACTAATGATGGCACACGGAGTTCCAAAATGGGAAAAGATATTGTCCAAGATAAACTTTTTTACCGTTTTAGCATCATTGTTCCTACATGGGATTGCTTCAATCCATTTGGAAACATAATCAACTGCAACGAGGATATAATGAAAACCAAAGCTCGGGGGAAATGGTCCCATAAAGTCTATACCCCATACATCGAATAACTCGACGACCAAAATTGGGTTTAAAGGCATCATGCTCCTTTTGGAAATTGAACCCAATTTTTGGCACCGCTCACATACTTTACAGAAATCATATGCATCTTTAAATATAGTGGGCCAATAAAAACCAGATTGCAAAATTTTGTGAGCGGTCTTTTTAGCAGAAAAATGGCCACCACAAGCTTGAGAATGGCAAAACGATATAACACTATTCATTTCATGGTCTGGAATGCATCTCCTAATGATTTGGTCTGGGCAGTATTTGAAAAGGTATGGGTCATCCCAGAAAAACTGTTTCACCTCAGTGAAAAACTTGTTTTTATCTTGTTGGGTCCATTCTTTTGGAATTTCACCCGAAGCTAGATAATTAGCAATGTCAGCATACCATGGAGAGTGGGAAAATGTGGCAAACAAGTGCTCATCAGGGAAAGTGTCCTGGATTGGCAAGGGTTCTAAAGCGTTGGAAAGGACAATCCTAGAAAGATGATCAGCCACCACATTTTCTACTCCTTTCTTATCCTTGATTTCGATATTGAACTCTTGGAGTAGAAGGATCCATCTGATCAGTTTGGGCTTGGCATCTTTCTTAGAAAGCAAGTACTTCAGCGCAGAATGGTCAGTAAAGATCACAATTTTGGATCCAATTAAGTAGGAACGGAATTTATCTAGTGCATAGACCACAGCCAATAGTTCTTTCTCTGTTGTAGAATAATTAATCTGTGCACTGTTTAAAGTCCTGCTAGCATAGTAAATTACATATGGCCTTTTGTCCCTACGTTGCCCAAGAACTGCTCTAACTGCATAATCGCTAGCATCGTACATGATTTCAAAGGGTAGGCTCCAATCTAGAGGTTGCATAATTGAAGTAGTCGTCAACATGTCCTTAAGCTTGGTAAAAGCCACTTGACATGCCTCCGTCCACTCAAATTCTGCTTCCTTTAGCAGAAAGTTGCATAATGGTCTAGAAATGACACTAAAATCTTTTATGAACCTTCTGTAGAATCATGCATGCCCTAAGAAAGATCTTACATCTCTTACGGTTTTTGGGGCGGGCAAATTGGAAATTAGATCTATTTTGGCTTTGTCCACTTCCAATCCTTTAGATGATACAATGTGGCCAAGGACAATCCCTTGTCGTACCATAAAATGACATTTTTCCCAATTCACTTCTAAGTTCTTTTCTTCACACCTAGAGAGGACCTTAGTTAAGTTGCTCAAACAATCTTGGAAAGAATCTCCAAAAACGGAGAAACCGTCTATGAAGACTTCGAGAAAACGTTCCACCATATCACTAAAAATACTCAGCATGCACCTTTGAAAGGTTGTAGGAGCATTACACGGCCCAAAGGGCATCCGTCGGTAAGCAAAGGTGCCAAAGGGGCATGTGAAAGTTGTTTTCTCTTGGTCTTCCGGGGTGATCTCTATTTGATTGTATCCAGAATATCCATCCAAGAAACAATAATACTCGTGGCCAGCTACCCGTTCTAAAATTTGGTCCAAGAAGGGTAGGGGGAAATGATCCTTTCGTGTGACAGCATTTAACTTTCTGTAGTCGATACAAACTCGCCAACCTGTGGGTACGCGGGTTGGGATGAGCTCATCATTAGCATTACGGACTACAGTTACGCCGGCCTTTTTAGGTACAACTTGGGTAGGGCTGATCCATTGGCTATCCGAAATTGGATAAATGATACCCACATCTAGAAGTTTCAAAACTTCCGCCCTAACCACTTCCTGCATGGTGGGGTTTAACCGGCGTTGCATCTGACGGGAGGGTTTTGCATTTTCCTCCAAATAGATATGATGTGTACACACGAGGGGATTAATTCCCTTAATGTCAGCCACGGTCTAAGCAATTGCACCTTTGTGCAGTTTGAGCACTTCTAAGAGTTGGACTTCTTGGTCCTTGTCAAGGTGTGCAGAAATTACTACAGGAAATGTTTCATTTTCTCCAAGGTATGCATATTTCAGGTGAGAAGGCAAGGGTTTCAACTCAGGTTTGGGCGGCCTCACCTGAGATGGAAGAGACAGAGTACCAGTTGGTAATAGCTCTTCAAAAGAGGGTTTGCCTATAGTGTTGACCATTTCAACAGTGCTATCAAGTGTTTCTTCACAGAGGATCAGGCCTTCAATTGACTCAATGGAATCAGAGATTGATTTTTTAAAAGTTTCTGCTGTAAGAACACTGATCAAATCTACTTCTTCAAGGTCAATGTTTTCATCCCGTGGTTGTTTGCAAAGGTCAAAAACATTTAGCTCTAATGTCATGTTACCAAAAGATAGCGTCATTTTTCCATTCCGGCAATTGATCAATGCATTGGATGTGGCTAAGAATGGTCTCTCCAGAATTACCGGAATCTGAGCATGAGGATCTGCCACAGGATGAGTGTCTAGCACAATGAAGTCTACTGGAAAGTAGAACTTGTCAACTTGCACAAGCACATCCTCTACTATCCCTCTCGGTCTTTTGACTGATCGGTCTGCGAGCTGCAGAGTAATCTGGGTGGGTTTGAGTTCGCCTAACCCCAATTTTACATAGACCGAGTAGGGTAGTAAGTTGACACTTGCCCCAAGATCAAGCAGCGCTTGTTCAATTTGACAATTTCCAATAATGCACGAAATCGTGGGGCATCCTGGATCTTTGAATTTAGGGGGAGCGTCATGCTTTAAAATTGCACTAGCTTGCTCAGTGAGGAACGCTTTCTTTTGTACATGTATCTTATGCTTCAACGTGCACAAGTCCTTAAGAAACTTTGCGTAAGATGGGACTTGTTTGATTGCGTCTAACAACGGGATGTTAATTTTAACCTCTTTAAGTACATCAAAGATTTCCTGGTTCTGTATAGATGGCTTGGCAGGAGCTAATCGGTTGGGAAAAGGTGGTAAGAGCTTGAATCCTGGAGGAACTTGGCTTTTTTCCTTGATAGGAGGGACTTCATTTTCTTTCCCTTCCGGATCTGAGGATGCAGGTTGTTTATTTTTTTTCCAAATCAGGCTTTGCAATCTCTTTACCACTACGTAGAGTAGTAACAGCTTGAACCTGCTCCTTTGAATTTGACAGACCACCTTGATGAACCTCAAATTGCCTTTTTGGATTGGGCTGTGGTTGGGCTGGAAAAGCCCCCTTATTTTGTGATTCAATCAATTTGCAGAGGTTCTGCATGGTGTTCTGTAAATTCTCAAAGTTCTGATCATGTTTTTTATTGATGGACTCTTGATTCACCATAAACTTAGCCACAAGTTCATCCCAAGGTGTCGTTTGTGTTGTAGGGGGTATCATTTGCTGTGTGTTTTGAGCATATGTACTAGGAGTACCCCCAAATTGATTTGACATTTGGTTGAAATTGGGCTGAGTAGCATTTGGGCCATTCCTCCAACTAAAGTTGGGGTGATTCCTCCAATTAGGGTTGTATGTGTTACTCAAAGAATTGTTAAACTGTCGGTTGTATGTGTTAGTGGCATTTGCTTGCTCGTGAAACGCTTCTTGAAAAGCAGGGAGTGTTGGGCACTCCGAAGAAATGTGTTTATCACTAGCGCAGATGCCACAAACTATAGCAGGTTCCTTATTCTTCACAAATTTCAAGGACTCAACTTCTCTTGTAAGATAGGCAATTTTTGTTTGAAAATCATCGCTTTCTTTTAATACATATAACCCCCCTCCTTTGGCCTGACTCGATTGCTTTACGGGGCCTATACCTTCAGATGTGTCCCAATTTTGTGCACTATCTGCCAAAAACTGAAGGTAGGTCCATGCTTGATTTGGGTTTTGCGCCATGAACTCCCCATTGCACATCATCTCCACGAATTGACGTGTTTCTGGACTAAGTCCATCATAAAAGTGACCAATTGTATTGTGCAATTCAAATCCGTGGTGGGGACATGCAAGGAGTAGTTCATTAAAGTGTTCCCAACACCTATAATAAGACTCCTTGTCTTTTTGTTTAAAATTCATAATATTCCTACGTAAGGTGTTGGTCTGATGTAATGGGAAAAATTTCTTTAAAAATTCCCGGACCATGTCGGACCATAGAGCAATCAAATTGGGTTGTAAGGAGTGAAGCCATGCCTTAGCCTTATCTTTGAGGAAAAATGGAAATAAACGAAATTTGATAAGATCTTCCCTCACATTATTGAAGTGTAGTGTTGCACACACTTCTTCAAACTCTTTAATGTGCAAATATGCACTTTCTGATTCAAGTCCATGAAATTTGGGGAGAAGTTGGATTACTCCCGGTTTAATATCAAATTGACCCGCACCTGCAGGTATAACCATGCACGACGGTGTGGCTTGTCGCGTAGGGTGAAGGTAATCACGTAAACTCCTAAGAGGTTGATTCACCACCCCATTATTATTGGGTCCATTCCCATTACCGTTCTCCTCGTTATCACTATGCTCATCAGCCATATTGGAAATCCTAAGAGAACCAGGAGATCTAGATTCGTAGAATTTAATCAAGCTCTTGACAGGTGATTCCTTCCTTACTAACCGATTTGAGGAGTTCCTCTGCCAAGAAGATGGGGGTCTTTCCTTCTTTTTTGGAATTTTGAAAAGTTTTTATTTATTTTTTTTTTTTGTTTTTTATAAAGAAACCTAGAAAGAAAAACTACCTAAGGTCCGTTCTTAGATTTAAAAGAAGATTCTCAAATTCTTGCAAAGTCCTAATCTTAGAGAGTTTAATATCTCTAAGAAAAGTTCCCAAACTCAAATCTATGAAACTGGCCCGACCAGGTAAGTCCCCAGATCAGTGGTGGGGTCACGATGCGTTGCAAGGGTCCCGCTTAAAAACCACCTTCTAGAACAAGAGACTTGTCTCCCTTATCTATTGGGACAAGACTTGCCTAGACATCGAACCAATTAAGAAAGACAGTTTGTTCGGCTTCCCAAAGAAATAACTAACCTTCTTAAAAAAAAAATTCCAGCAAGTTTTTAAGAGTCCTTTTAAATTTAAAAACAACTATAAAACTGAGTTTCCAATGAAAGTTCTGAAATTTTCAGATTTTTGCAAGTTTGGTGGCCAAAAAGTCGAATCTGTGCGATCTACGACTTGCCTTTGTGAGAGAAAGTTCCAGAACTTTTTTGGAAACTTTAAAAACCTAAAAATATGAAAAACAACTGAATTTAACAGACCCTAATTAATCCTAACCAGCAAAAAAAAAATGAAAAAAAATGACCTAAACTAGTCCAAATTAGAACAAGTAAACTAGGCAATTTTCAGAAATTGGATGTGATTTTTGAAAAATCAGAAAAAATAATTCCTTCAGATCTAAGATAGTTCCAATTTTATCAAAAATCAGAGATTAAAAATCCACTTTTTAATGCAATAGGGCTGGTCCAAACATTCCATGCATGCTACCCTTAGATCTAGAATGATTGCGGAATAGTAAAGGCACACCCACAAAGCAATTAAAAAGATAGGTTGGAAAAAATACCTTAAGCGAAGAAAAACTCCCCAGCAACGGCGCCAAAAACTTGATCGTAGCCCCGCGATTGTAGTAATAACCGGTGAAACCGGATCGATCCACGGAGAGTTTATTTATCGCAAAACCTGTCCTAATTAAAAAAAAACTAGTTCTAGCCTAAAAAAAACTATACAAATCAAATTTTCTAATTGAATTAAAAATTAATTACAAATCTGAAATATTAATTACAACCAAAGAAAATTAAAATCCTAATCTAGAAACCTAATCTAACCACTGCATCACCATAAGATTTATTAGCCCAACCAATTGCAATAATCGTTAAGGTGCATAAAATAGAAAAATAAAATAAAATAAAATAAAATCAGAGAATAAAGAAGTTGGATTTTAATTCTAAAACTTTGCAATAATTACTTTGCTTAATGCCATCAAGAAAAATCAAGACCACCGCACCACGTGCGCACTGTCACTACGCACAAAAATTCAATATTGACTCATTGGTGAAGACCAAGACCCCATAAACTTGATTTATTAATGAAAGACCCATTACAAGCAAATAACCATTACAAAATTCTTTTAATAAAAATAAAGTGCATCCAACCTTACCATAGACACAAGAAACACTAAACGGAGGAGAGGGACTCGCGGTCTTGAACGGCGATCCAACCGGCTCTCGTTTCGCGATCTGAAATCCAAGCAAGGGAAGATGATTTCAAGGATGATCCGATGGTGGAGTGACCATAGCAACGGCGGCGGCGTGACGGCGTAGAAATCCAAGTGGTAGTGTGCCTTAGGGAAGGCCTTGGATGAAATATTGATGGAAGGAGGAGAGATGAAGAAAAATTAATGAAAAAGGGGAAATAAGAAGTTGCTAGTCGTCCAAGATAGATTGGAGAGATGCTACCCACGTCCAGCCCTCTTTTGGCTCTTTTTATATATTTTTGATAGCTTGGGTTGCAAGGTTTTGATTTGGGTAAGGATTAGTAGTGTGGGGTTCAAGTTGGATTAGGATTAGGAGGGTTTTTGAGAGCTTTTCTAGGGGTTTTCCATCTTGTTATCACCTTGGATTTCTTGGCACATAATCCTACTAAAAATAGGATTCTTTATGTCTCACACAACTTCCTCTCTTGGACCCACTTCAGATTTAGTTCAAATCTTGAAACAATATGGGCAGCCCCTTTCTTGGACGTTTTTTATCTTGTTGGAGTAGTGTTGGACGTGCAATACTTCTTAGGGAGAATTCTTGGTTTGCAAACTTCAATCTTGAGGCCTATCTTTTAGGAGATAAATTTAGCTACAATCTTGCACTCTTTCAATTTTTTTCTAACTTGGATTGCTTAGCAAGATTTCCAATCTTTTGAATCCTCATGGATAGAAAAACCTCTTAGCATGGCCCACGTTAAACATCTCTTCAAATCTGAATTTAATTTCATCCCAAACATGACATAGGAGTGGGCCATACTTGGAAGAATGCAATCTTGAACTATCCCATGCTTGGACGTCCCTACCTTGGCTTGACTTTCTTTTGCAATTTTTTCTTCTTCTTTGTTTGGCTTGAATTGAATCTTAGCCATCCATCTTGACATGTAAGCAATATTTGTTGGAGAGTAGATATGACACCTCATCATCTCATGGCCCACAAATTTGGAACTTATCTTCAAAAGATTAAATCTGATTTTTTTCTTGCATATGAGAGCGGACCCTACCATGGCCGCCCCTACCTTAGAATCCATGCCAAAGGAAGGTGGGTCCATGGTGCATTTGATTCATCAATTCTCTTCCATGGGCCCCGATTTTTGAAATTCCCTACAAAAATGAAAGCAAAGATCAAAGAATAATCTAATCATCTAGGTATGGAATTATGCAAGATGCGGGCCTAATTCACACTAAATAAATGCATAAAATGTCACCATTTATTTAAGTTTTCTTCAATTAAATTAAAGGTGCAAAGAAAATTCATCATTTCATGTGTGATTAAAAAGTTATGAGAAATTTTTGACTTTCAATGCCAAAAATAGAGAAATTCATGATTTTATGTGAAAATGCAATTTTTTTGATAAATTTTGACTCAAATTCAGACTTTGATGCTCAAAACATAAAATCATAATTTTTTACTAAAATGGTCCATGATTTGATGATTAAGTCCTTAATTACTCTAAAATGAAGAGGGAATTCTACATTCTTAAGGACTCATCAACACACACACACACACACATAGGGGAATGTTCACATGCAACTTTCCTTCACCATAGGGTGAGGAAGACTTTCCTTTTTGGACATAAAGACAAGGAAGTGTACCTCACCTTATGTACTTGAAAATGTACACTTCCTTGTCTTTATGTGCAAAAAGGGGAATGTCCCTCACCCTATGGTGAGGGAAAGATGCATATGAACATTCCTCATACAAATATATTATCTTTATAGAACAAATACCTTCATTGCAAACTGGATACATATTAAATAAGAGAATCAACAAGAACTTGTTGTCTAATAAAATTTAATACTTAATCCCATCATACACTCATGTCCTCTACAAATTTGGCGCGTGTTAGGATTTCGAGTGTTGGCAACTTCTTTTGGATGGACAAAACTTGGGTCAAATGTAATTTTTCATTTATTTTAGATGGACCGTATTCATCTCCTTGTAGATCGAAGATCGTCCAAAGAATCCTTAACACCATCTATCCGGATCGGATCATCTCTGTCCGATCGATCGTACCATCTGTCCAATCGATCGAACTTGGAATACCTCTCAGTTAAGGATCTGTCCGATCGATCGGACCATCTATCCGATTGATCAGTTCTGGAATAGCTCTCAGTTAAGTGTCTGTCCGATCGATCGGACAGCGGCGGATCTGGATGAGTTTTCAAGATAAAATTCTTTCAAAACTTCCTTCTTATCCTATTCCAAGGTTATCTCTCTAACTCGTTTGAAAAAGCTTTATTTAAACCTATAGCCTGGACTGAGAGATCATCTCTTGATACTAAAAAAAAACCTAGATCAGAATCAGAGATTGATTTTCCTCTTCTAGAGAGTTCTTGTGAGATTGGTGCTTAAGCTTCCACATCTGGAGATTCATCCTCTACGTTCTCAATAAGTTCGTCTTATTCAAGGCGTGGAGATCGAAGCACTTGAGAAGGTGAACGGCTTGTTCGTCGGCAAAGATCTACTACGGTCCTTAGGTTGGGTTCAACTGTAAAGGGTAGTAAGTTTTTCTGTAACATTTGTTTGATTAGTGCTTGATCTTTCTGACCGGTGTGAGGTCTCGTGGTTTTTTCCCTATTCAGGGTTTTTCCATGTATAAAATCTCGTGTCCATCTTTATGGTTGATTGATTGATTAACTTAGGTTGTTAATTGTTAAATTATTTTCCTTTAGAATCTATGTTGGGACATTCTTATCCTCGGGGTTTGTTCTCAATAGACCCTCGTGGAATTTCATTTGGTATCAGAGCGGTTCACACTATCTTATTGTGTGAGATCTTTGCAGATCTTCTGATATGAAATTTAATAGAGATGGAACTTCTACCATTAAACCTCCACTGTTGGATGGTTCTAACTATCCATATTGAAAAGTTAGAATGACTGCATTCCTTCAATCCACTGACGTGGATGTTTGGAACTGTGTTGAATTTGGCTATGCTAAGCCAACTGTCACTGCCGATGGCGGAAAAACCATAGAAAAACCCATGCCTCAATGGACCAAGGACGATAAACAAGCCTTTAATTGGAATAGTAAAGCCTTAAATGCTATTTTTAATGCTGTTACTCCGTCTGAATTTCGTCGGATTTCTATTTGTAAATCTGCTAAGGAAGCATGGGATATTTTGGAAACTGTTCATGAAGGCACTGTTAAAGTGAAACAGTCAAAATTGCAGAAATTGACTACTGCTTTTGAAACCTTGAAAATGGATGATAATGAAGTCTTTGATGATTTTAATGCCAAATTATCTGCTATTGTGAATCCTAGTTTCCACTTGGGTGAAGTTATTCCTGAACACAAAATAGTCAAAAAGATCCTAAGATCTTTGCCTGAAAGACTTGATCCAAAAGTTATAGTTATTGAGGAGACCAGCAATCTGGACTCTCTGAAGGCTGATCAGTTGATTGGAAATTTGCAAACATTTGAGGCCAATCTGAAGTCAACCAAGAATGCTAAAGGGATGGCTCTTGTTTCCTCAAAGTCTCGCTTAGAACATGATGATGGTTCAAAATCAGATACTGAGGACCCAGAACTTGATGTCCTCTTTGTTAAAAAATTCAAAAAGTTTCTGAAAGACGATAAAAAGGGTTTTAAAAAATGTTTCCAAAAACTTAAGGGTCAGAATAAGCCTACTTCTTCTTTCAAAGCTAATCCTAGTCCACAACCTGAAAAAAAAATGTGACTATAATTCCTCCAAAAAATACTCACTGTTATGAATGCAAGGGATTCGGTTATTATGGATCTCAATGCATTAATAGATCCTTCAGAACTCCAGGCAAAGTTCTAAATGTCACATGGGATGATGATTCAGATCAAGAAGGTAATGATTCTGAACTTGATTCCTCCTCCTCTGATCATGGAAAGTTTATGGCTTTTATGGCAAAGTTTAATGGATCCTCTATGCAGGAAATTTCGGATAAATCTGAGGATGATGTTGAAGAGGATCTTATTCCTTTAGAAAATGAACATGATTTAGTTGATGCATATGAAAGCCTTCTTGAGGACTCAAGAAGGATGGCCCAATTGAACGATATTCTGAAGGGAAAATGGAAAACAGTGAATAAGGAAAGCTCAGTTCTTCGAAAGGAGCTTGAAGAAGCCCAAGGTAAAGTATCTCAACTTGAATCACAATGTACAATTCTGACTAACAAATTAATTGATGCAAGAAACAAATACAACATGTTACATGAGCAATCTGTCAAAGTTGAAAAGGAGATACAAATACTAAAGAAAGAAGTGGATGCATACAAAACAGAAAAAGCTGTTGTGAGTGGAAAGTTACAGATGGTTACCTCTGAATTGGCATCTACCAAAGCTGATCTGAATCGCATGAACAAAGGGTCAAAAAAACTTGATGAAATTCTGAGTGCGCAAATCATATCAAGTAACAAGCATGGACTTGGCTTTGACTAGGTGCATCCACCTCAAAGACCGCAGGTACATTCGTAAAAGGAAATACATTATTTGCTATTGAACCTGTTGTTTATCATCCTACACATGTTAACTTCACATCCAAAAAGCATATGCCTCATCACAGATATGTTCCTACTTGCCACTACTGTGGAATGATTGGTCATATTAGACCACATTGCAACAAACTTTGAACTCAGCGAAGGAAAAATAACTCAATTTCTAATCAGGTCAAATCAAAATCCATATGGGTTCGCAAGACTGATTTATGTTGTAATGTGATTCTAACTGCTCTTCATGCACAAAGTTCACAAGTGTGGTATTTAGACAGTGGATGCTCTAGACACATGTCAGGGGATAAGTCTCTTTTCACATCTCTTAAAAAGCATAATGGTGGAAATGTTCAATTTGGCGATGGAAGCAAATCAAAAGTTATTGGTAAGGGATCTATCAACATACCAGGTATGTCATCAATCCAAAATGTTCTTCTAGTTGATGGTCTAAAGGCTAATCTGCTAAGTATAAGTCAATTTTATGGGTCTGGCAATGAAGTTCATTTTTCTTTGAATGAATGCACTATTGTAAATGATCATGGGCAAATTGTACTTTCTGGTCAAAGAAATTCCGATAATTGTTATGTGGTTGTTAATGATAGTAACATAAAATGCAATTCTGCTACCATTAACGATGTTGACCTATGGCATCAACGATTGGGACACATTAACCATACTGATTTAGAGAAACTGTCTAAGCAAGAACTGGTTAGGGGTCTTCCCAAGCTTCATAAACCCTCTAACTATGTGTGTGGTCCTTGCCAACTGGGGAAACAAATTAGAGCACCACATAAAAAATTGGATATTCTTTCTACCAAAAGACCACTAGAGTTACTTCATATGGATCTCATGGGTCCTTCACAATTTGAAAGCATTGGTGGAAAAAAGTACATTTTTCTCACGATCGATGATTTCTCGAGATTCACATGGGTTCGTTTTCTTAGAGATAAATCTGAAACTTTTGATGTCTTTCACTACTTATGGCTACATCTTATTGCAGATAAAGGCAATCAATTTGGTGGGATTTCAAGAATACGATCCGATCATGGAACTGAGTTTGAGAACTCATCCTTTCATTCCTTTTGCAATGAAAACGGAATTAAACATGAGTTCTCCGCCCCTAAAACTCCTCAACAAAATGGAGTCGTTGAAAGAAAGAATCGGGTTGTGCAAGAAATGGCCCGTGTTATGCTTCATAGTAAAAATGTTCTACAAAGGTTTTGGGCTGAGGCAGTAAACACCGCTGCATACGTGATCAACCGAGTATGCATCAGGCCAAACACAAAGAATACTCCATATGAGTTATGGAATGGAAGGAAACCTACTGTTAAATATTTCAAAACCTTTGGGAGTAAGTGATATATCTTGAAAGACCGAGAGCATCTTGGAAAATTTGACTCCTGAAGCGATGAAGGAATTTTTCTTGGGTATTCTTTAAATAGCAAAGCATACCGGGTCTCTCATTTAAAACACTCTGTTGTTATGGAATCTATCAATGTAGTGGTAGATGACTCTGGTCCTCCTTATTTTTCTGATGATGAAGATGACTTCTCCCTTACTCCTACTGTTTCTCAACAGGTTGAGCAAGAGGAAAATAAAGAAGAACAACAAAAGAAGGAACCGGAAGATCCAACCTCACCAGTCCAAGACCCAGTTGTTCCAGATACAGATTCAGAATCTGAAGCAGAGTTTTCTGGATCGAAGTTGAATACTTCTCAAAGCATACAAGTGCATCCTAGATCACAAAAAAGTCAGGTAATAAAAAATCACCCACTTCACAAAGTTATTGGTGATGTGTATGCTCCATTGAAAACTCGAAAGCAGGTTCAAGATGAGGTAAATTTTTTGTGTTACATTTCTTCCCTTGACCCAAAAAATATTACCGAAGCACTTATTGATGATTCCTGGATTAATGCCATGCATGAAGAGTTGAGTCAATTTGAGCGTAATAGTGTTTGGGAACTTGTCCCTAGGCCTTCACACACTAATGTTATCGGAACAAAATGGATTTATAAAAACAAAACCGATGAACTAGGACAAGTTATCAAAAATAAGGCCAGACTAGTTGCCCAGGGATACACACAAGTAGAGGGAATTGACTTTGATGAAACCTTTGCACCTGTTGCTCGTCTTGAATCCATCCGTATTCTACTGGCCCTTTCTTGTCACTTGAACATCAAATTGTATCAGATGGATGTCAAGAGTGCATTCTTGAAAGGTTTTTTACATGAGGAAGTGTATGTTGAACAACCTAAGGGTTTTCAAGATCCTCAGTTTCCTGACCATGTCTTTAAATTGAACAAAGCCTTGTTGGTTTGAAGCAGGCTACCCGAGCATGGTATGAAAGACTGGCCACATTTTTGTTAGAACATTCTTTCCAAAGAGGTAGTGTGGATAAAACATTATTCATCAAGAGAGAGAAGCATGATATATATCCTAATTGCTCAAGTCTATGTGGATGACATTGTTTTCGGATCCACATCTGAAACTTTGTCCGCATCTTTCGCCACATGTATGGCAAAAGAATTTGGAATGAGCATGGTTAGAGAGTTGTCGTTTTTTTCTGGGTCTTCAAATCAAACAAAGTGAGCATGGGATTTTTCTTTTTCAATCTAAATATGCTCAAAATATCTTGAAGAAATTTGGGATGAACTCATCTAAGCACTCCAGCACACCTATGAGCACCTCTGTCAAGTTAAGTCTAGATCCTTCTGGAAAAGATTTCAATGAAAAACAGTATCGTAGCATGATTGGCAGTCTATTATATCTTACTGCTAGCCAACCAGACATCTCCTTCAGTGTATGTGTGTGTGCTAGATATAAATCAAGACCTAAGGAGTCACATGTCCAAGCTGTCAAGAGAATTCTGAAATATGTGAGTGGCATTGCTGATTTTGGGATTTGGCTGTCTAGAGATATTGACATTAATGTTGTGGGTTACTCAAATGCTGATTGGGCACGTTGTGTTGATGATAGAAAGAGCACTTCTGGTGGCTGTGTCTTTATTGGCAACAATTTAGTTGCATGGCACAGGAAGAAACAAACGTCCACTTCTCTATCTACTGTTGAGGCTGAATACATAGCCGTTGGAAGCTGTTGTACTCAATTATTGTGGATGAAGCAAATGTTGTCTGACTATGGTATAGATCAGAAGACAATGATTGTCTATTGTGACAACAAAAGTGCTATTGACATATCTAAGAATCCGGTACAACATTCCAGGACCAAACATATCGACATCCGCCATCACTTCAATCGAGATTTGGTTGAAGAGAAAACCCTTTGTTTGGAGCATATCACTACAGAGAATCAACTGGCTGACATTGCATATCACTATGGAGAATCAACTGGCTGACATTCTCACCAAACCATTGGACCCTACTCGTTTTGCTTCTCTCCGTAAGTCCCTAGGTATCTGCTCTTGTCTCTGAGTTCATTTTTCACAATCAGTCATTGTTCATTAGTGATTCTCTATAATGTGATTCACTTTAAGTTTGCCAAGCTGAAGATTCGTTGTTCCTCTGCACTTTTCACAATCTTCACTGTTTGATGGTTATGGTGTTGTTGCATACTTTCAGATCTCCTCTCCTGACATTTAAAAAAAAAAGAAAAAAAAAGGTGAGGGCGGGGTGGGGGGGGGGGGGGGGGGGGGGTTGTCTCTGATAACCAAAGGATCAGGGCTACCTAAGAATATGTGTGATAGCCGCCACATGATTGAAAAGTTTCAGTGGAAAAGGCTACCATATTCATTAGTGTGAAAGTCACCAATGATGGTTCCGTTGTTGAAAAAAAAAAAAAAAAGGGCTTGCTACTCAGGGGGAGACTTGCAATTTTTTGTTTTACAGGAGTGGTTGCATCTGTTTCTGTGCATACATTACTTATCCTAGCACAAACATTTTTTTTTCCTTTCTCTTCTTCACTATTTCTATTAATCTTATGCTTGGTGAAATTTTAGTGTATGATCATTTTGAGATCTCTTTGATGTTACTTTGATTTGGTTTTTGCCATATTGTTGGTCTCCTGGTCCCCCTCAGCTCTCCCAGTTAATACCTATTTTTGCCCAGGTCCGATCTATCGGACCATACTGTCCAATCTAACTAGGACGTTTTTTTTAAAAAAAAAAAAAAAAAAAGCCCTATTGTGCGCACTTCATTTCAGTTATGCTGCTTACCTCGCCCTAGACTTCTTTTTTTCTTCACCTCTGCCCCCTGGATTTCTCCATAGTGATTCCTCACTCCTTCTAAGGTATTCTCTTCTCTCAACTCTTTTTTTTCCCCATTTCCTTTATTGTTTGGTTTGCATGTTGTGGTGGATGCTTGGATTTGGTTGATGGTGTTTGGGTTGGGGATTTTGTTAAGGTCTTGTGGAGTTTTTCCTTGTGGGTGCTATTGCTGTGCATAGACAAGGTTCTTGTGTTCTTTTCAGGTTGTCACACCATTTTGGATAGGATAGAGCAAGGTTGGTTTTCTGGGTTCTTCATTCGCTTGACTGCACGCTAAGTGTTTGTTAATTTGTCTCACCGTGCTGTAATGGCTCCCGAAGCTTCCCAACCTCGCAAACGGCCTGTTCATCGTGGTAGCTCTTCTTCCTCCGCTCCGTTTGACACTCTAAGGTTTCCAAGTCTTGCAAAACAAATCTCTTTTGAGAATGTTTTTTCCAAGAAACAGGTTCTTGTAGAACGAAAGTTGGACCTCCATCGTATGAATATTGACTTTTGTCAATGGCTTCTTCACTGCGGCTAGAATTCGCTCTATGAATTTGAGTGTCCAGCTTATGGATCCTTGGTTCGGGAATTTTATAACAATATTCATGTTATTGGAAAGGAGTTTTTCAAGTCATTTGTTCGAGGCACTTCAATTGTGATAAGTCCGAACTATCTTAGTACCTTTTTGCATATTGATAGAGAACTTGATGCTGTATATCCTGTTCCGGAAGCAGACCCAGATGACATGAATGATGAGGATATCCGTGATTAGACTGAGATTGCTTCTACTCTCACCGGTGGTCATCGTCAAGAGTGGTTAGGAGGGATCATCAAGCAGAGTTTTCTGTCTCCTTCCTACCGCATCCTCAATATTTTTGCTTGTTCTAATGTTGAACCAAAGGGCCGCTCTTCTGAAGTTATCATGGTAACTGGCCATCTCCTCTACTCCATTGGGACAGGGCAGCCGATGGATCTTCCCCTTGCTATCTTCAACCACATGTTGAATGCTCTTGATGGTGCCAAAACTACTTTTCTCCCATATGGCGTCCTTGTCTCCAGGATCCTTTTCTCCCTTGGAGTTGCTGTTGGCCCTTATGATGATGTTGTTCGCGGAAAAGGGACGATTACTTATCGCACTGTCAATTTATCTGCTTCTCATATCCACTCCGATGACAATGATGCTGAGAATGAAGGACAAAGGGTTGCTGCTGAAGTTGGTGATCCTGTCACTCCTCAGTTTGCCAACCAAATGCCAGGCTATTTTAAGGACTTTGAGAACCATCTTTATGATCAATCTATTCAGATTAAACTATTGGAAAATAGAGTGGATACTCAGTTTCACGAGGTTTTTGCTCAGCTGGAGCAATTGAACATTGGTGGTCAGAGTGTTGAGGGCAAGCTTGATACCCTCCTTCACCGTCTTCCTCCTCCTCTGTAGGCCATGGCTCTGATTGTCTACCTTGTTTCTCTTCTTGCTGTTTTTTGTTTGTTGACTGTCTATTGCTTGTTATTTTCCCTTTCTAGTTTATCTGTCTTCTTTATGAACTTCTCTCGATGTTTTTCTTGTCAACAACTATGCATATTACGGCTGGTATATGTTCATTTATACCCTTGCCAATTTATGTCCCAAAAGGGGGAGAGTTGGGGTTGGCAGTATTTTATGTGATTATGTGTTCTTTAAAGTATTCATATCAGTTAACATTATCTTCTGTCGAAGCAATGTGTTCTTTAAAGTATTCATATCAGTTAACATTATCTTCTGTCAAGATTGCTTGTGACAGGTATACAAGGTTGAGCGACTCCAGGTCTTCCAGTCTCCAGGCTTTTTCCTTTGGGTGTGAATTTTTGGGTAGATTGATTGTATTAAATGTTTTGTCCATGAATTGCCAAAGGGGGAGATTGTTAGGATTTTGAATGTTGGCAACTTCTTTTGGATGGACAAAACTTGGGTCAAATGTAGTTTTTCATTTATTTTAGATGGACCGTATTCAGCTCCTTGTAGATCGAAGATCGTCCAAAGAATCCTCAAGACCATCTATTCGGATCGGATCATCTTTGTCCGATCGATCGGACCTGGAATACCTCTCAGTTAAGGATCTGTCCGATTGATCAGACCATCTGTCCGATCGATCGGTTCTGGAATAGCTCTCAGTTAAGTGTCTGTCCGATCGATCGGACAGCGGCGGATCTGGATAAGTTTTCAGGATAAAAATCTTTCAAAACTTCCTTCCTATCCTATTCCAAGGTTATCTCTCTAACTCGTTAGAAAAAGCTTTATTTAGACCTATAGCCTGGACTGAGAGATAATCTCTTGATACTAAAAAAAAACCTAGATCAGAATCAGAGATTAATTTTCCTCCTCCAGAGAGTTCTTGTGAGATTGGTGCTGAAGCTTCCACATCTGGAGATTCATCCTCTACGTTCTCAATAAATTAATCTCATTCAAGGCGTGGAGATCGAAGCACTTGAGAAGGTGAACGGCGTGTTCGTCGGCAAAGATCTACTACGGTCCTTAGGTTGGGTTCAACTGTAAAGGGTAGTAAGTTTTTCTGTAACCTTTTTGACCAGTGTGAGGTCCCGTGGTTTTTTCCCTATTCAGGGTTTTTCCACGTATAAAATCTCGTGTCCATCTTTATGGCTGATTGATTGATTAACTTAGGTTGTTGATTGTTAAATTCTTTTCCTTTAGAATCTGTGTTGGGACATTCTTATCCTTGGGGTTTGTTCTCAATAGACCCTCGTGGAATTTCAGAGTGTCTAGCAAGTTTAGGAGCAGCTTCATTGCCCTCCTTTCCCACATGATCCACTTCATGACTAGTGAAATGTTTCAAAAGTTTTGTGATTTCATCAATCACATTGCCCTGTCTCGATAAGTTTGGGGTATGAGATCTTAATGCTTCCACTACCTTCAATGAATCACTTTCAAGAATAACAGCTCCGGCCCATGTGACACATCATTTGCAACCCACACAATGCCGCTAAAGATACAATATCCTCCGCCTCATCCATTTCGTTCTTGATCTTACTCATAGCTAGAATCACGTTACCCTCCTCATCGCGTAAGATAGCTCCAACACCAGATTTTTTTTATATAAGAAAATAGAGAACCATCAACATTAATTTTTAGTACACCATTGGGAGGATGTTTCTACTTTAAAGTCTTTTCACTGTGTAACCTGAAATTGTAATTTTTCACTGGCCTGTAATCTTGTGCCAGCATTAGAGCCCTCTCTATAGCCAAGCTTGGTTCCATGGGTCTGCCATTATATAGGCAAGAGTTTCTCCTAAACCAAATGCCAAATGAGATTGTGAAAAACTGGCCCATATCTACCGGAGGAAATATTCCATCCAAATCTCTTACAAACATGTGAAAGTTGGTATGAATGATTTGGCAGAAGTTGACTTCGGGAGATAAACCAGCCAAACTTGCCGCACCTGGAAACAAAAACACAAAGCATGGAGATTATCTTCAACTTCACACCTACATAAATCACACAATTTTGAATTCAATAGTTTTGTTTTGGCCAAATTGTACTTAGTCGGTAAGATATCTTTACATGCCCTCCAAGAGAAGTTAATCTTTATTTTATTTGGAGGTATTTGTGAGTTGTGACTTTTCAGGTGAGTTGGTACTCAAGATTCCAACTATGAAACATAACATTTGAAATTCTACGGGGATAACTATCGTATCAATATTAGAAATCCCCAACATGAGAGATCTTTGCTAAAAATACCTCTAAAGAACGGCCCTATATAACTTAAATATGTGCGAAATGCAAGATAGCCCAGTGGTAAAGGGCACTTTAAAGTGAAAAGCCCAGTAGTAAACAGTACCTTAAGTGCTTGTGATCAACCCTTGGCACTAGTGGAGCACAGTTGGAACTATCGTGTGGCACGAACCACTCAAGCAGAGTACCACGGCTGAAGTAACGCAGGGGGAGCACAGCAAAGGAATGGACCTATATATATTACATATAGTAAAAGGATTCCCATGGGCCTGTGAGCTCTCCATCCTCACGGCCCATTCAGTTGTGGGCAGGAATGGACCTAAGCTTTTAGTCCAAATTGTAGACCAGACCCTAATTGTGAACAAGACTTAGAGAGAGTATATGGGAGAAAACTCCAGATTGGGTGCTTTGGATAAATGGTCACTCAAGTATCCATTTAGAACCATAGCCACAACCAATGGATCCATTTGAAATTGGGTTTGGAGCTAATTTTGTCTGGTTGGCAATGTGTCCAAGACTCCGAGTGCAGGTTCTTGTGTTGTGTCAGTTGAACTTGTTTGGATTTAGATTTAGGTCCACCATGCGTGGGGTCATTTTGAAAGGAGATTGATTTTGGTTATAAAATTTAGTTTAAGGAGTCTTTCCTTTAAGCAGGCTTCCTCTGGTCTCATGCATACTACACTGTTCTGTACCCAACCGGGCAACAAACAAAATGGGTAAGAAATGGATATACTTTTTTTTTAGCCTCTTTGAAGACGACTATTCCTACATCCTCCACACATCAAGTAAGTGAGGCTTTTACAAAGGGGGCCTAAGGAGAGAGCGTGAGTTCGAAACCACAACCTTCAGTTCCTGAGTCGTGGTCCTAGCTAGTTGCGCTACCCCTTGGGGTTGAAATGGATACGCTTTACCACGAAACCATTAGTGGATTTTCTCATTTCCATCTTTTGTTCTCTATCTGATTTTTTTAATTGAATTTGTAAGATGTTTCTCTATCTACGTGGTCCAACATGATCACATATGGGCGCCTTGATTTTTGTTATTATTAATGTACATTTTTTTCTTTTTAAATAAAAATTACATTTGTTAATGCACAATTAAAGAATAGTTTGTTGTTTCAACAAGGGATTTTTACTAAAAGCATTATCAAATATCCTTATACCTCCAAAAGCATCCTTTAATACATGTAATGCCCAAAAGCATCTTATACAACATGGTTTGATTTTTTTTTGGACCAAATTGCCCCTCCAACCCCTTTCTCGCGACAAGGATACTTGATTTGACACATTAAAGTATTTCGAGGCTAGTTTAATCCATTTCCCGTGGCATTGAGAATTGATTTCGCGACATCAAGACTTTATTTAACAGGGCATATTGAAGTATTTCGAGGCTAGTTCAACCCCTTCCTAGCAAGCTTGAGACTTAACATCGCAACATCGAGACTTGATTTGGTGCATTGAAGTATCTCTAGGTTTTTTTTTTCAATACTCGAACTCGCTTGTTCGTTTTTCCCTATTCTCATTAGCCCTTAGATCTCGCGAGAAAGGGGTCGAACCTCAGTGCTCGAAACTTCCTCCTAGCCTACTCAATTCCGCTCCAAAAACGCAGATAAGCATTTTCGAAGTAGATCCATCATCGGACCACAGTTCGACTATTCTCGGAGTGCGGTTCGACCAAATATGGAGTGAACCGCGCAGAATCTTTGATTTTTTTTTTTTTTTTTTTTGCATTTTCTTTTTCTGTAAGCTTGACATTTATTTTTTGAATGAAGAAACTTCTTCTGACTTATTAGTTATTGTCTATTTTATGTGATCTAATTGCAAAGTAAATATTTTCTCCATTTTTTATACTTAAATATATTGATAAGATATATTTGTGCCAATTAGTTAATTGTTTATAAACCCACAAGACTATGTTGAATAGGCACTGTAGAGGGGCTCCACACATATAATTATTTTAAATTTTAGCATTTCGGAGCTCCCGTCCCCATTCTTGCTCCTCGCTCTAGTTACTTACGGTTGAACTAGCCTCAAAATACTTTAATGTGCCAAATCAAATATCCATGTCGTGAAACCAAGTTTTGATGTCGCGGGAAAGGGGTTGAACTAGCCTCAAAATATTTCAATGTGTCAAATCAAGTCTCGGTGTCATGAGAAAGGGGTTGGAGGGGCAATTTAGTTCGGAAAAAATTAGAGTATGTTGTATAAGATGCTTTTGAGCATTACATGTATTTGAGGATGCTTTTAGAGGTATGACGATATTTGAGGATGCTTTTGGTAAAAATACCTTTCAATTACCTTGGATGAATTAGGAAAACCTATGGTAAAGAGTCCTACAAATGAGAATTGTAATCCTTTCAAGTCAGTAAAGAGTATGCCACCATCCCTATTGTTAGGGACAGGCAGACAGGAGAAGATTAGGCCATTATCTTGAAGACCCAATTTGAGTTATATATATATATATATATATTGGTGAGTTCAAGATCCAACCATGATAATTATAAATTAAAATGATGGAAAAATAAACACTTGAAAAATAAAAGAAACATTGCTCCTAGAGTAAAGTCATTGCCATCATCATCAAAGTCTTATCCCACTAATATTAGAGTTAGCTAATAAATTTTATTTCTCTATTCCAATCTATTATTAGCCAAATCCTTACATAGTTTGCAGTTCTTCATATCTTTTGTTACAACTTCGGGCATAGAGTAAATTATTCTTGAAAAATCATGATTTTTCTAAGACTTCTTTTTCCATGATTTATTTGCCTTCAAAAGTGTTATATTAAATCTGGCCCACACAAGGAAACACCAATCTTTGGATTTAACTTGATAAGTCTAGGTGCTTTCTATGTAATATCATTGTACCATTTTTTTTCTTTCTTTCTTGAAGCCTTTTTCTTTTTCCATCTTTTTTTTTTACTTCTTGTTTTCCAACGATGGATGCAATTTATTGATTTTTAGCATACATGTAGGGTCCAATACATCTAATAGCTTGTATGGAATGTTTTTGTAGCAACTATGATGCACAATGTGGAAAAAAGGCTTAAATTTTAATTTTTGGATGCCACTTTTTTGCAATTTTAGTACAACACTCTACCACACAGAAAAAGTACAGTTTTGAAACATTTTTTTTTTAAGTTTGTGAAAACAATTTCTAATAGTATAAGGGTGTGTTTGGAAACCGTAGATTGTTTAAGATTTTAAGATACTTTTGATAAGTTAGATAATAATATTCCATTTTTATTTAGTAGTGTTTGGAAAGAATAAATTACAATATTAGGTTTTATTTATAAAAGTTGGATATTGCTTTCTTTTTAGGGGAGGGGTGATTATTGTAGATTTTATGAAAGGAATAGGGAAAGGAATATCTTTTTCGGCTTTTGATATCTCAAAACGAGAGGGGGAAGATATGTTTTGGCATAGGCTTTTGCCTACTACCTCTTTATATCCTTATATGAAGAGATTCTTTCTCCTTCATTCCCATAGAAGCCCTCTCCTTTTTTCCCTTCTTGTTTTTTTTTTTTTTTATTTCTCTTCCTTTTTTTCTTCTTCTTGAGATTTTCTGTTAAAAGCCTTCATATTTTTCATAAGATTTAAGTTGCTGATTATCAGAGTGCAGAATATCGATGACTAATGGAAAATGTAAAAGACTAATAGTCGATTCAATGTGGAAAGACCATTGCCTTCATATTAACGATCTTCTAGAATAATTGTAACTTAAATATTGGTGATTTTATTTTAGCAAAATAAATAATATTTATAAACTCTTATCTCAAATTTTTATTCAAATTTTCTTTTATAATTTTTTAAATATTTATGAATAACCAAACACTGTTAGTATTTTTGGTTGGAAGTTCTTGGGTTTTGGACAAAAACTCAAGTCCAAATAGAGTTGTAAATCTCTATTTCTTAGTTTTGGACTGTACTGGTTAATCAGCACGATGATTGGAGAAAGGAAATCGCAGAAATTCACGCTTCGCGTCATGCAGAGAAGACTAAGACAGAACCTAGCTTAGGTCAACCCAACTCCAGCTTGGGTCGAGCGAGCAGGGTTGCTGTCTCAGGGTTTTTGAGACAGAACCTCAGTTTGGTCGACCCAACTTTGAGAAAGTTTACCTATTAGTCGGAAAAGCCTACCTATTTGCTCTCTTTTTTCTTATATCCATTCCACTTGTTTTAGGAAACCCCTTTGCACGAATTTAGAACTATAAAAAGACTTAGCAATCCTAAACTTTACTTCTCTCCTACCTAACCCTAGAGCATTCAGAGAAGATTTTGAGGAGAATACTGTGTTGCATGTTTAAGAAGGTTGTCTTCTATTTTTGGCTTGTTTGATTGAAGCACCTTTAGAGGTATCAAGGTGAGTTAGAAGAATTACAGTCCTTTAGGTTGAGTTCAGCTGGAGAATAGTCTGTGAGTATATATGAGTGTATCTTGTAACTGGTCTAAGATTATTGGTACTTGACTTTTCCTTGGACAGGGTGAAAGGTCTCATGGGTTTTTCTCGTCTTAGGTTTTCCACATTAAAAAGATCTTGATTGGTTTGATCTATCTATTGTTTGCGTGGAATTTCATAATAGAAATCTGTTGGGACCTTGATCCCTAGCGGTCTTTCAAACACATAAATCTAGAATATCTTGAAATTCCCAAAAACTAAAAGTAATAATATATTAAAATCTACAAAAACTATCAAACAACAAAAGTAGCAAAGTATTATAATATATGCAAAAAAAAAAAAAAAAAAACTGTCAATAATTAAATCTACATATATCCAAACACCCCCCTTAACTTTAAGGAAACGAAGGCTTTGCATAAATTCACAATAATCTTTTATCAACAAGTCTCTCCAATTTATACAAGAGAAGAAAGAACCTGGAGTGAGAATAAATCAAATTCAAATTCCAAAGTCCAAACTAACCCTATCTCTAACAAACTATCCTAACAATTAGATGTCCCTGCAATCTCTAACACCCTCCCCCCAATCACTTGCATGGTCTTGAAGGGTTTTAATAAAAAGAATTGGTAGATATCTAGTTACGGTCCATCTATGGATCCACCACAACATTGGATAAATCCATGGAAGAGAATGCCCTAGCTCTAACGAACTATCCTTATAATGGACATCACTATAATCTCTATCAAATAGGAGAGGAGTTGGAACAACTTTTTCACAACATTGCGAAGAATTAAATCCAAGAAATCTGAGAATTCTAGCATTACACAAACATGCCCCTATTAATTTTTTTTAAGCATACATGGATGATGGTATTTATTAGACCTGACACATTGCCATCCCTAGGTGCGTAACCTCTTTTGGATATTGTAGGGCCTACTATAGATAACACCTTTCTAGCTCAAGTGAAAGATTCTAGCATTGGTTGTCTTTAGTTTAGATTTCAGACCTTCAAAGATGCAGTTTAAGACGTAGCTTTTATCATATTCACACCTAGTCCCATATATGGTTTTTTTGCATGTTAAACTCTAGAAGGCTCAAGCCCAAGAAAAGGCCCAATTCAGTTAGATTATATCACATATGTAATGTAGTTTCATCAATTCTCTTGAAATAATACTGACAACCATAGATCAAAATAGCAGCCACCTACGCTACGTAGCGGCCGCTATATCGGGCGTAGCGTGAAGACCGCTACGCTAAATGATATTTATTGTCATTCACATCTGTAGCGTCCGTTACGGGGCCGCTATGCCTGCTATAAGACCGTTACAGCGCCACTACGAAGTGAGACAGATTCCTACTTTCCAAAAAAATTTAAAATGCATAATAAGACTTATTTCTTTTCTTCTTCTCTCCAAATAACATTTTTACGCAACTCTTTTACCCTTTTATGTTTAAAAGAACACCAAAAAGCGCATGATCTCACCGAATTACAGTCGATACAGAGAGTTCTTCTCAAGGATACTTCTCTAAGTACATCTTATTAGACACCCCGTTTGGTAGATTAATTTTTTTCTCTAGGTACTCTTAACTCTTGAATTCATGACATAGTTTTCTTCTTATGGGTCTCTCATTAGTTTCTAAGTTAGCATAACTAAGCAACATGAATACATGTGAAAAAAAGATCATTACTATTGTTTTCTATTTATACAGCGATACAGGACCTCATACAATGAGGGAACCTCTACGCCCCCTTATTTTAGTTACTTTTACAAAAATATATATACATCTTCTCTTATTTTCCAATATTCTAGGTTTTCTACAAAAAAAATTCAGATTTTTTTGACGATTTTTTAAAATCGCATTGCGCTGCCACTACCGTTATTTTCATCCTTGCTGACAAGGCCTATTTCTTAAGTGTATAGTGCAGTCCCAATAAACATTCAAATTGAGTGAAGGCATGAAAGCACTAAGTAGATATCATTGGTTGAGCCCAAGTTAATATAGTTTTGGCACAAAGCATGGTACTTATAGAATCCAAGGTCCATTATATAACGAACAGGGTCCACTGGAAAGACTCGGTTGGCTATTTTTGCACATTGAATGATATCTACATGGGCCATGAGCATTTCAAAATTCTCATCTACTTGGGCCTAGTATTAAGGCATACATACAAGTCATCTGGGGCCCAATGTTTCCTTTTTTGTTTTTTTGCTGATAAAGAAACTTTATATTATAGGTAAAGGGTTACTGACGAGTGCAAGAGACACGTCAGTTACATAGTAGTAGAACAACAACAGGTGAAAATCAAAAGCAACAAAAAACGAAAGGATACAAGAGACAAAACAATATTAAAAAGACCAAAAGTATCCAGCATTCCTAACAATTTCAATGCCGTGTGACAAGTGGAGCCAAATGTATCCAAAGTCATGAAGTTACTGTAGGCGCTCCTTCCCCATTGCCACCAGTAGAGTCTACGCCTGCATAATTAGCCATGTGTTGCAGTGGAGCTACCCTGGCTAAGATGTGTTGCATACTTTCCTGTGTGTGATGGTGGTAAAACGCCATCGTGTAAGCCCTAGCTCGGTCCTTCTCTGCCTGGAAGACGACCTTGATGTGAGGAGGCAGTTCAGTGATATCGTATGCATCAGGTGGGATGGTATAGGCAGCCAGTAAGTCGGCAACTATGTTTGCAGATCTCTTGCAATACCTGATCGTCCAATGCTGAAAGGATGCTAGCCTGTGCATAGTTCGGCGCCACAGCAGTGTCATATCCCAACTGAGGTGCCCCGAATTCCTAATGTTAGTAACCAGAATGAGGCAGTCACCTTCTATCAGCAGAGGTAAAGGAGTTAAGTGATTAAGGCGTTTCAGTCCTCTTTGCAGGGTCAACAGTTCCAGCTCCAAAGGGTGTGCTGCCCTAACTTCACAAGTATATGCTATAATGAGATTGCCATACGCATCACGAGCTAACCCTCAAATACTCGCTTTGCCTGAGTTGCTATTGAATGTGCCATCAAGATTTAGTTTCATCCACCCTAGTGGGGGTGGCATCTAGTGATCCGTGGTGATGGTCACATTGCTGCCTGGTCCTGCATAAAGATGAGAGATGTTCCAATCAAATAAAGAGTTAATGGTTTTACTGATGATCTGCATGGGGGTATATTGGTTGGTATTGGACACTATACATATTCCTGGCTTTCCAGGTATACCAGAACAATGTTATCCCCAAACGTCTGTGAGCGCCAGACGCCTTGTGCCAAAACCAATGTGTTAGGGAAGGAGGGAACGAAGGTCGGTGGTTTGATAAAGGTAAATGGTGCCATAGTGATTTAGTCAAAGGGCAGTGGATGAGAAGATGATCTATAGTCTCATCCTCTAGATGGCAAACAAGACACATGGGGCTAATTGTGTTATCCCAGAGCGCCAGACATGCGCGTGTAGATAATTTTCCTTGCAGGGCCTGCCAAGCGAAAACCTGTAATTTTGGCTGTACCTCTAGTTTCCAGACCTCCTTCCATGGGAAATGTGGACCTATGTTGTGATGCTGCAAATGGCGGAACAGTGCTTTGTAGCTGTAGCGGCCTGCTGGTTCATTTTGCCAGCAGCGGAGATCCCTTTGACACAACTGTATTGCCAACACTTGCTAGACTACGTCCGAAGGCCACAGGTCTAGTAACAAAGGTTCATTCCAGTATGAGCCTGTTGATGTTATGGTGATCAGATCCGTAACCAACCGGACCATTGGCGTGGGCCTGATGATACTGACACTGATGCAATACTTGATTGTTGATGTCTAAAATAGAAAGTGTTGCTGCAGACGGCAAACTCCCCATACGTCATCCAGAGCGCTAACCATTTCGCCGTCACCGACCACCCATCTCTGATTATCAGTGCTAACTTTTTTTATCTTGAGCATGGCCATCCATAGTGGCGAATCCGTCTGCTGGGGAGTATAATGCTCAAATGATGTCTGGTTAAGGTATTTATGCTGTAGCATTTGTGACCACCAATTCTGTTTGTCATTGAGGAAGTACCAAACCAGTTTTGCCATTGCTGCTTTGTTTTGAGCTGTTATGTCTCTGATTCCTAGTCCTCCGTCCACCACTGACTGGGTGATAGTTTTCCAAGCCATTGGTGTCCAAGATGGTTTTTCCACTGACCCCTTCCATAGGAACCTAGCCTGCGAATCTTTTTTTGGTATGATCCTAAAATCCATCCAATACTGTGGGGTGGACGTTAGAACTGCCCTCAATAGAGTTCTGCGTCCTCCTAATGACATTAAATGACTCCGCCAAAGCAGGATCCTCTTTTGGATTCGATCTTTCACCCTTGCACCAGATATGGTTCCCGCGTTCTTGAGTCCCACCGTTTCTAGGTAAAGGAGGTAGTTACTAAATTGATTCCCAACACTGTTTGACCTCGCGGGTAACTTGTTGAGGCGTGGCCGCACTAAAGATCAGTTTGAACTTTGCAGAGTTTAGATGTTGGCCCGCTTTAGCCCCATAGACATTGAGAATATCTTTGATCTTAGAAGCATTCCGAGTAGAGGCCTTGATGAATAGCAGTGTGTCATCAGCGTACTAAAATAATGGAATTTTGTCGTCACCCTGGCGCCAAACTGGGGAAAATGGAAGGACGCGGCGAGCTAAATTTCTCATAGACCTGGCCAGTGCCCTACTACACAGAATAAAAAGATATGGGGACAACGGATCTCCTTGATGGATACCCTTATTCGGAATAATCTGGTCCGTCCTGTGACCATTGATTCCCACCCTGTACACCACTGATGAAACACGGGTCATCAGGCGGTGAATAAGCACCTCTGAGAAGCCATACCTCTATAGGCATACCCGCAGGAAAGTCCAGGATATATTATCATATGCCTTGCGAATATCTAGTTTAATTGCACAATATTTTTTCTTTCTTGCCCTGGCACTCATAAGATGTAACAATTCTTTAGCAATGATAATGTTATCTGAAGGTCTCTTCCCTAAACAAAATGCGCCCTAATAATCAGAGATACATTTTTGCAGCCACGGACGCAGGCGGTTTACCAGGATCTTTGAGATGATTTTGTACCCCACATTACACAGACTAATTGGCCGAAAATCATCCTGGGTGATCGCACCTAGTGTTTTGGGCAGCAATGTGACACATGTTTCGTTAACTAGAGGATCTAGGATTCCCATGTTAAAAATAAATAAATTATGCACCATATTAACCACATCTCCCCTTACCAGATTCCAAAAGCATTGGAAAAACAAGGCATTATACCCATCCGAGCCAAGTGCCTTATCCGGGTGGATGGAGAATGCAGCGTGTTTAAGTTTAGCCTCAGATGGAATAGATGAGATTGCCATGTTCTCCTCCTCTAAAATGGTTGGAGTTATTGATTGAGCAAGGGAGGATCGGATATAGGTGTCGGGCTGGAAAAAACTGATGTAAATACTCCTTACAGACGTACAGGATATCTGTAGTTGTAGTAACAGGCTGGCCGTTTGGATTGATAAGGTAGTGGATATGGTTCCTTTTGAAGTTATTCTTAGCCACCCAATGAAAAAATTTTAAGTTTCGGTCACCTTCCTGTAACCAAAGAATTCTGGACCCTTGTTTCCAGAATAGTTCATGTTGCAGCCTCTTACGAGAATATTCCTGTTTTAGATCGAATCCAAGTTACTAAGGAAAGTAGAAATTTGATAATGTCTACTAGATTGGGTCCCCCTGATTCTATCTTCTAGCCTCCTTAGGTATACCAAGAAAGAGCCAAATGACTCATTTTTCCAAGCAGTGAATTTAGATTCCGAGGCCAGAAGTTTGTCCGCGAGGTCGCAGTTCTGCATGGAGGCCACGTACCATGCATGGTGAGCTACATCATTGAAACCCGGCTGTATGGTCCACATATTTTCAAACTTGAAATGGTGTAGTCTATGACAAAGTAATTTTCCTTCGGTGAGAAGGATGGGACAGTGGTATGAGGTAATACGTGTCAGATAGTGAACTGACAAGGATCCATACTCGTCTGTCCAGGCCGCATTACCTAGACATCTATCAAGGCGTTCCAGAATACGATTCAGCGGCTATCTATTATTACTCCATGTGAAGGGGTTACCCACAAATCCCAAATCATTGGTGTCAGTGGCAAGCAGATGGGACTCCAGTTCGCTATTACCTGCCCTGTTTGTCTAGAGAGTCCCCCCTTGCTTCTCGTGTTGACCTAGGAGGCACTTAAAGTCTCCCATCAGCAGCCAAGAATCATTGAAACCAACACTAGAGTTTCTGAAGTCGATTAAGTCATTCCATAAAGCACGTCGCGATCTCCAGATTGGAGAAGTGTAGATCGCAATAAACAGAAATGGAGTATAGTTTCTCACGGTAAGGGTGGCGCGGAAAGTTGCATGCTAGGCTGAGCCCTACAACTTGGTGACTTCAATTCTGTTTGCATCCCAAAACACCCAAATGCGCCCCCCCCCCCCCCCCCCCCGGTTACCAGAGGTGAGGTCGCACCCTTAAAAGAGGTGGCCAATCTCCTTAAATACCTTATTAGCACGGATGCTCGTAGTTTTTGTTTCAAGAAAAATCATTATTTTCATTTTATACAATGAGTAATAATCCTTTACCTGCTGAAGGACCGGTATGAGCAAACTATTATTATTTTTTCATAATGTGAGATTATGTATTGAGATAGTTGTATGAAAGAAAGGTTACTTCCGACTTGATCTTATCATCGGGGTCCATTTCAGCGTCACAAACCTTTTTGCTTCCACCTCAGAAGTCTCTTCCCAATATTTATGTTATGAAAGAGTGTGAAAAAAATAAATAAAAGTTCATTTTTTACTTATTTTTATTTGATCAGATTAGAAAAAACTTTGGGATTGCTGAATCACAAACGAGATAAATATATAAAGCAATGGAACCATCATAGTATTTTTTGAATATCTGAAAGGAAGGATGGTAAATGGATCATTCAACGATTTGGGTTTGATAGATTCGACTTGTCTCTTTCTTCAATGAAAAAAGATTAAAATAAATTCCATTACAGAGCTGTATGCACAAAAGATGCCTGTACGGTTGTTCAATTATATCTTTTTCTCCATGCTTGTTATTCTTTATCCCTTCCCTTCGCCCAATCATACGAGATAGAGGAATCGTTCATTAAGTTATATCATCAGGGTTATGATCCATCAACCTGCTAGTTCTTTTTATGAGGCACCCACGAGAGAATATATCCGGGAAGCGAAAGAACTACTAAGACTCTGGAAAACCCTCACAAGGGTTTATGTACAAAGAACGGGAAATCCTTTATGGGTTGTATTCGAAGACATGAAAAGGGACGTTTTTATGTCCACAACAGAAGCCCAAGAATAATGGCATTGTTGATCTTGTAGCGATCAAAAATACCGGGGATTTCGCATAAATCTTTGATTCCATTTCAAATCATAATTTGAATGAACCCTTATTTGATCTTTTAAATTCTTACCTGGGTAAAATATGAAATGGAAGTTGTTAGGCAAAAGTCAACTTGACAGTGTACAAGTTGCAAGCCAAGACAGTTTTATGTCTCGCTATAGCGAGAGTGTTGGAGGCGCCAACTCAGTAGCAGGTCTCGCTATAGCGAGACTAATGCTCGCTATAGCGAGATAGGCGCAGAAGTTCAGTTTTGATCCGGACTCTATGGCAGAGTTTGAGACAGATTAAAAATCTTAGTGGATCATGACTAGGAATCTTATGCACGAACTTAAGGCTATTTATTGGGTATTTCTCTCAACTCTAAAAATACCACCACTCTCATTAATCTGAGTAAGAGATATCTTAAAGAGAGATTTTTCTCTAGAGCTATTGAGAGATCGTTCTAAAGGGCTGCACTAGAAGGTGTTTGCTACTTCTACTATCTTATAAAATATTGATCATCTTGTTTGACATGGTGTGAGGAGATCAAGTAAGGAGAACGGGGCACGGTGGATGTCGTGTTAGTGGATTCTTTACTAGAACAACTACAGTCCTTATGTCGAGGTACAAACTGAGGTAAATGAGCTTGTGAGTATATCTTGTAATTGTTCATGAACTCTTGATTTCTGATTCATGATTTTTCTCCCTGGATATGGTTTCCACGCTAAATATTGTGTCTGCCTTCTTGTGGTGTGTGATTGGTAGATAGCTAGTTCTATTTTGTTTGATTGGTTATTTCCACTGCATGTTGATTGGTTAAATTAGAACTAGTATTCCATTCTAGTGGGTCCTGCAAAATATTCAATTGGTATCAGAGCAGGTTACACTATTTTATTGTGTTGATCCAAATTTTGTGAGAATGGGTATCTACCGCGAACACACTTCTACCCAAATCCCTAAATCTGTTATGAAGAAGAAATCTTCTAAAGGGGTTAAGTGCTATAAGTGTGAAGGTTATGGACACATTACTAGTGATTGTGGTAATAGAAAATTAAAGACGAAGGCATTTAATTTGAAAAGATCTGAATCTGAGAATCCTGACACTAGCAAGGAGAAATACATCGCTTTCATGGCAACTTTTGGTTCTGTTACTCCACAAGTTTCTTCTGATGATGGAACTGATCATGATGATAGTGAGTCAGAAATAGAGCATGACTGGTAAGCTGAATATCATACATTGTTTGCAAAGACCATGAAGATGTTGAAGATGAATGAAGAAGTGGCCAAAAAGTGGAAAGAGTCTGAAGAGCAGAATTCCTCTTTGAAAGCTGAACTTACAGAAGCACTAGCTAAAGTACAAACATTGGAGGATGAAAATAATATGTTGGCTGACAAATTGACTACAAAATCACAAAAGTGTGACATACTTGATTCTGCTATGAAGACTTTGAAAGCAGAAAATTCTAATCTGAATGGATGACTCAAGATGGTTCTATTTGAGTTGAATACTGTTAACGCTTCATTAAACAGGATGAACACTGGATCGAAAACCGTAGATGACATCCTGTGCAGTCAAAAGGCACACACTGACAAGCAAGGCATTGGCTACGTTGACGGAGCATCCACTTCGGATGCTAAACGTAAAAATTATTTTGTTAAAAATTCAGTTGTTACTAATCCTGTTGTTAGTGTTGCAAAGAAAGTTCCAAAGAAACAGAATATGTCACGTCCTGAATGAATTCCCACGTACTATCATAGTGGAATTAAAGGACACATTCCACCCCATTGCAATAAGCTACGAAGTTTACCAAATCAAAAGCAATGGAAAACGCAAAAGGCTGAGCTGAAAAAGAAGAATACGAAAGTTGTCTGGGTCAAGAAAGAAGACCTCTCTTCTGTATTGGTACACACTATGCTGAGAATTTTCAATTCACAAGTATGTGTGCCTAAGCTTCATCACCCCTGATCTGCACGATTGAGCCCCCACCCCAGTGCTGATATGAATATCATATTGAGGGGGAGCCAATATTGAGGGGGAGCTATTGCATCCATATTGACAGAAGCTGTTTGATGATATTTGTTTATCAATTTTGGACAAATATAGGGGGAGAAGAATTGAGTTAGGGGGAGCTATACAAGCCAAGGCAATTCAAGATTTGAAAGTTCAAGCAAAGGCGATGCAAGATCTACTGTGCTGATTTTCCTTTTTAAATTCAATGTATTTTGGGTTTTACTTTTGGATAGATCAAGTTGTATTTTTAGTAGGTTTTTTTTTTTTTTTTTTGTCCAAGAATTTCCAAAAGGGGGAGATTGTTAGGCAAAAGTCAACTTGACAGTGTACAAGTTGCAAGCCGAGATAGTTTTATGTCTTGCTATAGCGAGACTCATTCTCGCTATAGTGAGAGTGATGGAGGCGCCAACCCAGTAGCAGGTCTCGCTATTAGCAAGACTAATGCTCGCTATAGCGAGCTGGGCGCAGAAGTTCAATTTTGATCCAGACTCTATGGCAGAGTTTGAGACAAATTGAAATCTTAGTGGATCATGACTAGGAGTCTTATGCACGAACTTAAGGCTATTTATTGGGTATTTCTCTCAACCCTAAAAATACCACCACTCTCATTAATCTGAGTAAGAGATATCTTAAAGAGAGTTTTTTCTCTAGAGCCATTGAGAGATCGTTCTAAAGGGCTGCACTAGAAGGTGTTTGCTGCTTCTACTATCTTGTAGAAGATTGATCATCTTGTTTGACAAGGTGCGAGGAGATCAAGTAAGGAGAACAGGGCACAGTGGATGTCGTGTTAGTGGATTCTTTACTAGAATAACTACAGTCCTTATGTCGAGGTACAAACTGAAGTAAAGGAGCTTGTAAGTATATCTTGTAACTGTTCGTGAACTCTTGATTTCGGATTCGTGGTTTTTCTCCCTGGATAGGGTTTCCACGCTAAATATTGTGTTTGCCTTCTTGTGGTGTGTGATTGGTAGATAGTTAGTTTTATATTGTTTGATTGGTTATTTCCGCTGCATGTTGATTGGTTAAATTAGAACTAGTATTCCATTCTAGTGGATCCTGCAAAATCCTCAAAAGTAGTTCATAATCATCCGGTTAGGATCGATCTAAACCAGCCCATTCTGTATATGATTCAGCATGCAGTATCGTACTATGTATTATTTGATAACTCAAGAAATCCCCCATTTGGTTCAAGTGTAATTTCAAATGGAAATGGAGGAACTACAAGGATATTTAGAAATAGATGAATTTCAGCAACAATACTTCCTATATCCGTTTGTATTTTAAGAATATATCTACGCGCTTGCTCATGGTCCTGCTTTAAATGGATTGATTCTTTGTACTTTTATTACAAATATCAACAATATCTCTATTCTCTGACGAAAAATGATGACGAAGACTAGAGCTTCGTAGAAAAAGCCTTTTATCGGATTTGAACCAATGACTTACGCCTTACCATGACGTTACCCTACCACTGGGTTAAAACAACCCATTTTCTTCAAAAAATGAATTAATCAATAGCTATTATAGAGTCTACTACATGTATCTATGTATGTACTATAATGTATATGTATATAATATACATGTATAAATAGGGGCTCATTCAGGAAAAATAAATTTGATTTACCTAGGAAGTTTTAGTTATTGATATTTCTCGATAACTAAAACTGCTTGTAAGTCAACGGGTTTTGGTCCCGTTACTCGGAGATTCGACTACCCTTCTCTCTTCTCTGCATCATTTACTAAAATGGTGATTTTATTATTGCCTATTCTAGCGAAACCGCCCATCACAACCATCGTTAAGCATTGGTCGTTGAGGTGTATTCTCAAAACACCTATATCTACGGCTGAGACAATAGGGGCGTGATTTGGTAATACTCCAATTTGGCCACTATTAGTAGATAAAATGATTTCTTTCCCTTCCGAATCCCAAATAATTCGATTCGGAGTCAGTACACAAAGATTTAAGGTCATTTCTTCAATTTGCTCTCCACTTCTAAGTTCATAGCCTTCGCGGTAGCTTCATCAATGTTACCTACCAAATAAAAGGCCTCGGGAAGACCATCGGAATTAGATAAGACGCTTATTTGTACTTGTAATTTTTAGATTGGGCTAACAGTGGATTTGGATTGTTCCCAGGCACAAATAAGGCCCAAGTTTGGGTCCAGTTTCAAGATCAACAACAAAAGGTAAAAGTGGTGAAGGCCCGCCCTTAACACCCAGTTTTAAGGTTTTAAGGATGAACCCAATGCACTAAGCTGCATGTTTAGGATAATCCCTAGTTAATCCAATACCCAGATCAATTACAAGCAAGACTAGGCTCCCCAAGGACTTGTTTTGGCTCCTATTTTAGTCATGAAATTCAAGTCCAAAAGGTGGACCCTAGTTAATCCAATCTTGGCCTAGATAAAGAAGGAGTAGGGTCACTAAGGATATGTCCAGGTTCTATCAACTCAAGCAACTCAAGTCCAAAAGTTTATGTTCAGGTCAATTATAGCGCACGCTTCATAGGGTTACAGATCCCTTGTATTCTAGATTGGATGCATATGCATGGATTTAGGCCCAAAAGGCAATAAAGTTAAATACACAACTAGCACAATAACCCGTGCTAACCACGACCATGACCCAGGTGGCTAGGGTCCTCGCTTCATATAACTGTTTTTGGTATTTTTTTAAATAAAAATAATTATATATAAGTATTGTGTTGTGTGGTGCAGTGATTAAGTTAGTTATTTTAAAAGGTAAGAGGTTATGAGATCAAGTCTCACAAGCCATACATTTTACCCTTCACCAAGGTACAATAAGGAAAAGTCAAAATTGAATGAGATTTGTTCAAAATTGAATCCAAAGCCTTTCGATTTAATATTTATTATAATTTGTCAAAAATGTGCCAGGATTAAAGGCTAGTTTTTGCTTGAGAAGTTCCATAGTAAGGTTCCATCTTGTGCATTATTCCATTTTACTTAATCGACTTTGGACTTTGGAATATTTCAAACTATAATCCATAGCATGAAGAGATAGCTATGGATAATTTACAGTTTTATCTTTCCTATGAATGATGTGAGCTTATCATGAGTGTTTGCCGCAAGAGGGGTTATCTTACTGCCAATTTTGGACAATCACAGCCGGACTTTCTGTTAGTGGGTACCTCATAGTTTCCTTTAAATCTGGGAGATTTTTGTTTCTATTGTGAAGTTAAGTTTTTACCTGAAGGCACATCCTCTTCCATAACAAATCTTCAAATATTCAAATATCAAGATTTTTGTCATATATCTTCTAGATAAAAACAATTGATGAAATGAATCAAAGATAAAGTAATAGAATCCTCAAATAAAGTTACTACTAGTTTTTCTGGACTCCACTTAAAATTATCTCTATAGATATTTGTGAAAATTTACACAATTCATGCATGCAATAGTGGCATTTCATCACGT
Source organism: Persea americana (assembly GCA_029852735.1). NCBI lineage: Eukaryota > Viridiplantae > Streptophyta > Magnoliopsida > Laurales > Lauraceae > Persea > Persea americana. The sequence continues at coordinate 20,500,186 of CM056811.1, forward strand.
TAATTGCCAAGTACGCTCAAGAAGGATAACTTTTTGAGATAATAAAAAAGGATGGACTTGAAGATGCTGGGAATCTTATGATAAAGTTGAATTACATTTCAAGGAATTCTATGTTAGAAAGTGTTAGATTTAGCGGATTGGGGCCCAATGTCATGTCACCAAATATGGCCCCAGTCACTTGAAGGAACAAAAAAAATACCTCAACTATTAGCATTGACGTTTTCTCCTTTTTTTTCCTCTTCCATTTCTCTTCTTCAAAGCATAAACAAATACCCCATTATGTCTATTCAACGGTTTTTCGCTTCTATGACCTATACAAAGAGAAGATAAGGAAGAAGAAAATATCAAAGATTGACAATCTTCTTATTTCATCTGTTTGATCTTTGATTTGGCCTAGTATTCTAAGGTGCTAATAGGCTTTTTGACAAAAGAAAAGGAAGAGATTTTTTGCCGATGTTGAATCCAAATAGCTAGCTTTTAAAGCAAACTAACAAGATATTCAGATTCCATAGTCGACTTAATAACTAAGTTCTGTTTCATACTGGACCATGAAACAAAAACTTCTTTAGGTGCCCGAAAGGAAATATAAGGATTCAATTTTACAATCATACATACAAGGAATCCTAAAGACAACGAGAGTATCTCTTCAGTAAATTGTTATTAATTAAGGAAAATTATTGAACAATGCCTTTTGGTTATGAAATCTTAGTTCTAGCCCCACCAGTAGTTGATCATCCTAAAGTCCTGATGAAACCTCTATAAAATAAAGTTTATTCGAATCAATTACATGCAAACTTCTAAGTCACTCCAAAAACTCAAGAGAAAATGAAGTTAAAAATCAATGTTTGAGACAGTTTTTAAAAGAGTCTATAAATGTGATTCAAAGGAAAAGGTAGAGTAATGAAAGAAGTCTGGTTTATTTTGTCACTAAAGATTCTCAACAGGAGAAGGCCAAATACACTAAATGGATGTCAAAATGACATATTAAATAGAAGTTTCTTGAAGTAATGTATATGCATCTTCAAGAAGGTTTAAGACAGATGACATTTTACTCTAATGTATAAGTTAAAATGGTCTTTATATAAACCGAAACAAGATAACAGATGAAGTATCTCAAATCGAGTGATGCCATTACATTGTTTGGTAGTTAAGGATATGATGACTATTGTATAGACTTAAAAAGATCATTCGGAGAGAATTCAACTAGTAGTACTGCTCCTTTTGCCATATAAAGTATTTCGTAGGAGACCTCCTAGCTGCAGAGCCTCCTTTTGGGGTATTATGCAGGGCCCATTGTAGATAACATTGTTTCCAGCTCAAGTAAATAATTCTAGCATTGGTTGTCTTAAGTTGAGACTTACAGACCTTCACAGATGCCGTTTGAGACATAGGTTTCATCATATTCATACCAACTACCAAGTCCCATGTAAGGTTGTTTTGCATGTTAAAACTCTAGAAGGCTCAAGCCCAAGAAAAGGCCCAATTCAGTTAAATTATATCATATGTGTAATGCAGTTCCATCCATTGTCTTAAAATATATAATACTGACAAGGTCTGTTTCTTAAGTGTATAGTGCTGCCCCAATAAACATTCAAATTGAGCGAAGGCATAAAAGAACTAAGTAGTATATATCATTGGTTGAGCCCAAGTTAATACAGGTTTGGCACAAAGCATGGTGCTTATAGAATCCAACATCGATTATATAAAGAACAGGGTCCACTATAAAGACTCAGTTGGCCTTTTTGGCCCAGTGTTAGAAGTCCACCTAAGAATCATTATTCATAAACCGTGTTGCACATTGAATGATATCTACATGGGCCATGAGTATTTCAAGTGTTTTCGTCCAGCTGGGCCTAATATTGAGGCTCCAAGCCTACTCATACGAGTAAAGGCCAATTTAAGTTTTCATATGGTTTTGTATAATCTCATTGAACAGTAAAGGCAAGGAACACATGAATGTTGGCCCGTTACAGGATCATCTGGGGCCCAATGCTGTTTTTTTGTTTTTGTCTGAACCTATATTTTAGGTTTCAAGTCCAGAAATCAGTGGCTTATTAGTATTCATCATATTAAGCTAACAGTGGATTGTTCCCATTCCCAAATAAGTCCCAAGTTCAGGTCCAGTTTCAAGATCAATAACAAAAGGTCAAAGTGGTGAAGGCCCACCGCCCTTAAAACCCAGTTTTAAAGTTTTAAGGACAAACTCAATGCACTAAGCTTCATGTTTAGGATAATCCCTAGTTAATCCAATACCCAGATCAATTACAAGCATGACTAGGCTCACTAAGGACTTGTTTCGGCTCCTATCTTAGTCATGAAATTCAAGTCCAAAAGGTGGGGCCTAGTTAATCCAATCTTGGCCCAGATAAAGGAGTAGGGTCACTAAGGATGTGTCCAGGTTCTATCAAATCAAGCAATTCAAGTCCAAAAGTTTATGTTCAGTTCAATTATAGCACAAGCTTCAGAGTTACAGATCCCTTGTATTCTAGATTGGATGCATATGCATGGATTTAGGCCCAAAAGGCAATAAAGTTAAAGGGATGTGATCCGGTGAGAACTCTTCTCACGGAGTCACCATGAGAACTTTTTTATTGGGCCCATAGGGGGCTCCATTTTGGAATGAGACCGGTGGTGATTGAAAGATCTATTTGGAACTCCCGCGAATATCAAGTTTGGCCTCAATTCCATGCTTCTAACCCCTTCATCCATGGCCGACATGCCCAATCCATTCATATGGGTATATAGTCAATCCAACGGTCCATTTCATTCGCATTAGTGCCAAACCTTGAGGCATGTGACTATCAAAGGGGCCCCTTCCATTGCAAGGTTTGGATTGGGTGATAGGTGGCCCCACCCCATAGTTCTCACGGTTTGAGCTGTAAGAATAGTTCTCACTTGATTATTTTCCAAAGTTAAATACACAACTAGCACAATAACCCGTGCTAGGCACGGACATGGCCCGGGGGGTTTGGGTCCTTGCTCCATCTAAATGCTTTTGACATTTTTTACATAAATTATTACATATAAGTATTGTGTGGTGCAGTGATTAGGTTAGTTATTTTACAAGACAAGAGGTGATGAGATCAAATCTCACAAGCTATACATTTTACCCTTTGCCTTTCGATTTAGTATATTATAATTCGTCAAAAATGTGCCAGGATTAAAGGCTAGTTTTTTCTTGAGAAGTTCCATAGTAAGGTCACAACTTATGCATTATTCCATTTTACTCAATCGACTTTGGACTTTAGAATATTTCAAACTACAATCCATAGCATGTAGAAATAGTAATGAATAATTTACAGTTTTTCCTTTCCCATGAATGCTGTGAGCTTATCATGAGTGTTTGCCACTGGAGGGGTTGTCTCACGGCGATTCAAGGAAAATAAAGGTTCTATCTAAAGTTATAGTTTTAAAAACTTTTTTAGTTAATTATGGATAAGTCCAGATCCTCCATCGGCTTTATTTCACGGTGACCGTGAGTGATCCACTCACGGTCTGCAACGTCAGCCCAAAGCCTGCACAAATCACTTGTCCCTGTTCCCCATCCAATTGAAAAATTCAAAATGCAGTTTTTTCGCCTGATATGGCAAACCATGAGCGGTCCACTCACGGTCACCGTGAAACAAAGCCGATAAAAGATCCATACTCATTTTGGACACTTACCAACGGGCTTTTAGTTAGTTGGTACCTTGTAGTTTCCTTCAAATTTGGGAGATTTTTGTTTCTCTTGTAAAGTTTAAGTTCTTATCTGAAGGTAGATCCTCTTCAATAACAAAACTTCATGTTTGTTAAAGATTTAGGGTTATGAATAATGAAACTTCCCCACTATTCAACTATCATAATTTATGTCATATATCTTCCACAAAAATAAAAGCAATTGATGAAATGAATCAAAGATAAAGTAATAGAATCCACAAATAAAGGTGCTACTAGATTTTTTTTTTTTGGACTACTTAAAATTACCACAGTAGATATTTGTGAAAACTTTTACCCTTCATGCATGCAATAGTGGCATTTCATCACGTTCACTGACACTATGCTCAAGAAGGATACAACTTTTTGGGATAAAAAATAAAAGTCGACTTGAAGAAGCTGAGAATTTTATGACAAAGTTGAATAGCATTTTAAGTAATTATACATTAAAAAATGTTAGAATTAATGGATTGGGACCCATTATCATATCACCAAATATGGCCCCAATCTCAAAAAGGAACAAAAACGCACTTCAATTATTTTCATGACCGTTTTCTCCTTACACCCATGCCCAACATGGGCCAAAAAAAGAAAGGAAAAGCATGAAAAAAAGATTTACAGAGGAAGCAAGATGAGAGAAGGAGTAAGGGAAAGATTGAGATTTAGAATGCTTAGAAGGGCCGATAATAATATAATACTGGCCTAGTAGTCGAAGTAAAAAAATTATCAACACTAAGCTAAACAAATTTAGGTTAAGAATATTAATTTAATTAAAGTCAAATTAATGATGGATAACATACCAATCATTATCAAAATTACTGTACTCACACCTATGCGTACGCGTGAACCAACCGTCATCATACTGGCTTTCTCACTTAAAAACATCGTTTAAGATTATCCATCAAATATGAAAAAGTTGAAAACGATAGACACAATAATAAAAAGTTCAGCAAATCAGTAACATTCCTATCTGATTGTGCGTAACAATACTGGCAATGGGTGTTCTGATTTATGGAATTCTGATATATTGGCAACTATTATGACTAATTGCACTCTTTAGACAAATATCAATCCTGCCATTTACCATAAATGTGTGAAAGTACAATAGTATTTCAATCCAACTATGGTTTCAAAACACAAATTCTCATTTTGATCTTTACCTAAAAACATAGTTTTGTTCAACATTTTTATATCAAGTTGTTTTGGCCTTTTTTTCACTAAAACAGTTTCTTCTTACAAAAGAATGACAAACAGCTATTTTTACTCTTTTTTTCTATTTGCTTTTAGGGTGTTTAAGATGTAAATAAAATGAAAAAAAAATAGAATACAAAGATGGTAAGCTTTTTTTTGGTGGGACCCCATATCATAAATGTGAGCATGGATTCTCTGAATCTGGGCCTTTGGGTATTCTCTGGGCCCATATCTAAAACTACATAAGTGAGGTCCGCATCTAAAGTCTAAAGTGCCATAATCATCATCCTCTTTTTCAAAATAGAATATAATTTTACTAGGATCTTAGCTAAACCCACAATGAAATTGTGATCTCATAAAACATGTGAAGAATCATAAGAGAGACCAAACCACATGATGGAGGGTCCCCAAGCCTTTGTAGGACTAATAAAATAATAATTTTTTTAGAATATTTAATTGATGTTTGGTTGGCTTAGAATCCATTGGTCCTCAAGTCAATAATGTGATCAGCCAGTACTGGGTATGTGGTTTTGTAAAAAAATATGACAGCATGCCTTGGCATTGGAATGTTGAGCCAACTGATTAATAAATATCATCAAGATGTTATCATTATAAAAACAAACACCTACTATCCATGGAACATTTGAATAGTAGAGATGCATTACTTACATAGACATGCAGAAAAGAGAGGCAGCTGAGATATATATTTGATGGAGTGACGTCCAGAGTGGAGGAATTGTGATGGCCTGATTGCAAGAAGATGAAGAGCTTGATTGGTCTCCTTTCTGCTAGAGTTACCGACTACAATGCAAGATACTCACCTACAAAAAATCACCCCCCCGGTCTATGATAGAGACTAAGATTCACAAAAAAATTATTAATCATAAACATGGTTTTTATGACACGGGTTGAGACGCTATACTAGCCAAAGTCAAAACTCTTTTGTGTGGGCCTATTTATCAGTAAACAATAATGACGATGAAGATAAAAAAAAAAAATAGTGGAGGGATTTCCTAACAACGTCAGTATATATATATTAAAAAAATCAAAATATGAGAGAAATTAGAGATAGTGGAGATTAAAACATTTAAAGTAGAGTAAAAGTGAAGATTTACTGACCATGGAGCATTAGAATATTCGAGATGTATGACATAAAAAAGTTGTGTGGTTCGCTTACATAGACATGTAAAAATGAGATGCAACAGAGACATATATTTGATGTGCAGTGTAGTCAGCAGAGAGGCAACACAAAAGCGACGTTGAGAGGGGAGGGACTGTAATGGCTAGATCGCATGAAGATGAATAGACTGGTGTTAGTATTTTTGTTGGCTAATTCATGAGTTAGACAAAACTCTGTGTCCATGTAGTTGTGTTTTCTTAGAATGGACTGTTGTTTTGTCGCCGGAAGAGCTGAAGCGAAAAATAAAAGAAAAGAAAAGACCAGGAGAAACTTCCAGGCCCGATCGATCGGAGCCTTTGTCCGATTAATCAGACAGTCGAAGCGCCCCAGTTATTTGGGTGATCCGATTGATCGGACAGGCGCGGTATTTCAGGAAAGTTTCCAGATCTTATACGAAATTATTTCCTTCTGCGACTTTGTTTCCCCCTTTGAGTCCTACTTGTGCATTAAGTCTAAGGCACAAATTTAGGGCTATATATAGGGTATTGCTCTCAGTTCTAGAAACCACCTCTAACTAATCTGAGTTAGAAATATCATAGAGAGAGAAATATTCTCTAGAGTCATAAAGAGATTATTCTGAAGGGCTGCTCTAGAAGGTTGTTGCTGCTTCTACCTTTCTTGTAAAAGATAGTTCATCTTGACTGACAATGTGCGAGGAGATCAAGTAAAGAGAACAGTGCACTATGGATGTCATGTTAGTAGATTTTGTGCAAAAACAACTACAGTATTTAGGTCGAGGTACAGATTGAGGTAAAGGAGCTTGTGAGTATATCTTGTAACTGTTCGTGAGCTCTTGATTTCCGGTTCGTGGTTTTTCTCCCTAGATAGGGTTCCTACGCTAAATATTGTATTTGCCTACTTATGATATGTGATTGATAGATAGCTAGTTCTATATTTTCCGCTTGGTTATTTCCGTTGCATTAATTTGTTAAATTAGAACTAGTAATTCATTCTAGTAGCCTACAAAAGGCTTTCAACTAGTCTCCTTTATGCAAGGGTTGTTGGCTCTAATGCAAGAAATGCATATTCAAAAATCAACCCAGAGATTTCTAATTCGGACTCAAAAATCTGTTATAGAGATTGTTCTCGATTTCTTTTGGGTTGGGATATTAAAGAGATTATATTGAAAAATGAGAGAGAAATTAGAGAGGGAAGATTTTAATTGAGATATTTTAGGGAATATTTCTTTTGAAATGGAATCTTAAAGAAATTATGATGCAATTAGAGAGAAATTAGAGAAGGATTTCCAATCCGATATTAGATAGTGGAGAGATTTTAGAGATTAGATAGTAAAGAGATTTTAATTGAGAGATTTTAGGAAAGATTTATTTTGCGGTGGAATTTTAAAGAGATTTTGTTGCAATTGGAGAGGGATTTCCTTCAGTTTCCAATTTGCAAAGCTAAAAAACCTAAATTTTAGGTGGAGTATTGGAGTTAGAAGGGTAATTTTGAAATGTAGCGTTGTAAAAAGTTTTAGGATACGCCACGTGTCAGTCCCACACGAAGCTGGCTGCTATCATTATATATATAATAATTCTCGTCTTCCTTTTCTCTTCTTCAAAGCATAAACAAATACCTCATCATGTCTCTTTAACTGTTTTTATTTCTATGACCTATACAAACAGAAGGTAAGGAAGAAAATATCAGAGTTCACAATCTTCTTCTCTCTTTTGTTTGATCTTTAATTTGGCCAAGTATTCTAAGTTTCCAAGAGACTTTTAAAAGAAAAAGAAGAAAATTTTCACTGTTGTTGAGTCCAAATAGCTTTTAATGCCGTTGCAAAACTAGCAACATAATCGGATTCCATAGTCAACTTAGTAACTGAGTTCTGTTTCGTGCTGGACCATAAAACAAAAACATCATTACGTACCTAAAAAAATATAAGGATTCAATTTTACTATCGTAAAAACAAGGGATCTTAAAGACAATGAGAGTGTCTCGTCAGTAAATCATTATTAGAAAAAACATAATTGCACAAAGCCCTTTTTTATGAGCACCACTAGTAGCTGATCATCCTAAAGTGCTTATGATACCTCTGTAAAATAAATTTTATTCAAATTAAGCACATGCAAACTTCTAAATCACTCTAAAAACTCAAGTGAAAATGAAATTAAAAAACAATGTTTGAGACAATTCAATTGCTTTTAAGAGAGTCCATACATGTGATTAAAGGAAAAGATAGAGTAATAAAAGAAGTCTGGCTTATTTTGTCACTAAAGATTCTCAACGGGAGAAGGCAAAACACACTAAATGGATGTCAAAATGACATATTAAATAGAAGTTTCTTGAAGTAATGTCTATGCCTCTTCAAGAAGGTTTAAGACATAAGACACTTTACTCTAATGTATAAGTAAAAATGGTCTTTGTATAAACCAACCAAAACAAGCCTATAGATGAAGTATCTAAATTTTAGTGACATCATTACATTGTTTGGTAGTTGTGGATATGATGACTGTGTGGGTAAAACACTGTAATGACGAAATTAAGCAAGGATTACAGTAGAACTTGCTGACCACCTCGGCCTCTGTAGTCACAGCCCGTCAGCTCGGCGGCTCGGTCAAGAGTGGCAGTACGGCAGGGCGGCTCGGCAGCTCGGCGTGAGTGCCAGCTCAGCACAAAAGCACAGCACGGCCGAGCCATTCTTAGTCCCGGAACAAAATGCTGAAGGCAGAGTGGGCCACCACCTTCCTTTAGGAAGTACGGCGCGCCTTGACAGATAGGAGCATTCATTTATGACGATAGGATTGCTCATTTATGGCTATAAGAAGTTAGATTTATCAGCCCTTAACATCAACTGACTGAAGACATGGAAAGTTAGGATGGGATGTTCCCTTTTCACCTACTGCTGCCTGTCAGGGTAAGGATCGATGGGACCTCACCCCACCTACCCCCACTGACTGAGAGAATGAACGAAGAGTGCCCGCATATAGGTACTGGGGATGACCCCATGGAGGTACGCAACTAGCAATACTCAGCACATCGTCTCATTCCCCTCTCCTTCCTCCTCCTGCTTAGTTTTTTCAGAACTAACTCAGGCATCGGAGCGCCTGCGGCTCACGGTAGTCAGGGGCTCTGACCCAAGCCTTTCTCCTTCCCTTTTCAGGTTCCTCAGCCCCGGGGAGGTTCCCGGCGTTCGGTCTTCCCTGATCTAAGAGGTTCATCTCCTCAATCTAAGTAGGTGTCGTTTTTACCGCCTACAATGACCATTGTATATATACACTTAAAGAGATCATTTGGAGCGAATTCAACTATTTCTCAGAAAGACTCTCAGAGGTGTTCTTGTGATGAAGTAATCTTTTGGGGAACATTGAAAGTTTCACTGAAATGCTACTTTGGTCATATGGTATTTGCAGAAGACATTAAAAAAATGCTCACATATAACTAATTTCAGTATCCTTAACTGATTGGATATAAACATTCAGGCTTATGGGTGCACTGATAATAAAATGTTTACCTTCAACTGCAAAACATTATCAATTCACATCTGAAACAATAACGACTTGTAGAACTAATCCCAGACAACCACCTGTGGGCCCCACTTAATTCTCATGATTTAACTTATGAGCTTTTAAGTTTTTTTTAATACCCAACTTAAACCAAGTCCCCTATTAAGTCTACAATTGATGGGAGATAAACAATCTTCAATAGATTTTATAACCTTGTTTGATGGAGTGAGAACAAGGCTTTTTTTAATTAGTATAGTTGACCTAGCTCCAACTGTATTTGCTTGAGAGAGTTGCTTAAGAGCATATTAGGTTCAAGTATGAGCATATTAGGTAATTTTCTTGATGATCTGAATGGCACAAGGTTCAAGTATGAACACAAAGACTGCTTAAGCCCTTCACTAATCTATTTTTTTTTTTTTAGATTTTTGGCTTTGATATCCAGTGATGGTAATTATTACATTAGATCATGACAAAATTTAAAATTGCGGGAAATACATTTTAATGGAACTTCATTTTAAAGAGTGATCTAAAATAATGACATCATATACTTTCATAGCCGATTTGTGAGGAGCAATCTGAAACATTCATTTCTTTTTCTTCTTTTAATTTTTTTTAACAACAGAAGAGAATAAGATGAGAGAGAGAGAGAGAGAGAGAGAGACCAAAAAAACACAGCAGCCCACCCCCAATGAAAAATAGCACCTTGCCCTAAAAGGTCCCTGTGAGCCCCCCATTCAACATCGTAGGATTAATATAGTCAAAACTACTAGAAAAGGCTTTGATATAAGAAAAAATGATCGGCTCTATGGACCAATCTTCGCCACCCCTGAGAGATTCGATAGCTTCCTTAGCATTGAACAAAATTCAAATTCTAAATAAACTTTTCTTTTGTGTCCTTTCAATGCATAGAGGACTGTCCTCGTTTTTGCTTCTTTGAAGAAGTGACCTTCAATCCTTTCTTGTTTTGCTCCAGATCAATAATAACACCATTCAAATTAAACATAAAGTGGAAGCTTGCTTTTCCATTTATAGCTCTAAAAGTCACATTCAAGAAGATCATCACATTCTTCTCATCTCTAATAACCCTAGAAGGTGAGCCATTTCGCTATTGCCCTATGACTCTTCTTTGGGTAGATTACATTCCCATTCAACCATTCTTTTAGTTGAATTAATTAATCACATTAACAGGGTTTAATGAGGTGCCTCTACACACGTAATCATACCTTCCTTTCCAAATAGCCTACCAAGAGGTTAAGATCCACATTTTAGAGTGATCATTATTCATTAGAGAAGTCAATTGGTCTGGCTCAAATTGGCCTTTCCATCATTCCATCATATCCTAAGCTAGAACTTCATGGGATAATAGACCAAGATATGACCCAATTTAGATGGCTGTAGCATGATCATAATGAAAAAGAGCATGGACCAATGGTGACTCCTCATTACTGCATAGAGGACACTAAATATTTGCTAAATTAATTTTAGATTTGATGAAAGCTCCTACCATAATAAAGTTCTTAAGACACTTCTATCCAAATAGGAGAACCCTTTATCTAAGTGGAGGCCTCCAAGTAGCTCTCCAATTTATAGAGGCATTTTTAGAGTCCCATTGCTCTTTATAATTGTCTTATCAGTTGATTTGGGTATAACTTGGGTCATTCTTAGTATAAATCCAAGCTCTTCTATCTTCTTGATTGTGCAAAGGTATGTGAATTTTACAAATGTCCTCAATATCTTTTGGGCAGGGACGGAGGGAGGGGGGACGAGTTGGGGTCTTGACTCCGCTCAACTTTTGCAATTCATTTGAATATATGGAAGAGGTTGCAAAGAATTTTATGGTGTTTTTGCCCCTTACAATTTTGCCCCTACTCACATTTCATTAAAAAAAAAATAAAAAGGAGAGAATTTAAAAGGATTCAAGGATATTATTTTTATCTTTTAATTATTCCCAAAGAGATAAATAATGATTTTCCAAATTCTATGGAGAGATTTCAGCTTGCAATTAACCCCTTTCCTCTTTATCTCCAAGAATTTTATCTTCACAACAATTTGAGAGAAGCCTCTCTACAACTAGATTTGGGCATCTTGGATTTTTCTTGAAATTGAGTTTCAAGCATTTATCTACCATTGGATTGAATGTCAAAGAAATCTATGGATAAAAGATCATTAAACATTATGGCTATTAAATCAAGGGCTGGGGTGATCTAAAAGAAAACTAAATAAATAAAACTCAAGCAGTTAAAAACGAAGCCCCTCTCCTTTGTTGGGTTGCCCACAATGTTTACTCAATAGAAGTCGGTCCCATTATATTGAGCACACGATTAAGAATATCATGTGCTCAACCTTATGGGGGAACTAACTCCTATAGGAGTGAAATCTAAGGAAACCACTTAAGGAAAAATCTTTCATTTTGAGTAGTATAGTATCAATGATGTTCTCTTCAATCATCTATTCTACTGCAAGCATCATGGCCCATTCAAAATATTACAAGTCGTTACTTTATAGATTTTTAACCATCCATGTCTATTGCAGGCTCGTGGGCCATTAAACAATCACAAGTAATGAATCAATTCATAAATAAATTATGGAAGGGTTGATTTAAAAGTAATTAATCCGACATAGGCCCTACTTTGATTAGAGTGAGATACAACTCTCTATTTTAAGAAAAAAAGAAGTAAATGATTATTTTCAGTGGTTTAGATTCATTATGGTGAGCTCTACTATTTTTTATTTTAATTATTCTCAAAGTTTTGGTAAATTGTCTTTGAATTTAATTGGTATTTTCATAATCTAAGATTTTTTCTTTGGATATTATTAGAAACTTTAAAATAAATAAATAAATATGTCTTTAATGATAAGTAAAAGAAATAAATAAATACGAAAATATTATCAAACTCCCCTAAAATAAATTTTATCTTTTTCGCTGCTAGTTGATTATTACTTACCCCCTTTAAAAGAAAATCCTGGCTCCATCACTGTTTTTGGGTTGTTAGAAGCATTTTTATGATATTCCACTTTTTTATATGAGTTCGATAAAAATTTCGCTTTTAACTCATGGTTGGAATGATTGAAAAGGTTTTTTTAAGCCCTAGATCACTGAGTCTCCAGTTGCGGTCCCAATACAAAATACCTTCAACCATTTCCAATAACCCTATTTTGTCATTAACAAGTTTTACTCCCGCCACAAACCCTTTATAGAACCACAAGTTGTCCTTCCTAAATTCAGCCTTCCAAAGGATTCTATAAGGACAAGCTCTTAGAATCTTTCAACATAACAATTCACTATCAGTCAGACGTCTCCACCATGTCATGACTAGAAGTGCTAAATTATTATTTTTTGGTCACTCTTATTCCTAAACACCCACCACCCTCAGACCCACCGCGCCTGTCATGCCCTCAAAAGTGAAACCGGGGTTATGCGTGAGATTAGGGCCAATTAAAAAATTTCTCAACATTAAGCAAATACAACTTGGCCCCAATCATGTCCCAACTGGATTGAAGACCGCTGTGAGGAATAAATATTTCCTCGAATACAATGATAATTAGCGGAAGCTTCATAATAACAAAAGGTATCTTAAATATGTGTAGTTAAGAACAAGACTGAAGTATTAAATAAGGTTCAAGTTGAAGACAGTTATTAAAAGTATTAGTTACAAAACAAAGGCCGCGCAAAAACTGGGCCTAAATAAAATAGAGAACAAAAGAAACCAAAAAGGATGAAGCTAATCAGGTATAACATGATGGCACTCTTGTACGGGGTCAATACAGCTATACAATGCCGTTCGTACTGTAGTCTAAGGAGTCATTAGACTGATCTGCCTGAACTTCCTCCGTCGCTTCTTCCTCAAGGTAGAAGGGCTCGGTACCTATGCACCAAAACTAGCATCATTAGACACAATGGTCGGCAAGCGGATAGATATGTAAAACATCATAGATATGCAGTACAAAATAGAGTGAACGAGTAATCAGAGTTACCGAAAATGCATAGTATTCGAGTCAATAACCAACTAACAAAATAGGCAGTCCACATGTGCTAATTTACCACGGGATAGTGTCATTACCCTCCCTACTCCCATTGAGCTGTGGTGGAGATATATATATAGTTTGGGATCATACCCCTTCAATCAGAATGTTCAGAACGATACCCCATTGGCATCAAGCAGTGTCCATTACAACTTGGTGTCCATTACACTAACCCGATCTGCAGACAATCCAGAATTCAAAGCCCTCACACAAGTGGTGCCCCAGTTGTGTTGGACGTTAACAGCTGAGTGGTGCATGACAAACAGAATCCTAAACAAACCTCAGTAAAGGACTAGGATTTTCTTGTGCGAACAAGATTCAATAAAAAATAGAGAAACTACTTTCTTCTAATCAGATTAGACTATCAACAGATTTCATACTTCAATACTAATTCTGTTTAAGCCTTACAATCAAAGCCGCATAGTCTCAACACTTCAAACATATTTTAGAATAAACGGAACTTCAAAAGGATCCTAAGTCCATCATCTAAGTTCTTCATGTGATCGCAATACAAAGCAAAGTAAACGGAGCTAAAGAACATGAACATTACATGTAGATAGTACCAGAAGGTATGATTCGGAATCAGAAGCGATAAATAATCCAATCATAAGTCAAATGTTAAACCCGAAACATCATACAACCTACTCAGTCAATGAAAGGAATAAGGTTCATGATATCCGAGCAAACAGTCTTCGTGCATAGATATAAGAAGGGTATCCCCGTTGTCCCGTACCGTTCAAGAATGAATAAGATTAGTACCCGATGCAATTCGGAATAACCGTGAAGGATGTCGGCTCAAACCATCTTCACATGTAGCCAAATGAGTCCAAAAAGGGTAGCCAAAGTTCCACTTAAAGTCATCTAAAAGATGGTGAAAAGAACCCCCTGAAAAAGAGTTTTCACAGTTGGCCCGGTCGACTGGGCCCTTGGCCAGTCGACCGCCTACACAGCAAAACCTGTCAACCTGAAGGGAACAGGCCGATACCCTTCCTGTGTGCCCGATCGACCAAGCCCTTGGCCGGTTGACCACGTACACAGGCCTCCCGGTCGACAGAGCCCTGGCCGGTCAACCAACAGTTGTAACTGAAAATGCGAAACAGTAACTTCGTTAGGTTCCAGAGAACCTAACTCAGTGTTGGCCGGTCGACTGCGTACACTACAGAAACAGAACTCAAGTTCTGTTTTGCAGTGAACTGGGTCCAAAATCTTTCCCTATTTTCCTTGAACCTGCTAAGCAACCATAACAGGTATGAAAGCAGTCCAATCTCATTCCACAAATCCATCTAATCAGGTCATTAACATTCTAATCCATTTCATTAAGCAAATAAACCCGATTATCATGTTTTCAATCTATAAAACCATCAAATGAGCAAATGATCTCTAAATCAGCATATTTCCATTCAAGTCAAGGAAGACAAACATATCATGCATCAATATATTTATCTACTCGCCTTAGATGAAGAGCTTGAGCCAAAAATCCGATAAGAAAATGGGGGAAAAAATCCTCTTAGAGCTCTAACTTGGAGAAATGACTCTCAATCCCAAATAAAACCTACAAATACATGTCAATGGTGGAAATGAGTCTCCCCAATCCATTTCTAAACCAAGAGGAAGAAAAAGAAGAAGTCTACAAACTTTAGAAGCTTTTTAAGAAGTGGGTTGTGGATAAAAACCTTAGAAAATGGGATAGGTGAACTCTTGGAGACTTGGGAAAGAAGATGAGAAGCTTCACCAGCGTCGACGGAGCTGCGGGAGTCGTCGGCAATGAGGAGGCAGTGAGGAGGCTGAGAGCTTGGAGGAAATACAGTGAAACGAAGGAAGGAGAATAAGAGATGGGTGAGGGGTGAGTGATGGGCATATTAGGTTAGATGTTATGACTTAATTACAGTTAAGTCTTTCGGTTCACTAATGATGATTTTTGGGCCTCTTCGACGCGTCAGATCGAAACACGATAGAAGACTAAAGTTCGAGAAATGTTAAGACCTACCCGATGCACTCAAATTTACAAAACTCATAATCTCATAAAAACCCTTGAAAACTTTCCAAAATTGCAAACCACGCCCCTACTGTACCCAAACGAACTCAAACTCGCGCGAGACTCCGCACGCGTGATCCATACGCCAAACCCGACTTGCTAAAACTCTAAACACGTTTACTAACTAATCACGTAATTAATTATAATAAGTAGGATATAAAGGACGGGGCATTACAGCGCCTCTCCCCACATCTATAGGTTTACACACTTCACTCCACTTATTGGTTTGAGATTTTCTTTTATTATCATTCTCATCCCACCAGAAGTATCTAAACATTGTCGATGGAGTCAGTCACTTTGTTACGCAATTGAAGAACGGACATATCATTGACAGGGAAAGTCGAATCTACTGATCCGAAGAGCATATTTCTTCCAACTTGGGATGATAGAGGGATTTTCTGGGAGCTAATTCTACTTCTAATTTTATTTATCAAAGCTTCAAAAACTAAGAAAACCGCAACTATTCAAAACTAGAGGGTTACATGGATATATCTTGTTTTTCTCCATGAATTTCATATCAATGACTTAAGCAATAGCTCTACATCTTTCAGGGCAAGCACCCTTATTAAAGTAAACAACAAATTTGTGAAAATTAACAAATTGGCCGGACATTTCACAATAATTTTCAAAAGTATCTTTTATCTCTCCAACTTCACTCAGGAATGCTTCACAACATATAAAGCTACCGATGGCAGAGAATAAGTGAGATATATTGATATGGCCTTTATTTTTAGCCTCAATAAGCCTGTGCGACTAAACTTATGCCCCTAAAATAAAGAGAAATGCGGATAACGGATCTCATTATCGAAGGCCTCTTGAGAGAGCGATTCTCGGATCCATTAGGAAGAATTGAGAAAGGGACCAAATAAATAAATTCTTAAATTACGTGAATGCAGTTCTCATGGAAGCAGAAGGCGTCGAGAGTTTCCTTAATAAAATCTCATTCCATCCGGCCGTACTCTTTCGCCATATCTAATTTTGACCCCATCATCTTAATTGTTCTTTTCCTTTTAAAGGGTGGGGTGAAGAACCTCATATTTCGGGGATCATGCTCCTTGTCCAAGAAACATTCGTTTCTCATAATCATGATTTAGTATATCATAACAGCATAAGAAAACAAAGAGCCGAGGAGTCAGACTTTCAGAGCTAGAATCCTATGTCAGTCTCCAATAAAGCAAATTAGGCAACCGAATCACCAAACACATGGAATATACAAAGAACAACTTAGAATGTCTAAATCAGGGGCCCACCATGGATGGAGTACATCTCAAGCGAACAACTGGGCGAATCAGACAAGCAACGTCCAAGGGTTAGGATCATTTCATTTTAAGGTCTAGAGCCCACAATTTGGAAAAGAATGAGTTGAACCGTACACATGAGTTGTCACCAACTTTTGCTTTGAAGGAGACCAACTTATGATTAACCCAATACTCAATAGAGTAAAGATTGGTGTTGCTTTAGGGACAAACTATCCAGAAAATTTATAGTAATGCTTTTGCCATCAATGTCACTAGGCTTAACTAACCATGGTTTTGTTAAGGACCCATTACTGGTTAGGAGTAGTATTTTATTAAAGAAAAGCTGATACCAAACTTCTACTACTTTTTTTATACAGGACTTCAGAAACATGCACTTGGTCTGCAAATGGGCCAAGGCCATGACCAAAAAGTTGCAGTGACTAAGGAATCCTAACCAATTAATTATTGATGGGATTAACAGCATAAGCGGGTCAGGTCTAGATGACCTATAAAATCCAGAGCCAATCTAATGGTCCTCAGATCAAGACCCAGACCAGAACTTTAAGTACACTCCATTGGGTCTTATATAGCTAGTCACCATCTACATATTATATACACATAGTACAATTATATTCAATTATAATGTTAGGGTTTGAGGTGGGTGCATCATCATAGTATTCAGGTTTGCTAGCCACTGGGTCTTGTACTCACTCAACCCATCAGGTCTTACATTCCACTCCACCATCTTTGACTTGGTTCCTGTAGAATCTTGGCCCAAACTTGACGGCATACTGACTTCAGAAAAGCAGCAGGTCCTTTCCGGCTATTTGTTTGCAGGGAATTGAATTTCGTTAAATTCATGAGGTGAAGGAGGTAAGGTGAAGATTTAGATGAGACCATTTAATAATCCTTTGTTAGAATCCATTTACCATGTACTTATAGGAACTCAATTCCATATAAACAAACGAGCTGTTATTGACTCATTCGACATTAATGTGTCTCAATCCATATATGTAAACGATGGTTAGGTGTATCTAGATGTTGTGGTTTCTCATCATACGGTCCAATCAATCAACAGTCAGGATTAATGTTTTTGACATTGGAACAAAGTGGCGGAATATTCCTTCTCTATGTAATAAAATTGACAAAGGCAGGTTTTGACTCGTCAGTTGTGGTTGTCATAATGGCGTGTTATGATAGCAAAGCAATGATAACTTATAATTATTAGAAAAGGCTAACAATTCTTATATAAACAGAAAATTTTCCACCTCCAAGATGACCACTTGCTGTGCTCTGTCCATCTTGTGGGGACCTTTTAGACGCGTTTCTATCATTGAAGTTGGATAAGATTGAAAGTTCTCTCTATATTACAGGTCATGCAAAAAATCAACCCCATCATATTATCATAACTCTTGATTTAAGAACCTCAAAATTCAATAAACTTTAATAGATATTTTTTTTAGACTAAAGTGAACCGTGAGTAAAAGTTAAATGAGCATAAAAATGGATACAGTACCAAACCATGACAATAAGAATGTGAAAGAGCTGGACTGATCAAAAGCAGGACCAAGTGGGTTGATCAAAGTGCCATACATCATGGGTGAACCGATTCGACCGAATCAAATTGTATACCGTTAGCTTGAAACACAATATAAACTCTTCCTAAGAGCTGTAAATCTTCAACTCGAAATATCATTAGATCATCTTATTAAAGTAATAATTGACCAACCCATAATATATATATATATATATATATCAACCTATTCCGTCCCATCTCATTGTTGGATGTGCAGTGGCTCATCATGCCACATTTCTCCCCACTGGCGGTCTCTCTTATCTCAGTTTTTTTTAATAGGATTAAACTTGGTGAATGGTGGTGTAGACTGTTGAGAGTCTCAATCCTAAACTGCAGAGGAGAATGCATGGGACATTACTAATATCATTACATATATGCCATTGGAATCGCAGCTGTGTATAATACAAATATTATGAACAAATGTCACAAGTTTTGCTTATATTCAGAGACTATTATGGTTTGGGCGTTTTCATTTTCAGACAGGGTGGCCAACAAAAGGAGACCAAGGACAATTTGTTGCTTGTCACTTCGATGTTAGGTCCCATTCACGCCAAGCCTTCAAATGTATTGAGTGGACCGTGGAGGGTTCAAGGTTGAATTCAAGAAATGCTCTTAACTCACAAAACCATTAAACATTAGGATTTTAAGCATATTATCATTACAATCAAATCTTACCCACGTGGCCAATGGTGGACTCAAGATTTTTATTTGAGTGTTGTGGGCAATGGTCAAGTGAATAAATCAAATGATAAAATAAAATTTTTAATATACTATTAAAGGAGTTTTTCAAATTATATGGATACGGTCACACCTGCCGATGACCACTTGGGTCCGCCTCTGCTTGTGGCCTCACCCCAAATCTAGGAGGGGATCTTTCTCTCCCAACATTCCCCACAAACAATCATCAACTAAGGTGGGCCCCACAAACCGGTTGGTATCTCTCAAGGCACGTTTGCATATATATATATGTAGAAAATTGTTTTTATGTAATTTTTTCTCTTCCGTAGTTTAAAAATAAAAAATAAAACCCCATGGAAAAAGCTTTTTTCCATAATAACATAAAATCTAGCACACTAAATGCAGCTCTATCAAATTAAATTTTATTATAACACAAAGAAAACGCTTCTACAATCCTCACTTTTTTTTTGAAAAAAATGGCCGCAAAGACATGGTCTCATGTTGCAGCACAACTCTCCTCAAACCTTATTACTGCTCTAATAACCAAATTATCACCTTGACATAGCTTGTTAACAAAGGGGGAATACGGTCAATGGTCCAAACCAAAATTGGAAAAAAGTGAATTGTACGGCTGTGATTGCTCGACAAAATCAGTTTTAGGGTTCTAGTCCATGCTAGTAATAATTACCACAATTCCAAAGTAGGAATGGCCCCTCCATGTGCGTCATGTACGATAAAAGACACACGCGGACATTTAACGTGTAGGACATCAGAGCCTGCCTCCCATAAGTGGATAAAAAACTTGAAATCTGAGTTGGGTCAGCTCAGCACCTTTCCGAGTCTTACCGAGTCGAAAGGTCAATACTCTAAAAATGAGTAATGGTATTAGAAATATAGAGGAATTGTGAACTCAAAATGAATTGATGGTCACAATGGCAAGTTCGACCTTTCTTTTGGGGCCCAAGGCTAGCTAGATGGAAGGTCACATAAGGATAATGCAGTTTGATTACTTATGATCTGTGCATTAAAGTTAAGTGATGTTTACATCCATTTAATCAAAAGCATGCAAAAATGAATGGTTACATTTATTTTGAGGTGATCATTAGATTGTTCATTGTTGTGATCATCATCAAAGCCGTATGTCATTGATTTTAGAACGCTCGTGAGATATATGTAGTCAATGGCGGACCCAGAATTTTCATTTGGGCGGTGCGGTATATGGTCAAGTGATAAAGTTAAATAATAAAATTAAATATTTTAATATCTTATCTAAAGAATTTCTAGAACTAGTCGCACCCGTATGGTAACACTTGGCTCCGCCACTAATGTCGTTGATGAACAAAATTACCATATGACTAGTTATATGCAATCTCTGAGCAAAAATTTCTTAAACGACCATCATGAATGTAGTTAGCGATAAAGGGGTCCATAAGATGATGTTCAATTGATGGGACTATACTTTCTATGTAGTGCTTATCAGGTGCACAGTGCATGCATTGTGCATGTGTGCACCTGGCTATGGGCCCCACCTGGGGTTGTGATCGAAGAGACCTATCTAACTACCCAGTTTGGATCACATTCGATCATCTATATCCATGCCCTACAAGTTTAACAGTGTATAGCCTATTTAGCTGGGTGTACAGTCGATCCAGCAATGTACAGCCCATTCTGAAGGATCCAAACCCAAGGGAACGTGTGTACTATAAATTTTTTTTAATGGTCCACTCGGTTGGACCCAGGTGGGCCCCACAGCTGATGTTGCGCACCAGACACACCTGATAACTACACTATATAAATGTGAGAGAGAGAGAGAGAGAGAGAGAGAGAGAGAGAGGAATGTTCATGTGCCTCCATATCTCCACCATAGGCTACAGAAGGGCACTTACAAGGAATGTTCAAGCATAAAGAGGAAAACCCACGTAAGTATCCCTCACCCCATGGTGAGGGATGAATGCACATGACGCTTTGATTGTTCCTGAGTTTTTGTTGAGTCGTTAGTGTTATGAGTTTGTCATGAGTCCTCTTAGAGTTTCATTGAGTCAAGTTGACTAGCCTAAGTGGAGTGGATTACTATACTCTAAATAAGGCTGGTGTTGTGGAGCTCACATTTCTTGAGCCCAATTGTTGACACTCCATCCATGATGTGAAAGGGAGTGTGCTTGAATATCACATTGTTTGAGCAATACTCACCTTTGTGTTTCAATTCAATTCATCAATGAATATCACATTCAATGAGTTCCTAATTGATGTGCTCTCTCTCTCTCTCTCTCTCTCTCTCTCTCTCTCTCTCTCCCCTTCCTTCGTTCTTAGTTGTTTTTCTTCTTCTTTCCTTTTCTTCGTAGGGTTATGTTGGTTGGGTCGAGTTGACTTGATTGCAGGTTAGAGTCACCGAACTAATTTTAAAGATGGGTTTGATAAGGGTTGGACTTCAATCCATAGACTCATATGTTAAAACAACCCATTTTTGTGACCCAACCTGTTTGTCACTCTATATACTTGTACTTGTGTATATACATACATTGGATTGTCCAAATGTACAACATATATTTTTTCTTAATAAAATTGAATTTTGCTAGCATAAAGACTATTTCCATCGTGATTGTGAAACTGTTAGAATATGTGATGTGTGGAATAAAGGTGGGGTCATTGCATGGTCCACCTTAAAAGTAAAGTTTTCGATCGACCATTTATCAAAATAATCACTTCAAACAGTGTTAGGTGTATAGGCACCAACGATCTACCACTGAGAGATGGCTTCAAACAGTGTCGGCCTCAAGTCAAGAATTGGTTTTGGAATAAGTTGCGGCTTAGTGAGGGTGTTAATATGGTATTAGAGCACCAAGTCAAGGGTTCGAGCACTCACAGCATAGTTGTTGTTGTTGTTGTGTGTGTGTGTGGGGGTGGGGGGGTAGGAGCACCAACAATCTACCACCAGGGGTAACCCCAACTAGAGAAGTGCTTAACTGCCACCCTTGCCAATTAGTTTTGAAATAAGTGACAGCTTAATGGGGTGTTACATGTAAGAGACCAAAAGCAATAAACCTGTTATAACCATTGGCTTTCATTGAGGCCTATCTCCTAATATATTGTCTATTCTGCAAACCCTCATTTAAACAATGGAGCCATTGAGCCATTCCTCCATCCTTATCTCATAGACGCAATAACAAGGACAAATGAATTGTTATTACCTTCACGTCTTACATAATAAATATGATAATTAATAAGAAGTAACACTTCACAGATAGAAAGGCACTCGCTTTCTGTTGGGTCCACCTAGATACATGAAAAATAAAGGATGTACAACATTCAAGAAATTCTCAGTCTTTGTTGTTCATAAAACGGAACCACCTTGAATTAAAGGCAAGATAAAAAAAAAATCCTATAAGGCTGCCATGCAGGACTCTCATTGGAGACCAAAAATAATGAACTGTCTACCGCAATTGGCTTTCGTCGAGGCCTATATTTAAATACATTTTCTATTCAGCAAACCCTCATTTGTACAATGGAGCCATTGAGCCATTTCTCCTTTCCTATCTCATGACCCCAATAACGATAAGGACAGATGGGTTGTTTTTATCTCACATCTTTCTTAATAAATATAATTAAAATAATAAGTAATGCTTGACAGCCCTAAAGGTCCTCGTGTACCATTGGCTCCACCTGGATGCATGATAATCAAAGGAGGTACAACATTTTAAAGACTCTCAATTTTTTATGTTCATAGAGTGGAACTACCTTAGATTAAAGGTGGGACCAAGCTTCTGCACTGTTGCCATATAAGACTCCTGTAGGAGACCAAAAGCCCAAACCTTCTACAAAAATCTCTCGAGGCTGATCTTTATATACATTGTCTATCCGACAAACCCTCATTTGCACAATGGAGCCATTGAGCCATTTCTACATGCTTATCTCGTTGTCACAACAACAACAGAGAGAGATAGATTGTTCTTACTCTCACGCATTTGGTAATAAATATAATAACAAGTAAGAAGTAACTTTTCAAAGCTCTAAAGAAAGCCACTTATGATTGGGTTCACCTGAATGCATAAAAATCAAAGGAGGAACAATATTCCAAAGATTTCCGGTCCTTATTGCTCGTAAAGTGGAATCACCTTGAAATTATAAATGGAACAAAAAAATCCTACACAGTTGCTGCGCGGGACCTCCATTGGAGATCAAAATCAATGAACCTTCTACAACCATCGACTTTCATTGACATTTAGCTTTTAATATAGTGTTTGTCCAACAAACCTTCATGTGTACAATAAAGTCATTTAGTCATTCCTTTATTCCTTATCTCATAGTTGCAATAATGCCAACGGCATATAAGTTGTTCTTACCATCGTATTTTCCATTGTAATTATAACAATAGATAAGAAGTAGCGTTGATCGCTTACTGTTGGGTCCACTCGAGGCATGAAATTCAAAGAAGGCATAACATTCCAAAGATTTTTAGTCTGCCAGGTTAGGAGATTTGATCTCATGACCGTGAGATCTTGCCTTTTTAAATAACTACGTTAAGCACTACACTACACAATACTCACATGTAATTATTGGTCAAAATAATGTCAAAAGTAGGCAAATGGAGCGGGACCCTAGCTTTGTGGGTCATGCCCGTGCTTAGCATGGGATATTGTGCTAGTCTTCAATTAAGGGCATGACAAAAAACTCTACACAGTTGTCGCACAGGATTCTGTTAGAGACTAGAAGCAATGAACCTTCTACAACCATTGACCTTTGTTGACCTATCTTTTAGTATGTTGTCGTCTAGCAAACCCTCATTTGTACGATTAATCCATTGAGACATTCCTCTATACTTTCTCTCGTAGCCCCCAAAACGACAAGGGCAAAAAGATTGTTCTTACCTTACGTCTTTCTTAATAAATATAATAATAAATTAGAATTAACATTTCACAACCCTAAAGATACCCACGGATTGTTGGATCCAGTGATGCATGAAACTCAAAGGAGGCACAACATTCAAAAGCTTTTAAATCCATGTTAGTTCAAAAGGCGAGATTACCATAAATTAAAGGCGTGAAAAAAAAATAAAATTTTACACTACTACCACATGGGACTTTCATAAGAGATCGGAAGTAATGGATCTTTTTTAGCCATTGACTTTCCTTGAGACTTATCTTTTAATATATAGTACTCTATCCAACAATCCCTCATTTGTATGATATAGCTATTAAACCATTCCTCCATTCCTTATCCCGAAGTCACAAAACAACAAAAAACAAATAAATTGTTTCCACCCTTGCTTCTTTCACAGTAAAATATAATAACAAATAGAAAGTAATATTAAAAGCACCCACTTACTATTAGGTCCAACTGAATGCATGAAAAACAAAAGAGTCGCAACACTAAAAAAAATAGGTTTTCCACAACAAATTCAAGTAATAAAACATTCCATTCATTCATCAAATGAACTTAACCCTTGGGTTTCAACTTTCAAAAAGTTACGTGGCGAGTTATTGTAATAAAAATTGAACAGTTGAAAGGCCCCATTCTGAAAATTGGAAAAACTAAAGAAACGGGGGAAAAAAAAAAAAAACGAAAGTTAGAATTATCCGGTTAACTTTCCCTTTAGGATAAAAATAGCGACTCTCACTTCCCCTTCCTCGTACCAGAATCCTCTTTATAAGCGTTACTCGACCTTTATAAAGACGGATAAAATAAATACACAGGTCATTTCTCAGTTCCGTCAATGTCAAAATGCGACGGGTCTCTCACAACAACCCGAATCTACCCGAGCGTACGTCATTACGTTATTACATCCGCTCTCTCTCTCTCTCTTTCCCTCGCTGGGTTTGGGTCCCCCAATCCGTTTGGTTTTCGCGGACAAATGAACCAACCGTGGGGCCCACCGCCACTGCATTTCACGTTCAAAGCGGACGCCTTTAATCATTAGCAGCTTCGAAAGTGCGCTTGGCTACCGAGACACAGACACAGGCACACCTTCCTCTCTTTTCCTTCTTTCCTCTTTGCTTTTTCCCCTCCCTCCTTTTCAAAAAGCCATTCATTCCATTCATTTCCTCTCTCTCTCTCTCTCTCTTATCCCTTTACCTTTTTCTTCTCTTCTTCTCCTCCTCCTGTCTTCAGAAGAAGGAGAAGAAGAAGAAAAGCAACAGCTGCAGAAATCGGATCATCTTCTTCAAATCTCTCTGCAAGATTTGTAAGCGAAAACGAAACCACTTCTTCTTCTTCTTCTCTTCTTGGCCATTAGAATTGTTTCTTTTTTACTTGTTTCTGGGTGAAAGAGAAGGGAAAAAGGTAGGTTTTGCATTTGCTCATTTTACTTGCACCAAAGTCGTAGATATATGGTGCGCTTTTTTTTTTTTTTTTTCTTATAGAAGATTTTATTGTTCTTGTTGATGTTGGGTGTGGGGAGAGAGTTTTGGGAGAGAAAGATGGTTTCTTGTTTAGGGGTGTTGGGTGAAATGTGGGTAAGTGTTGGAATTTTAAGAGCGGCTTGGGAGAGAGATTTGTTTGGTTTCTTGGTTAGGGGTGTTGGGTGAAATGTGGGTAAGTGTTGGAATTTCTAGAGCGGTTTGGGAGAGAAAGATTTGTTTGGTTTCTTGTTTAGGGGAGCTGGATGAAATGTGGGTAAGTGTTGGAATTTTTAGAACGGTTTGGGAGAGAGATTTGTTGGCGAATTGTTGGAATTTGAGAGAGTAGTTTGGGAGAGAATAGTTTCTTCTTTAGGTGATTTGGGTGGGATGAAATTTAGGGGAGTAGTTGGAATTTGAGAGCATTTTGGGAGAGAATGCTTTTTTTTTTTTTCTGGATGAAAAGTAGGCGGAAAGTTGGGGGTTGAGAGCATTTTAGGAGAGAAGATTTTTATTTTCTAGGCATTTTGGATGGAATGGAGGCGAATTGCTGGGATTGGAATTTGGAAATATGAAATTTGCATCCTTTCCTTTTGTTCTCACAGACTTGGCAATTTTATCCGTATGGCGCATGCTAGTATTTTTCTTTAATTATTTTATTTTGTTGATACAATCGAGCTCTGGTGTTGCCTGTCCAGTGGAATTTCATTTTGATCTGAATGCAGTGTCAAATATGAGCACTCTTTTGTTGGTATTAGTTTTTTTTTTCATTTATATATTCTTGTGTGTTTTTTGTTCTGTTGCACAATGTCGCTCTGTTCATGATGATGGTGATGATGGCAAGTTGAAAAGCTGGGCCCACTAAGGATGATGGGTGCAGTTTGAAGATTACAGTTATAGGTCATTTGGACAGGGATCGTCCATTGGATTGTTCCAAATGAAATAATCGGTGATCCAGAATAAATGGGCATAACGTGCAAAATAAAATGGATGAGAGCTTCCAATCAATTATGAATTTTGCGCTATGGTCCATTCACAATGGGGCTCACTGTTGAATGACTCAGACTGACATCCATATACTCCATATATACCGTGGGTGAGCTGTGTTCCTTTAAGAAATAGTGGCAAACTTATGTAGTATATATATTTTTTGTTTGGTAATTAGAATGAAAAGTAGGTGAGAAATTAATTGGGTTTGAAATTGCAAATCGACATTCACAGTTCATGTCCTTTCTTTTTTATACCAATAGTAGGTTTTAATTTTTGGTTATGGTATTCATGCCAGTTGGTACCAGCAAGGCACGGGTGTGCCGGTCTTCAAAAACCACAAAAGAATTCTAAAAATTAAAAAAACAAAAATCCAAATATGATAAACATGCTAAAAATGTGTAACTTTGACAACTTAATCATATCTGAAATCAATTATAGAGATGTTTAGTTTTTCTTCAGGCTAATGCAATGTTCATCACCAACTTTAGCTAATGGAAGGATAATTTAGAATACGTGGAGCACCAACTTACCAATATATAATAACTATTGGCAACATAATGCTCATAGTAACATTAAAGTAACTAACCAAAACCATGATATTAATTAAGGGTGGGGGGCTCGGGCCCATAGGAGCAACTGATTTTTAAGTTCCAAATTAAGTTATGAGGATTTGGCCCACGATAGATTGGAATGGAGAAACATAATTCATGTAGCTAACCACATCATAGTTGGGACAAGACTATGATGATGATGATGATGATTGAGTTGTAATTTGGCCTGCGCATATCTTCATCTTCATTGGCATAATCTCTACTTATTGGATAATTATGAAAATTCAATGATGGATAGGATATTTTAAATTATTAAACAACTCAAACTTCATCATCATACTGATACATCCAATGTAGCATCGACCATCAATCTTGTGCTGTTCACGACTACACTAGTACTACTTGCAGGCCCTATTAATGAGTGTAAGAATTGGTTTGGGTACCATGCTGGTACTTGAACCTTTTAATTCAAAGTTCAAGCTGAGAGGAAAAATGAATAAAAAAAAGAGAGTTTCTATATATATATGTTGGTTGATTAATTGTTTGACTCAATTCGTACTTGCCCAGGGCATTCTGTACCATTCCGTGTTGGTCAGTGCTGGTCTGAGCCTGTTGGTGCTGGTCTTGTGCTACTTAGTGATGGTCCAAGCCCGTTGGTGCTGATCGGTACTGGCACCAAGTTGACCTAGTGCTGGATGAAATGTCAAACCGCTGTTTCATTTGCTATATTTTAATTGAGCATAGAAAAATGAGCAAAACCTTTTAAAAAAGCGGGGACTTAAATATAATGTATAAGGTTCCACAATCTTACTGCATTTATTTTGCGTACTGTATCTTAATTGTTGCATTTTTGTTGATGTGATGAAAGTTTTTTCTATTCTTTTGTTTCCTGTTTTAGATAGTCTCAAGAGCAATGCTGTTTTGAATATCTCATCTTTGGATGTAGCAAAAAAAAAAAAAAAGAATATCTCATCTTTGGCTTGGTTGTTTAAATGCCCATTATTGTGATATGGTCATAGTGTTAATATAAAATCTTATTATGACCAATGAGAGAGACTACAGCTAGTGCTTCCACAGCTGACAGCTTGATAGGTCAACCAAGTTCCATTCACTTGGCTCACATGCATGCCGAAATGGATATGCTAACAGCTAAATTATGTATCATGTAGACAGGAGCCATTAGCACAGTGGAAGGTGCTCATTGTTGCTACCTAAAGGTTTTGGGCTTGAGTTGTGTCACCACTAAAAAATGAGCCCTATTAAGTGCGCAGCATTGCCCAAATGCTGCATCGATTGAATGATCCTAGCCATCCAATTTTTGTCCATCATGTGGGTTGAAGAACTGGTTCTGGTCTTTTGATCAATTAAAAAAAGCAGGCTATATTCATCTGCAGTAGGGTCCATTTGGCATGCATATACACTGTGTACAATGGATGAGTTGTGACACTGTTGAAAGTTATATTATTGCCTGATACATGAATAAATTTCCCCTATTAGTTGTACACATCAATTTTTGGGAAGTTCTGGTAATTTTTCACTTGTTATTTTTATTAAAGTACTAAATCATAAACTTGGTTTCTTTCGACTGTTGGAAAATGTTGGATCTTTCTTAATTTATGTTTTGGCTTACATAGCTATATTTGTAGCCTAAAACTTTGCTATTGCTTTTTTTTTTTTTTTTTTTTTTGGTTTTTACCTGCTATAGAGGTGTGGTCTCGTTGTATCGGCTGCTGATGAGAAGACAAGTTTAGTTTAGTCCAATGACGAGGGTAACCCGTGATTTTGTGGACACAATTTACAAAGAGGCCATTCAGTCTGTGTCGGCTGATGTGAGCTTTGTTTCAAACCGGTTCCCGGTTTATAAAATTGGGCCTGATGATAGGATTGTGGAGGTGAAGGAGGGACCAGAGTTGCCATCCATCAAGGATGTTGTTGCAGAGGAAGCTGCCCAGTTGCAGGAGCAGCAAAAACGTCTATCAGTTCGTGATCTTGCCAGTAAATTTGAGAATGGATTAGCAGCTGCAGCAAAGTTGTCTAGTGAGGTTCGTGATTGCTAATTTGTGTATTTTTGTTCTTTTGTTTCCATGTATGAGTTTTATGAGACTAGTTGATATATTGCAAGGGATTTTCTTTTTTTTTTTTTTGCTTGAAATTTCAGGCTAAGTTTAGAGAGGTGGTTTCCTTTGACAAGCATGTTCTTTTGAAGAAGCTCAGGGATGTATTAGAATCATTGAGAGGTCGTGTGGCGGGCCGAAACAAGGATGATGTGGAGGAGGCTATTTCTATGGTTTGTTTTCTATTATTAGATGATGCCCAAAAGATTAGTAGGCTATGTTGGTCAGCTCCAAAACCCATTCGTTTTGGCTATATCTGTTTGTGACGGAAGGGTTGGGTTGGGTGTTGGAGTTGAGTGTGTTTCTTTGAGATCCTAAATATTGGAATTTACTACACTTAATAATCCTGAAAAAAGTATCTTTTGTGTATGCGTGCATGCGTAGGGCTCTTAATGGACCAAAGTTCTGCCTGAATTTGCTTGAGCCTGAGGCTGATAATTGAAAGTATGGTCTGTCCAATGGGCTGGACTTGGGCCTAGATTTAGGGTCCAGATCCCTTATCGGGATGGACTTGAGCCTTGGGCTACACCAGCTGGTCTATAATTGTACACACACACACACACAACACATGCAAATATTTGATTGAGAACCGGTTCACACTGTTCTCACTGTGTGAACTACATGGTGGGGCCCACTTATACCAATCAAAATCTTGCACCAAACAGGGAGCCCTCCCCCCTAATAGTCACCGATCCCAAGGTTTGGCACCCATGTGAATGGATCTGACCATTGAATGGAGGGTCAAGTTGTTTTTTGAATATGAAGCCATTAAACTTGTAGGCCATGGATGAAGGGGCTAGGGGGATGGGATTGGGGTCAAACTTGATACGTGGGGTGGTCCCACATGGATCTTTCCATCCCTCCTGGTTCCACACTCAGATCAATGGGACCCACATCTATCTCGCACACAAGATTCGCATATGAATAAAACTGATATATATTTGCAAATGTATACTTATATATTTGCGATAATGTGTATAACATACTTTTAAAGTGTTATTTGAATGGTAAAAAGAGAGCATTCAGCTCGTTTTACCATGCACACCGCCTTGGGGCCCCACATATCATGGGACATGTGGGGAATGGGAAGATTCACCCATCATGGACCTAGATATAAAAAATGGGCCCAATCTCATGCCTCTAACCCCTTGATCCATGGCTCACAAATTTAATGGCTTTATATTAAAGAAAAAATTGGCCCTGTGGCCTGTGGGGCCCCATCAATCTTGGAGGCTGTGGGGGATTGGAAGATCTGGATGTGACCTACCTCCATGCAAAATCGTAAGTCCATCAGATCATCCTAACCCTTTGATTTGTGGTCCACAAGTTTAAAAGCTTTATATAAAAAAAAGAGTTGTGACCTCCATCTAATGGCACTAATCCATTTGGATTGGTGCAAATCCAACAGATGTGGTGTAAAGAGGGGGTGGGGTTTTGATGGTCCATTCAGATCAGTGCCTTGGTGGGCCCCACATGGTTGTCCCAATGCAGACTGTCTTTTGGAGAGTATTTCCTCTCTCTCTCTCTCTCTATATATATATATAGTGATGCAGGGGATGCAACGTACGTATTTATCTATGACTATTTCGTTATATATTATTTTTCTCATTTGTTTCATCTCATTTCTTGCAACTTTTTTCGGAGATTCTGTGTATAGCCCTTATTATATAGATTTTTTTTTGAATGGGTATGGGAATTGGTTTTTTGGCCTATTTTACATTATTTTCATTGATGAAATTCTTCTTTTAGTGATAAAGGAAACACCGACTTTGAACTTTACAAATCATTGATATGAATTATTCTATGGTTTGTACCTCTCTTATTACTAAAACTTGATCCACTTTCTGTATGAGAAATGGGCAGATGACATTAACATGTTGGCCAGTGTTTCTTGTTCTTAATTTTGACGGGTTGTTGTGTGGTACTGTAGAAGGTGTTGGTGGGATCCTTAGTGAACTTAATTTGAAAAAAGAAAGATTCATAGTGAACACCATAGTGAACACCCAACTTAAAATATATAGATCAGCTTTGCACTTCTGTCCCTTGAGGGCTCTCTCAGGCCACCATGCAATCCATGCAGCCTGCATATAGATGGTTAAGATTGAATTATGGCCTTGGGTATCATTCAACATGAGAAGGCCAATTGTCGAGTGGCTTGAATCTATCTGTTTTGTTAATTAAATGAAGTTTTCCATCCTCCCTGAACCCATCCAATCAATGGTCTAGAATCTAGATCACTAATGCCTTTGTCTTTGGAAAGTGCATATTCTTGGCCCCACATTATATAAGTGCAGATCCTTGGGCCCAAGATCATCCAATTCCTCTCTGATCAGTCTTGATAGTATTCTGGGTTATGATATCACTTTAATTAGTGGGCTTCTGAGACATTGTTTCTGTAGGTGGAAGCTTTAGCTGTTCAGTTGACTCATAGAGAGGGAGAACTACTTCAAGAGAAGTCAGAATTGAAAAAGCTGGCAAATTTTCTTAAGCAGGTAATCCCATTACTTTTCGGGACATGTTCTGATTGCTTCAGACAAATGTTTTTGATCCATTTTTAAAAGATAATGCAATCTCTTTCCTGATGTGATGATTGTAATAATTAGGCTATCTATTTATATTGGAAGAAATATTTAATAACAAATTATAGGTAGAGCCATCCTCAATTACTTATGGAGTTTAAATAGTCATTTGTGGAATTTAGGTTCAAAATAACAGAATTCAGTCTAGATCTGACCAATAGATTAGTTAGAATTTCATGGTGTATCTTTTCTTCAGATACATTTCTCAAAAAGATTCTTTATAAGAGAATTTACCAAACTAGCTTTGATTCATAAGCAAATGGTATATTTGATATAGACAGACAAATGAACTCAATGAAAAGGGCAAAATTATTTGTAAGCAACAACATGGATTTTTCTTCCTATTGAAGTGCTAAAGAATCTTAGATCCTTTCCAAAATTTCAAGATTACTATGCAGTTTTTCTTTTGATTGAATTTAAATTAGTAAGCCCAGAGTCATTTGGATGTGTGAAGCATAAGTTTTAAAAAGCAATCTGTTGACAATCATTTCAACATGTTTTAAAATCTGCTGTTTTCCTGTTTTCTTTGTTCGATTGTTTAGGTTGCTGCGAGGGATTTCTTGTTTCCATGCTTTTGATTGTTTAGCTCATTAGTCATTTTAAAGAAAACTTGAGTTGCATGCTTTCTTCTGTACTTTAGGGGATTTTCTGTACTCCATGCTTCAATGGTGGAATGCTTTATCAATCATTATTTATACCTCATTATTATTTTCTAGAATTCTTTTGCTCATAATTTCCTTGTATCTTATTTGGTAATTTTGATGTTCCATATTCTTTAGGCTTCAGAGGATGCTAAAAGAATAGTTGAAAAGGAAAGGGCTTTTGCTCGTGCTGAAATTGAAACTGCTCGAGCAACAGTGCAGAGAATTGAACAAGCTCTTCAAGAACAAGAACAAATTTCAAAAACTTCTGAGAAGAAGGTTCATTTGTGTTCTGTTGCTGCTATAACGTAGCAGATTTTTTTTAATTCCTACAGAATTTCCTTCATCGGTGGTTTCTTTTGAAGTTTCTGAAGATTATCTTTGATCTTTTTGATATTTGATGCAGCTTTTGAGTTGACATCTCTTTCATAATATAGTGAATCACAACTATTGTAGGGACTAAACTGCAACTAGTTATAAATACATGCAAGAGCCCCCATACGGTGGTGTCTCATCTATGCTAGGTTGTTAACAGTGTTGTAGTGCCGACTCATCAAGAGTCAAAGGTTTCCAGCAAAATATAAACAATAGACAAGTACATGACAATTAAGGGAACTACTCCAAGCATAAGCAATTATTCGTTACATACTTAAATCGAGTAGCCTTCCTAGTACCAAATAACAAGTAATCTCACAAAACTTCTGAACAAGCTAGTTGGGTGTGTGGATTCAGACTCTTGTGACCTCCAATTAGTACCTTATAATTAATTGGAAACATTAGGTTACACATGCAAACCCAAACCACATCAAATCTGCCAGTTTGCATTCCTTAGACAATAAGTTAGGAACGAAATACTGAATTCACAACAGTAAACAATTTTTAATGGTAACCTTGCATCGCTTATAACTTTTCCATACAACGTCTAATTTGATTATCTATATGTGAATCTCATACTATTTGATAAGACGAATCCTTTGAACCATAGATCGCCACATCCCGACATCAATCGACCCTTGAAAAGTGCTGGAAATTCCTAATTTGCCCCTTTCAAATGCCAAATTATTCCAATCATCCCTAAAATACCTATGGAATCGCAATCCGACCAGAACCTAGGGTTTATTATACAATTTCTAGGGTTTAGACAAGTACTCCACTCAAGGATGGAATACATTCCAGATTTTGAATTTAAGACACAAATTACAATTGTAAGACAAGAGTTCATAAACAAGTATGCTAGGGCAATAGCAAACCGAGTTATGAATCACATGTAGGGTGCAAAGACACAAAACCCTAGGTTTAGAATTATATTCACATGCAAGGAACAACATCAACGCAAACCCTATGATATCATAAAACCCTAAACACAATATGATTGTCCAATAACATGCTGGAAGATCACTAGGATCTCCAAATTAGGTCTTGGCCAATTTAATTTGGTACTTTCAAAAGTTATTAGGTGTTTAGAATCATTATGATGTCATGCCCTTTGGTTCCACATCATCCTATGCGTGAAATTGATAATTCATTGGCGAATACCAAGACCTAATGATCACCAACTGTTGGAACCAAATTTACAAATGCTTAATCAAGTCTAAATTCCCAAATAAGGGGCCAAATCCGCCAAATGAACATACCCCAATATGCCTATATGTAAGAAATACCCAAAAATTGAACATCCTGTGATGCCCTAGAGTCACAAGACCCCAAAATCAATCCCTGTAGGGTTCAGCCAACATGGATCTCCACATGGAGGTCCACAGCCAAGCCCTAGTTCATCCAATCTTTGCATATTTAGGCATTAGGGTTTCCTACATCATCGATAGTTGACTTTTAAGCATTTTTCACATGTAAGACATACATAATGACGAATCAATCCTAAAAATAATACCAACCGTTGAC
The DNA here is from genome assembly GCA_029852735.1 of Persea americana. Taxonomy (NCBI): domain Eukaryota; kingdom Viridiplantae; phylum Streptophyta; class Magnoliopsida; order Laurales; family Lauraceae; genus Persea; species Persea americana. The sequence continues at coordinate 20,534,352 of CM056811.1, forward strand.
CAAGATCTGAAACCCTAAGTATCTTGCAACGAAGTACACGGAAACATTATCTAACATCGAAAACATGTGAAACCCTAAGTGTGCACATGACAATGAACTCCAAATCTCAAAACCCAGAGAAATTTAAGACCCTACGACTATGTATCATGGTCAAACCATGTTCCACCAAGGTGAAACATGTTCGGCCATGGTGGATTCTCCAACCTATGGCTCATGGCCTAGTGGGGGATCACCCTCCTTTGTATATTTTATAATCATGGGTTGGGTTCTTTCACATGTCCACATTAGATTAATTTCATTTTTGGAATTGGGTTAGGTTTTTCTAGAATTGAATCAAATCAGAAGCAAAAAGGGAATTCATGCATGTTCAATTAATTTGGTTTGTTTACTCGTCTATGGTATATTAGATTTCGCGGGATCTTCTTCATTTTGGTTGTTATGCATGAATTGATCGAATCCATAGGTTTCAATCTCCTCCGACCTAGTTTTCCCCAAATCTCAAGTTGCTAGGGTTTCTAGTTGATGATGTTCTCCACTGACGGAGCTAGGATTTTCTCTTTTTTTTTTGTGCGGGGGCGTGGGGGGGGGCGCAAAAGTTTTTCTTAGTTATTACATTATAATGGGTACAAAAAGATATGGATTCGTTATTACATTATACCCCAAGAATTTAAAAAAAAGATGAATTTAGATTGGTATTTATATCCAATATCCAACGATGATAAAAATGGATACGAAAGACTAGAGAAGAATTGTAAATTGCATAATTTTAGCATTTTTACTCATGAGTACATGATTTTAATTAAAAATTAAATTAAATAATTGTCTAGATGACCATAATATGGGGTTGATGTTTATAAAAGGTCTTGATCTTGTGCCCATTATTTGGTGCCCAAATCCTTTCTAAAACTTTAATGAAACCACTAACCTTGATGAAACCTTTGACCAGTAATTAGTATAAAAAAACTTTTAAGCACCTCTATTTATAGCAACCTGAAGTAATCTAGATTTTGAAGTAAAATGTTAAAAACTCAAAATGTGATAATAAATTATACCAGCTGTGGTGATTTTGAATTTCAAACTTTGAGAGGATTAGGATTCTAGGCTCAATAATAGGCAAAAAAGAAAAGAAAAGAAAGAATAAAGGTAGAAAAACCACAGCATAATGCATACCTTATTGATGATTTGATGAGCTGTCCTTTTTAGGAGTAAAAGACCAAAATCCCCTTGTGTTTTAAAAGTTCCATTCTTTATTAACAGGGAGGGAAAAAATATTGTTGAGGGGCAAAAATGAGAAAAAGAAAAGTTGAGGAGGGGCAAAAGGATAGGATCAAAATATATCTATCCATATCTTTCTCTGTATTTAAAGGGAAGGAATAAGTTGAGAGGGGGCAGTTGACCCCTCTCAACACTATGTACCTCCGTCCCTGATGTTCTCAAAAGAGAAGAGTGGAAGAGTGGGCATATAGAAAGAGAGCTAGAGAGAGAATTGGGCATGAGAATGCGGGTTGGGTACACAGCCATATTTAATGCTTCGGGGCTCCCTTTGTGTCTAACCAGTATTTCTAATTGTGGTTGAGGTCTCTCTCCTATGTCCTATTAGAATCAGGACTTAGATACCTACTCTGTTTAAGAATGGTAGTAGGTTTCTTATTATAATTAGGACTTCTAGTTTCTCTAGCATTCCTGGCACCAGTCTCAAATTTTAATCCACTTATCACCTGAGTCACCACAGATGACATGACGTCATTCCTCTACTGCCATTAGGATATCAACCAAGACCAACTAACCCAATTATTGTTGGTTGCCCAATACAGATGGGTTCCAAGTGGGCCTCCATCATAATTTTTTAATTTTTTAATTAATTTTAATTACCTCTCAAACCGGCTAAATTTATTAAGTAATTACTCAATTTAATTATCTAATTAATCACCTAATTGTGCACTAATTATGGTGGCTGAATTCCCTAGATTAATCTCATTTATTATTTAATTCGCAAAATTTGAAAATATTATATAAATATTATGTCTGGGGTATAGGCCTCTACACAACTTTCCACTCAGTCCCAACAAGATAGTGCTTGCTGCCAAATCTTTCCTGAAACTTTTTGGGTTATCCTTCCTCTTCTTCCTTCTGTAAACCAGTAGATATTGGAGTTTCATAATTGGGTGGTAAATAAATGATAACTATTTAGTGCATGTTAATATTTACCAAAGCATCATTTTAAAATGCCCTTTGTAACTGATGAGCTTACACTTCTTATCAAATGCAAGGAAAGATGGAGTTTTTTTTTTGACCTTTTTGGCTTCTTCTGATTCACTTGAACTAATGTTTGTTTTATTGTTTTAACTTCCAAATCCTGATTAATTTGTGTTTTCATGGTTAAATAATATGCTAAATTGGTAGTGAGAGAAGGAAGAGGGGGTATCATGTGCTCTGATTCAGTTATTCTTTTTATTAGTTTCTTATGATAACCTCTTTGTCTCCATTGGTTGGTTATTTTAGTTTGCTAATATATCAACTGGCATCATTTTGTGTGGATATTTTATGTACTAATATTTGTGCTTTGCAATGTCTGTCTAAACTTTTTAGGTCATGGAAGAACTAATGCAAGAGGTTCAAGAGGCAAGAAGAATTAAAATGCTGCATAAACCAAGCAAGGTACCTTGGAAGTTCTTATCAATGCTTTCCTTTGCAATCATATTCATTAGTGAAAATAGAAAGAAATTGTTATGCAGAAATTGCATTAAATGGTTTGGTAGGCAATGATCCTTCTCCATGATGCTCTCTTTCTTCCCCAAATCTCCGCCACCACTTGGACAACAACGACACATTCCTCTCTACCTATCTTCTTACACCAAGGCTACCCAAAGTATTAACCTCACTACATCTCGTCAAATATATTTCTCCCCTTGTCACTGTTCCTTTCCAGAAGATGGTTCCTTGGGATGCACTTCAACCTTCCAGCAACTGATATATGCATCTTGATCAAGGATATGTCAAATACTTTGGAAGATTGAACATTATTTCCTTTTTGAGAGTAACCATGGCTAGTGAAGGATATATACTGCCTCTTTCATGTTTAAGTACTCAAACTTCTCAATAATTGTCCCAGAGGGCTTTCGATCTTTAGTTAACCCCTTTACATCAGCACCAAATACTTTATAGGGAGATTTCCCACCCTAAAATTCACCATATCAGCCAAAGTGCGAATCTTGTCTTCCAAGCATCACACCTAAAATGACACTCTGTAACAAATTTAAAAGTACTGTAAAGCATCTAAGGATCTGTTCAAAAATAGCACCTCCTCTCTGTTTGTTGAACCAGAAAATATATGTAAAAGATATCTTATTGGTTGGTTGAATTACTTCGATATATAAGAGATATGACTTTGACGCATGGTGGGAAGCTGTTTTCCACTTACAATAAGATTGGTCACCTTGTATATTCCTAAATAAAGGAGCAATAAACAGGCATTGGTCAACTACCACTATTCTTAAGAAGCCAGGACTTCTAGTAACATAAAGGAAAATTCCTAAATAAGAAAATAAAATGCATTCAACTAGGACCTTCTAGTTCCAACTAATAATGGTGTACTGCTAACAAAGTTGAGTCTAATACAAGGAATTTAAAAAAGGGCTTTTCTTGCACAAAAAAGGCATGAAAGAGCCTAAGGGACCCACTTCCATCCTCCAAGCTTTTGAGTTTGCATTATATATGGACCGGAAAATGTACGCCTATGGAGCATTCCTGTTATCTTTTATGGGGAAAGAGCTTGGTGCTTGTTTATGTGATATTTGATTATATAGGAGATAATTTGCTAGTATGTGTTCTTAAGCATAACTTGATTCTAACTCAAGGAAAATATCAAAAAATGTTTCTAGATGCTAGCATTATACAATTTTAAGATGAATTTGGTACCTAATTTTGTTTCACATAGCATTATTTTGAAGGTGTAGCAATTGATTCTATGAACAATATTGCGTTAGTTTTATAGAATGGTGCTTAGATCAGCTCAACTTACTTTGTGCAATATTTATGTTGACTTATTTTTTGTTCTTTTGTATTGAGAAAGCTAAACATGCTCCTCAGGTAATGGACATGGAACATGAACTTAAAGCATTACGGGTCCAACTTGTAGAGAAGTCAAAGCATTCTCTTCAACTTAGAAAAGAGGTAAATGTTCCGTCATTTATTATGCTTTCCCGTTTCTCATTTTCTATCCTTGCTTGTGGTTTTCTTACTTGCTTTCCCCATATCTGATAGATTTTGCAGTGTAGCTTTATGTATTGCATGTGGGCATGCTTCTTAGTAGTAGCTTTGGTTCATTTTGGTTGACCTTTGGACAGTGCGTTGTTAACATTTTTGTGCACTAAAGTTTTTCTTTTGTGTGGGATGCGGTGGATCTTTGAATATTTATGCTATGCAATCATGCAAATCTTCATCACTTTCCTTTCTTTTCTTTGAATCGTATTGTTCTTTTAAATATTTTGTCATTTTTATTTTGACTTATAAAGTGCACTTGCTCTATGTGCGGGAAACATTTTATCTAAGAATTTTTATTCAGGTCACATTTGGCAATAAACACCTTGGGGGTTTCCTCAATGGTTTTCTCTGAGGATTTTCGTTTGGAAATTGTAAATCCTCGAGGATTTGGGCTAGTGTAAATCCTCATTTTTGATGTTTTTCACGTCGACCTTCCCTCACAGGATTTGGAAATCCTCAGTTTTTCAGATTTATGTACTGGTATCAATTTATCTCAACTGTACGTGCGATACACACCAATATCGATGTGAAATCCTTAGCTATACAATCCTCAGTGGGGAATCCTCAAATTTGGGGCAGTGAGGAATTGTCAAATCTGCGGATTCCTCATCTGTTACGAAACTCGCCCTTAGACAATGTGTTATTTACTTTAAAAATTGAGGAAGTATTACATACCTGTTGGTTTATTTCATTCTCAACTATGTATTTGAACTTTGAAGGCAGTCAGCCGAGGAGTTATGACTGGTCCATTCGAGAAAGTGGACAATTTTGGTGCTTGGCCTACTCATGGTCAGGGCCATCATTTAAACATTCTTAGTAATTGACTTATTGGTGTCACATGTACAATAGGAGCCAGAACAATAATGTGCACATTCTCTATTTGGAGATGATATAATTCTTCTTGCTAAATGACAAGTTAGTGTATGCTTTTAGTATAGGCTGTATTGCCCATATCACCTGTAGTTCAGGTGTCAATTGGCATATAGAATTATAGATAAATATTCAACCAACCAAGGCTTTGAGTGGGTACTATATCTAGATTTTTGTTGAGAAAAATAAAATTTTAAACTAAGAGGAAACTATAAAGTGAACTTGCATTCGAGGAGCTTGTTGTCAAGGCTTGGCCTGCATTCCTATAGATGGCATGTAGGTGTGAGTTACTGAAGACTTCAGTCAGATTCTACTGTCCAATATTGCTTGTTTCATACCTAGGGGTGGGCAGTTTGATGAGGAATAAGAATCTAACATTGACTTTCATAATCCTGTCCACAATCAATCTCTGATTAGATTGCATTAGAATGTGAAAAGGAGGTATGAAAGGGAAGCAAAAGACAATGCTTTTAATATGAAAATAGAGATTCCTGATTTGGACGGTGGGATGGAAGTCGTAGACTTTCTCTTGAGTGGTTGGAAAAAGTTGAAACTATCTATCATTATAAAGACGTAATCTGAGAATAAGAAAGTTTTAGTTTGTGCTTTTGAAGTTGAGTGGTAGGGCATCTGCTCGGTGGTGTCAAAATGAGTGGATGAGATAATGGATGGGAAAGGATTCATCACATCATGGACGAAGATGAAGAAACGGATAAGAGGATATTTTCTTTGTTAAAATTTTCTCAATCCCTTTTTCTGCGATTACAATTGTTGCAACAAGGAGATAGAACCATTGATTCTTCTACGGAGGAATTTCATCATTTAGTTGGCATGAATGATGTGATAGAGGTAGAAGAGCGGCTGGCCGCTTGATATCTGCACGGATTATGTCCTTCCATGCAAGTAGCTTCGTCTGTATGCCCTCTTTACATAGCTGTGGAAGCCTACTGGTGCTGCACAAAGGCCATTGAAAAATATCAACGAACCGGAAGAACGCGTTATTGGTTTGTTGTCTACTTGACCTTAGAAAGGGCTGATTTGCGAGGGCAATGGCTCTACTGTTGAAGGACAACGAGGTATACTTGATCATGGTCAATCTGGGGCAGCCTGCTCCATATCTGGTGGTCAAGACAATGACGGGCAAAGGTGTCATCAAGTGCTTCAAATGTTGTGAACTAGAAAAAATTGTCTTTGGATTGCAAAAAAGGAGTAGTTGGCATGGCTGAGAGCACTCCAGTTGATGAGGATGAGAATGTATTGAAGGTGATGTTGGTGACCTAGATTGTGATAGGGACTTGATGATGACAGTGAGGTGATCTATGATGATGTTGGCTGATTGTTGTTGATTCGGAAGACCCTCTCCACTTCGAAGGTGCCAAAGAAAGGCAATTGACTTTGCGCTGACACTGAAAGACTTGCACAGTGAGGAATCATAAACGACTTCATAGTAGTGGTAGTGCCCAACACACTGCTGGGAAGCTGAAATTGCCATGTGAAAAGCATCCTATGCCATTCGAGCTCTCGTGATTTAAGAAGGGCTATGAGGTAACAGTGACTTCTGGGGCCCAGTTTCTTTTTCTGTTGGTGGATGATACGTTGGCAATGTGTGGTTTGATGTAGTGCCTATTGATATATGCCACATAGTGTTAGGGAGACCATGGCAATATGAACATTGAGCAATACATGAACATTGAGCTATACATGATGCTTGTAAAAACTAAAAACACAAAGGATACTGTTAAGATTGTATATGGACCCACCTGAGAGAAGATTCTTATGAAATCCAGTTTGCTGGGGGTTGTAAATGTTCTCTTGGAGATGGAATTCATAGCAGCAGCTTCAGAAAATGGGACCATATGCCGCGGTGGGTAAATAAGATGCAGTTGATAGCATCGTGCTTTGTTCTATAACACCCTTTTAGAAGAATTCTCAGATGTATTTGTTGATGATTTACTTCCCATGAATGATGAATATGAACATGATGTGGTGCATGAAATAAATTTAGAAAACCAGATATGTTCCATGGAAGAAAAAGAACAACTGAATTTTGAGATGGAGATTTTAGTTGAGCCAGAAATTGTACTGAGTTTAGATTAGCAATTGAATCGTGACTTCATAAAAGATTCCAATCAAGTATGAATATGTTGATCAATTTTGGGAGGAGGGCAATGTCAAAGAACACGGTAAGAGGAAATTAAAAAAAATTGTGGTTGAAGCTGGTCATCTAGATTAAGTGGTTGCACCATCAATTACCATTCCACAAAAAGATGAGATGAAAAGAAGCAATAAATTTTAGAGTCTGCAGCAGAAGTGTTTCAAGAAGAGATAGTGCAAGCACGGGTAGTGATATGAAGTTTTCAACTCAAGGATGAGTCCTTTCCAAGTGGGGTAGGATGATTTGGTTCAACCGTATCATTTGACGATCGCTGAGAAGATCGCACTACTTGGCTCATTGAAAAGTTGATGGAATAGTAATAGAGCACAAGAGGGGCCTGTAAGAGTCAGATTAAAGTTTAGAGGGTTTAGATGGGAGCGGGAAGCTGTGGGTCAACCCTTATTAAAAACACTTCAGAAAATTGACTTAGCTGGGCTTCATTCAACAAACTCCTGATGGGCCAAACCATTTGTCAACCCAACCCTTTATGTCGCTCAAGGGTGGCCGTCGATCTGATGGGTCCATTGGACTCATTGGGAGGGCCACATGGGGCCCACAAGTCCTTATCCATGAGACTAGCAAGGAACAACTAGTGTTATATATATATATATATATAGAGACACACACACACACACACCCCTTACTACGAGAGATAAGGTGGGGGCCCTCACATCCATGTCCAATGCCAACAGCTTAAATGTGAGGGCCACCACCTTATCTCTCATAGTAAGGTGAGAGATGCTCTCATAGGAGCATCTCCCTATATCTAGAAATAATTTTCTAAGTTGTTTAAGCTAAGTCGAAACTCCTATTACTTGGGGTTTTCATGGTTTAAGTGATTAGATCTATGATACCTAGATACAACAAGGGCATGCCATGGATATGTCAGGGCATGGACTTTACACATAAAAGTGAAGTATCGGATACGTTATGACACGATACATTGCTTGTCTTGAAGTATCTGTGTATCATAGGATTAGATCAAGTGTTAGGATTCAATCTAGGGTTTTAAAGTGTTTTTATGCAATACACAGAGAGATGTATGGGACGACGTCCGGCCTTAGCATTCATTCAGTTCATTCAATGCTCTTTATTTTATTCAATGCTTCTCCTGTATCGTACAGTCTCCATTGGATTGAAGTTATACAATGGATTATTCAAAGATTATGGTGAGTAATCCTTCTTTTCTCCTTGGTTCTGGACATTATTTCTCCTGTTGATCAGGTTTAGGGTTGGATTTTGATTTTCCAATCAATTGGATTTTAATTTGGCTGTGTCAAAATAAGGCTTGTATTTTGGCAAGATCTAGTCTCTTCAATCAGTACTATTCCATGAATTGATCTCATATCACCCTTAGGGGTCTTACACAGTCCCATCCATTGTCTCCAGTGGTTAATAATGGGCATTCCATAAAAAAACCTACAATATGGACTAGGTGTCAAAGTCGTTGGTTAATTCTTGAAAGAAATCCCACAAAAAAACTCTAGTCAACACGACAAGCACTTATAGACTATGGGGGAGAACTGATACGAAGTTTTGAACTACATCAGAGCACACAATCCAAGAAAAAACTTCGATCACACAATCTACTAAAAAACCTTGATCATTGCACCAAGCAAGAAACCCTAAAAGTAAATATGAACTACTAAAGAATCACAACTGATGATTTATTTAAAGCAGCCAAAAGATCTACAAAATACTAAATATCCATATTTCACAATGATTTAGACTTTGTTCCCAGCTACCTCACGCTGACCTTTCTGTGTAGAAAAACTCATGCCAACAGTGGAGCCTATGAAAGCATACAAGAAGGAAAGAAAAAAAATATCCTGCTCATTTGACGTGTTGATTACAAGTATATCAGGTCTCTAGGTTCATCAGGAAATAAGATGAAACGAGAAGAAAAAATAGAGCGTGATAAAAAAAAAATTGAGCGTGTGGTGTACACTGTACAAACCAATACATATTGGCCAATACTTGCACTCATTTATAAACTCTAACTGAGAGTGCCTATCTTTTTCATCTACTTTCCTTCTTTTTCTAGAGTCAGTTAGGATAAAGCTTGAGTAGGATGTTTATCTGTGGTTTGAGTAGGATGTTTATCTGTGGTTTGAGTAGGATGTTTATCTGTGGTTTGAGCATCAATAATAAAATTGAAGCATTAATTCTTGAATTAAAGCCAATAACAAGATGCTAGGTGAAAAGTACATAATATGGTGTTATACTTATCAGTTAGAAGATGAGGCATTTCAAATTTTTTTGCTTATTACTTTTTACATTTTTTTTCCGCCAAGTTCTTAAGATTTATGTTGAATGTTTATTGATGAGATATGAACAGGTTACCACTCCCTTTGCACATAAAAATGGACATTGAACATTGCAGTTTATTTTAAAAGGCATTATCAATTGTTGTTGTGATTATTTATTTATATAGTTTTTGCTACCTAACTCTCATAAAATTTTCCAGCTTGCAATGAGCAAAAGGATTGAGGAGAACAAATCGTCTCCATATCAATTAGAAGGCTCAGAAGCTTTGGGTTCGTATTTAAGGATAATTCCTCGCACAGATAGTGCTATCGATATTTCAGAATGCTCTATCCAGTGGTTTCGTATATCGCCTGAAGGAAGCAAAAAAGAACTGATATTAGGTAAGTGTAGTTCTTCTTCCTCCTTTTTATCTTCTTTATTACGTAGGATAAGTTCTCATGTCCCTGATTTTGGATGGTTCATTAGGTGTGCCATTTGTTACTTTCATATTGTTTTACAACATTTTCTGTTCAATGTGTTTCTTACTTGAGGATTAGTTTTTGATCAAACCATCTGTTTGGGCCTTCAAATTGTACATGCAGCCTTCATTTTCTTTATCTAAACTATTAATATGATGGTTGTAACGATCCGGGCCCACTGTCCATATGATATTGTCCGCTTTGGCTCATGGAATTTCAGCCCAATCTTGCCGAACAGTTTTAAAAGGCATCATGTGGGGTTAAGGCCTAGCCGCACTTGTATACCTAGGATCAGAACTTGCATGTTTCCGATGTGGGATTTATGCACCACTGCATACCCAGTCCTCTGGAGTTTCCCCTGCCCTCTCTCTCTTGGTAGATGCTTGCCGAACCCAACACCCTTCTATAGGGGGGCACATGCATGACAATGGTTCTATTGTGGTCGGACATAGGATATCCCAAAAATCTCAAAATTGTATTATTCTAATTCTACAGCTTTGCTTCCACCAAAGTGAGAAAGTTGGCTGTATGATGTAGCCCAAGAGGGAATGCCGCTGATTGGGCTTTTGGATCATGGGCTAGATTTATGTTGAGCCCATTGGACCAAAGCCCATGGGCCAGCAAAGGACCATTGGACCCAACAGTTTATCGCAGAGGCCTACGCCTTTCAGAATAGATTTAGACTTTCTAGATTTGGAGTCTTGGTTTGTTTTTCAAGTCTAGTAGTAGAGATAGAATGCCATTTCAAAAAAAAAAAGTAGTAGAGATAGAATGAGTCTTAATTAGGAGTCAATGCCTAAAGTTCAGGAGAAGAGAATCTATCCGGATAATTGATAAGCTTGAAATGCAAGCTAAGGAATATTCATTAGGGTCCATATAATCATTTATTCTTGCAGTTGTGGAGATAGTGAATGATATTGGAGTGATAATTTGACTGATTTTCTTTGGTTTGGTGCTCGAAGACTAGTGGTGCTGAATCCGTCATGCTTATACAATATTGAGGCTTCGACTTTGAATAATATAATATGGTGATATAAGGGCTCCCATGGTGGGGGTCACCAAATAAATACTTCTTGGCTCTTGTACCTGTGTCATTCCTAGTTAAATAGTGTTGGAGAATATTTTATTGTGTACTGATAGGGAAAATGTCTTGTATAGTTTTCAAAATAGTATCAGATTCATGGTGAATAGTGTATACCCTAGATAGATGGGATACGGCTATAATTATGATGATGGGGTTAGATTCATGCTTCTATTATCACTGAATAGTGTATGCTTGCTGCTTTGGGATGAATATTAATGAGCTGTGATGCCCTCATTTCTTCCATAAAAATTTGTTCTTTCAGCAAAGTCTAAGGGCCATGTTGGTAAGGGTCAACATTGTAGTGGTGAATCGTACTTCTGAGACTTGCTAGAATTTTTTTAGTCAGAGACTCAGAGTATCTGGATTCGTGGAAACTTTGTATGTTTTAATCTAAATCGCAGTTAATTTTGGCTGGCTTCTCTCCCAAAAAGCTGTAAAAATCAAGGTAATCTTAATGAAGGTTTTCATGTTGCCTTCAAGGTTGGTTTGTTGGGGTGAGGAACATATGGTCTGTTTTCTCAAGAGTTAAGAAGGCCTATTATCTTCTAAGGCAATCCCCTTGAGCTTGTTTTGAGAAGCGTTGTGAAGTGCATATTGGCTTTAAAAGGTCCAGTTCTGAACACTCATACCTTGTTTGAACATAAACTTACAGAATGACCACTCTCAGCATTTATCTTGATGACGTTGTATTTGTAGGAGATGTTGATGCTGTTATATTTGATTTGAAGGTGTACTCAAGGAAAGTCTTTGATATCAAAGACTTAATTGTTGAAGTATCTTTTGAGTGGTGGAATCTCTAGTTTTGTCATGCATATTTTTCACAAAGTATGCACTTGGTTTGCTTCATGGCACTGGTAATTTGGAGGCTAAGGCTGTTGACAGTCCTCTTGAGATGAACCTTAATTGCATTTGATGGAGAACTTTTTGATGATTCCAGGATGTATCAGAAGATAGTAGGAGAAATTATTTATCTACCATACGATTCATTCAGTGAAGTTTTGAGCTGGGTAGGATTGTTGAATTTTTAAACATTGCAATGAAGCTCTATTCAATCTAGTGGTGAAAATCACCTTGACTGAATTTTAGGGATAGTTGAATCATAGCTGGTGGTCTTGATCCAACTGTCTAACTTGATGAGAACTTGGACCTACATAGGTTGTGCTTGATGCTCCATGAAATGCAAATGTGTTGAAATTATATGACATTTCTCTTAGGTGCCCTTGAATCAACACTGAGACCATTTTCCGCTTTTGTCAAAAAGTGACAGATCTAGGCGCTATTTGGCAAATCTTATCTATATGAAATAGATCTTTATGATATAGATCTGTTTCAAAAGGAGTGGTTTCATATAGATGTTTTACGGATAGATTGTTTGGTGAGACAAAAAAAAAAAAAAAAAAAAAAAAAGAGAAAAAAAAAGAAAAAGAAAAGAGAAGGTTAAAATAGACATTTGAAGAATACAATGGTTCTTGTTTTTCACTAATTTCTTGAGATCTTCAATGAATTAGGGCCTAATCTTTGACCCCATACCTGTTTTCAGCGTTCCATAAAGGATCAACGGTTCGGATCGGTATTTTGGGGCCCATAGAAGTAAAAAAATGTAGATATAAGGTTCTGCGCTTTTTCACAAATATCTTGAGATTTAAGATAGATCAATGGACCAACTTGGAGCCATTTCCGTTCTTGGGATTGGGAACATTTCAACTGGTTTGGATCATCATTTAGGGTTTACAATTAAAAAAGAAAGAAAGAAAAAACAGCAAAAATCACGTGAAAACTGTTCTGTTTGACCTGAGCATATAAACGGCTTTTGGCTTTTCATCGTTTTATTGAGATCCGTGACAAATCATAGGGTGGATTTTACACTGGTAGCCGTTTTCAATATTTCAAAGAGGTTCAGTGGTTAGGATTGTGATTTGAGGTCCACAAAAGTAAAAAAATGCAGATCATTGTTCTGCGTTTTTTCACAAATATCTCGAGATTCAAGATAGATCAGTGGCTCAAATTAGGGTCCCATAGATGCTTTGGATCCATAGCCATTCTTTAGCTTGGGAACATTTCTACCGGTTTGGATCATCATTTAGGGTCCCACTATTAAAAAAAAAAAGAAAAAAAAATTGACATTCCAAAATCACATGAAGACTGTTCTGCTTGACCTGAGCATATCAAACAGCTTTTGGTTTTTCATCATTTTCTTGAGATCCGTGGTGAATCAGAGGCTGAAATTTACACTCTTCGCCTTTTTCAATATTTCAAAGAGGATCGATCAATGGTTCAGATCGTGATTGTGGGGCCCACAGAAGTCAAAAATTGGAAATCTATGGTTATGGGCCTTTTCACATGTATCTTGAGATTCAAGATAGATCAACGACCCAAATTTGGAGCGTAGCTGTTCTTGGGCTTGGGAGCATTTCTACAGGTTCGGATCGTCCGGTACACCCATGAAACTATCAATGTTACTTTGCAGCACACTTCAGTGCAGTTCAGAGTATGAGGTCTATTTCAAATCTTGCAAAAACCGTGGCTTTCCCATCAAAGGTATTACCTCTTTATGTGGTTTGAAACAGAGGTGGGAAAAATGGTTGCCAAACAGCCTGAATATGGTTTGAATAAGTTTTAAGAGAAAAAAGAGACAAAAAGTAGAGATGCCAAATGCTCCCCTAATCTAATCTAATGAGCTCTATCTCAACAGATCAGAGTTTCCAAACATGCATAGTGAGTGTGTAAGCAAGCATGCACGTGTTTGTATCTTCTGCGCATGCACCAGATTGTGCATGTTTTGCATGCGTGCTATGTGTGTGTCTATGTCTAAGTCTATGTGCAGTGGCGGACCTAGGATTTTCATTTGAGTGGGGTGGATGATGGTCACTAGAAAAGTCAATTATTATTATTATTATTTGTAAGGTTAGTATAAAGTACCCACACTCAGTCTATTTTGTAAAGGAATCCTACTCCCAACAAGAGATCAGAATATCCCCGGAATGCCAAAGGATATCACATGGTGCAATATGTGCCTTATCACATGGCCCTAGTATATTGCGGGAACAGCTTTATGGGAATTTGTTAAACTTCAACTAGTGACAGACGAATGTCAAGCATTAGGGCAGTTGTATGGGCAAAATCCCAAAAAAAAAAAAAAAAAATTACTATCTTTACTGGTAATGAGAACAAGTATAATTGTCTATATTCCAGATGTTGCTACCAACATGGAAACCATATTTAATTTTAGACACAACATTAATTAAACCATCAATTATCCCAAGTTCACATATACCTACTTGAAAATCTTCATCTAAAAATCAGAAAAGAAGAAACTATAAAACTTTTCCATATATAACTCTAAAATACAGCTTTTATAACTGGATGCATTGTGGAAAGAAGAAAACCAATGTTGTGAGTAACTTTGCTATAGCCTACAAAGATTAATTGTTATATCATGGTGAAGGCATTGGAAGCAATGCTAAAGTAGAGGGGAAAAAAGTGACCTGGCCGGCAAGCACATTCCTGTGTTTCTTACGACCTCAAATGGTGTTAGTATAAGATGCACAACATTTATCCTTTAGTGAATTGTGGAACAATTTGTCGTAGTACTTCAAAGGTCTTGGGATGTAAAGAAAATGATAACATTGTGCATTCTATCACTTTTGTTTTTGAAATATAATGGATTTGTTGCTGGCCCAGTATCTCGTCCAGAGTTACTACACTTATCACATGGCGGCTCCACCCTTCATTTGGTCACATTCTTCTATGAAGATGATGAATGCAAGCACTGCTTAAATCCTAGAAGCCTTTCTCTTCCTCATACCAACTGTTTCCAATGAGACTGATTCCAAAATGCCAATACGAATGTTGTTGCTATTTGCTCAACTTGGTGGATATATTTAGGGCCTGTTTGGTAATTTTACCTTAAAATAAGATAAAGTAAAGCATCAAATCAAGAGAGAATAAAATCTAAGTGGGTTATGTTGTTATTTTGTTTTTAGTTGTTTGGTATGGAATCTTTTTAAGTTTTTGTACGAAAAAGTGAAGTTTTTTCGTATTTTAGTGGAGAAAGGAGGTTGCTTTTTGACTTTTTTTTTTTTTGTTTGAAAAGGGAGGGAATTTTGAAAAAGTGTACTTTTGATGTGACCCCTTGTCTGAAAAATGGAGGCTTTACTTGACTTTTACTAAACTAGTTAAGTGCCAAATGGGCCCTTAGGGATTTAGGGATTGAGGTTTAGATATTAAGATTTGAGGAAATGGGATTATAGTTGGGGTTTAGGAATTTAGGGATTGGGGTTTTTTAGATTCAGGAGTTTAGAGGGGGAGAGAGATCGATAGAGAGAATGAGACCATGAGAGAGAGAGAGGGGAATGCCTGTCAAACCTGCTTGAGATCTGTCGGAGTCAGAGGAGAAGATAGAGACCGGAGGAGAATAGGGTTTCGGGGTTTTTATAAGTGGGGCGATCGGATTTGAGCACCGGGAGGGGATGGCATTGTAGGCCATAGCTCTAATGCAAGTTTTCCAAATCCACCTGGGGCGGATGCCCCATGTGCCCAACACGTAGGTCCGCCCTCGTCTATGTGCTTGTGTGGTTATTGTGCAGGTGTGCAGCCATGGGTATTTCGCTTGTATGTGGGTTTCATCTCAACATTATATAACTACATAACTTTTATATATTCTTTCTTTTGAGCATACAGTATCACAATCTTTCACCAAAAAATGTACTTGTTACATAATATCTTACTCTTTATTGTTTCTAATTTACACCATATGTAGGTGCCACAAAATCAGTATATGCTCCGGAGCCTTTTGATGTCGGTCGGTGTTTGCAAGCCGAAATTGTTTTGAATGACCAAAGATTTGCAGTCACTACTACTGGTCTGATAGACCCTGGTTTGTTTTTGACCTTTCACTTACCTTTTTCTTTCTTGCTTGTTGATTTGAAAAAAAAAAAAAAAGTGTGTGCGCGGCTGTGCGCATGTGCACACAAGGATGTGTGTGTAATTTTACACAGCCACAGCCACAGCCACACCCACGCACATCCTTGTGTGCAGCTGTGTATGTATATTTTATATTTTGCTGTTCAATTCTTCACCTGAGAATGTAAGATTACAATTTCACAATGATGATTTGAATATCACCCTAATTTGGGTGTTATTTGGGCCATTTACAATCGTGGATGGAGGTTTTGATTGCTTGGCATGTCTTGATGGGAAGTGGGATTCAGTGTAAATTTGTTCGACAGTATTACAAGTAGTGGCAAAATTGACAGTGGAATCATGACACTATTTAATAATTCCTCATGTTGTACCTCGTGTCATTAGTTAAAATGTTAAGAACTTCAGATTGGATCTTGAGGAATGTAGGTAAAACATTTGGTAGTTTTTCCTTTTTTTGATATTTTAAAATTTCTTTTTAATGTTATGTACCTAATAGTCTAACATAAGCATCTTTGACAGCTGCTGGATTGGGAAGCAACGTGGAGGCACTCTTAGGGAAAGTTGACATTGAGTTCAATGTATGTTATCTTTTCCTCAACTTCTAGCTATGTAGTAATTTTAGTGACCATTCTGTGTTTAGATCTGTGTGAATTTGTTATTAGTTTCTCCTGAAAACATTTGTGCCAGTAAATAATTAGAACTGCAACATTTGGCAAGTGGATGCACATCCAGAACCAGCCCATCCGCACCCCAGTACCCCACTGCTTATGTTACGTTGGCTTGTGTATGTGCTCAAGTTGATTATCTGCTGGGCTCCATTGTTTATATGCGTTGGCCCAAATTTTGAATGGTCCTCTTATCGGGTGGGCAACTTAGGTACAAGTAAATGGATGGTTAAAATAACTCACTCCCCAACAGTTTGCACTAGTTTAACATTTGTGGTCTACTAGATTAGTTAATTCCTTTTTTTTGCCCCAGATGAGGATCTTCTTGTTGCATTGCCTTTGTTGTGGTGCATGTGTGCTACATGCGCATGCACATTGCCTAATGGAACTCATGATTTCACTTGAATTATGTAGACATTTCATGATCCATTTATGCTACCATCTATAACAGCATTTGATGTTTCCATGCCTTTCTTTGAGGAAATCAATTCATTTTTTCTTCTTTTCCATGTGGAAAAAGTGTCACACCAAATGATAGTACACTGAGCTGCATAGAAAATCAGAGTGATTTTTGTCTGCCGCGGAATCCTCTTGGTACAGAAATGGACCCTTAGTTTTATTATTGCTGTTGTTTGGGTTACCTGGTCTTTATCTAACAACATGCCTTGGTCTATTTACTGATCTCAAAAAAAAAAAAAAAGGGGGAGAGGGAGAAGGAAAAGTTAAGAGCAAAGAAAAGAAGAAAAACATCTGCTGGTCAATTTGTTCAATTCACACACTTCAATAGAATAGATGTTATGGCAGAAGGTGCATTCATACACCTTTGGTTCAGTGATAGAGATCAGTTCGAAGTCCCTCTCACAATGAGAATCTCCAACTTGATCTATCATATTCCATCTTTGCCATTAATTTTTGTTACAAATCTACCCCCATTTGGAGCCCTTCTAATTAAATAGAAAACCCCATATTTTGCATGGAATCGTATGATGGTCTCAGGGTTTGCATATTATAATTGGTTGGACCCATAATTGCCTTGATTTTTGGTGTTGTAACACAGAATTTTCGGTATTTAAAACTAGGTCCAGGGGGCTGTCATGTAAATATTATAAACTGTAGGTTTTTTTTTTATTCTTTTATTATTTAATTTTTTTTGTACATTAAAAAAAACTTAGAATATACAAGGAGGTTGCCCAACCCTATGTTGGATGACGGCTATTCTTCCAACACTTCTTCTTTCCTTTTTTTCTCAGTTTTGTCCAAACCAAATTTCATGAGATTTTCAGACCTTTCCTTGGTTAAATTCACATTTCTTTAAATTCAATTATCTAACTTGGAAAGAGAGCGTACCAATGCAAAAAAGACTCGTATATGAACAAGGAGGTACCAGATTTCAAGGTTGTTCAGGTATTTTAGGGCTTTTGGGGCTGATATCAGCACCCAATTGCTTACACCACCTATACAGAACACTGTTGTCTGGTGATTTGTGTTGGTTGCTGTTTTTCTGTGGGTTTGATGGGTCTCTTGTGCACTTTTAGGGTTCTTTGTTTACGGCAATTAAGGTCAGTATTTAAGATTTGTTGGAGGTGTTCTTCTGGTTATCTAGGGCTTGGAACAGTGGTGGTTGTGAACAGTTGATTGCAGTCCCTACTCCCTATGCAGTAATATTTAGCAGTGAATAATGCAGTTGTGAATCAGTTTTTTAAGCTTCTGAGGAAGACATTCCAATAAGCAGTCCTTAAAAATTTTCTGTTGATTGGATGTGTAGACATCTTGAAATTTTTGCTCAAGTAATTGGGTCTTATCTGAAGATTTAGCTTAGAATTGATTGGCATGGAGAAACAAAATTCATGTAGCCGACCCCAACATAGTTGGGACAAGGCTTTGATGATGATGATGAAGTAATTGGGTGAGTGTTTATCCATCAAGGTGGTTTAGAGAATTGGTCAAGAACTATTGAAGGACTGTTTCTCTCGGTTTTGTAGAAAGAGGAATGTTTGAGTCCTTAATGTCCTAGAGTACTGAAGTTTACACTAAGGACTTCTCAGTGAATTTAAGTCACGAATTCAGAAGGCATCTCATTGTCACGGGATGTAAACCCTAATGCCCAAATGCCTATTAATCTCATCAATGAGATTTTTTCACTTCTGTCAAACACTAGTACTTGATTATGCTATTTCATTATCATCTGCTGGTGTGGCTAAACATAAAGGATTATTGTTTTCTCCATGTAGCAATTATGCTGCATCTATGTTCTCCCCTAGCTCTATTTGAGTAATTGATTTAGGGGCCACGAATCACATGACAAGTATGCAGTTAGAACTTAGGCCTCATAGGCCTGCTTTTCATGTTGATATTCGTGTTGTAGGTGGGAATTATATTTAGGCCCTTAGCTCGTAGGCTTGCTTTTCATGTTGGTTTGTATCACGGGTTAGCTTTTAAGCCCTTATCTCTTTGAGCTGATTATGGATGAATTAATTTCTCATGTTCAAGAGGAGATGCCTTGGTGTATATTAGAAAACGATACAATGTTGGTGGATGAATCGCCTGATAGTGCGACTGCAAAACATGAGAGATGTTGGGAAGCTTTAGAATATGATGGCTTTAAAACTAGTACTAAGACAGAATATATAAATTGCAATTTTAGTGGAGATGTGCATAGAGAGGAAATGCCCGTGAGAATTGAAGCTCAAGTAATACCACGAAGAGAGGATATTTCAAATAAGTTGGGGAGGTTCTTTTTATCATGTTTTAAGAGAGGTTGATGCTATGGAGGATGCTCTAGTTAAGGAGGGAGTTCTTCGCTTTTCTATTTATTTGATGTTTAATTACTTTGTATTTTAGTTGGTGTTTTTTGGTGTTTGTTGTCTTGTGCTTTGTCTAAGCTATTGTTGGCTTAGTTTTTGTTTCCTCTTATTGGAGTAATAAAATTCACCTTTTTTAAAAAAAGAAAAAGAAAACCCGCAAAGAGATACATTCCGATATCTTGGTTCGATAATTAGTAATAATGGAGAGATTTAGGAAGGTGTCGAACATATGATAAGAGGAGGATGGTTGAAGTAGAGACTTGCTTCTGAACTGCTATGTGATTGGCGCGTACTAGCAAGATTGAAGGGAAATTTTACACAACAATGATTTAGACCAGCTATGACCTATGGAGCAGATTGTTGGCCAGTTAAGAAGCCACACATGCACAAAATGAGTCTGGTAGAGATGTGGATGTTGATATGGATGTGTGGTAAAACTAATAAAGATAGAATTAGAAATGAGCAATTGGGAGTATTAAGGGTCGCATCAATAGGTGATAAACTAAGAGAGACTCGTTTTAGATGGTTTGAACATGTCCAATGTAGGCTAGCAATGGTGTTGGTGAGGAAAAGTCTTAAGGGTAGCATCAATATGTGATAAATTAAGAGAGACTCGTTTTTGATGGTTTGGACATGTCCAATGTAGGCCAGTAGCAATGGTGTTGGCGAGGACAAGTCTTTCTAATGCAAGTTGCTGCCAAGGAAAAGGTGTAGGCTGAAGAGGACTTCACTGTAAGTAGTAAGGTTAGATAAGAAGAAGCACAACTTATCTGTGGATTTGGCCTAGGATAGATTGGGATAGAGAACAAAATTCATGTAGCCGATCCTAACATGGTTAGGATAAGCTCTGATGATGACGATGATGATATTTTTCAAGATTTGATGAGTGAATGGACAATTGGATGTGGTTGAGAGTACAATGACCTCTATTATGTTGATCTAACATTGCAGTTTAGCCTTTAAATAATCGACCAATACAGAAGGCGTCATGAATCATGAAATTACATAGGCGTCACGGCATGTATCCAAAACTTGAAGAATCTTTATCCTAAGCGATATTGATTTGGCTCTGGATAGATCGGAATGGAGAAACATAATTCATGTAGCTAATCCCATCATAGCCAAGATAGGGCTTTGATGATGATGATTATGACGACACACTGATGCATGGTATGCATCTATGACCGTAGTTATCAGAATCCTATGATTTGTATCCCGAATTCCGATTTGTATCCTGAATATTAAGGAAAACGATTCCTATCTATGTAATGAATCCCATTTACAAGTGAATTTTAGGATTCAGGTGAATCCTACGATTCGATACTCGTTTCATTGAATCTTAGGATTCAAGCAATTCGACTAAGCGAGAATAACTATAGCCAATAAGCTAATATTAATAATATTTTACCTTTTTTCTTTCTTTATTCTCTTTTTCTTTTATCGCTTGTATTTTCAAAAGGCTATTTAGTAGTTAACGAAACCTCGTAAAATTTTTTTACAGCTTTGATAAGGTTTTAAAGATGAACAAAGAACATGCATTTAACTGAAGCATTGAACTGTACGTATGGTGCTTGTTTATATTTTCTTCTTTTTTTAATCTATTTTGGTTTTTTTTCTTCATGAACACTTTCTTAACTTTAAGAGATATCCTACCGTGTAAGATTGATGGTTTGGATTTTATTTTATTTTTATATTTTGATTTAAAGATAATAAAAAATATATATTAATACTTTAAACTTATTTAACTATTTACACATCATTTATTTCATATATATAATAATAATAATATGTCATGATGTTCTTGATATGATTGTATGATAGACTTGTTATTATATTTATACCACTATAAATGAAAAAATGGATGGTTATGAATAATTACTTTTGTCCTTTTCTTTTAATTTTTAATTATTTTTCATTTTTATTAGAAAAATAAAAAATCCTCCGATTCACGATATGATTCGTGATTCGATTCGATTCATGGGTATGAACGATTTGCGATACAATTCCGATTTTGAAAACTATGCCTATGACTTCCATTGATGGTCATATATTTTATTTCCATCATTGATGATGAAACAAGTTGCACTTTGGTATATTAACGAGGTCTTGGGATGAGTTACCTGCCCTTTTTTAAAAATCTTCATAGATCAATTCTTACAAAATTTAATGCAAAAGTTCAATCGTTTTGGTTAGATAATGGTAAATATATTTTGAAGGAGTTTTAGTCATATTTAGCAGTAGATAGAAGAGTCTCAAGCCTCGTGTGCAAATACTCCCGAACGAAATGAGGTTGTGGAATGTAAAAATAGGCATTTATTCGAAGTGACAGGGGGGACCCTTATTACAGATAAATGTTCCTGAAGCATTTTGGTCAAATTTTGTCATACTATTGCATTTCTCATCAATTGAACGCCATTGTGTGTTTTGAAAGGAAAATCACCACTATAGATATTATGTCCTTCAGCTCCATTATTTCCAGTTCCACCTAAAATATTAGGTTGTGTTACTTTGTTCATAATTTTTTCTTCATTGTTAACGATGAAATATATTAATATAAAAAGATAGTAAAACCAAGTCTGATAAAAACAATTAACATAGGAGCACTGGTATAAGAGATATACAGGGCATCAAACAAACTATACAACCAAAGAACATGGATTACAAGTACGAATTACCCCCTGTTTTGCTAGAGAATCTTCCATCCCATTAGTGGATCTACTGATTGCTAAAAAAAAAAAAAAAAAATGGAGGCAAAGATGCTAAATACTGGTTCTCATTAGCATAACCTGCATCTTCCAGGGGCCTATAAAGTATTTCACCCAAGATTTGGCATTGAATGAGTCTCTTTCCTCTGTTAGACTATGATGGAAAGATGAAACATTGATGCGAATTGGTTACTTTGTTCATATTTCAAAACTTAAATAGGACAGGTTGGATGCACAAGCGGTTAAGTTTATATTTGCAGGATATCTAAGTACATAGAAAGGTTATAAATGTTACTTGCCAGGAGGCACAGATTGGAGGAGAGGCAAAGTTTCCTTGCTCTCTTCATGTGCTAGTTCTTTACTCTTGGTAAGTACTAAGGAATATCTTCATGAAATTTAACATGCATTGTAACAATCACTCTACCACTTTTTCCAGAAAGATTACACTTGTATCCTTTCTGAGAGCTTGAGAGCTTGGGTATCCTACAAATATAAACTGTTTTCTTTTGGTCTGGTTTGTCTCATTATTACTTCTGGAGTATAAAGCATGTATTCCCAAACATTTTAGGTGGAACCAGAAAAGTAGAGCACTTGAAGATAGGACTTCCACCGGACTTTTTCCTCTCAACACTTTTGACGTCATCTGGCTTATCAAGGCTGCTGTCAATATTCCATCTAAGTATCTGACCAAAATGATTTCGAAACATTCATTTCGTTCAGATGGGCTCTCATTACTTCTAACAAATGTTTTCTCTTAGTATAACAATTCCATTCATCTCTGGCATATACACACGATGTTCATGATTCAATTCCACCATCAGACAAACAAGATTGAGACTCCTTTGACATAATATTCTTTGCCATTGTCAAACTGAAGAGCCTTGGTTTTCGTGTCAAATTTAATTTCTATCATATTATAAGAGGCTTTGAACAAATGTAGAACTTCATCCTTTGATTTCATGAGATACACTCATGTACATCTAGTGGTATCATCAACTAAAGTAACAAAGTCATGTGACCATATACAGAAATAAGAGGAGCATTCGATTCGTCAGAATGTGTTAAATCAAAGGGATAACTACTGTTTTTATTTATATTGACTGCGTAAACATTCCTACAACTCTTAGTAAACTAACAAGTTTCACAATCATGATTCCTAATTATAATAAATTAAAGCCATGCGTTTTGGATTTGATTTTGACTGGCAGTTTTGATTTTGAGACTGTCATTATCCCTACTGTGTTCAAACTTTGCAAGTCCTCTCCCCACCTATCCAACTCCTTTCTTTTCTTTATCTCGTGTAACCACCTATGCAACTCCCTATTTATCTTTATCTCATGCAAACGCTCCCATCTTGCCTTTCCACTGTTCAACTTTTCATTTTCCTTTCTTCAACAACTTGATTTGCAAAATATTGTTTGATAATTTATCTTCCTAATGTATGCTACTTTCCTAAGATCGTTGAAGAAAACAGAAGGATTTTGACTCCCTTCTGAATCGCCTGCTGAACATCTATTACCGGGTCACCTTCTGAGAAATTTGGTTGCTTTGGCCATATGTCGTGGGGGGACACAGTTTTGAAGTCGTGGATTACCCAACGAATGGGATCCTCTCTTCAAATTGAAGCCCCATCAACTGACCTTATGAGAAATTCGGGTTGTTTGGCCATATGTTGTGGGGGGACACAATTTCGAAGTCATGGGATTACCCAATCATGGGATCCTCTCTTCAAATTGAAGCCCCATCAACTGTACATCAAAATGTACAGATCAATTTCTAACATGGACATTGGAAAAGCTACTTTTCTGTTAGACTGCTCCATTTTATTGTAGAAGATAATGGGCTTAGGCCCACTAGGCCCAGCCCAGCCCATCAAGACTCATACACTGTTGTATATAAAATCCCACGTGTGAGATCTATGTGGTGATTTCTCTCATTTTACTTACTGTACAGATTTGGAGATTGATTGTATAGATTAGGAGATTGATTTAATTCTGATTCTGATTGTATTGGTTGACATATTTAGAACCCTTGATTAGGGTATTATAACATTATAAATAGTCAGATGATCCTCAATTGAGGAATCAAGTATTCCATCCAAATCTCGTCTCCTTCTTCTTTATCTGATTTCATATAATATCATGGTATCAGAGCTCAGGTTATGATCCATCTCCTTCCATTGATCAATCCCTCTTCTCTTATTGATCAAATCATTCTTCGTGGCGTGGATCTTCTCCCTGGCGTGGATCTTCTCTCTGATAATGCCTGATGTGCTCACTGATCAACAGTGGCCCACCACGGATCAACTTCTAGTCTCCACGAGACTTCCACAGTTGTGATCGCCTTTACTTAAGGAATATTCTAAGGGTTTTTCAGAATTTTTTCATCACCTTTTGAGGTAGGATTCAGCCACTTCTTCCTTTGTCGATTTTAATAAAGATTTGTCAGATAGTTTTCATCATGACCGTCCAGTTTTGTGGATCTGCATCCAAATCTCATCAGATTTGGACTGAAGGAAGTAACTTTGAACTTCTTCAAGAAGTTCAAACCTGATATGTGATTAGACCACCCTGTGGGGCCCACGATCAGATCCTGGACCATTTTTTTCAGTTCGTCTGGCTGTGTTTGGTGAAAAATTGCACTGTTAGTGCTGTTTTTGCTACACGTTTCTGCTGAATTCTTCCCATTGATAGTATTGGTTGCTGCTGTGTGCTGTTCGTATTGATTGTTACTGTTTAGTGCTGGTTGATGCTGTTCGTGCACTGTTGGCTGCTCTGTTAGTGCACTATTGGGGCTGTTTGCTGTTCTTATTCTCTTCTTCTTTAGCAAACCAATCCTTTTTTTGAATACTCTCTGCTTCTTGCATATTGGTTAGTTCTTTCAGTTCTGCTCTCTTCTTTCTATTACTTATTTGCGTACTCTGCTGTCTCTCTCTACTACATTCGGCAATGGACAAGTACGATGTTATCCCAATTAAATTTAATGGGCAAAATTATATGTCCTGGTCCTTCCACTTAAGGAACTTTGTAGTAGGACAGGGGCTTTTTGGTTATCTAGATGGGTCGGTAACTAGGCCTACGAGTACCACTGACTCAAAAAGCCTAGCCAACTGGTCCAAGGAAAATGCGAAAGTAGTTACTTGGATCCTCAATTCTATTGATTCTTCTCTTGCCGTGGCTCTTCAAGCCTACACTACAGCAGCTGATATGTGGGCCCATCTGAAGAAAGTCTACCATCAAACCAATAAAGCCCGGAAATTTCACTTGGATAGTGAAATTGCCAAATATACTCAAGGGGATAAATCAGTGCAGGAATATTTTAATGGCTTCCTTACTTTGTGGACTGAAAGGGATTCCATGTTAATCCAAACTGTATCATCTGGATTTTTATCTGAGACTCTCAAACTACAAGAAGAAACTCACATTAGCCAGTTTCTTATAAATCTCCGTCCGGAATTTGAATCTGTTCGGTCTGCTCTCATGAATCGAGAAAATTCTGCTAATCTTGATAGATGCTTTTAAGAAGTCCTTCGCGAAGAACTTCGTCTCACCTCTCAGCGTGCTATTCTTGAAGAACCAAAGGCCCTCCTTGCGCCTCTTCCTGCTGACTTTGCTCTTCTGGCCACCCCAAATCAGAAGCCTACTCAATGCTATGAGTGCAAAGGCTTCGGTCATCTGGCCAAGAACTGTCGGAAGAAATTAGCTTGCAGATATTGCAAACGCTCTGGTCATCTTATTGATGACTGTCGCAGCTTACAGCGAAAGAATGGGCCCACCAGAAGCAAAATCCTTCCGCGACAAGACAAAATGCTCCAGCTACGTTCCAAGTTCAAGCACCTCTTCTTGACACGGGAAGCACTTCTTCCGGTGCTGTCTCCATGACTCCAGCCCAGATTCAAGAACTCATTCAGAACACGGTGACCTCCGCATATGCATCCATGTTGTGAAATCAAATATGTAGAACTTTAGAGAATAAGGTAGATCTGAATATGAAGAAAGTGGAAAACCTTTTGCAAGACTATCTCTTGTTCAAATCAAGACTCCATAGTTTCAGCCCAACATCATTTTCTCGCCATATCTCTTTCACTGTTTCCTTGCTCTAATACCTTATGAAACTGGAGAGAGAATTTTGGTGGAAAGCTGGGTGCCTTTAGTTGGGAGTGGTCATCCCTTTTACATCCACCATTTGAGTTGTTTATAGCAAGAATTTCTTGATTGTATCCTTTTAATTGGGATAATTAATCTAATTTGTATCTAATGGATTATCATATAGTACAGTCTATATCTAATGTATTTTTAATTATGATCGTCCACATTATGGATCAAAATAGAAACCGTTACATAGCATTGCGGCCATGACAACTATGCTAAATAGTATTTAGCAACGCTCTCATCTATAGCGACTCCTATGGTCCGCCACCGGCCGCTATGGACTGCTGTAGGGCAGCTATGGAGTGACACTGATGCTGCTTTCAAGTTTCTTTTTTTTTTTTTTTTTTTTTAAAATGCACAGTAAGGTTTATTTCTTTTCTTCTTTTCTCCAAACATTATTTCTAAGCAACTCTTCTACTCTACGCAACTCTTCTAACCTTCTATGCTTAAAAGAACACCAAAAAATACAATATCTCACTGAATTGAAGCTGATACTGGGAGTTCCTCTCAAGGGCTCTTTTCCAGGTATATCTTGGCAGACACTCCCATTGGTAGATGCATTCCTTTATCTACTCTCAAAAAAATAAAAAATAAAAAAATACATTTGTTATTTGGTTTGAACTTCAAACTTGATTTAAGCATTACTTTATAATTTATATATCCTTTGTTATGTATAGTCACGCTAAATTTCTTATTTGAATTATGAAATTAGCAATGCATAATAGGTTCTAACTTAGTATGGCTAACCTACATGTATACATGGGGAAAATTAGATCAATACTGTTATTTTATAATCATTCAACAATGCAGAACTTCTATGCACTGAAGGGACTGCTACAACCTCTATCTTAGTTATTTTAGGAAAAAGCATCAAGTTCTAATATTTTCCAATATTCTAGATTTTTTGGATTTTTTTTTTATTTTTTATTTTTAACAACCTTTTCGATTTACACCTCTAAGCTGCTACATATCGCCGCTACCACTACATATTGCCTGCTATGTAGCGTTTTGGCCACTAGCCGCAACGCATGCCGGAACCGCTATTTTGATCCTTGCTCCACATAGACTATGGTTGGCCAAATGAGTATCTCTAATAATCTCAATATCATTGGCTATTGTAAAGCAGACCGGACAGGTTGTTCAAGTGATCGAGGGAGGAAACTTGGTTAGTTGAAAATGCATAAAGCAAGAATTTGTTGCTTGGTCAGGTGCCAAAGCCAATATCGAGCAACGGCTCACTCCACATGTGAAATGTTGTGGCTTCTTGCCCTCTTACAAGAGATGATCGTCACTATATCGACACACGACTTCTTTGTCAGAGACTCACAGTCAATCTACCTTACATATTGGCTCAAATCCAGCCTTTCATGAATCATAAAAGGATGAAGCACATTGAAGTGGATTGTCATTTTATTTGTGAAAAACTCTTGTTCTAGCTTCTTACACCAGTATATGTTTGCTTCAAAGAGTAGCTTGCTGATCTACTCACAAAAAGCTATTGGTGCTAGTCAGCTCAAACTACACTTGGCATAGTGGGCATTTTTGACAGTCAGGCTCCAACGTGAGAGGGAGTGTTGAGGATTATGTGCACATGTGGAGTACCATAACAGTGAAGTGGCAATAATTTTGTATCGAAGAGGAACATAATTTTGGACGCCCTTCTTATTCTCTTATCCTCCTAGAATATTTGGGTAATTTGCTTGATTTGTAACTTGAGATACTTTTGGATCAAAGATCTAGATGATTAAGTTGATACATATTTAAAGAAAATTGTGTATCTAAAAGATTTGCAACTGTGCAATCATGAGAAAATATTTGGAAAGCAAATAATATAAAAGGGGTAGCCTCCCTCCTTGGGAAATCATAACCTCCACTTCTTTTCTTTTATTTCTTCTCTCTTTCATATTATAACAAGATTAATTGTCATTTTGTGTGATAGCATCTTTGCAAAGGCACTATTGACCTCGTTTTAGTCTCTTCGTCGAATCAACTGGTTGAGTTCTTCACCAAGTCATTCCCAGTGGCCAGATTCTGTAACCTGCTTAACAGTTTCTTTCTTCATCAGTTTTGCCATCGTGAGCTTGAGGGAGGGTGTCAAAGCTGAGCATTTATGTACAATATTGGAGACTTGTGGTGTACCTTACTAGTTGTAGGACTATGTAGGCTGTATAGACCTGTGATGTATTTATCTTTTATGTTTATTCTATGCGAATAGATTTGATACTTGTATCAATCTCTAAAGATTGGATAGCCTTCGTTAATATATGTTTCCAAAGGTGTAACTTCTATTCTTTGTGCCCTGAACTCTCTAAAAAGGGAACAAGGCGGATCTCATTTATTTTCCCGGTTTTGTCAAAAGTTGCTTTTAAAACTTGCAAGATAGTTAGTTATATATACTTCTCCTTCCTGGCTTGCAATAAAATGAGTACACTAATGGATTGAGCTTCAACGGGTTTTTGTCTGTGATTGGGCAAGTGACTTTATAGTGTGCTTTTTTTGTTGTAAAGATTTTGGCAAAAATCCTTTTCCATGTACATATTCTCTTTTTGTATAAAGTTTAGAGAACCTTTCCGTTTATCTTACGATGTTCTCATCTTCCTTGGCAGGTGGTTATCAGTCAGATGAATGGACAAGACCATCCATCACAGTCTATTCATGTGTTTCATGTGGGAAAGATGAGAATAAAACTTCGTAAGGGATGGATGACGAAGGCTAAAGAACCTTACTCCTCTTCAATGCAGGTAAAGATACATTATTGATTATATGAGTTTGGAGAACACACACACACACACACACACACACACGTATACATACATAAATTTGAAATGGATTTGGAGAAGATAATTGAGTGCATTTAGGAAAAGAGAATTTAACTGCATGAGAAAGAGGAATGTGCCCATATGCATATTGGGATATTAACATTTTGTGCCAATTTGTCCTTTTAGATATTAATATAAACCTTTGGGGCACACTTGTATTTACTTAAGAGGGGGAGGGCATTTTTGTAATTTTATTTTAAGTTATTAATATAGAACATAGGGATTCGTGTGCCCTAGTAGCATTACACTTATGAATCCCTCTCCCCCCTCAATTGTGTCTCTTCCATCTTCTCTCTTTTCAATCACTTCTCTCTCCTAACTTTGATTTCTTTCCCCTTTTTTTTCTTTTCTTCCTCTTATCTTTCTATAGCAAGAAAACTGCTCTAATTTCTGATTTGGTAGGAGAGCCAGTCAAGGGGAATTTTTTGTGAGTTTCTTCTAGGGCTTACGTAGATTTATGTAATCCCACCAATGAAGGCACGCCTTTGTATGTGAAAGATTTCAACTAGGTTCTGGTTTCTTCTGATGGGAACTTTGGGTTATTAATCGTTTACATGTTCCCATGCTGCCTAGCTGACTGCTGCAGATGACTTTTTGATGTGCATTTACAAGATGATGATCACTACTTACAGTATCAAAGTGTTGCTTTGCTGTTTTGCTGCAGAGCATATATAGTACAGCAGTATTGTAGTAAGGTGCTGCTTGGTCACTCTATACAAGAGGGGATGCTGTATATGAGCATGTAGACTGCTGTAGACAAGAATCAGTCAGAGGACTGGTTTGGTTCTTTCCTTGCTCATTTGAAGATCGAGGAACAAAACACATCTAATATAAACATGATGCAGGAGCAGATAGTTTAGACTTTGTGGATCTTCTGGTTGATCAGGTCCTCAATTTTTTGGGTCACTTTGGTCTCTCGAATTACCTCTTGACCCATCTCAATTGGGGCCCTATTAAGCATAAGGGCTCAAATCTAATATAGAATGACTTAATATGGGTTTTAAATCAGAAAATAAAAGTTCTGAATTTAATGTTGGCCCAAAGCAAACCCAATTGAGTCCTAACCGAGCCCATAATGACGTGTAAGGTCAGCTTATGAGTGCACTTCTCTACTTGGCTCTACATTCTCAAAAGGTGGGACCCATAGCTCACGAGAGTGGTGCTCCTGATGACTTTTAATGCAAGCAAGCTTGAAATTGGAAACTTTCCAATTAAGAATCCAAGAGAGGGAAGGTAAACTAAAATCAAGGAGCAGTTTAAGAATGGAAGTTTCTAAGATGCAAGAGGAGACAAAACTTCTCCTGAAGGGAGTCCATTTTGAATTTTAATTGATTAGAGCGTTTCTAATTTTGATTTATTCTTTTTAACAATTTGTTGAGTTTTGTAAGGAAACTTTGCAAGTTTCTTAAATAGTTAGATTAGATGGATGGCTAGGATTTACTAGCGATTAGGGCTTCATTGGTTGGAAACATTACATAAGTACATGCTATGGGACTTCCAACCCTATATTGGCTTTGTTATATTTTTTCTTTAGTAGAAGTTGCATCTTTATGCACTTCTATCTTTTCTCTGTTGGCGTGAGTGTCTCCCATAGATTAAAGACTATTCAAGTAAAGGATAAGCGATTTGGGGTGAGCTGTCTTCTACTTTGCTCCTTTTTTTACTTATTTGATTGTTGATTCAGGTAAAATTGATTTGTTTGAGAGTTTTCAGAATCAATTGAAGTTTATCATTTGCTTTCGTTGGATAGTCCGATTTTGCTAAGAATCAATCCATTAACAATAGTGATGATGCGGAAGCCGATAATGATGGTGATGATGGTGGTCCCACATTTGATGAGGGTCACGCAGGAGCTGATGAAGATGTGGTCTATGGTGATGCGGGACCTTCCTTATTGGTAAGAGTTGAAATCCTAGATTGGATTAGATCTAGGGTTTTAACGTTGGATCTCTTGAAAAAGAAAAAAAAGGGAAGAAAAAGAAAACAAAGAGAAAGAGGAGGATTTAGAAAGGGAAGCAGAAGAACAGTTGATTCCCCTATGGCTTTCGACCATTCCTATATTATTACATTTTAGCTTCTGTAAATTATAAAAAAGCCCCCCAACATTCTGATATTTACACCAAGGTCCCCTAACATATTTCATATTATAGATAAGTCCTATTCTCTAACTTATAACAGTAAGACCCTTATGGCACCACGGGTCCCATCAGATGATGAATGACATCACAATAGTATTTTTTACACCACTCACACAGTGGAAAAAAGCAAGTGCCACCTTATTATAGATAGAGAAGTTGTGAGAACGTAGTGGCATGTCGCGCAGTGGATAAATTGAAGTTGCCTATTGAGAGACATCCTTCCTCATTAATCTATCATGGTTCAAGAACGGGAACGAACAGAAGGTCGCAACAAAATGTTTAGTTCAGACCATTCATTTGGGCTAGTTAGGTTGTCTGATTTTTTATTTGGGACTACAAACAAGTAGCTGGTCAATCTAGACTGGGATTTAGAGGTCATATCGTTAGGTGGTCTGATTTTTTATTTGGGACTTCAAACAAGTAGCTGGTTAATCTGGACTGGGATTTAGAGGTCATATGGTTGCTTTCTTGGAGTATAATTATTAGTTGGCTATTGTTCTTTGGAATATTGAGTTTATGTTTCTCTGTGTTCCCTTTTCCATCTGGATATTCAAGCAGGTGGAAGGTAGGGTGAATAGTGGTGTTACCCACAATTTACATATTAATGTTAAATCAGGGAACTCATGGGTAAATTCTTATATCAACAGTTTATTTTAATGGGACAAATTGTCTTGATTAGTCTCAATTGCTAAAATCATTCTTTTGGATTAAATGAAGTTTAGATATATCAACAACAATCAAACTACCACAAGAAGATGATCAATCTTAAGGAAATTGGGAAGTTGAGGGCTGTATTCTCAGGCCATGGCTTCTACAATCAATCTTTTCTAGACATTTATGCTCTGGAAAACAACAAAAGATATTTCATGTATTGGAGGTGGTCATTTTTCTCCATTTTCTTTACTTGATGTTCTTTTTGCCCCCTACCTTCTCATAATCCTTTATCCATCGGCCAGCTTATTGACTGCAATTATTCAAATGTTTTTTTCTGATGGGTGTTTAATACTGGAGTAAGCAACTAGGAAGCCGATCGAGAAAGCGCATAGGAGCGGTAGATTATTTTCCTTGAATTTGATTCCACATGATACATCATTTCTTTGTTTGTTAGCTTCTTCATTTCCATCTTCATTTGAATCTTCTAACAGTAATGATTTATTTTTGTGGCATAGGACATTGGGACATCCAAATATTAATAAACTAATGGACGTTGGTGGATCATCAAGGATCGCCCACCATCTCTGTAGATGATTCATCACCATTACTTCGCTCATCATCACACTTTGTGCCTTTATCACTCCCACCATCAGACTTTCCTTCATCCTTATAGTTAAGGACTTAAGGTCTTCTTTCGGCTTCTTTGGCGCCAACAACCTCTTGAGCTATCAACATTACCTCTTCATCCCCAAGGACCCCTCCTTCATTGTCGTCGTCATCATACACGACATTGTCGCCCCCATCTTTATTTTCTTCACTCTCATGTTCCAAAGTGACTCTTCTTCTTCTT
This sequence comes from Persea americana, assembly GCA_029852735.1. Classification (NCBI taxonomy): domain Eukaryota; kingdom Viridiplantae; phylum Streptophyta; class Magnoliopsida; order Laurales; family Lauraceae; genus Persea; species Persea americana. The sequence continues at coordinate 20,567,159 of CM056811.1, forward strand.
AAGCTTCTGGAAAAGCATTTTGTTGCTACCGACATTCTAAAGAAACATGGCCAATCTCATTACACTTATTGTAACGAATGTTTTGTTTCCCTGATCTACCTTCTGCCCTTTCAGTGTTAGCCCTTTATCTGAGTGCTTGGATAGAACTAGATGACCTTATAGACTCCACCTTAGAGCAATTGTTGCTGCCCCTTGAATGACTTATGGGATTTGAGAGTGAATAACCATGCCGTTGTTGCTTCTCAAGACGGTTCTTTGCAAGCTTTCTTGCCTATAAGCTTTTATAGTTGTGAAGATTGGACTAGGCTCATTTGATCAAGGATGGATGGCCTAAGTTCATCCATGAAGCCGTCACCAGTTGGTCATCACACTTAGTCAAATCATTATGCATGAAGAGTTGATGAAACTCCTCTGCATACCCTTCAACTGATCGATCATCTTACCAAAATGTTGTAGATGGTGGAACAAGGACTGCACATAATCCACTAGGAGGAGGTCTTCCTGCGTTAATGACTTTATCTTCTTCCATGATGTTACCCATAGTTACCTGATTCTCAATTCAACCAATTTGGATTCGAGGTCGTAGTTCGCAATTCGACACTTACTTCAATTCGGAAATTCAATGGGGTAGGTTTACTTGTGATGCAGGCCCTAGGTTAGGGCTTGCGTGGGAAGTGCTAAAGCACAGTGGGTGCCGAAGCACGTGTCCGAAGACACAATAAATCTCCGCAGAGACTATAAACGAGGACGCACCTCAATGGAACAACCCAACTTTCCTCAATGGGAAAACCCAACTTTCATTAATCAACTCTCTGAATAATTCTTCACTACAATTTCATATAAATGAGAAAGATAACTTAGGACCTAAGAAATTTAATTAATCTAGGAAACTAAATAAAAAGGAAACCTAATTCTAATTACAATATTTAAAGAAACTAATTACATAGAAATAAATTTAAATCTACGTGGGCCTTGCCCTACACATGTGGCCATGAGGCCTGCATCAACTTGATTTGCTTTTCAATTTGCTTGATTCGCAATTTGAGTTAGATGAATTCAATGTATTAATTTGAATACACAAGAATAAATTGCCAATTTATTTAACATTTAATCAATCTATTCTAAAATTTAATGAAGTAAAAGATATACTATTTGGTTTTGATAAGAATTTTAGAGATTCACACAATTGTATTTGTATGGAGAGGAGGGAGTGAAGGAAATTGTAAAAAGAAATGGGTCAATATATTATCCATTTATTAGTAGTCTTGAAATATTTTTGCTTTAATAAGAGATGGTTTCATTATCAGATTGACCCGTTTAAATCACAAACTTTTTTGTATTATTACATTCACAAGTTTATAATAGATTAATCTTACAATGGGCCCACCTGTTTTTTAAGATAACAAGAAGGAAAAAAATGGGGGTTTACCTTCATTATTTTAGATTTCTAATATGGTGGGCCACATTTTTACCTTGCCCTTTCCTTCTTCTTTATTGTCTTCTTCTCTGCACATTTTCTTCTTATACAACCTTTTCTACACCGGAGCGGACTGCTTTGAACTAGTGGCTTCCGAAAATCTCAAATCCACCAAACCGAATCCCTATATTCAATTCGTACAGTATGAGATTCGGCTGTTGATCAAGCGAATCAGGTAACTATGATATTACGTTATGCTTTCCACGCCTCTCCCTTGTGGCCTCGGTTTGTGTCCACCAAGCAGATGCCCATCCTCACTGCTGTAAGGCCACTAACTTGACCTTGCATTTATTGGGTACATCATTGTAGTCAAAGATCCGCTCAATGGTTTTCATCCACTCAACATCACCACATAGGCTGTTATTAAACGCTGGGATCTCAATTTTAAGATTGAGGTCATCTCTTTTGTTTTCTGATCTTCAATGTCTACAACAATCATCTCGTGGATTCCGCTAACGGAAGGGGTTCACGTCACTTCCTTCTGAATCATTACCCTCACCAGGGTTTGTAGGTTATCTCTTCTCCCCTGACAATATTGACATTTCTATAGAATCTGCAGTACCCTCTTGTTGGAGGTAGGGCTCTGTGTCTATAATAATGTTCACAAATTATAATTACATGAATACCCCTTCGAAAGAGTTTAAATAGAGGATATATAAAAGGGTAATCTGGGAACAATTAATTCAAAAGTAATTATCTAGGGGAACATAGACTTGTAGGGATATGCTCTGCTGGTGTACTGGAATCGGTACTTTTTCCACAGCCCCTAGATTGGAGAGTTGTTATGACTATGAGGGATCACTTGCAACTGCTCCTCCATCTTCCGAATTGGGTGTCGATCATATCCATATAACCTTGCAAATCTTCTCGTCGGACTGCTGTGTCAGCCAAGTGACAACCTCTTCCTCTGCAATCCATCTGAATCCCCGTAGAGAGGATCTAATGACTGTAGAAGATGCAGATTTTGACGGTTTAGGAAGCAGTGGCTTTTATACCACCTGATACAGCCACTGATGTCTAAGAGTCTTGGATGCAAGTACACAGCTGAAATGGAGCTCTTGTAACATCAGATTCACTGCCCTATCTTTGGAAATGATGCCAATTATGAAAGCATAAACTCACACAATGAAGAAGTCCAAGCTATATTAATCATAGAACTCAGAGTTTCCCAGTAACTACAGCCCTAAAAAGGAACTGTTTTCAGCCAACAGAGTTTTATTAATGAAGAAGATGGAACCACAACTAAGGATCGCCTTGACTTCAATAATAATAATAATAATAATAATAACAATAAAAACCCCAAGGATTGCCCTAACTGACCCTTAGGGCCTGTTTCTTTACTGAAACTCAGAGAATTCCTGTATGAAGAATTTCTAAATTCTCATACATGGAATTCCTGAATCCTCCTTTGTACTTAAGCATCCAAAAATTCCTTAAAAAAAAGCGAAAGAGCTGGAATTCCAGGAATTCCGAAGTTCATTTGCGACCTTTTATGTGGCTGGAATTTTGATATTCTAGTGAATAAAAATGTCATTTGCAAATGCTAGAGGGCAAGCCATCACATCATATCATGAATTCCCCAACACACCAAATTCTTGTTAGAAATTCTAGTAAAGAAAGAGGCCTTTAGATAACACATATATAGTGCTAGAATCTCATAAATTTCTATATAAACTGTCTGAGATCAACTCTAAACCGATTTGCTAATTTTTCTATGGTTATTATTGCCAAATACAATAACTTGCTAGAGAAGAAATTCATAAACAGAAAATATTAACTAGTCTTGGATATCCATTGTCCAGACAGGTCTGGATGTTTCCTCCTGTGGGACTCACATATCGTACCTTTTCTTCAAGGTTTTGGGCTGATAATAGACCCATGGGTTGATTTGTTTGGATCCAGGTCCCTTAAGGCCCAGTTAATTCTGGCCCCAAAGTGGTCTATTTGCTGTATTTTTTCAGCGAGCAGAATTTTTGCAATTATAGAAACACCCTTGTAGTTGCGGAATTCTCAAACAGCCCTCCTTTAAGCAGAATTTTAAATTTCTTGGAGTTTTTATGCTTCCCAGCTGATCTAAACCTTTTACACATGGGTTCAGATCCTATGTGCATGATCAAATGCCTTAAGAAATGATAATGCTTGCCCCACTATGTGATCTTCATCGCGATCCGCATCAAAAGAGAAATAAAGGATTAGAAAGACCTTAAAAATTGGGGAAAGTTCATCTCTCTCCATTCAGGGAGATCACTATTATATGTCTTTTATTGATTACAAAAATGCCCTTATTAGGGACTTCGTATGAGAAATTAATACATAGGTAAACTTGGAAGAATACAGTTGCATGGAATCATGGATGACATGGTTCTCTAGCTATTGGTAACGTTAAGTTATTGTGCAGGTGTATCATTAGAATTATGTATCTCTTGAGTCTTTGTTACTCAGTAGGTGTATTCTCTCACAATCCAGATCATAAATCATAAATAAGGATATATAACAATTTAACACTCACTATGATTTGATTGGATAGGGGCCAGGGGGTCCCTATTGTATTCACAAATATGGCTCAGCTTGTCAGAATGGTTTTGTACTGAAAACAATCTAACAATAATAGAAAACATTTTGATAAGTTAATAATATGATATGCTGTGTTTGGCTTCTTATTGTTTTCAGAGAAAAGGAATCTACTATTTTCCAGGATTTTCCTTAATTCACTGTAATAGAAATTATACATACATACCAGTGCCCTGTACACTGATGCACCTTGTGATTGAGGCTTAAGTGAACATGTACCCTCCCCATCACTGCTAGAAATAGAGAGCACCCTAAATTACATGCCTAATTGTTGGTGGTGATTTCAGCTTAAGATGCCCAGATACAACATGGACATGCCATGGGCATGGTAGGGACATGGATTTTACACATAAAAAGTGAAGTATCAAATACAGTACAATACAATACGTTGCCCAAGTATCTGTGCATCATAGGTTTCAGCAAGGGTTTTTCTTGTCATTACTGTAGACCGTAGAGGGGTCCCATTGTGCTAAATAGTGTTCGTGACCGAGCCAAAAACTAATGATCATCTCCTTGGAATCCAACTAAACATACTATCTTTCATCTTTACATCATGTAACATAAGCTCTTTCAACATGTTATGGTGAACTGCAATATTGTTGGGCATTTCTAATACAACTGCTTCTGGTGTCCCATATCTAGTTGTGTGGAGTTAGAGGGGGAGGTAATGCTGCAGCCCAGGCATTGTTTTGGCAAGCGAAGAAAGGGCTTTCCTTTACATTGGCCTTTGAAGCAGAGCGAGATAGGAATGCAGCAATTATGCTTGCCAGGAGATATGCATTTGATTGTAATGTAAGTCTCTTGATTTTTAACCATGTTTTCCTTACCCATTCAATAAGGACATTCTATGTTTGAGATATTTTTGTGTTGGAGTGTGCTGGACATGAGAACCGGCTTGTAGGGCCTAGTAGGGTCACCATGTGCTACACCATGGTTCTAGTGTTGATGCGGACCCTCAGTTTGGTGCTTGCTAGTATGGGAGACAATATGTTCGTCACCCCTTTTCTCTGAAGTTATCATCAACTATTTTGGTACAAATGACACGTGTGATATTTAAAAACTCTATACCCTTCATTTGAAAGGCTCTACAAGGGATGGACCATGACCCAAAAAGTAGCGTTACTGAACCCTAACCATTCCATGTGGGGAATTGTTAGGAGAAAATCATCAGCTGCATATGATTTTTCTTCCCCCTGTTTTCCTTCCTAAAATATGTTCCAAATGAATGATTGTAGATTATCAAATAGTTCGCTTTAGGGTACTGGGCATCCATTGTTGGGCTGTCAGATGAATGATATAGATCCCGTACATGTGTCATTACTTGTTGTAGCTTAGAGTCTCTTACAAATAGGGAACAAGTAATATAAAATTTAAATCCCTTCTATTAGATGCTTTTATTATAAATGAATAGTGGAAGAACATTGTAAAACGATAATACAAAAGCAGTGTTGAATAACACTATCAAACATATCCTAAGCAATGATATCAGTCCAGAAGAACGAACAAGAAAAATGACCCCATAAGATTTATGTTGAAAAAGGCAATTGTTCAGCCAAAGGGTTTATTATTACCCTGTTATCCGATTATCTGGTCAAGATGTCTGCCAAACATTTTCTTACCTCACCAGTCAAAAAAAAAAAAAAAATTTTTTTTTTTACCTCTTCCAACATGAGAAACTCCATTCAAATTTATTGCATTGAGATTTTATTTCATTGAAAATGAATACCAAACTTGTGGGCCTTTCTCACACAATTTCATTTTCATTAGAGTCACAGATCCATTTAAATAACTAAAAAGCCTTCCTATTCACCTTAGCTTCATTGGCGTCACCAGCAATTATGTTTCCCACCTTAGTCTCAAACATCCATTGTGTTTTCAATCTTGGTTCCTTTCCACTTTGCCACCTTCTGCTTCCTTATTAATCTGTATTATTTTGCAAGTGCTAGTGTTCCGTAGTAGGAACCTCCTCACACATTTCTATTAAGGTCTTTCTTCCCATCACTGATTCTTTGTTTCCCTTCCCAACAATCATAGATTTTGTACATTATTTCCTCCTCAGCAGGAGAGTTACCATTGGACATTGTTGTTTCCTTTCTTTATTGTTATTCTTCCCAATCTTCCCAGTTACCATTGGACATTGTTGTTTCCTTTCTTTATTGTTATTCTTCCCAATCTTCCCAGTTACCATTGGACATTGTTGTTTCCTTTCTTTATTGTTATTCTTCCCAATCTTCCAACGCCTGACTCCTTGTTTTAGTCTAGTCTAATGGCAGTTGATCTTTAATTCCAAATTTGGTAAAATCATCAATCAGTTGCATAGATCAGGTGATCCATGATCAATATGGCCTTGATGTTAATATGATCTGTATAGATGGTACCTGCATTGATCTCACTAGTAACTGTTATTAGATATGTATCTGACAGAGGAAACTATTCAAATGAACAAAATCAATACCTTTTGCTGAGATAAGTTATACTGTTCAGAGGTGAAACAACCAAAGCTCCTCCTGTACATAAGCCGTTGTCAACATGATGCAGTTACTCTACCAATATGTGGTACTACTTGACCTGCAGAATTAAACAAAATCACACAAGAGTATTTATTCATTAACTAAAATCCTGAACACAACAAATTTTCTTGTGACATGAAAAACTTACACCTGTTACCCTTTTACCTGGTTTTAACAGAAAATGTAATTTGTAAAATTGTGGAACTAGCTGGAAATGAGAAAATAGTACAAATTAGCCACAAAGAATAAAAAAATAGATCTGCACTGTCCCAAACCCATGAAATGTTGAGAAAAAAATGCACTTTGTAAATCATAGAGATGACATCTTTATGGAATAGATCCTTGAATGAGAGGGAGGCTTTGGAATGTTTAAGCTTTAATAATATGGATGTGCTATGTTATGCTATGATTTATGTATATTTTTTTGTAAGCCAAGAGTCTAACGGGGCCTAAACATCGTGGACTAAGTCCAGCCCAATAAGGCATTCTCACCCTTATCCTTGGTCCGAGTCCATCCTGTTGGAAGTCCTAATGCTCTGTTACAGATTTGGGCTCAGGTAAACTTGGGTCTGTTAACATCCTTATCATGGAACCAAATATCAGCCACTATGACTTAGCGTAGTGGCCGATATATTGTGTATCTCGGCTATGTACAAAATATTGCTGCTATTACTTAGGCAGGTATAAAACCCATCGAGCTGAGTAGTTTTCATTTAAAGCACTTTCTCCTGTCTCTTTTCCCTAAGAACCTTTTCTGAAGTTTTCTCTACCCTTACATGGTTTCAAATCACTAACAAAAACACAAGATTGGTCGTTACATAAGATTTGAATTATTTTAACCACTTCAAAAATTCACACCGCTACATATCGCCTGCTACGTAGTGTTTTGGCTGTTGGATGCTACACTTGCCTCAACCTCTATTTTGATCCTTGGTCCCTATTTAGCATCCTTTCTTTTAAATCAAAATCAAAGAGAAAATGGATATCTCTGACCCCAACCCCTACTCATCACTCCTATTCCTTTTTCTTTGTGGATCTAGTGGGACCCACTTCACCCTTAGGGAGCTGCACATTGGTGTTGTGCTTGCACTTTGCTTCTCCTATTTTTTGTTATTTTTTCGTGCATTTGTCAGTTCCATAATATTTGAAATGTAAATGCCCAATGCCAGATCATGCTTGCGGGACCTGGTGATCGAAGTCCACTATGATCCGTCATCCCAATGATGTTGTGTGTCCTTTTGTTGTAATGTAAGTATCTCGAGTTTCAGTAGTTTGTGTATTTGTATGTTTGTAATAGTCAAAGAAAAGCTGTGTATTGCATTGTCAAAGAGGCTTCATCTGTTCTGATTGCTTCTCAACATCTCAGGCATCCTTTTATTTGCCTTATCATTTGTTTCTGGCAATTTCTCCAGCTTCTTGTTAAATGTTTGATTTGTAACACACCTCTGATTGCCAATTTAGAAGTTGAATGGAATTTTTTTGAGCTTATATAAATATATGTTAAAACCAATCTCTCTCATACAATTATGCAATGTGACAGTGAGATGTGTGTTATTTGTATATATTATACCTGCAATCAGACTCAAAATAATGGATGGCGTGAATCAAAGAAAAAAGTGATTAAGGCGAAATAGTGGATTCTATTATTGAAAAAGAAAAATTAATTGAATATATAGCCTGGGTTTGTTCATGCATTAATGGAACTGGATCTTGCAAATTATTAATGTGCTTCTGTGGAAAACCCATAACTCCTCACTTGAACACCGAAATCGATATTCTTCATTTTCATTATTTATTTTGTGTGAATGGCATTCCTATCCCTGTTGTTTTGAAAACTTTTGAAACTTGTACATGAGAATCACATTTTTTATGGAGTAGGATCTAATGCCATCCATATGGCGTAGCACAGATATGTTTCCCTGATTGATTCCATGCACAGTATGAGCTACTCATAAGTGCCCCCTGTTCTTTCACATACAGAATATTTCAAACTTAGATGTGGGGCTCAAAATGAGTGGACCATACAAACCACCGGTTCCAACCATGGATGATCTGTACCTGATAAGCCATTATAGTGGAATGAACAGACAAGTAAAACTATTAACAAAAAAAAAAAAAAAGAAGAAAGAAGCAGCAAAACTTATCATCTGACTTCGGGTGCTAGTCTTTGCTTTAGCCTGTATAGCAGAGCCCACTAGTCTTATTACCTGTAGAGGAAACTTAACCCTTTTTCTCACTGTCACCTGTTTCAAACTGTCAACTGTTGGTGTTCAATAAAGTCAGTTCTATCTGTGTGGTTCTGTTGCAAGGTTCAACTATTTCATAAGTACATTATTAGGGCGTTCTCTTCTTATATGTGGAACCTTGATGATCTAGTTCTATGGTTTATGAAATTACTCCTATGACTGAATTTGTTTAGTTTTATAAATTTAATCACCTTTTAAATTGACAAAGGCAGCTTTTTTTTTTTTTTTTGGGCTTGTTTGGCAACTCTACTAAAAGAGTCAAGTGAAATAAAGCCCTCATTTCTATAAAAAAAAAAAAAAAGTCACATCAAAAGCACTTTAATTCAAAATTTCCCTTTATTTTTCTCAAAAAAAAAAAAAAAAGGGTAAAATAGCGACCTCCTTTTTTTTTTACTAAAAGACAAAAGAACTCCTTATTTTTATATAAAAAGTTAAAAAAAAATTACATACCAAACAGCAAAAAATAAAATACCATCACAACCCATTTGTATTTTATTCTTTCTTCAAAATAATCTTTTACTTCACTCCACTAGTTTCCCAAATAGGATTTGGTACAAAAAAACGATTTTAGTACATATTTATAACGTTCTTTGTTTTTTTTTCCTTTAGTAATATGGCTTGAATTCGCCACCTCAAGGTTGCAACAATGAGATCCTTGAGAGTCTTGTCTTCATGAAATTAACTGTTAATGTAAGAAATGACTCGTGCAAGTCCAATTCCTTAATAAATTGAATGCAAGTGGCCTGGAGTCTGGACAAGGATACATCGGATACTGGGTGAAACAATGAGGATCTGATCAGTGTCAGGACTGTTGTCTCAGGACCCAACACTAGATGAAAAAAGAAGAAAAGAAAACTGTTTTGATGTGAATCCGAAACAAGATGCGTGAGTGTATTAGTATAATTGAATAAAAGAGCTTCAAAAAAGCTTTTTAAATATACAAGTGGGAATTACCGGAAAAAAAAATAAAATGAAGTAGGGATTTCAAATGGTATATGATTAAAGCAAAGTCAATTTTCTAACATAAGTATAAGTTGTGGATATAATTGCCCTGGTTCTTATGTGCATGGATCTGGATCTGGATCTGGATCCAAAATTTTCCATACACACCTTATTAAAAATCAGAGACTTTGTATACCCATTTATTTGAATATCCATTTGATAAACATACCAGTTAGAGAATGGCCAGAGAGAAGGCGAAATATAAGGATATAAAAGCAAGATCCTCAATGAATGGTTTGAGAACCTAATCAAGGAAATCTGATAACCGACTTTTTGGGTGAGAAACTTATTCAATGGCTCGGATGGCTAATCTAGGACTTACAATTTTCTTTACCCTAGCCAAGGGGGCTGGGACCAAATAAAGAGCCTGCAACGGGGAATAGGAAAATTACAGAATTGTTCTCAAGATTGAAATAGGAAAATTGAAGGGGGTCATGATGATTTAAATATAAGATTTACGTGAATCTTGTGAATGGTATTGTATAAATACTAAAGTATGTTTAGGTTTATAATTTTTTTTTGAAAACTTTTTCATCATATGTCATGAGGTATTTAAAAAATCTGAGAATATTTACTGATGAACTGTAGGGGAGGTGGAGGGAGAATTCTATTTAATCCCCTCACTAACTAATTTGACCAGTAGTAAAGCTATCTAAAATCAGATCACGTGGGTGTGCCCAAATCCATACAAGTAAATTATAAAAAGATACAAACAAAAATAAAATAAAATAAAATAAAATAAATGCTCAATAGGTTTTCACTCAACAATAGACATAGGAGTAACCACCAGAAACATTAGATCTTGTGCTAACTACACTCGAAAAAGGATTAGTTAGACTGATCAAAGGTGAACCATACAGAAACATTATGTGGACTCCTTTTACCACTATTTTGGAATATGCGATCATCTCTGGAATAAAGGTTTTTCTTAGTAGATGAAGGAAGAAGAGATTTGATAAGTTGGTTAGAGGAAAGTTTAAATTTTTAATGAGATAATTTAGGGTGGGGGAATTTAATCCAAAAGAGATTTTTTAGGGATGAAGGTTAATGTTGTGGCCGTGATTTGGACATGAGGAGATTTGGAGAGGTGTAGTGGCCCAAGCTTATATTTTTGTAAGTATATATATATATTTTTCTGAAAAGAGGACTCATGGGTGATGACATGGAGCCCTCTATAGCCTCCCTTTGTATTGCTTTAGTAGATATAATTTGAATTCTACCGTGTGGCTTCTACCATGTGGCTTCACCATCCTTTGCCATATGTCCTGTTTTACATGAGTTTTTTTATTTTTATTTTTATTTTTATTTTCCTGTACGGTCACCATTAGCCATGGAAATTTACGCCTGAATGATAAAAGTTTAGAGAATTTCCCAACACTTTTTTGCGACATCACAAAATTTTAATTGAATTATGAGATATTGCATAAAATCGTCTCGTTAAAATGTCAAAGGGACACCTTTTTGCCTCTCTATTTATGCGATATCACATAATTCAATTAAAATTTTGCAATGTCGCAAAAAAGTGTTGCTGTATCAAAAAAAAGGTAGTGGTACATGGAACACCTAGAGAATCCTTTCAATTTTCAACACCCGGCATGGCTAATAGTGACCATATATATGGGAAAAATCCTTTTTTTTTTTCTTATAAAGATTTTACATGAGGTTGGATCCTATAAACGTCTCACTCACGATTCCTTGTAGTTGTGGTAAAATAAAGGTGTGAAAATGCTACATCATAGTGAAGGTAAAATAAAATGTGTGGTGAAATAAAAAATGAGAGAAATAATTGTAAAGTAGTTGATTTTACATTGGGTCTACTTTACCACACTTTACCTAAACTTTATGAGGCATAGAAAAGTGGCTTGACAGCTTGTGCTAAAAAAATAGTGGCAGCTGGAGTCAACTTTTCCATTATAGTGCTTTCTCATCCAAACATGATAAAAGGAGATTATTTGACCATTGAAACCACTTTATCTTTACATTTACCTTTACTTTATCGGTTCCTAAATAAACATACACTATTAATAACTCATAACATTAAAGTGACTGTCATTAATCAATTCTTTTGTAAGAGATGCTCCTCTTGTAGTAAAATTTATTAACATCGAATAAGGATATTAACGTGGAGAGGGCAGTTTCTAAAAGCTAGAGAATGCATGCTTTTTTTCATTTGCAGAAGAGGCAGATAGGGGTGCTCATGGGACGGGCCAGCTCCAGCCCAATTTGGGGCCTTGACCGTTTTGGGCTGGGTTTCGATATGTAATTAGGGTCCGATTATTAATTGGGCTGAGCTTGGATTAAGTAATGGAAAGCCCATATCCCGGTCCGACTTGTGTAAGAAATGCATGTAATTTAATTTAATTAGTGCTCTAATGCCCATAAAAGTGATGAAAACCCTTGTTTAGCCTGGCCCGATTGATTAAATGGGCTGGCTTTGGCTTAACTTTTATGGCCCGTGGAGGGCTAGGGCCTGGCCAGGGCCAATTAATAGAATTCTAGTTGGCTAATTCTACTAGGATGAACAAAACTCAAGTCCTAATCGAGTTGTATTTTGTATTCTTTTAGAAAAGGATTGTAATGTCACTTAATTAAAGACAAAGGTTGAAGACTCCCGGATACTCAAAACACTTCAGGATGAAATTTCAAGAGTCCTACTCGGAATTCTCTTGCGCCTTAAGCCATTTTCCAGAGAGTCGGTTCGCTATAACGAGCCTGTACTCGGGTCAACGGCAGAGACCCTGCTTGCTATAGCGAGCTGGGTCTTCTGACCGATCCGGACTCTTTTTTTGCAGTTTCACTTCTAACTCTTTCTTAGAGTTCTAATCAAATTCCAAGAGCTCTCATGCACGAACCTTGGGCTATTTATTAGACCCATTGCATCCACAAAATTTGTACTTGAGCTCTCTAATTTTCTCAAGCATTGTTTCAAAGAGATTTTGTGGGTTATTCTTGCAAGGGAGATTGCGCTGAAGAAGTTTTCTCGTTTCCTCTTTTCTCGAGCACCTTGAAGGGGCATTCAAAGTGGGTTTCAAGCAAGCACGTGGAAGGTGAATGGCGGTTCGTCGGCAAGTTCATCACAGTCATTTATGTTTAGTTCCAACTTGTCAAAGGTCTACTGAGTTCACTTGTAATATTCAATTTATAGTGCTTTGCTTTTCGTTGGTTTCTACCACCAGTAGTTTTTTCTCACATAGGCTTTTCTACGTAAAAATCTTGTACCTCGCTCATCTCTTTTGTGGTGATTGTTTTTTAATTGGACTTAAGTTAATTGATTAGTTTAATTAATTGGGATTGAAATTCATATAATAATCTGAGAATGGACCTTAGCCTGTGTTGAGGCTTAGACAGAAGGTTGATAGAGGCTATTAGTCGATCCTTCACTAGTGTTTCTAAAGCCGGACCGGGCCTGGATATGCCTTCGCCCGACCAAGCCTGGCCCATGAACACCCCTTGAGGTAGGGGTTTAGGAAGCAAGGGGTGGTTGTTGGCACGAGGCCTCTTGTTAGGTTTGATGATTGTAGGTCAACACCTTCACCATTCATTCGAGCATTGCATGATCTTTTAAGTTTTAACATCCTCATGAAGCTAATAAAGAAAATCCTGATAGTAAGATGAAGAAGGTGGAAGGTGGTAGGTGGTGGTGATTGTGAGATGAATGAAGAATCGGGAAGGGTGGTATCCTTACCGGAGGAGGTTGTGGCGGTTGTTGTTGTGAGGAAGCATGAGACCAGAGGGAGAAAGAGGGAAGGTGTGGTGATTGTAAGGGCATTTTTGGGCGTTAGAAAAAAGAAGGGGGGAAAATTGGCCGGCAAGCATCCAATTTGGTCGGATGTCTTGAAGTGGAAAACTTGAGGCTCATTTTGAAATGTGACTTTAATTTTTTCTTTTTTTGAAATCTGCCAAAAAGTTAAGCTCCATTTTGTAAGTTTCCCTAAAGAAAAAAATCCAACCGCGTGTGGTTCAACTCGGCGACCATTTGGTGGATGTAAGAAAGGTAGAATTAAATATCATCCTCTGTAAAGAGTACCGACACTACCATACATTACCGTCAAAGCTCTCAACTTCTTAAGAGGAGACGAAGATCTGATCACCATCCTACTCAGAGGAACCCCGGACATGAATTCCCAGCTAATCCCCAGCCGCCATGTGGCGATCATCCCTCACCCCAGCCGCAGCAACATTAATGCCATGTTGAACTTTTCCAGGCTCCTAGCATCATCAAACGGTGGTCTCCACATCACCTTCGTGGTCACTGAGGAGTGGCTCGGCTTGATCGGATCGCCGGCTGCGCCGCCTAACATACGGCTTCGATCCATCCCCAACGTCATCCCCTCGGAGTTTGTTCGTGGGGCCGACATGCCCGCCTTCTTTGCAGCCGTTCAAAGCAAGATGGAGGGCCCATTTGAGGAGCTGCTAGATCAGCTGGAGCCTCCCGTTGGCTCCATTGTAGCTGATACCTTCCTGTCATGGGCTCCGGAATTTGGGAACCGAAGGAATATTCCGGTAGCATCTTTTTGGCCGATGGCCGCGTCGACATTTTCCGTCCTCTGGAATTTGGATCTGCTCATCTCAAATGGGCATTTATCTATCGATGTATCTGGTACGTTTAAATTATTTATTATAATATAATATAGCGACAAGGGATGAAGCATACGTTAAAGGTACTAAATTGACTTCAGATTTTATATCTAAATTAGGCTTATTTGGATATGCAATTTTGTTCGAGTGATATATATGAGTTATCTCCTCAAGCAATATGGACAAAGTAATAACTTTGGAAATAGCGACGTCTTACCCAGTGGATAAGAGGTGTAATTCATACATGCACATGTAAGTTCCTTCTCCTCACTTGTGTGGCTTTCACCCTCTTCGCTTGTGCGAGTTTCTTTATTTTCTCAGTTGCGAGTCTCTCAAGGTTCTCAGCCCCTTACCTGGGCTGCCCCCAAAAAAAGAAAAAAAAGGCACTTTGGAAGAATTTCATAGAGAATTTGAGATATTTTCAAAAAAATGTCCCTCAAATTTTTTTTTATGTTTTTACCTTTCGACAAAGCTGGGTAAAATGTGTTCAGATGGAATAGACAGCCCCGGCAACTCCACTAGGTTCTTTGCCAAAAAAAAAAAGAAAAAAAAAAAAAACAAAGAAAAGGAAATTATAGAAGAAAAACTCCCACCTGATTCTCCTACTGTCTAAATTTTAAATTACTGCTCCATTAAGATGGGTTATTTGTCATATTGATGTCTTTAACAATGATGGATAGAAGGCCAAATCATCTTGTCCAAATTGGATTTAGGTTAAAGTCCAACGAGGGGAATGTAGAGAAATTAGGGCCTATGTGAGAAGAATCATGCTGGTCCATATCCATCTATTAAATATATTCTTCTCTTTCAAAAGATTTCGGCTTTTGGAAAAAAATTATATAACTTTTTCAGTATTGTCACATGAGAAGGTTTTTTTTTCATTTTTCATTTTTCATTTTTCAGTATTGTCCAACAGTTTCCTTAACATAAATTATCATTAAACTTTGTGAGAGCAGTTAAAATAAGGAAATACTAGTGTCACTAAAATGAGTTCAAAATTGCTCAAAGTAATCCTTCTCCTCGCTTAAGTACTGTGATGTGCGTCTCACACCAATCAAAATAGCACCTACTGGATTGATCACATGTGAAATGATGAGTTGGAGTAGAACTCCATAGTGGACTGACCCCAGTTGGGATGCCCCAATAACTCTGGCGGGCAGCTTACCTGAGTTTTGGATTGAAGTTTTATTACATGCAATTTAATGCGGTTTATTTGACTTGATCTTTGAACAGAATTAGGAGATGAACGAGTGGACTATATTCCTGGAATCCCTTCTATAAGGTTAGCAGACATCCTAGCCATCTTCCTTGGAAACCTTGATCTCCGGAATCGAATCCATGGAGCTGTCTCCATGGCAACCAAAGCAAATTGCCTGTTGGTAGCTTCCTTTCATGAGGTAGAGACCCATGCCATGGAGTTTCTGAAGGCAAAGCTTCCACTCCCTGTCTACAGTCTGGGCCCCTGTATCCCCTACATGACTGCTGAAAACAGGGCCATGGGACCACACGACGCGGACTACTTCAATTGGCTAGACTCCCAACCCAAGAGTTCAGTCCTTTATGTGTCTTTCGGCAGCTATGTAGTTGTTTCAGGTGCACAGATGGATGAAATAGCAATTGGGTTGCGGGCTAGTGGGGCCCGATTCTTGTGGATTGCACGCAATGATGTGACCCGCTTACAACATCTGAGTGGTGAGATGGGCCTTGTGGTGCAATGGTGTGACCAACTGAAGGTGTTGTGCCATTCCTCTGTTGGGGGCTTCTTGACCCATTGTGGTTGGAACTCTACCATGGAATGTGTATTTGCTGGAAAAGTCATGTTGAGTTTTCCTATATCAGCAGAACAATTCATCAACACCAAGCTGATAGTGGAAGACTGGCAGGTCGGTATGAAGCTGAAGAATCATGAAAAGATTGTTGGAAGAGAGGAGATTGCTAGGAATGTGCAGAGATTGATGGACTTGGAAAAGGATGACGGTAAACAGCTGAGAACAAGAGCAAGAGAACTTCAAGAGGCCTGTAAAAGAGCAATAGAGAAGGGTGGATCGTCTTACACCAACCTGCATACGTTTGTTGGTGATGTTCTACGAGGCTGTTCTAGTTAAAAGTCATCGTACTTCGTAGACTCCTATTCTTTTATGTCTTTTGGTATTGAATTTGGATTGTTGCTATGGTTTGTTTTGCTACTGCTTCTGGAGTTGCTAAGTCTCATCTTTGCTGTCTTACCAAATTAATGGTTTTGATCTTGAGTGATTCTGGCCTTCTGGGTCGCAGTAAGATGGTTCACATGTAAAAGCCTGCTGGGGATATTTTAATTTGCTTCTTATCTAGAGCGGCCATACTGCTATTTACCACTTGGTGGGCCCACCTATGATCAATAGTACCATCTCCAAATCACCATCTAGGCCTGGATCCTCTGCAACTTCTCCGGTTTGCAGAAACTCCAAGAGCCAAGCCACGAACTTCTCTGTCTTATCTGCAACTTCGGGCTTTTGCAGAAATCCGATCAGTGTGGCCTACAGAGGATGAAAGCCGATCTCCTTCTCTTTTCTACAACGATCAACGACGTGCAGAATCCGGATCTCTCTTGGATCAGATACCATGATCGCGCACATAATTCAGGAATAGTAATGATACCAATTATTGTGCGCATGTGTGCGGAAGCGTGAATTACCATGATCGAACGATTAATCAACCACACAAGAAATAAAGAATAATACAGAGATTTAAGTGGTTGGCAAACTCGCCTACACCTACACCCATGGGAAAGAAACGCTACTTGGGTTCTTCACTCTATATGATTCTGTTACACATTACATCATATATATATATATATATATATATATGAAATACTCTCTTTCTTATTTCCTGAGAAATCCTATCTTAATTAATAAGAAAGTCATGCGATATAATTACCAAAATACTAATGACCCTGGACCCACTTAGCCAACAGAGTTGCAGTGGCTGTGGAAGAAGAGATACCAAACAAATCATTTCGTTTTAGATGAAACTGCTTAAGGGGTTGGGGCCATGTGCTGACGTGGATCAAGGGATAGATTTTTGACATGTGATTTCTTTTCGACTATTATCTCAACTGTTTCTCAACTTAGGGAAGAAGAATATCATTTACTTATAATTTACCTTTCTCCTGCTCTCCGCCCACGACCAATACAATTATTCTAATTTACCTTCCTGCTGTAGGGAACTCTCCGAGGCTAGTCCAAGGGGATCCTAATTCAAATGTTAGCTGCGGTCTTACCATTTTCTTTATTTTAACAACCTTAGAAAAACTATAAATTTAGCAAGACTTGACAAAGGGTAAATTTAAAGGCCATTTCCCAATGTTTTCAATCAAGTAGTGGCAGCTGACAGAAATAATCTAAAGAAAAATGCTTTCAAATGAAGAGTCAAAATATAAGGTACTTATAGCGATGCTTTTGGCCGGGCCTTACTATAAGTTCGACGCTAAATATATATTTTCTTATAGTGCATCAAGAAAATGGAAAGAACATGGATTTTTCAGCCATTAGGGAGATCATTTGTTTAGAGGATCAGCCAAACGCTAACTATAATTGAAGTTCTAAAGGTTTCATAATTATGATTATGATAAGGATAATCATCACGATCGTCAAAGCCTTTTCCCAATGATACTGGGGTTAGCTACATGGACTATATTTCTCTATTCCGATCTATCTTAAGCTAAATCTTTAGATATGTTGCACTTTCTTAAATCTATTTTAACTAACCTCTATCCATGTCTTCTACAGTCTACTCTTTCCCCTTGGCGAGCCATTAACCTATATGGCTAAATTTTTCCTTACAGCACCATTGCCAACATGCGTTGGACATGTCCAAATAATTTTAAATGGATTTATTTAATTTTGTCTTTTATTGATGCAACCCTTAAATGCTCTTGAAAGCACTCATATCTAATTTTATTCTTCCTAGTTTACCATACATCCATCTCAACATTTTAATTTCGCTATACCCATTTCTTTGTATATGTTTCTTCCTTCTTGATTGGCCAACAGTTTACTCCATACGTCATACCTAGTTTAATTGTTGTCTTGTAAAAATTCTCCTTCAATATTATTGGCAATCATCAATCACAAAGTACTCTATAACTAAGGAGGTTTAAATTGAGGCAATGGGGTTTAAGGATTTCAAATCCTCTGATACTCGGGAAATTCATAAGACAGAGACTTATAGGAGGAGAGGACATTTATTTTTTTAGCAATTTTTTTTTTTTTTTAATAACTTGACCACTGAAGCATTAAAAAATTCCTTTCAAGTACAGGACATTTTTCTATTAGAAGAAAGTACGGGACATTTTTCCCCGCTTATTGATCACACACCTGCACAAGGCATGCTGCCACCATGGGGATTTTAGTGGATTGGTTATTATTGATGTCTTACTTCATTATTGGGAGACATAGGTTTTCCATGTGGGGGGCAGCAAGGGATTGAAATTCAACAGGAGAATTATTTAGTCAAAAAGTGAGACTGGGATATTGCAATCCCATTTTCCCAAGTCATCTGCATCACCATTCCCACCGACACTCCCAACCATTACAGTTCTCAAGCGCTTATAGAATTAAGCCCAAGATCTGATCCCTCGAAGCTTGGATTCGAGCCATGGATTCCATAAAAGGCGAACGAACCACTAGCTCCCATGTGGTGGCCATCCCTTACCCTGGCCGCGGCCACATCAATGCCATGATGAACGCTTGCAGGATCCTAGCAACATCGAACGGTACCTCTCTCCTCATCACCTTTGTAGTCACAGAGGAGTGGCTCGGCTTGATCAGCTCGACGAATGCGCCGCCCAACCTACGGTTCCAAACCATCCCCAACGTCATCCCGTCTGAGTTGGTTCGTGGAGCTGACTTCCCAGGCTTCATCGAAGCTGTTCATAGCAAGATGGAGGGCCCGTTTGAGGAGCTGCTAGAACGGCTGGAGCCGCCGGCTGGCTTCTTCGTAGCCGACACCATGCTGTCATGGGCTCTGAAGTTGGGGAACCGAAGGGAGATCCCTGTAGCTTCTTTTTGGCCGATGGCAGCTTCAATGCTTTCAGTGGCCCTGCATTTTGATATGCTCGCCTCAAATGGTCATTTTCCGATCAATACCTCTGGTATGTTTGAGCCCCTGTTTATTAATTTGTAGCCAGCTTTAGATGCATAAAGGCATGCAGAGAATTAAGATAACGAGGCAATCGCAATATGATTAAAAACTGTGTTCACGTGCTCTATTTCCATTGGGTCCAATCCAACCAAATGGGGGCGAACCCTCGATTGTTAGATGAAAGGTAGTCCAGTTAGCCGAAAAAGTAGGGCACCACTTAAAAAAAAATATATTATCAAACTGGCGTTAGCTTTAAATATAGGGTTTTTTTTTTTTTATCGGAAAACATACTTTATGTGGCCAGTCTACCAAATATGTAACTTTAGCAAAAAGTGCACAAAATAGGAAATCCAAAGAGAAAAATCAATTTATTTTTACCGTATTTTTTGTCGTCACTATCTACCTTCATTTTATGTGTTGAGGGTCGACGGCAACCCTCGCTATAACAAGTGATGGTTGCCGTCGAATTTAAACAGGCATAAACTAATATTCTTCCTTCAACATAGAAATTGAAAGTTGGTAGTGACCACAAAAAATAATCGTAAAAAAAGTTGGTTTTTTTGTACGGATTCCGTGTTAGGTGCACTTTTGACTAAGGTTCCCTATTTGGTGCACTTACCACATAAAGTGATTTTTTGGGTAAAAACCTCATTTATATATATATATATATATCCTTCTATCTTCATAATTGAAATGGGTAAACTAGGACTAAATATGGAACTTGTTTTTCAAACACTCATGATTTGTGCCTCTTGCTAATATCTTCAAAACTTTTAGACAGAAGCTCTTATCTTTTGGTATGAAATAAATGAAAAAAAGGATGAAATTTTACGAGGGAAAAAGCCCATAGGTCTACACAGATGAGGACCCAATAAGATTGTGAAGACAGGAGAGGTCCTTTGGCCGCAGGTCTTTTTATTTTATTTTATGGGATGGTCGGTATCGACCGCCACTGCGCATCTTAACCTTTATTTCCCTCTTCCGTCTTCTTCCTCTTGGACAGCCACCGGCAGCACCCTCCACTGGCAAGTTGTGCGCTTTTAGTCTGTTCCACCTCTTCCACAATCTTGTCCTCAACGGAAGTATCATACATCTTCCCTTCTCCAAAACCTCCTCTGCATCTCATGAAAATGGATTATCAAAATAGACTTCTCCTCCCCCTTTGCCTTTTCCTCTTCATTGTCGATGCTGCTGTTGATTATGTGATTATTTAAAGTGGAATTGGAGAACCTAGTTCGTCCCTATTGAGAATAAAAAAGAGGCAAATTTCAAATGAGGTTTTGAGCATCATTGAAAAAAAGAAAGAAAGGAAGAAGAAAAAAAATGGGTAGTTGCCGGTATGCACTAAGCAACCTAGAAATAGGCTACTAGTATGCACACAATTAAAACTCGCAGGCGTACAAGATTACTATGTAGTGTAGTGAATTGTAAGTACGAGGTCGATCGCACGAAGACTTGTGATAAAATAATGTAAAAAACAACTAAAAATCAAAATATTAAAAGAACAATTAAATGATGACAGGTTGAATTAAATTACTAAAAACAGTAAATTAAACTATTAAAAGCTAAATGGAAAATAATCTAAAACACACAACTAGTATTAAAATTGAAAAATAGTAATAATGAATGAACTAGGATTTCATCTACTCCCCTAGCCAACCCTATGCATGTCCCTTAGTACCCTTTAATAAAAAATCAGAATTATTAGTGACATCTATCAACCTAGACCATGGCATATGCGTCTAGATTACTATTCCCCTAAACCTAATTCATGAGTGGCATACTACATGAATTGTTCATTATATTGTAAAAACTAAGCATGGCATATGTCCTAGTCAAAACACACATAATGCATAAAAACAATGGAATGATAAATGCATGAGTCTAAGCATGGCATATACTTAGATTATTCATGGTTCTAAACCTTAGATGCTTAACATCAAAATCAATCAAAATTAAGTTAGCTACTCTTAAAATTAATTGAACATGGCATGGTTGGCATGGCATATACACAACTTATCAATTGAAAACTTGGTTTAGAATCTCAATTAATAAAACTGAAATTTGAATTAAAAGATGCCAAAAGAGACTACATAGAACTAGGCTAGGGGTTTAACTACATCCTAGCCCTAAAAAGTTTAGCTACTCATGTCTAGAATTGAAAAAAAATAGAAAATAGAGCCATAAGAAAAACTCTGAATATTGAAGAAGAAGAAGAAGTTGTCTAGCAGCTTCTTCTCCTTTTCCTCGCTCCAAAAGCTCTCCAAGATGCTCCAAAGAATGCTCCAAAGGTGGCTGTACAGCAACTAGGGGTTTTGGGATGATGATGGATGGTTTTTGTGATAATAGGGTGTTGAAATAGTAGCTGGTATTCTTATGGACGTGGCTAGGGTTTTATATGGGATATATATGCTGGATGACTACCTCTTCTTGTCCTTTTATAAGTCTTGCAACAGCCCCTTTTAGTAAGTAGTTCTCTTGTGGAAATAGATCTCCAACTTTCTTTACAAGTAGGCTTCTTAATTAGAATGAAATAGGAGTCTTCTTTCTTAATAACAAGACTTTCTAAATCTGATCTTACTTGTATTTTATAGAAAGTTCCTCACATGGACCTACAATTCTGAGATTAATTGCCAGAGATTAAATCTGAACCTTTTATAATAAAGGTGGGCCCATATGATGCATGTACAATGATTGTGGGACCCCCTTCTTGAACTTCTAACTTGGCTTGGAATCTTCCTTTAAACTTTCCTTATTTTTCTCCTTTTTTTTCTCCATTCTTGAGGTCCACTTGTACTTGAAGAAGACTTTCTAATTTCTGAAATTTTACTTTTGCAATGGCTGTGGGCCCCCTTTTTGGCGTGTAACCCTAGATTGGGTTTCTTCTTTCTTTCACTTTTCTTCTTTGATTAGAATTGTAAGTTATCTAAAGAATTAGAAAGTAGTCTTGAAATCTGAAATAACTTGGATGGGACCCACCTTGGCCCTACTTGATGATTTACGCCCATCAATCTTCATGAAATCTTATCTTTTTGCTCCTTTTTACCTTTGCATACAAATTAACAAAGAATATGTAAAATCAAATAAAATAAACATGACTAGCATAAGATAAATCAAATATTAGGGCTTAGATTGTAAACAATTAAGCACTTATCAGTTGCACATTAGAAATTTGGGAGAAGTGGAAGGAAGTGAGGTAAGAAAGAGAGGAGTTGATTTCAAGGTGTGTTTTTGGGAAGAAAGGAGAGAGACTTGGCATTGATTTTCTTTCCCTCTCTGCCTCTCAGATGGATAATGAGCTCCTTTGGTTTCAATTCTCCATACAAAGTAAAAAGGTGTTCATCAAATAGGTCTCTCGAAGGAGTTGATTTTATGGTGTGGTTATGGTGTTTTTCTTGTTGTCATGCAATAAGGGAACAATGAACTAAGAATGTGAGAATGTGATAGGTGATCAATGTAAATATATTGTCCTGTAACAAATGATCAAACCTGTAACTGTCTTAGTTGCTGAACATGATATAATGGTCGACATCGCCCATCACAATTTAGCCATGATGGCCGATATCGATTACTTTATCAGTCAGATTTCCTTCAACCTGTAACTGCCTTATTTGCTGAATATGACCAAATGATTAATATCAACCATCAGTACTTAGTCCTCATGGTCGATATCAACGATCACTACTTAGCCCTCATCGTTGATATCGATAGATCTGTATGTTAGATTTTCTCTAACCTGTAACTGCCTTATTTATTAAATACCACGGAATGATTGATATGGACCCTATTATGAAACTAAAAAATAAAAAAATAAAAAAAAACATCTTGAAGACCTCCTCTGTTTCCAAATGCTCTACTGAATCCACGTCTTTGTAGAAAGAAAGATAGATACCATATCTAATCTCACCGTACAAAGAGAGCACCCATCGTTATTCACTGATTCACCCATGTGACTCCACGTCCCACTTGAAGCAACTGTCAAATCAGATAGTCCAAATAACATGTTCAAACGTGGAGTTGCCGTCTGAGTCATTATTTCACTCCCCCAGCGAAGACAGGCTAACGTGGAAGCGGTTATCAGGTTCTTTTTTCTAAAGGGTCCTCTTGTTGCTATTTTTTCTACCAATATTAAAGTAGGCCCACATCTGAAACCCAAGCTGCTTGAAGCACTGTTTGAACATTCACCAACCCTTTTGGGCCATGTAATTCACTCAACTTGAATGATATTTTTAATATGTATAATTAATACAGTGCATAAGATTGTGCTAATGACACTAGTCATCATGTCATCAATCTAATCTTGGTCCAACTCTTATTCTATTAAAGCTTGGGGACATACAATACATGGAGGGAGGGCATTCATTTTGACTTTGAGCATGTGAGATTTAAGTGGTTTAGCACCATTATGTAGTTCTACTCCTTTAACTAAGGTTTTCTCGGAGTCTCTGGCTTGAGAGGATCCAAGTCATACCATACAGAAATTATGGCCATCCTGTATGAAAAACCGTTTTCCTAACTCAGATAATTAGGGCATGCTTGTGTAGTATTTATAGGCTTCTGCTTTTATGTAGAATGCTCCACCTTACTGATAACCCCTTGTCCATGGTCTCCACTTTATCTCTAACCCCCCACCCACCCCAACATGGTAATAAAAAAAAAATACTTTCATCCCATTCACAAAAAAATTT
The DNA here is from genome assembly GCA_029852735.1 of Persea americana. NCBI lineage: Eukaryota > Viridiplantae > Streptophyta > Magnoliopsida > Laurales > Lauraceae > Persea > Persea americana. The sequence continues at coordinate 20,591,352 of CM056811.1, forward strand.
AAGTACAAAAAAAGGCTTTCTTAAGAAGATTTTTCATGCGACCGCCCCCCTAATTATCCGAGTTTATGGTTCTTGTTTTATTTCATCCAATTTGGTTTAGGTAAATATGCATGAATTTTTCTTTTCTTTGCAGAAAGAGGAGACGAAAGAATCGACTATATTCCTGGTATCCCTTCCATAAGATTAGGAGATATCCTACCCTCCCGTGGAAAACTTGAAAACGCCCATAGGCTAATCCTTGGAGCTGTCACCTTAGCAACTAAAGCAAAATGCCTGTTGCTCGCTTCCTTTCATGAGCTAGAGACCCAAGTCATAGACATTCTAAAGGCAAATCTTCCACTCCCTATCTACACTCTGGGCCCTTACATCCTTTACATCAACATGACACCTGAAAACAGGGTCATAGGCCCATGTGACATGGACTACTTCAATTGGCTAGACTCCCAACCCATGAGCTCAGTCCTATACGTGTCATTGGGCAGCCACGTTATGGTTTCTGGTGAACAAATGGATGAAATAGCTATTGGGTTGGGGGCTAGTGGGGCCCGATTCTTGTGGGTTGTACGCAGTGATGCACCCCGCTTACAAGATCTGAGTGGTGAGATGGGCCATGTGGTGCCATGGTGTGACCAGTTCAAGGTGCTGTGCCATTCTTCTATTGGGGGCTTCTTGACCCATTGTGGTTGGAACTCTACCATGGAAAGTATATTTGCAGGCAAAATCATGTTGACTTTTCCTTTTGCATTTGACCAACACATCAATAGCAAACTGATAGTGGAAGACTTGAAGATTGGTATGAAGCTAAAGAATGAGGAAGAGATTATTAAAAGAGAGGAGATAGCTAGAAATGTTCAGAGACTGATGGACTCAAAGGGGGATGAAAGGAAAGAGATGAGAAGAAGAGCAAGAGAACATCAAGAGGCCTGTAGAAGAGCTATAGAGAAGGGTGGATCGTCTTATAGAAACCTGCATATGTTTGTTAGTGATGTTCTGCTATAGGCTGTTCTAGTTAAGAGGCATCATACAATGTTAGACCCATTTCAAATTAAGAATTTTGGCTCTGAATTTGGATTGTCGCTCTGGTTTGTTTACTATCGTTTGGCACTGAATTTGGAATTGCGGAGTCTCGTCTAACATGCGTCTTTCGTACCAGATTAATTGTCTTGATCTCGAGTGGTTACAGGTCACAATAAGATGGTCCACATGTAAATCCCTGGGGACATTTTAATTTGGTTATTATCAATAGCAACCAGACTGCTATTTAGTTACCACCTGGGCTCACCTATGATCGATCAATCGTGTAGTTAACAAATCACCCTCTTACTCCTACACCAACCTGGGGATTTCTTGGTTTTGGAATAGAGATTTTCTCCTTTTTGTGGCCCTAGTGGAATCCCCTTTCTACCAAAAAAAAAAAAAAAAAAAAAAAAAAGGATCCTGCATTCACCCAGCCACTTGAAAATGTCCTTTATGACTTTTTTTTAAAGATTCCTAAGAAAAAAATTGGTATGATGCCTTTTGACATAAATTGGCCCTTACAGGCTGATATAGTCACTAGTGACATTATTATTATTATTATTATTTTTTGGCTCAAGTAGAAGTTTGTCGATGTATTTAAAGCCAATTTGTGTTATATAAAGTTGATAACTTTTGATGTTTAGCTTGGAAGTATAGTAGTTCGATCATACAGGTCTAATCCATTTTACAATGATATAAGAATAAAATAAAATAAAATAAAATGCTAGCCTCTTTATAGACGAATCTAACTTGATGTGCATTCTTTAAAGCTTAAACTTGAACTCCAAACTCTGACTCCTTTCTTAACTTCCTGGTGATGTAGATTCTCCAAGTTTGCTCAACCAAATGAAGGAGGTTTAGGAGTAGGCCGACTACAATTTTAATATTAGGTTTGATAAAGAAGACGGTAAGTCGCCAAGTGCAGAAATTCGAATGTTTGACTCAGTCAAGCAAACTCAACTCATTTATTAAGATCCAACCCATTATAATCATGCCCAGCCCAACAATGTTGATCCAGCCCATCACTCAAATCTAGCATGTACATGATCGCCCAGCTCAAGAGGATCATCTCCTCATATATTTTCTGTTGACTTGGAGATTGACAAGCAAATATTGGAAACTATATATTCACCACCCTACATGCTACATACAACAGACGAGCCACATGTCAAGAGTAATGTTGGGCGCTGGAAATATCTGGCGGAAAAACCTATGCCAACCTCATCTTATGAAGTCAAAGATGCTGTTACCATAGCATACAGCCCATTCCCTTGATGCTTGGAGCATATAAGGCAGAAGATCTATGTTGCATATGATGTTTCAGCTGCACTTCACGCTCTCTGGTTGCTTGAAGACAATTTTCTTCCAAGCAATCCCAAACATTCTTGGCCGTTTTGCATCCAACAACTAGATACAGGGCCTCTTCGGAGAGAGTGCCCGTTATCCAGCTTCGAAGAAGAACCATCTTGTTCTTTTCACAGTTCAAACTAAGACTTCCAAGTCACCTCACATTTTTCAGAGAGATAGGATTTTCGGTAGGAGGTTCTCTGTATAAAATGGTAGACACTTTCAAACTTTCAACCAAGGGAAGAATCTGACTTCTCCAAACCAGATAATTTGTGGCATTCAGCTTGATTGACATAATGTTGATTAGGTGATGGAGATACTGAGGTCAAAGAAAAAGTTGGCTGATGAAGTTGACGTCATGACTATAAAGAGAAGAAATTTGAGAAATTAAGCGAACGTTAGCTGATGCAAGAACGACACGCCTGATTATTAAAGGCTTGATGCTCTAATAATTGAGTTGAGTTTGCTGGTCAGAGTCAAACTTTTGAATTTGTGAACTTGGCGACATCCAGTCTTGCTTATTAAGGTTAGCCCAATCCCTAGAAATAGATCTTTCCACAAAACACTCTTTGATGAGCTTTTAATGCTCAAAGATATACCTATATATGATGGTCGTGTGGAAGAAGATATTGAATGACTGAGATAAGTTTGCCTATGGGGAGCAATAAAACTTCAAAACTCTATCTAGATCCTAATTCCACTAAACACTTTCTCTCGAGCTTTGAATGCTCTTAGATCGAACTACCAAACCCTTAATGTGTTTAACTGAGGGTTAGTTCGTGCTTAAGGAGGGCTCTCAAAATCATTGCAGCCATTGAAATGAGCTCAATGATATATGGATAGAGCTCCAATGGGTAGTCTACTATTAGTCGTAAACAAGCTATGGCTAGCCATGACTTCCCAATGGCTAATTTGACCTTTAGTCAAAGTGCCCATTTTGTACAATGGTTACCCGGACGGTTAGCCTTGCGATGCTATTGATAGCCGTAAGCAATCGTAGTCCAAAAATGCTAAAAAAAAACATTATGAAAAAGCAACTATAGATCCTTAATGGTTTCATTCTGGGGCCATACGGTTAGCTAGATGGTTAGCCGTGAGACAACTACGGTTAGCCATCGGTAACCATAGTACAAAAATACTGAAAAATAGAATTTTGAAAAAGCAAACATAGTGTATTTACGGTGAGCTTTCTGATGCCTTGTGATTTGCCTTACCTCAGCTATAGCTAGTTGGGAGGCCTATAACTAAATTACTGACCTATTCAGTTTAGTCGATTGAACCCTTCTAATTTTACTATTTGGGTTGAGGGTTCTAAGGGCCTATTCTTGGTTTGGCTATGGTCTAATTTACCTAAAGAGATTGGCACAAATCGTAAAATATGACGTGATAGTCCATTGGCCTTTCAAGACTTGATCTTCTGGACTTGAGCTTGATCTATCTTATTGAATCCTCCAAAGGTAAGGTCTTGGACTTAGACACGAAACTGATAACCCAAAGAAGTGTAGATTTAGCTACTGCGCTACCATGTACTTGTCTCCTAATCCTTGTGACAAATAAGTTAACAACCTTATCGTCTTCTACAATAGGTTTTTGAATTGTGGCAAGGCCATAAAAAATGTCTTTGAAAGTCTTAAGGTAATTAGATAAGGACTGATTCCCTTTCTTAATTTGTATGTTGCATTTGACTTTTTAGCGGAACTTCATGCTCCTTGGTTACCTGAAGATAATTTTGTCATAGGCAGTCCCAAACGTTTTTAGCCAGTTTGCAACCAACGACAATATATAGGGCCTTTTCTGACAAAGTGCCCGTTATCCAACTTCTAAGCAGGAGATCTTGCTCTTTCCACTGCTCGAATTCAGGGTTTTGAACTGACTCACCATTCTTAGAGATAGAAAAAAAAAAGGATGGTGACTCCTTATTCAAGAAGTTGGAAACATTCCGACTTTCAATTAGAGGTAGAATCTGACTCCTGAAGACAAGATTGTTCGTAGCATTAAACTTGATAATAACAATATTGATTAAATGATGAAGTGATAGTGCTGAAAGTGAGAAGCTCGCAGATGAGGTAATTAACGCCATTCACATGAAGGATAGGTTGACAAAGTTTGTAATATAATATCAAGAGCTTGGGTGCTATGATACCATAAAAAGAAAACGTCACACGTGAATGGTCCTGTAAAACGAGTGAGAAATGTGTCTTTGTTTATATTTGTTTCTCATATAAGTTCGCGGTGTGGATATGCTGCCCTTTTTAATATACATTCAGTTGCTATTTCTATCATTTTGATGCAGTGCCAAAGAATAAATAATGCAGCATGTATTCCCGTGCAGGAAGATCCTGCACAGACACCTTTTGTTATTCTGACCATAACTCAACCTTGGAACCTCCAAATTGCACACTGTTCTTGCATTGGAAAGTGGACTCGAAAACCTTTCCAATGGTATATGGCTTGGAAGCTGAAACCTCACCATTTAATCCAGATTTCGAGCTAACACTACACCAAAAATGGGAAATTGGAACGGATTTCCGTTCCTGATTCGCCCGTTCCTAATCTGTTAAACCGTTCCAAAACCGTTCCAATTTCCTATTTTTGGAACGGATTAACGGATTAAGAACGGAAAACAGGAAATTGGAACGCATTACCGTTCCTAATCCGTCCGTTCCTAATCCGTTAAACCGTTCCAAAAGCGTTCCAAATTTCCGTTTTTGGTGTAGTGTAAACAGTCTCCCATTTTCATAGTTATACTCTGTTTTGTAAGTTGTGTCTTTGGGAAGTGTAGTTTGGTGGGTAGTTATGATAATTAATTGCTTTTGAGAGTCCATAAGTAGAAGGAAAGTATTAGAACGTGGTTATGTAGTGATTACTTATTTTTGTTAATGAGAAGAGATAAAGCCCTGTTCTCATCTATGTTTATCTTCCTTCCTATGTTGGGTTCTTGAATTTCAAGTTTCTTTTCTATATCTCTTCTTAGCCCGCATCATTTGGTATTAGAGCTTGCGTAACACTCTTGGTGTACGTCCTTCTTCTTTCATGGCAGCAAGAAAAGGTAGAGGATGCGGCAATCTCAGAGATGATAGAGATGAAGAAATTCGGGCACTTCGACGGCTAGTTGAAGAACTTACCATGCGCTTTGAGCGTCAGGAAGCTCGTAGCGGGGGAAGCTCTTCAAGTCATGATTATGGTAGTGATGAATCTGAGGATGTAAATCCTTGTGGCAACTAGCAAGTCCGTGGAGGAACTGTGATGGAAAGTTTTCTTCAAGCTTCGGAGGTTGTTAAGATTGATTTACCGGAGTTTCATGGTCGACTCTAACCCGAAGAGTTTCTCGAATGGCTTAGTGCTATTGAGAAATTCTTTGAATACAAAAACATTTCAGAAAACTAGCAAGTGAAGCTTGTGGCTACTAGGTTGCTTGGCTACACTTCGACATGGTGGGACAAGGTTCAGGAGTTGTGGGTTCGCAAAGGTAAACCGAAGATCTCTTTGTGGGAGAAAATGAAGTGTAAACTTTGAGAGAATTTTCTTCCACTAGATTTTGCTCAAAGCATCTTTTCTCAATTCAACAACATCCATCAAGACAACAATAGTGCTGTTGACTACAATGAAGAGTTCTACAAGTTAATGGCCCATAACAAAACTCAAGAGACTGAGGAGCAACTTGTTGCAAGGTATGTTGGTGGACTAAAGTTTGAGATCCATGATGAAGTTGAGATGCAATGAGTATATATGGAGGCTAAATGATGCTTATCAACTTGCTTTGAAGGTGGAGGCAAAGTTGACTCGTGGCCATGGAAAGAAATATACTGATGTTCATACTTTTACTCTCCCTCTAAAAGTGAATCTTCACATGGAGGTCATGTTGGTTCAAAGATTGGGGAAACCAATAAGAGTGCAGCCAAGCCTAGCACTAGCAACCATGGAAGAGGTCAAGCAACTCATACTAATCGTCCCCCTACTTGTTTCAAGTGTGGGCTTGGTGGTCATTATCTTAAAGATTGTCCTAAAAAGGAAGGTGGATGCTCATGTAAACCTTGTAGATGAAGAGGTTGATGGTGAACATGAAGACCCCTTTGGAGAACTTAAATATGATGATGACGACGAGGTAGAATATGAGGAAATTAGGCTTGAAAAGGGGGATTTCTTGGTGATCCAAAGAGCCCTCACTACAAAAGTTGAAGAAGACGAAGAGTGGCTTCATTCTAATATCTTCAAAACTCGGTACAAATCTCATGGCAAGGTGTGTTCCATTGTTATTGATGGAGGGAGCTGTGAAAATATTGTTTCTCAAGAGATGGTGAACAAACTCAAGCTCAGCACCGAACCTCACCATAAGCCATATTGAATTTCTTGGTTCAAGAAAGGTAACGAGGTGAAAGTTACTAAACGATGTCTAGTTTCTTTTTCTATGGGAAAGAACTATCATGATGATGTTTGGTGTGATGTGGTTCCAATGGATGTTTGTCATATACTCTTGGGGAGACCTTGGCAATATGATAGACAAGTTACACATGATGGCCGGAAAAACACTTATACCTTTAAAATGGGTAAAGTGGACATTGTTCTCTTGCCTTGTAAGGAGGAGAGAATCCGAAAAACTATTACCAAAGAAGGGGGCAACAACTTTCTTGCTTTGTCAAAATTCGTAAAATTCGTGAAAGAAAGCAAAGAGAGTAGTGTTGTGTACATGTTGGTGAACAAAGAGAAGGAGCAGTCCTTTAAGGTCCCTTATGAAGTAGAAGCCATTTTGGAAGAGTTCAAAGATGTCATTCCTAATGAATTGCCAAGTGGTCTTTCGCCTCTTAGAGATATCCAGAACCAAATTAACTTGATCCCCGGATCTAGTTTGCCAAACAAGGCTCATTATTGAATGAGTCCAAAGGAGCATGAAGAATTGAACAGACAAGTCATGGAGCTGCTGGAAAAGGGTTACATTAGAGAAAGTTTGAGTCCTTGTGTAGTACCAGCTCTTTTAACCCCAAAGAAATATGGTACGTGGAGAATGTGCATGATAGTAGAGCAATCAACTGGATTACTGTCAAGTATAGGTTTCCAATTCCAAGAATTGATGATATGTTTGACGAGCTTGCCGGTGCCCAAGTATTTTCTAAGATTGACCTTAGAAGTGGGTATCATCAAATTCGTATCAAGCCCGGTGATGAATGGAAGACGGCTTTCAAAACAAGAGAAGGCTTATATGAATGGATGGTTATGCCATTTGGGCTTTCTAATGCTCCAAGCACGTTCATGAAGGTGATGAATCAAGCCTTCGTCTGTTCATTGGTAAATTTATTATTGTTTAGTTTGATGACATTCTTGTTTACAGTCGTAACAATAGTGAGCCTGTACATTTCATTTGAGGGCTATACTAATCACTTTGAGGGGCGAGAAACTTTATGTAAACCTTAAAACGTGTTCTTTTATGACAGAAAGCCTTGCTTTTCTAGGCTTTGTACTAACCTCTACAGGAATCAAGGTGGATGAGGAGAACATAAAAGCTGTCCAAGAATGCCCTGCACCAAAGAGCTTGCATGAAGTAAGAAGTTTTCATGGTTTGGCTTCATTCTATCGTTGGTTCATAAAAAATTTCAGTTCAATAGCAGCACCTTTGACTGATTGCATGAAGAAAGGAGAGTTTAGATGGACACCCGAAGCGGAGATGAGCTTTGAGCTCATTAAAGAGAAGCTGTCCATGTCTCTCGCACACCGCCAGATTTTGAGAAGGTTTTTGAAGTTGATTGTGATGCTTCACATATTGGAATTGGGGGAGTTCTCAGCCAAGGGCATCCAATTGCCTTCTTCAGTGAAAAGCTCAATGAAACAAGGAAGAATTATTCTGCTTATGATGTGGAACCCATGCCATTATTCAAGCACTTCGGCATTGGCGATCTTACTTGATTCAAAGAGAGTTTATTTTAAATTCAGATCATGAAGCACTCAGGCACATCAATACTCAAGCTAGTCTGAACTGAAGGCATGGTAATTGGTTAGCTTTCCTACAAGAATACACATTTGTTTGGAAGCACAAGAAAGAAAGTGTAATCGAGTGGCTGATGCACTTGGTCGGCATGTTACACTTCTAAACACAAGGAAGGTGCAGCCGGAAGGCTTTGATTCTTTCAAGGTATGCAAATGATGAAGACTTTGGTGATATTTGGGAGTATGCAAAATGGGGCATCATGAAGACTATGTCCTCCAAAATGATTTTCTCTTTCGTGGGACACATTTGTGCATTCTAAGGTGTTCTCTTAGAGAATATATCATCAAGGAATTTCATTCAGGAGGTTTGGGTGGTCATTTTGGTAGAGACAAGACTGTTTTGTTGGTCAAGGAGAATTAGTATTAGCCTACTATCTAACGAGATGTTGCTCATTATGTGAAGAGATGCAGAATTTGTCAAACTTGCAAGGCTCAAGCTCAAAATACCGGTGCATACACTCCATTACCAATTCCTAAGGCTCCATGGGAAGATGTTAGTGTCAAACTCAAGTTGGCTCAGGCCCACCTGGGCCCAATATGATGATATCCAATCTCGTTGGATTTGGTCCAATCTGTGCACAACTTCTTCTTTCTTTAATTAGATTGTAATTAGTTACTCTTTCCTTAATAGTAGATTGTAATTAGATTGGCTAATTTGTAGAGATTTGTAGAGCTGATTTGTAGCCTTAGATAAGGCATCTGTATTCTATATAATGGGAGAGAATCTCCAATACAAAGGGAGAAAAAAATTCAAATCTAATCTCTTTTGAATGCTACGTTTGATATGGTACCAGAGCCTTCTTCCTGGAGTCTTCTATCTTCTGTCTTCAAGCAATCAATCTCTTTTTGAATCTCAGTAGCTGTTCGGTCATGTTTCACAAAGATCGTCGTCAACATCTTGACATCTGATCACTGTGGCCCACATGCGATCAGATCGACTACTCTTGGAAAACACAAACTTGTGTCTCAGATACATACAGATCAAAGATCTGTAATCTTGACAACAACCAGATCAGGGATCTATGTTCGTTGGAAACAGAACAATATTCTGTCGAGATATGATCAATAGTGGCCCACCTGCGATCATCATGGAATCCTCAGCTATCTGTACAGCAATGGTCGACCAACCCTCCTGGTAATTGTGAAGATTTTTTCAGCATTTTTTCAAGATCAGAGGTAGGCCATTTGAACCATCTTGTGATGTTCCAGTTTTTTAAGATTGTTTTGATCTCAGCCGTACAAAACCTTGGATTATGAATGGATTTCAATAAATCTTGTACCACTGGAAAGATAAATTGATCTTGCCTGCATCTAGTAGATCTGATCCTCACTCAGATCAAGCAGTGGGCCCCACGCAGGGAACCAACAGTCCAAATCTGGGACGCCTGGGCTCTTTTTTTTTTTGTAAAATTGGTCACAGAGCTTTTCTGTCAGCCTGTGTTTGATCTTCTGCACTACCTTTTCTGTCTCGTGCTACACTGTTGGGCGTTTTACCTTCTTATTTGTTGCAATCTGATCTATTGCTGTTTTACAATGGAAAAGTCAGATGTTAAATTGATTCAATTTAATGGTAAAAACTATCTAGCATGGGCTTTTCAATTTCAATTATATTTGGAAGCCAAGGAATTATGGGGATTAGTTTCTGGTTCTGATCCGAGGCCTACAGAGGACGATAAAAAGATTTGTACTTGGAATACAAAAGATGCGAAAATAAAAACATGGATTCTCGGGGCTGTGGAACCTCATCTGATTTTGAACCTCAAGCCCTACACGACCTCCAAGGAAATGTGGGGATACTTGCAAACCGTTTATCGTCAAGATAATTCTGCACGTCAGTTTCAACTTGAGTGTGAAATTGCAGAATATAGTCAAGGCACCTTATCCATTTAGGACTATTATTCTGGTTTCCGCAATTTGTGGAGTGAATACGATGGGACTAAATATGCTTCCATTCCAACCAATGTCCTTAAAACTATACAAGACCTTCAAGCCTCAAGTCACAGGGACCAGTTTTTGATGAATTTACGTCCTGAATATGAGACTGTTACATCATCTCTACTGAGTCGGAGCCCATTACCATCTTTGGATGTTTGTTTGAATGAACTTCTGCGTGAAGAGCAACGTATTCGCACAAAAGCCCATCTGGAACACCAGCACACTGCGACTTATCCTGTTGCATACTTTGCTAAAGGGAACCCTCAGTCTCCTCTGACCTCTCAGACTTCTCCGACTCCTCAGACTCGGGATATGAGCAATGTCCAGTGCTACTCTTGCAAAAAGTATGGACATCTTGCAACACAATGCAACCAGAAATTCTGTAATTACTGCAAGAAGAAGGGACACATCATTTCTGAATGTCGCCGTCGTCCACGAACTCGGAATCCCAATGCCTATACTGCCAAGATAGACTATTCTACTGCTGATGTTGCGTCCACCTCTGTGCCTTCACAGTCTGGTTCTTCTTCTTCTGCTCTCACCCCCGAATTAGTTCAACAAATGATCGTCAATGCTTTTTCTGCACTTGGCATCACCGGTAAAACTACATCCCCTTCTTCCATTTGGTATCTTGATTCCGGAGCATCAAATCACCTGACTCATTCCAGTGCACAACTCTCTAGCTTGACAAAATATACTGGCAATACTCATGTTCAAACCGCCGATGGCGGCCATCTTCCTATCATTGCATTTGGAGATATTTCCAGTATCTTGCCCTTAAAGAATGTTTATCACTGTCCCCATTTAGTTTCTAACCTTCTTTCAGTTGGACAACTCGTTGAAAACAACTGTAATGTTTCTTTCTCTTCCTCTGGTTGTGTTGTGCAGGACCAGATGTCAGGGAGGGAGATCGCGAGGGGGCCTAAAATTGGACGCTTATTTTCTCTGGATCTCTCTACTCCACTTAGGAATAATTCAGCAAATGCTTTTTGTTTTTCTGCTCAAAATAATTGTCAATTGTGGCATAGTAGGCTTGGACATCCTAATTTTAAAACCATGTCTCACACGGTTAATTCTGGATTGTTAAACTCAGTAGGTTTTTCTAAGTTTGTTTCTTTTGATTGTGCTACATGTAAGTTGGGCAAAAGCAAGACTCTTCCTTTTTCTGTCTCTTCTTCTAATAGCATTCAGTGCTTTGATTTAGTTCATAGTGATGTCTGGGGTATTGCTCCTCATTTGTCTCATGCTCATTATAAATATTTTGTGACATTTATTGATGATTATAGTAGATTTACATGGGTCTATTTTTTGCATTCTAAAGCTGACGTCTTTAATGTTTTCCAGCTGTTTTTAGCATATGTTGAGAATCAGTTCTCCACTTGTATTAAAATTTTACGTTCTGATTCGGGAGGTGAATATATGTCTACCAAGTTTCAAAAGTTTTTACAACAAAAAGGGATAATTTCTCAACAATCTTGTCCTTATACCCCTCAGCAAAATGGGGTTGCTGAAAGGAAAAACAGACATCTTCTTGATATTACTCGATCTCTTCTCCTTGAATCCTTTGTTCCAACACGTTTTTGGACAGAGGCTCTTAGCACTGCTGCCCACCTTATCAATCGACTACCCTCTTTCTCTTTAGAAAATGAGAGTCCGTTTTATCGATTATACAAATCTACACCCTCTTATGATGATCTACATGTTTTTGGATCGGTGTGTTTTGTACATTTACCTCATTCTGAGCGTAACAAACTTACTGCCCAATCTGTTCAATGCGCTTTTCTAGGATATGCTAGTCATCAAAAGGGGTTTTTGTGTTATGATCCTCACACACGGCGCATTCGTACCTCTCGTAATGTTGTCTTTTTCGAAAATCAATATTTTTTCCAACAACATCTTGATTCTGTAGAGTCTTCACCTGTGGTTTCCTTCCCTGGTTTTTCGAATGAAACACCATTTGTGAAATTTGATCCTAATTTCGTTTATCAGAGGCGGAGTAAAACTGCGACTACACATAGTCCCCCTAACGATCCCCCAACTGCACCTGGTCCAACTGGAGATCCTCCTTTACGCCGTTCATCTCGGATTTCAGTACCTCCACATCGTTATGGATTTACCCACACTTCCTTAATGGCCACCATGTCTTCTACTTCTATACCAAACTCATATTCCCAGGCTGTGCAACATGAGTGTTGGAATACAGCTATGCAGGATGAATTGGATGCTCTCTCGCAAAACCATACATGGGATGTGGTTCCATGTCCTCCTTTCGTTAAGCCAATAGGTTGCAAGTGGATCTATTCTATCAAGCTTAACTCTGATGGGACTTTGGCTCGGTATAAGGCGCGTCTTGTTGCTCTGGGTAATCGGCAGGAATATGGTATTGATTATGACGAGACGTTTGCCCCTGTCGCAAAAATGACTACTGTTAGGACTCTTCTTGCCATTGCTGCATCCCAATCATGGCCACTCTACCAGATGGACGTCAAGAATGCATTTCTTCATGGTGATCTCAAAGAAGATGTGTATATGCGCCTTCCTCAGGGGGTTTCCTCTATCATCACGGGTGTTGTTGCCAAACTACGGCGTTCTCTCTATGGCCTCAAACAAGCCCCCCGGGCATGGTTTGAAAAATTCCAACATGCTCTTCGTCACTTGGAGTTCCATCCTAGCTCATATGATCCATCCATGTTCATTCATCATGCTTCTACAGGGATTACTATTCTTCTTGTTTATGTGGATGACATCATCATTACAGGCACCGATGCAGCTATGATTCACCAACTTTAGGCCTCTCTTCATGCATCTTTCCACATGAAAGACCTTGGTCCCCTACACTATTTTTTAGGTCTTGAGGTTCATCAATCTGCCAAAGGCATAGTCCTCCATCAACATAAATATGCTCTTGACTTAATTGAAATGGCTGGACTTCAAGGTTCTGCTCCTGTCGATACTCCAGTCGAAGTCAATGTTCATCTTCAGCAAGACAGTGGGGATCCTCTCTCTGATCCTACTCTCTATCGTCGCCTTGTTGGCAGTCTGATCTACTTGACGATAACTCGTCCTGATATCTCTTATGCAGTCAATTTAGTCAGTCAATTCATGACTGATCCTCGACATCTTCATTTGGCTGCGGTTCGACGTATCATTAAATATCTACTTCGGACACCAACCCGTGGATTATTTTATACTGCCAACAACTCCCTGACTCTTAAGGCATACTCCGATGCTGATTAGGCTGGTTGTCCGGACACCCGTCGCTCTACCACCGGATGGTGTATGTATCTGGGAGATAGCTTGATTTCATGGAAATGTAAGAAACAAGATAAGGTCTCCAAATCTTCCACTGAAGCTGAGTATCGTGCTATGTCTGCCGCTTATTCAGAAACTCTCTGGCTTCGCGGGTTGCTTTCCGATCTCGGATTTCCTGCTGATAGTGCCACACCACTCTATGCAGACAACACTAGTGCAATCCGTATTACTGCCAATCCAGTTTTTCACGAACGCACTAAACACATCGAGATTGATTGCCATTTTATACGCGACGAATACAAGCGTGATGTGATTAGCCTTCCTCACATATCTTCTGATCTTCAAAATGCCGATATCCTCACCAAGGGACTTCCGCGACCTCGCCATCAGTTCTTGGTTACCAAATTGATGCTTGTGGATTCCCCAGCATCAATTTGAGGGGGGGTGTCAAACTCAAGTTGGCTCAGGCCCACCTGGGCCCAATATGATGATATCCAATCTCGTCGGATTTGGTCCAATCTGTGCACAACTTCTTCTTTCTTTAATTAGATTGTAATTAGTTACTCTTTCCTTAATAGTAGATTGTAATTAGATTGGCTAATTTGTAGAGATTTGTAGAGATGATTTGTAGCTGATTTGTAGCCTTAGATAAGGCATCTGTATTCTATATAATGGGAGAGAATCTCCAATACAAAGGGAGAAAAAAATTCAAATCTAATCTCTTTTGAATGCTACGTTTGATAGTTAGTATGGATTTTGTGGTTGGTTTGCCAAGAACACAAAGAGGTATTGATGCAATCTTTGTTGTTGTTGATAGATTTTCAAAAATGGCTTATTTATTCCTTTCAAAAAGGCTTTGGATGCTTCTTATATTGCTGATTTATATTTCAAGGAAGTAGTTAAGCATCAAGGAATTCCTAAGACAATCATTTCGGATAGAGATACAAAATTTCTTAGCTATTTTTGGAGGAGTTTGTGGAAGAGGATTGGCACTAGCTTGCTTTACAGTAGTGCTTATTATCCTCAAACGGATGGGCAAACTAAAGTTGTTAATCGAACTTTGGGAAATTTGCTTAGAAGCTTTGCATGTAAGAGGCCTAAACAATGGGACTCAGTGTTATCTAGAACTGAATTGCATACAATTAAGTTGTGAATCGTTCTATAGGGAAGAGCCCATTTGAAGTAGTTTATGGGCATGTTCCAGCTCATTATCTTGATTTTGCTCCAATACCCGAATCACCCATGACAAGCAAAAAGGCTGAAGATTTTGCTGTCACAATGGCAAGGATCTATGAGGAAGTTAGAAATAAGTTAGAAGTCAGTACTAAGGTCTATAGAGAAGCAACAAATGTTCATCATCGGATAAAGACTTTCAAGGAAGGTGAACTTGTGTGGGTATATTTGAAGAAAGAGCGACTCCCGGCTGGTTCTTATAACAAGTTGAAGGAAAAGAAGATTGGCCCGTGTTGGATTCTTAAGAAGATAAATGACAATGCTTACAAGATTGAGCTTCCTCCTGATGTCCACACACATCCTACTTTCAACGTTCGTGACTTATCAGCATATCATGGAGAAGAAGAAGACAACTCGTGGTTGAGTTCTTTCTCACCCGGAGAGGATGATGCAGTGCCAAAGAATAAATGCAGCCTGTATTCCAGCGCTGGAAAATCATGCACAAACACCTTTTGGTATTCTGACCATAACTCAACCTTGGAACCTCCAAATTGCACACTGTTCTTGCGTTGGAAAGTGGACTTGAAAACCTTTCCAATGATATATGGCTTGGAAGCTGAAACCTCACCATTTAATCCAGATCTCGAGCTAAATAGTCTCCCATTTTCATAGTTATACTCTGTTTTGTAAGTTGTGTCTTTGGGAAGTGTAGTTTGGTGGGTAATTATGATAATTAATTGCTTTTGAGAGTCCATAAATAGAAGGAAAGTATGAGAACGTGGTAGTATGTAGTGATTACCTATTTTTGTTAATAAGAAGAGATAGAGCCCTGCTCTCATCTATGTTTATCTTCCTTCCTATGTTGTGTTCTTGAATTTCAAGTTTCTTTTCTTTTCTCAGCCCGGATCACATTTTCAGAGTGTAAAAGATGCTATAGCAGAGACAATGATGATTTCTCAGGATTGGTGCCAAGCTGTTTGTTGGGATGTATTTCTATACTTGTAATGTTGTAATGCAGCCAGCACTTAGCCCAAATGTATTTCTTCTTTTACTGATTCTCGGTTGACTTGTTGCATATTTCACAAGTTGGGCAATGCTGTGCATGTCCATCAAAATTGTGAAAATTTTGGGTGTAATGCACAATGATTTGAAGTAAAGAAAATACGAGAAAGAATGATTCTAGACAAAAAATTGTATCTCTCAATCATTCCTCAAATTTATTTTATATGGGATTTGATGTTTTGACCTTGTGGGTGCAAGTTGTTTACATTGCAGATTTTTTACAACTTCCCCCCTAGACTTGGATGACTTCAAAATGACAAAATACAGAAAATATGCAAAATGCATAAAATACAGTGAACACCAATCCGCAGTTCGAGTATAATAGCATTTCACTCATTTTTCCCTTTGAATTTATTGGAAAACTCTAATGAAGCTCTCTGAATATGGTTGCCAAGACTAGGGTGTGGGTAGTTTTTTTATGTCAATTAGGCATCTTTGAAAACTATCACTCATTTTTCTTGGGGGTTCAAATTGTGAATCCCAATGGAGTTATTGGTTTTCTGTGCGAACAGAGTGTCCAAGGTTGTGTCGTTCTGGGGCCAATGTATGGTAAGCCATAACGATGTACATAATAGAGTCAAGGACATCCATAACCCTTCAAGGAAAAAAAGACAAAGAAAATCCTAAAGGACTAGGGGTTTTGGAAGTTTTATGGATTTGGCATGGTCATGGTACCAAGTTGAGCCCTCTAATTACATTTTAATAGCTTAAGTACCTTGAGGTTGGTGTCGAGGTTGTGAGGGGTTTTGAACCGACTTTTCCTCTTGAAGTTGAAGGATTTGGAAATGAGGATAGTTTTGGCAGAGTGCTTGACTTTCTCAAAGCGAACTGCTTCTCATCTCACCACAAGATATTGATCAAGATATTTTCATATAAATTCACATTCCTAAAAGAAAGCAACTTTGTGAGCAGCTCCTCCTCTTAAGGCTCAGCATAAGCATTTACATTTCTTTTGATTGCCTCGACTCAGGCCCAAGCCTGTCTAATCACAACTCTTGGGGCTGGTGAAGGCTTTGAAGAAGATTCAACAACTTTCTTACCAATGTCTGCAACCACGAAAAAGCTCAAATTAATCAAAGAAACAATTATGTAACTTGAATTTTCTTTTCCAAAATCGGAAGTTAATAAATAACTAACTGAATTTTTTAGTAGGCCCGGGATGCACTATAAACTACCTTTATTTATTTCTTATTTTAGGCCTTTGAATTATAATCATATACCACTAATAACGTTGCCGATGCTAAGCACGGGGGCGCTTAATTTTCACTAGTATTAATGAAAGAACCTTGTCAAATATTAGTTTTTTTTATAAACAAGAATATTGAAGATGGTAGATGAAGGAGAATAATGTATGAAATTAAATTATGATAGCAGTCATGAGAAATGCCAATCAGTTCACTTATACATGAGGCCAATTTTTTCTTTTAAGAAGTCACCACATTCATGACCCATGATTTTGATGATCCATAGGCTGCTGCACAAGCTTCAGGACCTGCATTCATATCTAATAATAAGTAGTATTAAAAACTTTCTCCCGAAAAAGTCATACTTAAGCTTCGATTAAACAAATATGGCTACAAAAACATAATAATGATGGATTAGGGTGACGTACATTTTTTTGACATAATTACCCCTGTAGCATAATGTTACCCCTTTAATGATTTCGTCACCCATTTCACCATTTTTTTCAAAACCTTCGACTCTCACTCTTTTATTCTGCTCATCTGAGTCGTTTGGTGAGCGTGTGGAGAGATAAAGAGAGATTTGGAGAGATGGACGGTTGTGGTGAGGGTGATGAGACGGGTTTGGTGGATAAGATTGATGGGGAAAAAGAAGAATAAGACAGTGAGACGGTAATGGTGGGTTAAAGATAAGACCATGGGTGGTGAATTGCAGGTGTTTGGTTGGAGAAACTAAACATTTCAATGATGCCAAACAAAACTTAAAACTTCAAAAGCAGAATAAGTAAATGAAGAAGAAAAATAACTGGAAAGTGAGAAAAAATTGCCGAATATATCAAACCCAGAAATCATACTCGTCAACCCATTAAAACACTCCACACCCAACCAACCTATTTGAGCACACCATCACCCTTCATCAACTGACCTACACAACAAACGTTACACAACACAAACCCCATCTCTACCATCACAACCTATCATCACCCTCCCATTCCCTACTCTCCCACTTTATTAGTTTCTCAACCTTCTCTCACGATTCACACCCTCACCAAATGACCTAAATGAGGAGAGATTGAGGGGAGAGTTGTAGGTTTTGACAAAAATGATGAATGGGTGCCGATATCGTCACAGGAGTAACGATATCATTAAATGGGTAATTGTGTTCCAAAAAATGTATGATACCCTAATCCATCCTTTCTATGTTTTCATACTCTTATCCATTTAATCAAGGTTTAAGCATAATTTTTTCGTAAAAATCCCTAAAAACAATGAAGGTAAGAAAACCCAGAAATTATTGCTAGGTCTTTTGAAAAGAAAGAACAACTTTGTTAGAATTGAAACGAGTATTAAATTAACCGTGATTTTAACAGTGTAAGGTCACAGAGGAAAGGATAGAGTTTAGAGCAGGTGATATTTTTAATTTGGGATGGAGTGTCAACTGCAATGCAAAATGCATAGGGTGAAGCTTAGATCTGTTTCATAGGCACTAGTATATTAGAATCACATAGATTATGTTAGGTAGCGTTTAGTTCTCTGTAATGAAGGTCGGAATGGAATGGCCATTCTAATGGAATGATCATTCCCGCGTTCGGCTCACAAAGAAGTGGCGGAATGACCATTTCCTTCGGAATCACCATTCCTTTATGTACGGGAATCATCATTCCACTGGGGAGCGTCTGAGACCTACTTGTCTCTTGACCTTCAAAACTCAAAACGAAAAACAAGAAAAGGGCAACAAGATGAAAAGAGGCAGGTTTTCCGTCAGGCTACTCCTCATCCTCTTCCCCTTTAACTCCATCTTACTCTCCCTCTACTTCCTATGTTCCCAACCCCTGAAGGAAAATCCCCACTCCCAATCCCTAACGGAAAACCGCCACCCCCAATCTCCTTCCATAAACACGGCCTTGAAGCCATGGCCGATCCTTCCCTGGTCTCACGACCCTAGCGCCGCCTCACACTCCTGAGAGGGCTACTTCGGCAATGGATTTTCCCAGCGCACAGATCTCGTTCGTCCATCGAATGGGACTGGAAGAAGATGAAGAAGAAGATCAATGGTCAGATGGTTCCGCTACTTCTACAGCAAAACCCTTGAGAGGTTTGTGTGCAAGGGCGTCCGGGTTACGATGAATCCGGGTTGGATCCGCATGTTTGCCGGAGGTGATAAGCTCAACACGGTGATCGGCCAGGTGGAGGAGGAGGAGCTTCCATCGTTCGAACCGGGCATGTTCAAGATGATGGAGAACTAGGACGACGGGAGAGGGAAGATCGTGAGCATGGACTTGAGGAAGTGGAATGTGAAGAAGATGTGCAGAGCGTTGCAGGTGAATGGTATTTTGCGTGGATCCTCCCCTCTGCTTCCCAGCCGTTGGAATGGGAATCACCATTCCTGCCTTATTCCATTCCAGAGTCATTCCACTCTCCATTCCATTCTTTCCTAAAACCATTCCAGTGAGTCAAACGCTACCTTAAGAGATTTTTTAGTGATAGGATATGGATAACTAGGCCTATATAATTTGTTTTAGCGGAAACTATGATGTTAAAATTATAATGCAAAGATGTATAAATAAAATAATATGATAATTATACTTAGAAACGTAATAATAATGGTTATTATACCATAAATTCTACAAATTCTATTTTAAGGCATACCTTAGCAAATCTTTCTTGGTAGTATTAAAGATTAATTATTCCTATTTGGTGGGCCCAAGTTTGACCGATATGAAAATTGGCTTGAAGCTAGTAAATAACTGGACTTCAATCTTAAATGATTTGGATTTTCTATAGGATCCTACATGAAAGAACCGACCTTGACACATACTAAAGTCCAATAAACAGTTTCTCTATTAGATCTCAAGATCAATGATTAAACTAGTGATTAATCCTAATTCCAATTAAAAGTAATCACCAAAAAGATAGAAGGAGACACGATATATATGTGAAAAATCCTGCTCAAGAAACAACCATGGGCCTTATCGTCTAGGCCAACAGACGAAATCAAGCACTAATAAAATTGAAAGTTACAAGAAAACTCACAATCGTTTTCTAGTTGCAACTCAACCTAATGACTGCTTTGATCTTGCCAACCTTCACCGTGCTTGAGCCAACCACCTTGAATGTGTCTTCAAGATGAGTTTACTATGAAAGAGTAGCAAAAAGAACTCCAAAGACTCTGAACTTTAGCACAACAACTTGATGAAGCTTTAGAGAAGAAAGAATCTGTCAATTGATCTCTGGGTTTTGGATGAGAGAGAGGTGCCCTAGAATTGAGAGAGGAAGGCCATATATAAACTTTAATTCGTGCCTCATTATTGGTAGAGCAAGTAAGGCTCAAATAAGTAATCTGATAGAAATTAGGAAGTGTTTCCGAATCATAATTTTAATTTCGTGTAGGGTCTACTCGAGCACAAAATGGGTTCGCTTGAGTGGATTAGGTTCTATCTCTAGAAAACTTGCTCCTAGTGTATCAGGGTTGAGCGCAGGAAGGATGAGCTTGAGCATGTGACATTCTGAGCGTGGATATGTGTCTGCTCGAGCGCCCATAGTAACTTCTATTTTCTTGATTTTTTCTTTTTAAATCTTCAATCCGGGCAGTCCATCTATAAAATACATTATAAATTGAATTTCCTGTTTTGCCCATTACCTAATTAATTAGCCAACACTCAAATAAACCTTACATTACACATTTTTATAGTTGGGTTGTATGATATCTTTATTATATTTCTGATGTAGTACATTTCTGATGTAGTACAAGTCGCAGAAGAGTTTTTGGAACTAGAAGATCACAAGAAGTTAAGCCGGAAGGTTAAATCTATAGTGTCAGGCATAACTTTTAATCTCAGTATCGTCACGGGGCCCATAAACATCTGGATAATGATATGGGCTTTGATGTAAATTTTTATTTTTTACTATTTTTAGTAAGGAATAGAAAACTTACTAGAAATAGTAAAAAAATAAAAAAATACATCAAAGCCCATTGGTCATCCTCAAATAACTTTCTAAGACCTTCTATAAAGACTTAAACTCAAACAAGACTAACAAAACCCCTAAAATAAGCAAAATAAAAACTACTATAAATAGCAAAAGAATTTTCACAAAAAATATGTTTTGACCTTCAAAACATCCTAATTTTTCCTTTGACCCACTTAAACCGCCTCTGGTTGTTGCCTTGCTCGTCGAGCTCATTGATAGGCTCGAAACAATGATTATGGGGCCCATGATGATACCCGGATCAAAAGCTATGATTGTTTGAAGTCAACACTATGGATTTAATCTTCCGGCTTAGCTTCTTACAATCTTGTTTTAGAAACTCTTCTATGACTTGTTCTACATCAATTTCATTATGGCAATGTTAAAATCTTTTATGGAGCCATCTTATAGAGTTCAAGAAAGAAAGAAAGAAATAACATGTGATGATTAGGGTTGCAAGTGGGTCGGGTTGGGGACGGAATCATGTTGGAAACGGATCCGGACCCATTTATTAAAGGCGTATCTGGAACCGTCACGGAAACTATTACGCGGGTCCCGATCTGGTTCTGGCAAAAAGATGCGGGATTGGGTTCTGGACCCTGTTTCGATGTGAGTTTGGAGTGAGGAACACAGAGAGATGAGCTAGGATTTATCTGCAATAAAAGGATTCATCTGCAAATCACAATAAAAGGAGCAAAATGAATAAATTGACAGAAGGGTTGAATCAAAGGATTCATCTGCAATGATCAGGCAATAGACAATCTTTTTTCTTTGCTCTCTTTTTTCAAATCTCAAGAAATATTATTTCAACTTGAGGTGGCCCAACTGCGACCGGAAAAGTGGCCAGTGAAGCCATGACAGCATAGTGATGGCAGGTGTCACGGGGTAAATTTTTCGCACTAAAATTACACCGCGCAGCACTGAGATTTCTCTTAGTCACCCTACCAACAATTACACAGCACACACAAAGAAATGCAAGAGCATAAGAGATAGCAAACAAGGCACACAACTATTGATTAATTAGGCACCAGCCTGTTTCTCTTATTAATCAAAACTGGGAATTACACCTCTCTTACAATTGTATACACTCACAATTACAAGTTAAATTCGGATGTACTCTCCTCTCTACAAATGTTTGAAACCTCGCTAACATTTATAAGGAAGCCTGACCAATCAAAGCTTAACAACAAGGATACTTGTTGCCATCTTGGACGAATCAGAGTGTGCCAACACAATTCCAGACCAACTGCTTGAGGATAGTTTTTGTCTGCAGTTAGAAGCAACTTGCCTTCCAACCATTGGTCCATCTCATCTGCCACCCAGCCAATGCAACTGCATAACTCCTGCACATGTGGCTGCCACACCACACTGTTAACTGCAGTGCAACTGCACAACTGCTGTCTAAGTGGTTGTCACATCAGCAAAGTATCCACACAAGCACCACACCTCTGCACCAACACAAGGGAGGCGCCACAGTGTGTATTCGGGCTTCTTTCGTTTGGACCACATGGGCCTAGGCACGAGGGAGTGGGCCTCACGCACCAATTTTCCATTCGAGTCCCACTGAGGTGCAACCGAGGCCACCAAGGCCATTGGTATGCAATACAATGCATATGGTGTGCTAACATCGTTCACCGTCCTTTTTTTCGTCCCACAGGCATACCTCCTACATAGTAGAGCTATGTGCCACCCATTGTTTCTCACCTCCTGGGTATAGAATTCCGAAATAAATGAAATGGACATTTTGACCTCTTCCCGAATCCCAATGTAGAAATCCTTCCACACAATGATTCTCCTACATGTTTGTCATCTATTAAATGCATTAGACATATATTTGTTGACGGAAAACACAAGGTTGGTCGAGGGTCAAAATCCGCCGCACGCAGCTCCCGCACATCGTCCCTGCAGCACCCGCGGCACTTGCACGTAGTCGCTCGCAGCAACTGCAGCAAGCGAACGACATTGCTCACAGCAACTGTAGCACTACATGCACTCTGTCAACCACATTGCACGACGATTGTACACACCACATGTAGTGCACTACTGCACACATCACATGTAGCACAGTATCTTGTGCACATCAGTCACTACACAGTTTTGTTGGGCACTGACGTCCATCGAACCAACGGCCGAGGAACAACACATATCCACACCAAGGGAATAATATGCATTGTTTACCTTATGTATCACAGTTCATATGCACCAATGAACCGTTTGTGCAATGGTTTGGTTTAGCATTACTCAAATCACCGCACCATCTGCACACCAACGCAGCATCAATTGTTTAGGGGCTAACAGCAGGTGTAGACAAAGAAGATGGAGATGGGGATGGTAATGATGAAGGGAAAAAGAAGATGGAAGATGGGGTTTGGTTCGACTGGAGTCGCTAACGCATGGAGGGAGCTTGTCAAAATCGCCTGAGAGGGGAGTAGCCGCTGGAGATAAAAGGTTGACAATGAAGAGTGGGCAACGGAGATGGGTCAAGTGGCAAAAATGTCCTTGGGTTTTAGTGATAAGACTCTATCGTCAAATAATTTACTTGCAAAGTGGTTTGATGTTGGGTCCTCGGGTTGGAACAAGTGTGGATTCGGAACCAGATCCATTGCTTACCATGTTCGAGAACAAGCTACGGATGAGGACCCGAACCCGATTAATTATTGGAATGAAAATCTGGTTTCATACCCGGGGTTTTGGTTCTCCATCTCACCTATAAGAGATATCTCTCACCTTAAATGAGAGATTGTATGGGAGTCCTCACATCCATATCCAATATCAATAACTTGAATGTGAGGGCCCCCACCCCTATCTCTCATTTAATGTGAGAGATATCACTCATAGGAGCATGTCCCATATATATATATATTTTCATAACAGCAAATCGAAATCCTTAATAAAATAATAAAATTAATGAGAGAGTTAGATGACATACTTTGATATGAGTTCTTTGTGCATTGCCTTTGATCAAAGGTCATGATTATCTAGTGTTTGTTCCAACTCTCCCCTTGTCGCCTTTTTTAAGTGCGTGAACAAAGATGGTGCTTATTGTACTTTTCTTAGTGGGTGGGGAGAGAGACCTAAATCCTTTTATGAAAACCCTAAAAAAATGTAATCCATCATAGAAAACTGCATAAGATAGTTCCCTATCTTAATTAGTCAACTAAATATTGAATTCCTAAAATAGAATTATTATATAATAAAATACAGTAGGTCCTTTCCTCTGAGGATGACACGTGGCGCATCCTCAAACTTTTTATAATGCTACATTCTGGAATTACCCTTCTAATCTAATCTTATAATCTAAAATTTCTCAATGCAAATCTAAGGTATTCTTGAAATAAGATACTTATCCCTTCCTTAAAACATAACATACAACAATAACTTCTCTTTAGTTACCTTCAATGGGCCCCACAAATTATTAAACTAACAAAAAAAAAAAAAGAGAATAAAGGCACTTTGACCATGATTTTAGTGATCGGTGAGCATGTATGTATTAAATGTTGTTGCATATCAATTTGTGAGACTCTCATAGTAGATTCAAGTTGCAGAAATTTGGGGTACTTTCGTAAGCAGTATTTTGCTACTTTTTTTCTTGTTTTTTCTTTTAGTATTTGATACGGTTAATCCATGGAGACCATTGTGGAAGCAAGTTAATTTCAAAATCCACACTTAATATATAATTATTTATATTTACTAATTTAACCAAATAAATTTTCTCTCATGAGTCTCCATCTTTATCACGATTTCTTATTATTATTTATATTTACTAATTGAACCAAATAAATCTGTGAGTCCCATTACGAAATCTAAGTCTTCTTTATTTCCAAACTCAGAATTTACAGGGGCAACCTTTTTTTTTTTATATCAACACACGAATAACTTTTTTGATACCAAAGTGGGGGCCACTTTCATAGGCTGTATTTTGCTACTTTTTTCTCCTTATTTTCTTTTTAATATTGAGTAAGATTAATCTGTGGGGCCCATTATGAACATTTTTTTTTCATATTTTTCTTTGGATATTTGGTAGGATTAATTAATCTGTGAAGCTCATTGTGGAAGCCAATTAATTCCAAAATCCACATTTAATTATGAAATGACACTCAATTTAAGGCTAAGCACAAATATAATAAAATCAAGATCCTAAAATCTTTACTATTTACTTGATCTTTCCCTAAATATTTCCAACTACCTAAAATTTCTTTAATGAGTTTCCATCATTATTATGAATTATATATTAATATTCATTTAAATGTTTAGAAATATTTCTAATTAAGAATTTTAATGATTTTTTAATTATGGAACGCAGGCCTATTGCACTAGTTATATATTAAAAGACAATAGGTGATTCTCTGGGAGAAAGACACGTGCGGGCATGGGAATCCCTTGGAGAGCGACACGTGGCACATCCTCAAACTTTTTGCAATGCCACATTCCAGAATCGCCCTTCTCATCTAATCTCATCACCTAAAATATCTCAATGCAAATGTAAGATATTCTTCAAATAAGATACTTATCTCTTCCCTAAAACATAGTATACAATAATAACTTCTCTTTAGTTACCTTCAATGGGCCCCACGTATTATTAAACTAACAAAAAAAAAAAGAATAAAGGCTCTTTGGCAATGATTTTAGTGATCGGTGAACATGTATGTATTAAATGTTGTTGCATATCAATTTGTGGGACCCTCATGTCAGATCCAAGTTGCAGAAATTTGGGACACTTTCGTAGGTAGTATTTTGGTACTTCTTTTTTTTTTGGCTATTTTTCCGTTCAGTATTTGGTATGGTTAATATATGGGGACAATTGTGGAAGCCAGTTAATTTTAAAATCCACAGTTAATATATAATCATTTATATTTACTAATTTAACCAAATAAATTCTCTCTCATAAGTCTCCATCTTTATTAAGATTTTTTTATTATAATTTATATTTACGAATTTAGCCAAATAAATCAATGGGTCCCATTATTAAATCCAAGTCTTTATTTTCAAACTCACAATTTGCGAGGGCCACCTTTTTTTGTACCAACACATGAAGAACTTTTTTGATACGAGAGTAGAGGCCGCTTTTATAGGCTGTATTCTACAACTTTTTTCTCCTTACTTTCCTTTCAATATTGAGTAAGATTAATCTATCGGGCCTATTATGGACATTTTTCTCCTTATTTTTCTTTGGATATATGGTAGGATTAATTAATCTGTAAGGCCCATTGTGGAAGTCAATTAATTCCAAAATCTACATTAAATACTGAAATGACACTCAATTTATGGCTAGGCACAAATATAATAAAATCAAGGTCCTAAGATTTTTACTATTTACTTGATCTTTCCCTAAATATTTTCAGCCACCTAAAATTTCTCGAACGAGTTTTCATCTTTATCAAAAATTATTTATTAATATTCATTTATAACTTATTTAAATATTTAAAAATATTTATAATTAGAAATTTTAATTATTTTGTAATTATGGCCTGTGTTGGTATGAGTCAAGGAGTACAGGTATAGCTAATATGAGACGATTTTGTAATTAGATTACCTTATTATCCTTAATATGAGACGATATTAGTCAAGGGTATGAGTCATAGAGTTCGGGTATTGCTAATCCATCTTCATGATTCCCAACAGTTAATAATGCTTATCCTTATATACTCCGCTTCTCTATACACTTTAATAATATGACCCCGTACATTGTGAGTTTGAAAATAAAGAAGACTTGAATTTCATAATGGGACTCATAGATTTATTTGGTTAAATTAGTAAATATAAATGATTATATATTAAGTGCGGATTTTGAAATTAACTGGCTTCCACAATAGTCCCTACTGATTAACCATACCAAATACTGAAAGGAAAAAATAAGAAAAAATGTGGCAAAACACTGCTTACGAAAGTGCCTCAAACATAGCATACAATAATAACTTCTCTTTAGTTACTTTCAATGGGCCCCACATACTATTAAGCTAACAAAAAATAATAATAAAGGTTCCTTGGCCATAATTTTAGTGATTGGTAAACATGTATGTGTTAAATGTTGTTGCATATCAATTTGTGGGACCCTCATTTCAGATCTAAATTGCAGAAATTTGGGGCACTTTCGTAGGCTTTTTCTACTTTATTTTTTCTATTTTTTCTTTCATCATTTGATATGGTTAATCCGTGGGGACCTTTGTGGAAACAAGTTAATTTCAAAATCCACACTTAATGTATAATCATTTGTATTTACTAATTTAAGCAAATAAATTTTCTCTCATGAGTCTCCATCTTTATCATGATTTTTTATTATTATTTATATTTACTAATTTAACCAAATAAATCTATGAGTCCCATTAGGAAATCCGAGTCTTCTTTATTTCCAAACTCACAATTTACAAGGGCAACCTTTTTTTTATATCAACACACGAATAACTTTTTTGATACCAGAGCGGGGGCCACTTTCATAGGCTGTATTTTGTTACTTTTTTCTCCTTATTTTCTTTTTAATATTGAGTAAGATTAATCTGTGGGGCCCATTATGAACATTTTTTTTTCATATTTTTCTTTGGATATTTGGTAGGATTAATTAATCTGTGAAGCCCATTGTAGAAGCCAATTAATTCCAAAATCCACATTTAATTCTGAAATGACACTCAATTTATAGCTTAGCACAAATATAATCAAATCAAGGTCCTAAAATTTTTACTATTTACTTGATCTTTCCCTAAATATTTCCAACTACCTAAAATTTCTCTAACGAGTTTCCATCTTTATTATGAATTATATATTAATATTCATTTAAAATTTATTTAAATATTTAGAAATATTTCTAGTTAGAAATTTTGATGATTTCTTTAATTATGGCCTGCATTGGGCGCAGGCCTATTGCACTAGTTATATAATGAAAGACAATAGGTGATTCTCTGAGAGAAAGACATATGGCAACATGGGAATCCCTTGGAGGGCGACACATGGCGCATCCTCAAATTTTTTGCAATGCCACATTCTAGAATTGCCCTTCTCATCTAATCTCATCACCTAAAATATCTCAATGCAAATGTAAGATATTCTTCAAATAAGATACTTATCTCTTCCCTAAAACATAATATACAATAATAACTTCTCTTTAGTTATCTTCAATGGGCCCCATGTATTATTAAACTAACAAAAAAAAAAAAAAGAATAAAGGCTCTTTGGAAGAACTTTTTTGATACAAGAACGGGGCCACTTTTATAGGCTGTATTCTGCTACTTTTGTCTACTTATATTTCTTTCAATATTGAGTGAGATTAATCTGTGGGGCCCATTATGGACATTTTTCTCCTTATTTTTATTTGGATATTTGGTAGGATTAATTAATCTGTGGTGCGCATTGTGGAAGCCAATTAATTTCAAAATCCACATTTAATTCTGAAATGACACTCAATTTATGGCTAAGCACAAATATAATAAAATGAAGGTCCTAAAATTTTTACTTTTTACTTGATCTTTTCCTAAATATTTCCAACTACCTAAAATTTCTCTAATAAGTTTCCATGTTTATTATAAATGATCAGTTAATATTCATTTATAATTTATTTAAATATCTAAAAATATTTCTAATTAAAAATTTTAATTATTTTTTAATTATGGCATGCGTTGGGCACAGGCCTATTGCACTAGTCCAATAAAAAGATAACAGAAATAGTGGATTTGCATGGTCGAGCAAAATAAATGGGGCCTACAAACTAGACGTATGGTCATGCAAGACACCGTATATGGCCAACATGCAAATTGAAATATCTCTAGTGCATGGGCCTTGAATTTTTACATGTGGACCATATTCTTCTTGTGATCTGCGACCACTCAAGATTAAACCATTGATCTGGTAAGAAACATAACAGATGAGACTGTACCATCCTGAAAACAATAGTAAATAAACCACAAGAACAATCCAAATTCAGTGCCAAAAATCTTAACTGAACCCTCTCAACTAGAACGGCTTAGCAGAACATCACCAACAAACATACGGAGGTCAGAATGAGACGACCCACCCTTCTCTATTGCTCTTTTACAGGCCTCTTGAAGTTCTCTTGCTCTTATTCTCATCTCTTTGCCTTCATCTCCCTCCAAGTCCATCAATCTCTTGACATTTCTAGCAATCTCCTCTCTTTCAACAATCTTATCTTCATTCTTCAGCTTCATGCCAATCTTCCAGTCTTCCACTATCAGTTTGCTGTTGATGGATTGCTCTGCCGCTAAAGGAAGAGTCAATATGATTTTCCCGGCAAATACACTTTCCATGGTAGAGTTCCAACCAAAATGAGTCAAGAAGCCCCCTACAGGAGAATGGCACAGTACCTTCAACTGGTCACACCATGGCACCACAAGGCCCATCCCACCACTCAGATCTTGTAAGCGGGTCGAATCACTGCGTGCAACCCACAAGAATCTGGCCCCACTAGCCCGTAGTCCAATTGCTATTTCATCCATTTGTGCACCAGAAACCATTAGGTAGCTGCCCAATGACACATATAGGACTGAGCTAACAGGTTGGGAGTCTAGCCAATTGAAGTAGTCCGCATTGTGTGGGCCCATGACCCTGTTTTCAGCAGTCATGTAAGGGACACAAGGGCCCAGAGTGTAGACAGGGAGTGGAAGCTTTCCCTTTATAATGTCAATGGCATGGGTCTCTAGATCATGAAAGGAAGCGAGCAACAGGCATTTTGCTTTGGAAGCTAGGGTGACAGCTCCATGGATTCGCCTACGGATGTTTTCACTTTTTCCATGGAAGGTGGGTGGGAAATCTGCTAACCGTATAGATGGGATACCAGGAACGTAGTCGATTCGTTCATCTCCTCTTTCTGCAAAGAACAGGAAAATCTTGTATTTATAAACTAAACCAAATTGGATGAGATAAAACCAGAATCCAAGACTCAGATGAGGTAGCAGTAGCAATAGATAATTTATTTTTTTTCCTTATGTATCTTTCAAGAATTGGATAGGTAAATAGATGCAGGAATATAAAATAGTACCAAATTTCATACCCCTACCCCGATCGACATGTTTGTTTCATGTAATTAACTGCCTAGATTATTATTTCTTATTTAAAATAAGGGGTTTTTACCGGGAAAAACACTTTATGTGGCCATTGCACCAAATATGAAACATTAGTTAAACAGGAACCTGTACAGAAAAATCAAAAATTTTCACCATTTTTTAGGGTGGTCACTATCGACCTTCATTTTATGTATTGAGGGTTGACGACGACCCTCACTATAACAATTGAGGGTCACAGTCGACCCTGAGCAAGCATAAACTCATATTCTTCATCTCTTCCCCAAACTCAATTTAATAATGTAGCATGTACAAACACACACTCAGAGGTGTGCCCTTTTGATGTTGAGATGACTTTTGGGGCCCATTTGGATGTGTGCCAGTTCATGAAGGTTTATGAAATGTAGGGGAGATCATGGGTGTGGATATATTTTACTGTATCCAATCGCAATTGCCTCTTCATATAAGCTGTTGAAACTTTTACATCTTTAAAATGGACGAGATAATGCCCAATTTTCTCTTATGTTCAAAGATTGGATTTGAGTAACTTTTACATCTTAAAATGGACGAGATAATGCCCAATTTTCTCTTATGTTCAAAGACTGGATTTGAGTAAAACTTCATCCAGTACCTATCAAAACATAGATCTACAATTCCCATCCACCCCCTCCCCTTATGAGGACCTGGTGTGCCCCATAAAATCATCATCGGTATTTGCTCAAGTTGCATACAAATGATGCAAGGCAGGCTCCCCCACAGAAGAGTTGTCACGATGCTCTTTCCACAGGGAATGTTTTAAGTTAGGGCTTTGCCATTTGTAAGAAAAAACACTATATCAGTATCAGTCATTGTAAGTGATCCAATGCAGAAAGTAACTTAAAAGATATTTACAAGCATCAACTATAATCGTCTTATTGAGAATTTCATTTGTTTGATGTATTGGGAGATTTTCTTATTTATAGTCATGATTTGGACAAATCAATAGATCTTGAGCATCATAAAATCAATCTTGATAATAAATTATATAAAAATAGATCAACTACATGTCATTTGCGCCACCCTCACTAGAATAATCTATTATTGCACCATTTTTTCTTGTGATGCCCATCTTTTACTATACCAAAAAGTACAAAACAAACCTCCTTCCAGGCCCAACCATAAGACTCGATTAACGGTCCAAATCATGACATGCTGTTGATGTGGCAAGAAAAAAACATTTGGCCAAGCTACTTAGCATGTCTTCATAGGAATAAATGCGGACAATGGACAAGCGAGTCTTCCCTCTCTCCATCATTAGATTGGGTTTGGGGAAGATAGGAAGAAGGAGGAAGGAAGAAGATGAGTTTATGCCTGCTCAGGGTCGACTGTGACCCTCACTTGTTATAGCGAGGGTCGTCGTCGACCCTCAATACTTAAAATGAAGATCGATAGTGACCACCCCAAAAATGGTAAAAAAAGTTGGTTTTTCTGTATAGATTCCCCAGTAGATGCATGTTTACCTAATGTACCCTGTTTGGTGCAATGGCCACATAAAGTGTTATTGGGGGTAAAAACCCCTTAAAATTTTTACCCCTTAAAATAAAGAACAAAATGTGAATATCTAAAATTGACTATAAAAAAACCTCCTCTTTAATGGAAATTGAATCGAAGTGAACTTGGAAATTAGATTCTGAGCCATCATCCTACTAAGTCAAGGTCTCATCTACATTTCCCTCTTGTATCCTTCACCCCCTCACATCATTTCCTTCACTCCTCACCTCTTTAATAATCTTTATGCATAGCTCATTTCACCATGAATTCCTGTACAGTTTATGCAAACTAACATGCTATAAAATGTGATAATAAGAAGCAAAATATCTACAATGCTTGTCTACTTTTTTATAGTTTGTGTATGGCTCAACGTGTGATCAATCCAACCCTTGCACACACCTATACCTCTAATTGGCATTGATCTTATTTTGACATTGATCCTTGCATTAGTTAGCGATGGATTTTGTACGATAATTTTGCAAAGTGTTTATTCATCAAGCTTTGAGGATCTGAAACAAAGGGATTAGACCAGGTGAAATAGCCTGATATCACTACTAGAGATTGAGTTATTGGCGCAGGGAAAAGCGGGCGACCACCAGTGGCGGTCGCAAAAGGATTATTAGTGACTGCACTATAGCGGTCGCGAAAGCCTTTCAATACCCCGCCCCCAAAACCCATTTTTCTCTCTTCATTTTTTTCTTTTCCCTCTTGCGCTCTGCACTCTCCCTCCCGCGCGCTCTCCCCTGTCCAGCCGCACCAGCCATGCCACCGCCCGAGCCCGACTGCGCCGGAGCCGACACTAAATCCCTCTCCCTCTCCCTCTCTCTCTCTATTTCTCTCTCTCTTTCTGCCGGTCTTTCCATCTCCCTCAACGCCGCCGAGGACTCCTTCTCCCTTACCGCTGCTGCTGCTCGCTCTCCCTTACCAACAATCTCTCTCTTTCCCTCACTCTTCCTCTGTTTTCTCTCCGCCATTAAACCTTGAAGATGAGCAACAACTTCTTTCCGTACGCTTTGCATCAAAATCATTTCCAGGTATGTTAATGATCTATTCCCACTGTCCAGTTCTTTCTAGATCTTGCAATTTTTTTTTTTTTTTGAAATGTAGATTCGAGCTAGAATCTCTACTCGATGATTATATTGATGATTTCGTTGTTTTGGGAGGATTTTCCTATCTCGATGCCGATTTTCATGATTACTTGTTCAGATCTCACCCAAATCACCTTCCCTCTTTGATCTGTCGTGGGAATTTTGTTTTTTTTTCAAAGGATATGGCTCAGATGTTGATTTCTCTGTGTTGTTCTATGAAATCGGGGCCCATTTTTCTCTATTCTGCTGCTGCATTTTGCATAGATAGTTGTGGTATGGTGGATGAGATGAAGGACCCACCAAGAAAAGATGCAAGAGATGACTAGAAAGAGAGTTCTCATCTAACTCCTTTTATTGGATTCCCATGGATGTGAAAAATCCCTTTTTTCCCTTGCTTTGGCGCCGTAGCAGAACAAAAGTCCCAACAACAACACTTTCTTCAATCCAAGAAGGTAGCAGCTTGATAATAGAGCCTCTGTATATTTATCAAATATTGGATAAACATCACAAGATTAAAGCTTTTCTCTGCAAGAATGGATGGTGATAAAATCAAAGAACCAGAAAGAAAAGAAACTTACTGCAGAAGCAAAATTGGATCAGAAACTAAAAAACCCACAAATTTTCATCTTTCTAATTTACATGCCATTTCAAAGAAAAAGAGAAAAAAGACTCCAATGGTGGAGTTCCACCTCTATCTCTTTCTCTCTTCAGAGACAGGGAATTTGATGCATGGGTCTATTTCTACTGATTCTGTCTCAATTAATGAAAAGAATGAACTAAAGGATAATTTGAATGCTAATAATTTGAATTTA
This sequence comes from Persea americana, assembly GCA_029852735.1. NCBI lineage: Eukaryota > Viridiplantae > Streptophyta > Magnoliopsida > Laurales > Lauraceae > Persea > Persea americana. Next base: position 20,624,699 of record CM056811.1, read on the forward strand.
GAGCTAGAAGTTGTCAAGCCAGAGATGGTGGAACCTTCATCCCGTGATGTTGCTGCTATTGGTGGTGATTTACATTCATTGGGTGATCAAGAGCCAGGTGAGAACTGGGGCTCTATGGAAGAGATACATGACACCAATGCTGCAACTGCAGACCTTATCAAGAAAAATGAAAGTACAGATGCAGGGTCCCCAGAGAAACTAAATTTAGACCCAAGTAAGGGTGACGATTCTCTGGAGGAGGATGTTTTGGACAGTAAACAAATTGATTCCAATCATAATTCTGATGAAGTTATTGATAGGAATGAGCTGATGGAATTGCCTGTTGTAAAAGAGGGAAGCGTTGATGTAGCGATGGAAGTTAGGCCATCTCCTGGCAAGAGGGTTCCTGATGAAGAGAACCATAATCTGGAGATTTCTTCAGAGAAAAGAAAGCTTGATGGCATGTTTATAATTATTAGTACCTGCATTTAGATTTTTGACTATGTTTATGTAGATTTCAAAGTATAACATTCAATTGAATGTCTGTCTTCGATGCATTAAATGAATACTTTGAAGATAACGGGTTAAGATACTGTTTGATGATTTTGATAATCTCATGCTTATACAATCATTTTTCCATGGGGTGTTCTTTTAAACAAACATTGCATCACTTTGAAGTAATTTGAATTAAGATATTAGAGGTGCTTTACTCATTTAGAACATAACAAAATTTTCCCCTTATGTATGTTGTTGGGAGAAAGCCAGATCATTGTCCTAGTCACATGGTTGGCTTTGGTGATAGATTTCTTAGTTGTACATTTTCCAAAGGTTGATTATAGTTCTGATCGAAATGCATTTATGAAGATTACTTGATGGGATTTTAACTCTTATTAGTTGTCTTGTGAGTAATGTTTGGATATAGATTGTAAAGCAGTCCTTGTACATAGCTTTTTTAGTGGTTACTTTTATTTCTCTCTCTCTTTCTCTTTCTTTTTCTCTCTCTCTCTCTCACACACACACACAATCTTGCTTGCTGAAACTCATTTTTTGAAAGCACTTGAGAAGTCCTATAGGATTTGGATTGGTGTATGAAACATCTGTGACAAAATTTTCATAGAATTTTGATATAGTATTACTTCCTTACAGGATTCTTTTGTTGTTATTAGATGAATCAAGCAAAGTGAATATATTAGAGTACTTATGGAGTTAATTTATAATTATGTTGATAGTATTGGCACTTTTTTTTTGTCGCCGAGCTTTAAAAAAATTATGTGTTGATGGATACATCCGACTGTTATTTGCATCTTTTTTTTTTTTTTTTTTTTAAATTGGTTTCTTATATTCATTTGTTGGAGCTGCTTAAACTCATTGGTTGCTTCTATATAGTGGTTTATTTTGGTAAACTTCGAAGTTCCATGGCCAGTTAATAGTTAAAGAGTTTGCTTCTATACAGTGGTTTATTTTTAGCATGAATTCGGCTAATTGTGCTTGCTCATTTTAGATTTCCACAGAAATAGTTACCGAGATGGACAAGAGTTGGATTGATTTACCGAATAGGATGTCTGGGGAATACATGGATGGGATTAACCATTTCATAGAATTTACCAATGGGTTTGACAATGAGTTCATCGGTTGTCCATGTAGAAAATGTGCGAATCGGTATCATTACAGAAGAGAGTTTGTCCGAGAGCATCTGATTTTGAACGGATTCTTGAAGCAGTACAAGAATTGGATAAGACATGGAGAAGAGTATTTTTCTTGTCGCAGAGAGGAAAGAGATGAGATTGAGGTGGATGATATGTCAGAGACTGATTCCATGATCGCGATGCTAAATGATATTGCGTGCGGGTTGGCACCCGAATACACAAGTTGTGAGACTAAGGGGGCGGGTGGGAGTAATCCTCGCTCCAGTGCTGATAAAGAAGCCTTAAGATATTTTGAAATTCTAGACGATGCACAGACAGAATTGTATCCTGGATGCAAGGACTTCAGTAAATTTTCCTTTATTGTTGAGTTGTTACATTTGAAGGCATTGAATCAGTGGTCTGACACGTCCTTCGATATGCTTCTCCAGTTGTTGCATTGAGTGCTCCCATCCAGTGCAAAACTTACTGAGTCGTACTATTAGGCTCGCAAGTTAACAGAAAATTTAGGCTTCACATATGAGACTTTGGATGCATGTCCAAATAATTGTATGTTGTTTAGGAATGACAATGCCCATCTTGATACATGCATTATGTGTCAGACTTCGAGATGGAGGAGGACGGGGTTGGGCACAATCGTCAGAATAGTTTTACAAGTGTTATCAATCGTGGCAAACGGGTGGCAGCAAAGCGAGATATTTCCCACTTAAGCCAAGGCTGAAGAGGCTTTCTATGTCATCAAATATCTCTAAACTGATAAGATGGCATGTCGAGAATAGCAGGGACGATGGTAAGCTAACCCATCCAGCAGATTCCCCAGCGTTGAAAGACCTCGATCGGAGGAATCTAGACTTTGCCTTGGATTGTCGAAGTGTGTGGCTTGGTTTGGCTGCAGATGGTTTTAGTCAGGGTTTAAAGTATCGGACTCGGACTCGGACTCGGCTCGGGCCGAGTCCGAGTCGACTCGGCCGACTCGGCCGAGTCGCATGGGACTCGGCCGAGTCGGCCGAGTCCCCATATTTAGTAAAAAAAAAAAAAAAAAAAGAAAGGAAAAATTTTGTTTCTCCTTTTTTCCATCCAATCCATTCATAATTCCATATATAAAGTTTCACTCTCTTCATTGATCATTCTAATACGTTATTTAAGGATAGAAATATAGAATAATAATAACAAAATCGCAAGCCATTTTATAATTTAATTGCAATTAAAATTTAAAATTTAAAACTAAAAAGTAAAAAATACAATGTACATGTTTCCAACTTTCAATATCCACTCTCAAGTCTCAATTTAGTCAATTATCAAGTCAACTAGTAAGATTAATCATCAAAGATGTAACTAAGCTTCAAATTTCAATTATATTTATAGCATATAAAAATGTAAAACCATAGTATACCTTAGCTCTTTCTTGTTAAAATTTAAATGCTAATTCCATGTTGAATGCCTTGCGGGTTCTGGATCTTCATCTTCGTCGTTATTTTGACTTTGACGATAGTATTGAGCAACATCAAAATGAAAAAACCCTTGCCCCGCTCTTGGAGTTATAGGACCTTCTCCATAGTTTGATGATGGAGCCATAACTTGAAGTTGAGGATATTCATATGGCGGTTGCACTTGTGGGGGTGTTACTCCATACTGTTGTTGCCCATACCCATGCGAAGGACCACCGTATCCACCATACTGATGCGGCAGTCCATACTCAGACGAAGGATCATGAAATTGATCTCCATATTGTTGCTCACCTTGGTATGAACTATCAGAACTTGTGATCCAAGGGCTTGATGCCATTTGATGCGGCTGAGGATATTCATCCGTTGGCTCACTTCCTTTTCCTTCACCTCTGCCCCCCTCACGTGACCCACCAGTAGGCTCACTTGGACTATAATATACATTAATGTTGTCATGTCCACCACCACGTCTATCATCACTACCTTCGTATGCCTCCTCGTTCTGGCCCTGTTCACCTCCTTCTCGTGAGCCACTCTTGCTAGAAGATGATGTTTTATGCTGTTCCACTTCTTCTTCATAAGTGGCCAACCTTTGGCCTTGTCTTGTCTTTGCATGAGTGCTCTTAGTCTTATCCTTTGACTTTCGCGTGTATTGGAAAGTTGGTTTTGATCTTTCTCTAGCCCCCTCGACATGTTCTGAAGTAGAACGTGTCAACTCTGGACCACGGTTATGACCACGTCCAGAGCCTTGCAATGACGAGGTTGCTACACCCTTACCCTTATCGCGCGCTGATCGCGCTGTAGAAGTAGCCGTAGCAGATCTGGAACTCGGCTGCTGCGGTGGGGAAATATGTGCTTCATTCGACTGAAATTCTTCAACATCAGCCATTGCTTCATCGAGGAATGTTGTATCATTTAATACTGGCTCCTCTCTTTCAGCCAACCATTCATCAAGAGGGTCATCTTCCTCGAATATATAATCCAAATTAATTGGTTCGTAGTCGCCGTTGTCTCTTCTCATCAGGTTCCTTGCCCGTAACCTCATGTTGTAATGGACAAATACCAACTTCTCCAACTTAGCCATAGTAAGGCGATTACGGGTCTTAGTGTGTATCAAGCTGAATGTGCTCCAATTCCTTTCACATCCCGAAGATGAGGCTGTTTGGCTCAATATTCTTTTTGCAAACGATCTTAAATGGGGAACCTCATCACCAAATGTAGCCCACCATTCAGCTGTGTTAAAAGACCAAAACAATAAAATCAATTGTTTGTTATAATTCATAAAAAACTATATTTCATCTAATTTAAGTACTGAAATTTGAGAATAATACCTGGATCCATCTGCTTACGACCCAATATGGCTGCGTCTGATCCAAAACTACCTAGAGCGCCCTTGTAGTTTTTCAACTATAAAAGTTAAGATTTAGAAGTTAGCACCTAGCAGTTAGCACTTTTTCAAATTTCAACTAATTTGTGAATAATAATGTCATGATCTATGACATCTTTACCTGGTTAAGAATTGTAACTTGATGTTGCGCGTTATTTGTCATAGCCTCTAACGTTTTTTTCAAGCCACGGAAAACTTCTTCATGGTTAGAAAAGTGTTTGCTATAGAAGCAGCTTGGGTTCAAGTAGTACGCTGCATGCCATGACGTCATTAAGTAATAAGTATTGATTATTAGATTCCAAAATAAAGTAATAAACAATAACTAGTTAGTATTCTATTTATAATAACCATAATAAATTAATAGTCAAAAATTACCTGCCGCATGTATGTCTTGATGCATCTGGTTGTCCCATCGATTATCAATGATTTTCCATATCTTCTTATAATAAGTCCCATACTTTCCTCTGGACCTTTGCTCTATAGCTAGCTTTGCTCTATCCATGGCATCATACACAAAGCCCATTGTGGGCTTCGTATCAGCATCCACTAGTTTCAAAACCAAGACAAGAGGCTCGAGTAAGTCAGTAATTCGTTCTGCCCTCTTCCAAAAATCCTCCCCAAGGACAATCTGTTGTACTTTGCGTGCCAAAGGTTGACGTGAAAATTTTGATTTCACATATGCTGTACTGGTCCACATCTGCATTATGTTAGCCTTGGCACGACAAAGACTCTCAAGGGCTACGAAGTGCGTAGCAAAGCGTGTGATACCGGGCCTCAAAATCTCACGACCTTCGTTCATTTCTCTTAGTAGATCTGTCATGAACTGATGGTTATAGATCAAAGATGTCACCATCTTTCCCTCATCAATAGTCTCACGGACATCATCTAATTTGCCAATGTCCTCCAGCATGAGATCAATACAATGTGCCGCGCACGGCACCCAAATAATACCCTTACCCTTTTCACGCAATTTCTTCGCTGCGGCCTTAAAGTTAGGCGCATTATCTGTCACAATTGCAACAACATATTTGTGCCAATTGTTAACCATGGCCAAGGTATCATCAATTAAACTGTACAAATATTCAGCATCCATTCTATGTCCGCTTGTATCTACAGACCTGATAAAAACTGTTCCCGTTACACAGTAAGCCATGAAATTAATAATGTGCCGCCTATTGTTGCTTGTCCACCCATCACACATAAGCGTGCACCCATACTCCTCCCAAGTTTTGAAGTGATCTTCCAAGTATCTCCAATAATCAGAAACTTCCATGTCAAGATACTTTCCGCCAATCTCATAAGCGGATGGAGGTTTAACTCCGGGCCCCACCTCAGCTATAGTATCAACCATGGAGCGATAGTATGGTGAATTAGCAACATTCGGTGGAATCCGATTATAATGGAAGAACTTTGAGATGGCTCTCCCCATTTTCGTGGCTCTAACTTTCATATCGCCCATGATAGAGCTACTAATCTTTGGTTGTTTTGTACTTTGAGACCGATGTAAGAATGGATCCATTGTCCCTCTCCTTGCTGTGTCCCGATAAGGGTCAGGAGGAGCTCTAGAAGAACCAGCCCCAGCCCGTGTCTCATCCATACGAGCCTGCTCAGAAGCAAATTGTTCACGGCTCGCTCTAAAAGCCCTCCTTAACTCCCTCGCCTCAACATCACCATCACCGTCAGAGTCATCCTCAGAATCAGAAGTGTCAATCCTCTGCATATTTACAACCCTCTCATCAAATTTTTTCTTCTTTTCTTTCTCATTCTTCTTTTCAAGCAACACGTCTCTCATTTCTTTCCTCACTTCAGTGGGGACATTTGCACATGGTCTAGCTTCCCCTTGTATACCTGCTAGGTGTTGTTTAAATCTGTGGATCCCACCACTGAGAATCTTATGACACCATTTGCATTTGACCTTATGACGGTCTCCTGCAACCATCTCCCCATGTTCCCATCCGGGGTCAACTTCTTTCTCTTTATTTTTTGGGGCCATTTGTGATATAATCTAACTATCTGAGTAATAGTAATCTGCACAATCATGAAAATCACATTCTTTTAACCAAAAAATAGTTGAAATTTCATCTACAAACAACCCATACATGTAATCATCTACTCTACATAATTTAAGAATGTAAAATGCAAAAAATCCATATTATTAATAATTATTTTTACAAGAAAAAGCAAGGAAAATATTATTATTGCACATATATGCATAGATCTAGTGTTAGAACCATAGATCCATGTTATACAAACCCAAAATAATAATTTCATACAAAGAACATAAGTAAATAACAAAAAAAAATTCGGATTTCTCATTATTTCTTTTTAAAATTACATCATAATCATGAAAATCACATTCTTTTAACCAAAAAATAGTTGAAATTTCATCTACAAACAACCCACACATGTAATCATCTACTCTACATAATTTAAGAATGTAAAATGCAAAAAATCCATATTATTAATAATTATTTTTACAAGAAAAAGTAAGGAAAATATTATTATTGCACATATATGCATAGATCTAGTGTTAGAACCATAGATCCATGTTATACAAACCCAAAATAATAATTTCATACAAAGAACATAAGTAAATAACAAAAAAATATTCGGATTTTTCATTATTTCTTTTTAAAATTACATCACAATCATGAAAATCACATTCTTTTAACCAAAAAATAGTTGAAATTTCATCTACAAACAACCCACACATGTAATCATCTACTCTACATAATTTAAGAATGTAAAATGCAAAAAATCCATATTATTAATAATTATTTTTACAAGAAAAAGTAAGGAAAATATTATTATTGCACATATATGCATAGATCTAGTGTTAGAACTATAGATCCATGTTATACAAACCCAAAATAATAATTTCATACAAAGAACATAAGTAAATAACAAAAAAAAATTCGGATTTCTTAATTTTTTTTGAAAAAAAAGACCCAAAAATTAAAAAAAATGCATTTTTAGAAAAAATAATGATCCTCCAAACCATCTTCAAGCAATATCTTCATCTTAGCATCTTCTCTAAACCATATATGCATGTAGAATCAAGAAAACAAACCTCAAAGTTGAGAAATAAAAAAACCCTCTTTGATGTGAATAGTGGTTGGATTCTTTGGTAGGCTTGATCTTCAAAAATGGATGGATTTGATGATGTTTGATGCTTGAAACACAATTTGGAAGTAGTCTCCTTCACTCTCCACAAAGTAGAATGGGAAAAAAATGAGCATTTTAGGGTTTTGAAGCCCCCCACTTCGTCAAAAGGGGGACTCGTCCGAGTCCAGTGGGACTCGGCCGAGTCCCCCTGGACTCGGACGAGTCCCCCTGGACCTGTACCGAGTCCAGGGGACTCGGATCGGTCCCTGCCGAGTCCGAGTCGACTCGGCCGAGTCAACTCGGACTCGGACGATTTTTTATTCCTTGGTTTTAGTCCATTCAGGTCCATGACTGGGGCAAATTACAGTACGTGGCCAGTTGTTTTGGTACCTTATAATCTCCCGCCATGGATGTGTATGAAGCAACCTTTTTTGATCCTATCCACACTTATTGATGGACTAAGAGGACCAGGGGACAAGATTGATGTATATATGCAACATTTGATTGATGAATTGAATGAATTATGGGCTAATGGTCTGATGGCATTTGATGCCGAAAGCAATGAAATGTTTAAACTCCGCGCTGCATTATTGTGGACAATCAACAACTTCCCAACGTACGCTAACTTGTCGGGTTGGAGCACAAAGGGAGAGTTTGCATGTCCTTGTTGCAATCAGGAGAAGAAGTCAACTTGGTTGAAGCATGACAGAAAATGGGTATACATGGGTCATAGACGTTTTCTACCTCCATTGCATAGGTTCAGGAGGGACAAAGTGTCATTTGATGGCACTAGAGAATATGGTCCAGCAGCTCGAGCAATGACGGGAGTTGAATTGTTGTCACAGCTCGAGCAGGAGCAAAGACATACTGTGTATGATTTTCAAGATTTACTAGCCCCCCCGCCTTCTATACCCAGTGCAAAGAGAAGGCGAAGTTATAATTGGAAGAAAAAAATGATTTTCTACGATCTACCATACTGGAAAGAAAACTTACTCAGGCACAACTTAGATGTTATGCACATCGAGAAGAACGTCTGTGATAATATATTGTAGACCATTCTCAGTGTTCAGGGGAAGTCGAAGGATGGTGTCAATGCACGCCGTGACTTGGAACAAATGGGCTTGAGAAAACCGTTGCACTTGCAGTTGAGAGAGTCCAACAAGGCATACATGCCTCCTGCGCAGTACACGATGAGTAAAGATGAGAAAGATGTCTTCCTCTCTGTTCTGAAGGGTGTCAAGGTTCCTGACGGGTATTGTTCGTATATCGCAACATTACAAGGTTTGAAGAGTCATGACAATCATATTCTCATTCAACAGTTATTGCCTATCTCCATACGAAATTGTTTGCCTAAGAATGTTGTAGCGCCGTTGATTGAAGTTAGTAACTTCTTCAGACAACTGTGTTCTAGAGTTCACCGAATAGATGAGTTGAATGGTATGCAAGAGAGGACTGCTGTGACATTGTGTCATCTAGAAAAAAAAATTCCACCTACATTTTTCGATGTCATGGTTCACTTGACCATACACTTAACCAGTGAAGCCCTGCTTGGTGGCCCCGTCCAATTCAGATAGATGTATCCGATCGAGAGGTACATGAACACATTGAAGAGGTATGTTCGTAATAGAGCTCGTCCAGAGGCATCAATAGCTAAGGGGTATTTGATGGATGAGAGCACCAGTTTCTGCGCAGCATATCTTAATGATAATATTGAAACAAAGTTGACTAGGCCCTCGCGGATTAATGATGGTCCAGTTGGGGACGGCACAACATTTGATCTCAATAATATTAAATGGATTCAAGCTCACCGGTGGGTGTTGTTCAACACCCCATATGTTGTGGCTTTGACTCAGTAAGTTGTCACTCATTCATAAGAGTAACTTGTCAATTTTTGGCCTAAATTGGATGAATGCCATTAACACGTGTTATGCATCGCAGGACACACATCGATGAGCTCAAACGGGACATGTCTCGTGCTACAGAGAATCAAATTCATCAGTCCCATTATCGGTCATTTCACGAATGGTTCAAGAATCACGTATGTATTCAATCAGTAGGAACTTTTTCACTTGTTCCTATCATATTACTTTCATGTAGTGATATTCAGTGATTACATGCATTGTGTAGGTGTGTAACTTACGAAGAACCAATGATCATAATTTGACTGATGAAATGAACCAGTTAGCTGATGGTCCCTTTATAACGGCCCGACGTTACACAACTTGTGATGTCAACAGTTTTTGATTTCGCATCAAGGATGTAGATGAGAAACAAGCGACACAAAATAGTGGGATCGGTTGTCCATTTGTCGATGCTGGTTACTACTATAGCCTTCTGAAGGATATTGTTGAAGTTGTATACAATCACGGGTTAAAATTTCTATTGTTTAAGTGTGATTGGGTGGATCCCATCCGAGGGGTGAAAATAGATAATTACCGGTTTACATTGGTAAATTTTAACAATTTGTTACATCGTGATGATTTAATAAGTGCTGAACCGTACATACTCTCCTCAATGGCAGAGCAAGTTTACTATGTTAGAGATCCGAAAGATCCTAACTGGCAGGTTGCAGTTAAAATGTCAAGGAGGGGAGTGTATCAGATTGAATGTGATGAGGCAAATATTGATGCATTCGCCCAACAAGTTCTTGACCAGAATGCAGTTGTTCAACGTGATGAAGATGTTAATTAGGTTCGGGAAACCATTGAAGGAGATACAGTTGACTTACATGAACACTGAACGGTTGTTAACTAATTCACCAATGTTAAATTTCATGTTGATAATTTTTAAATGTTAATTTCAATTATCTTGCTAAATTAATTTATATTACAAACATTTGAACAGATATGTCAGGGCGAAAGAGGAGAGATCTTCCGGGGACGATGGATGAGCTGCTGCGCCAGGCCTGGGCTAGTATGCCATCTGGGGACCCTAGACCTACACCGGGTGCCGCCCAGCCTAGTTCGATGGCACCACCGAGTAGGCCCTTGACCTCCCATTCGAGTCCATCGACCTCCGGGTTGAGGCCATCGCCCTCCGAACACCGTCCATCGACCCATTCACTGATCGTCGCTGTACCGCCCTCGATTGATCGACTATCCCCATCCACCCCAATGGGGCCTTCGGCGTCGACTGCTTCAGCTTCACCGTCGATGCTTACATCAACCGATACACAGACTGGTATAAGTTTATTTAATTAAAACATTTTAATTCTAGCAAATTATTTTATTGCAAGTTAATTAGATTATCTGTAATTTGAACATATTCTATGAGCACGGGGTCCATCTTCCAGTAGGGGGAGAGGCCTGGCTAGAGGGATCCGGACGTGGAATTCCGGATCTCCCATTGACATGGAGTTTGATGAGACATATCATCCGGTGGGTCCGCATGCTCACCAGCTCATCAGCCATTTGGGACATATGGTACGGGATCCATATGCATTCCCTTTGACTGCACTTGATTGGGATGCATTCCCGGTGGAGACATTAGATCGTATGTGGAAGCAGGTTAAGGTAATAATTTAACATTTCTCCGCAAGATGTGTCAATTTAAACCATAACTTAATGAAAAATTATTTGTCATTTTCAGGACAATTTGAGGGCATGTCCTGAGCTCTTCTGGCCAGTTTGCATGTCGAAGTGCCAGAAGATGTGGAAAGATCATAAAAATAAAATGAAGATGTAGCACTGGAGGCCACATCAGGATGCCCCCAACGTACTTGAGTGAGTTCCGAAGGGCGTTCTCCCGGATCAGTGGACTCAGCTTGTCCGGTACTGAACGAGCGAGGAGGCAAAGGTGAGAAACTTGTAATTTTTTTATTTTAATTTTATCAATTTACTAGTGACTATCGTAACTAACAAAAATTAATTGATAAATTTTGAAAACAGAAAGAGGCAGCTACGAATGCGTGGAACAGTGCAATGCAGGGTCCCGCATACAGGTTGGGGACTCGACACATCATCCAGGTCCTCCACGAGGTAAAGAGTTAGATCGTACATGTAATTTATATTTTTGTCATTTGGTATGATATTATACTAATAATATAACTCTCCACCAAACAGTTGCGTGCCGAGGGTGGTCCGGTCGACCGGATATTCGTCTGGATGCGTTCTCGAGATCCTCGCCACTCGGAGGTTGCAGCTATTTTTGTAAGTTTTTATTTCGAATCGCTTAAATTTTATGTCTATTACTATGTCTTGTTATGCATGATAATATATTAATGTACGCAGGCCCAGTTTCAGTCACGCTTGGAGACGCTGCCCGAGGAGAAGCGCAGTTTGCCATCACGGAGGGATGAGATATTCCACTCCGTCGTTGGCCGGGACGGGCACCGATACACGCTCACGTATGGGACGGGCATTCCACGCTCGCACATTGCGCGAGCGGGGTCATCCGGTGCTAGCTGCTCCCAGGGCTTGCGCCTCCGTACAGATGAGGAGGTTGAGGAGTTGTTGCAGTCCATGAAGGCAGCGATCAGAGAGGAGGTGACAAATGAGGTGAGGGCAGAGATGAGGGCCAAGTTGAGAGCGGAGTTGACGGAGCTGGAGGCTCGTCTATCACAGAGTCGCGACCCCATCGCTTCAGACTCACCACCCACTACTCAGGTTAGTAAGAAAACATTTTGTACGTTATCAATTGTCAATTATGTCATTGATGTGTCAATATTTATATTTTTTTTTAAATGTTTTTAACTGTATAATAAATAATTACAGGCACCTGACGCTGGCAGTGGCCACAGGGCGAGACATGACTCGGTTGGAGAGGGCAGTCATGATCCGTCAAGCTCGACTGATCCTGACCAGGTATAAATATTTTTTTAATTCAAGATTTCAACATGTATACAAATTTTCTAAGTTATGTTAGAAACTTATAGATTTTGAAACTTAAAAAGTTAGAAACTTATAAATGTAGAAACTTAGAAAGTTATAACCGGAACTGACGGCTCGAGAATTATTAACAAACCACCCCGTCAAAGTTACAAAGTAACATTAAGTGTTCTACTATCGTTTCTTCCCAAAACTCACAAGTAGGATCTAAAGCATTAACACCAGGTAATGGTATCCAAAAGCAAAGCGCTTTGCGTATACGAATTTCATCGGTTTTCCAACGTATAAGACAAGTAAATGCTTTAAAAGTGACAAAAGCCATTCTTATAATCATAGCAAACATGTACTAAAATCCAATGAAACATGAAGATCTAATATTATATAACCTGATTGATGTCATGACTGTTTGAATTATTAGTTTTTTCGTTTAATGAAAGTAAGAACAAAAAGGAAAAAAAAAAAAAAACATATCTTCAGCACTAAAACAATATAAGTGGATCAAGGATGATCATGATCTACAAATTTGGAGTACAAGCTGGGCTGGGACAAATTCAAACCAATATGATCTGATCCAACCAAAAGTGAAATTGAACTTTAGCTTGTTTAGATTTGAGGAAGGCTGGAATTTGATTCTGAAACTCCCCCAGATTTTGGATTGAGATCATTTAGACCTCGAATATCTAAATTCAATTCAGGTAACAATCTTGCATATAAACATATGTACATTTTGGTTTCTGATTGTCTCATCTTTATAATAAACCCCACTTCTATGCATGACAAATACTGGAGCAAAGAATGGAAAAGCTTGAATTAGGTTTGTCCTAAACCAGCCCCAATTAACCACTCTAATCTGAGATGTAATAGCCTCAAAGTTTGAAATCCGGCGGCTAACATTTGAAAGGTGCTCATTGGATCAAAGTCATTGGAGTAAACCATGCAAAGTACCACATTGCAGGCAAATAGGAAATAAAGAAATAGTTTTGGGCTAAGATGGGATATGTTCAGATTTTTTATGGGTCAGATTCCAGTTAATTTGAATTGCCCAGATGCTTCTTTTTTTTTTTTTTTTTTCTTATCTGGGTTAGGTTTAAGCTGGGTCAATACCCAACCGGAAAGGCCTGTTTTTGGAGGGGGCTTGTTTGTTTGGTTGGTTGGTTGAGATCGAATATGTGGGGATTTGTTTGGTTTTGATCAGATCTGGTCATTATGATTTTGGAATGTTAGGAATTGTTGGATTAAAAGATAAGAAATGAAGTCTGATTCTTTGTTAGGTGAGGAGATGAAGGTGATTGGAGTTTGGGCCCTGTTTTGGTGTCCTTTTGAAAAGTATTCTGCCTCCTGGGGATTGTTTTTTGAAAATATCCTCTTAAATATGTCAGATCCTTGTGTGATTGCAAGAGTTGACTTTGTATTGATAGGATTTTTTTTTTTTTTTTTTATTTCATTCAGATTTGGTTGTTCTCGTTTCTAAATATTGGAATTACTGGAGTGGAAGGTCTAAAAGAAGGCCTATTTCTTTAGGCAATGGTTTGAGTTTCTCTTTGGTTTTTGTTTCTAGAAGCACATTTAGACAAATGGTGTTTTTCTGCATAACTGTAGTTGCATGGGGAAAATGTTTGCAGAAACCAAACTGCTGCTTATTTGAGTTGATTATTTTTCTCCCCAGATAATGATAACTACAAGGCAGAATATGAATCTAGATGTAGGACTGAAATTGGTTGAGGCCAAGACAAAGAATGTCCAAGCCCGTATGCAAAGTGCAATGCATATTCTTTCCCTGGGTGTACGATCTTGTGGACGAAAACAAAATGTCAAGATCAGCTCATGAGCCTAAAAACTTGCCCTGAACTATCCGAGGCAGGTTGAACTCAATCTTTGTGCCTGCAGCCTCCCCTCCTTGTAACTTGCTCTTCTTAACCTATAAGCATGGTTTGAAAACTCGACCCTACTCTAAGGACTCTGAGCCAAACAAGTGTAAACTCACTGAGGCTAATTCGCCTTTCCGAATCACTGCAAAATGTTTATTTATCCAGATATTGGAGTGTAAGTTGTGGTTCTACTTTAAAATAGTATTTGCATGAAGAACCAATACCTGCCATTAAGCAGACCGGGCAAACTTGAATCTCTTTTATCCGCTGATAGAATTCCTTTCTTGATGCATTCTTCAATGAAGAGGCTTATTTCTGCAAAACCCATGATGGGGTTTCCTTGCATTTCTTGGTTTCTGGATTTTTTCTCGTTATTGAATTCTTTGGATGATTCATATATATTTTGTATAGTATACCCCCTCACCTGAGCACCGATGCTAGTAATAATACACTTTGGCTTTGAGCCTTTGAGTCAGGTTTGGATTCGGGTCAGGTCTTGTACACTAGAACCATGTCAGGTACGGTCTAGCACAGGAATCAGAAACTGAGCCTAGGTCGTGGTCCAGCAAGGAACAACCCGAACCCAATCCTTTTGGCTAAATATGTGGAACCAGGCTGGATGAAGTTTATAGTTCGTGATCATTTTCTGCCATGTAGCCCATGTGAAGGTTACATGAAGTTTGACAAATTAAAGGTATTACTTCACATAATCACACTGCCTACAACAACTTTTGGTCAACGGCTGCACCCTTGAAAAACAGGGTCCCCAAAAAACACACATGACCCAATTTGAGAAAGTTGGTATTACCAATATTAGGATCCTAATCAAGGTCCAGATTTATATCCATCGTAAAGACCCCAAGCGAAATTTTGGTACAGGTTCAGATTCCTGTGCCACAAGCCCACATCCATATACCATACATGTATATTAAATAATTCAAATTGCATTGTGATGATAACGTTTGACTGCATTTATATATTTAGATTTTGATCATGACCCTTAGGATTCAGGCACTTTATTTTTTTTTTCTTCTTACTCTTTTTATTTGCTTGTGAGGACTAGATAACCCTGTTTGATGGATATGCATTTCATGTTGGTAAGATCTAATGACCCACCAAACTATACATATGAGTGTTGGTCATGGTGTGTATGAATCTACAAGATATCAGTCTCATTAGTCGTTCTTAGACATTTAAAGCAGTAAATGAGGTAATCTAAATAAAAAGAGATGGGACTGTGAATGTAAATCAAAAGAAAGAAATTGAGGGAGAATTGGCAGATTATTCCTTTCAATATCCAGCTGATCTATTTATAAATTGACGGCTCGAGAATTGGACTTCAGGATTGCTCTTAAAGTTGAAACGTAGGTTTCACCTTAAAACTTGGAAAAATGGCCTCCGAGCGCCCAAACCGAGCAAACGATCTCCGTTGCCGTGAAACCGGTCGGGCACGAGCCCCTAGTCATTCGTGACTTGCCGGAGCTGACGGCTAGAGAATTGGACTCCCAGATTGCTCGTAAAGCCGAAACGTAGGTTTCACCTTAAACGTGATCTTAAAACTTGGAAAAATGGCCTCCGACCGCCCAAACCGGGCAAACGGGCTCCATTGCCCGTGAAACCGGACGGGCATGAGCCCCTAGTCATTCGTAACTTGCCGGAGCTGACGGCTAGAGAATTGGACTCCCGGATTGCTCGTAAAGTCGAAACGTAGGTTTTGCCATAAACGTGACATTAAAACTTGGGAAAATGGCCTCCGAGCGCCCAAATCGGGTAAACGGTCTTCGTTGCCAGTGAAACCGGATGAGCACGAGCCCCTAGTCATTCATGACTTGCCGGAGCTAACGGCTCGAGAATTCGACTCCCGGATTGCTCGTAAAGTCGAAACGTAGGTTTGGCCATAAACATGACCTTAAAACTTGGAAAAATGGCCTCCGAGGGCCCAAATCTGGCAAACGGTCTTCGTTGCCCATGAAACCGGACGGGCAGGAGCCCCTAGTCATTCGTGACTTTCCAGAGCTGACGGCTCGAGAATTGGACTCCCGGATTGCTCGTAAAGTCGAAACGTAGGTTTCGCCTTAAATGTGAACTTAAAACTTGGAAAAATGGCCTCCGAGCGCCCAAATTGGGCAAATGGGCTCCGTTGCCCGAGAAACCGGATGGACATGAGCCCCTAGTCATTCGTGACTTGCCGGAGTTGATGGCTCGAGAATTGGACTCCCAGATTGCTCGTAAAGTCGAAACGTAGATTTTGCCAGAAACTTGACTTTAAAACTTGGAAAAATGGCCTCCGAGCTCCCAAATCAGGCAAACGGTCTTCGTTGTCCACGAAACAGGGCAGGCACGAGCCCCTAGTCATTCGTGACTCGCCAGAGCTAACGGCTCGAGAATTGTACTCCCGGATTGCTCGTAAAGTCGAAACGTAGGTTTTGCCTTAAACGTGAACTTAAAAGTTGAAAAAATGGCCTCCGAGTGCCCAAACCGGGCAAACAGGCTCCGTTGCCAGTGAAACCCGACGAGCATGAGCCCCTAGTCATTCGTGACTTCCCGGAATTGACGGCTCGAGAATTGGACTCCCGGATTGCTCGTAAAGTTGAAATGTAGGTTTAACTTTCAAAATTTTATTTTTAATTCTTAATTTTGTTTATATTTACTATATATTTCCAATTCTTATAATTAACTATTAATATTTATTTCCCTTTTTGTCTTTAGGTTTGAGAGCATCGGATCGATCATGGCACCCTGTTTAGACAACATGTTTTTTTATTTTTTGTTTTTTTTTAATTTTTTGCTGGAAATGTAATGAATATAATTTGTTGAAACTTTTGTAATGTTTTGAATATCATTAATATAAGACTTTATTTTGTTATTAGTATTTTTAACTGCTTGTAGTTGTTGTATATAATATATTCAGGTACAGGTATAAAAAGCAGGTACAAAATTGGAAAATTAAATGAAAAAAAAAATAAAAATGTAAGCTTTAGCGGCCGCCATAGGCAATTGCAAGAGGTTTCCAAAAAATGCATTAGCGACCGTTTTTTGAGTTTTGGCGGTTGCAAAAACCTTAAAATTTTTTTAAAAATGCATTAGCGACCGCCTTTTTGAGCTTTAGCAATGGCGTTTGGCGGTCGCTAAAGGTTTTAAAAATTTTAAAAAAAACATTAGTGACCGCCTTTTTCAGGTTTTGCGATGGCGTGTGGCGGTCGCTAAAAGTTTTTCACATTGTTTTGTTCACCGTCGCTAAGCCGTCGCAAAAAGTGTTGCGGTCGCTAATACTCTTTTGCAACGAATTTACTGCGTTGCTTTGTTGGGTGTCGGTGAACCGTCGCTAAAGACTATTAGCGACCGCCTCTTCACTTTTAGCAATGGTTTTTGGCGGCCGCTAATACCCCTTTTTCTGGTAGTGTATTCTTGTTCCTTTGATCGGGATCCAATTCTTTCCGTGAATTGGTTGTTATGAATCCGGGTGGGCAACACCAAAAGTGGGTACCTTTTTATGTAAATATCCAGAGAGTGCACTACTACTACTTGATGAAGGTCATGGGACTGGTCACTTCCATCTGATCTCCTGAAGCATAAAATACCGACCTTCTAGATTCCTCATGTAAGGGATCAAAGAAATCTTATGTCTAGGTCCATAAATTATCAGTGGGCCATGACCTGTTAAATGCAACTTGCTAAAAATAAAAATCTCATAGGGCTCTTTTGTTTGCAGGGAATTTAATTCCTATGACTTCATGGTGAAATGATTTCAACAAAGGTGTTAGTTTTTTTTTTTTTGTATGTAGGCTAATTCATGGGTTGGATGAAACTCTGGGTCTATTGAGTTATAATTTTTATTTTTAGAAAATGAATGTGATTATCTAGAGTTAGAAGACTGGAAGGACTCAAAGAAGATAGTATGGCAGAATTAGAAGTTAGAAATCAGACACAATTAGAAGTATGTTGAGGGGAGAAACAAAAGTATGAAAGTT
This sequence comes from Persea americana, assembly GCA_029852735.1. Lineage (NCBI taxonomy): Eukaryota > Viridiplantae > Streptophyta > Magnoliopsida > Laurales > Lauraceae > Persea > Persea americana. Next base: position 20,642,923 of record CM056811.1, read on the forward strand.
TTAGAGGAAAGAAAAATGGTTAGAATTAGAAGTTTTGAATTTTCCAATTCACTAGAATAGTGGTCTGCTCGAGCGAGCGCTTCAAAAATCTACCGCAAACGCAAGATAGAATCGTGGTCCGCTCGCACTAGCGAAGCCCCGCTCGAGCTAGCGAAGCCCCGCTCGAGCAAATGTGGCAAACAAGTTTGACCAAAATTAGAAATCTATTTCTAATTGCATTCAAACTACTTGTTTTAGTCCTAATCATGTTAGGCAACCTTAAGCACGTTCTAAAGGCTATTTAAAGGACTCAAGGGCTACTCTAAAGTTGTACCTCACCTCTCCCATTATTTTGAGTTGGAAGATCTAATTGCGAGAATACTTGTCTAGAAGTTCAATTAAAGAGTTGTGCTGAAGAGTGTTTCTAGAGAACAAGTTCTTCTACTTCCCTTGTAGAAGATCATCTTCTTTCATAGAAGATTTCATGAGTCAATCGAAGGATTGAATCTATTGCAATCAACGGTGTAAAGTTGTTGAAGCGTGAAGCAACACAAGAGGTAAATGTAGTCCTCAGGTAGGGGATCTCTGGGGAGGAATCTGCGGGTTCATAAAATTGCGAAACTCATAGTGCTCGATTGTTGATCCAATTCGGATTCGTGGTTTTTCACCCGGTTAAAGTTTTCCATGCTAAATTTGGTGTCCTTGTGGTGTGTGCATGTAATTTTATTTCCTCTGCGTAGTTTATTATTTTTGCACACTATTGGGCTGTTTTGTCGAGTGGACCAATCTAGAGATCTCATACCCGAATCTTTAAAAGGATTATTAATGAGGTAGCCGAGGTGAAGATAAGAGGAGGCGATGCAGATTGGATTTCTCTACACCCCAACTCAGTTTCTTTAATGGAGCTGAAGCCATCCATTTCGACATTGATGTGTCAACTTTTAGTTTGTAGTATATGACATATGGTATTGACTTTTGGCCACTCAAGGTACCCACTATGCATATGAATACACTCAATGTACCCCACTATGCATATAAATACATACTTCTATTGTCACATCCCAGACCCGAGAATTCCTCGATTAGGGTGGTTCCCGAGGTGTAACACGCGTACTCCTGTGAACTCGCAGCAGTTCAGGACCAAGTCTGAATTTACGAAGGAGAAAATTCCACTTTACACGTGTGAGGATTCCTCACTGACACTTGTCAATGTACATTTAAATTGCAGAAGCCTTAACATCAATAATATCAAAGCTTGAGTAGTCCATTAAAGTTCCAATAATCCATCTAACAAAAATCATTAATCAATACTAATAATAAAAATCCCTTAATGCATTGTACAAAAGTACTCTAAATAATAAAAACTACTAAATACTTTATCTCAAATGAAAACATGATCATCATACGAATGCAATCATAATTAAACCATGATCTAGTGCAAGGTGCAACATCCCCAACCATGATTACCACAATTTTACGTTCTCCGGCAAATAGCTAATCAATAACCATACTGATCGAATCTCTAATATGAAGGACTATCAATTAGTCTCTTTGGTATCTTGGATTCATGTGATAGCAACTATAGCACCATGAATACGACGACTCAACAATATGTATGAGCAATTAAGATTTAACACATGTTATTCTAATCTTGAAATTAAAGATGAATAAGTTTAAGAGACCAAATGAATGTCAACCAGGCACATTGTGCATTATGAATAAATCACGCTTTATTGAATCATAAATCGAATACTTACTTTTATAATTGGCTACTATATTTGCTTATTCTCTTCGATAGAGAGCGAATCTAGTTGGGATGTCACCAGTGACCAGGCCAAAGGTTCTCCTGGCTACTCGGTTTTGGAGCTTCGGTACTCCAGACGACATACTGCAGTAGGTTCGAATAACTAAACCAAGTTTTACCCTATCAGGTATCACAAAGTCGAAGCTAAGTAGTGCCGAACCATTCGAATTGAATAATAATAAGAATGGAGTGAGACTTTTCTAATCAAAGAATTTCTAATCGGATCCCTTTATTTAATTCATAATTTGAATCATTTCCAATCGAATCGAATCATATACTTACCCATTCTAATACACATCAATGAATGATAACATTTGTAAGGCAATTATAGTATAATTTGTTGAACAATACAAATAATGCATATATCAAGTAGCTAAATATTTGAGGGCAATAAATAAATCAATCTCAATATGCAAGTGCAAATAGATTAAGAAAATCAAGGATATTTACTAGCAAACCTTTATCTATTTATCTATCATCTCTAACCGTCTGTTACGATGTAGTTTTAAATGATTCAATGCACGTGCTACATTGAAGTCCAATTATCGTTGGTGTCACGTTGTGTATGTGTGAGGTACATTAAAGTCCTCTAAATCAACACCCATGGTGAAGTTCTAGATGAGTTAGATAAGTATATGAGATGATTTCAGCCAAAGATTTCCCATATGATATAATTCCATTGGACCAATCGGTTAGGATTCCTTCTCTAAGGACCTACGAGGTCAATCTGTTCACCCATTAAGAACCTATTTAGTTTAGTGTTAGTGTTACAATCATTCTCAGAGATTGATTATGAAGGTTTTTAGGCCTTTGAAGTGGAATAACTTCCTAAATGGGCAATGAGTTCCAACTAGATTTTCTCAAAAGAGACGGGCATGGTTCATTGATCTACATTTTCACCTCCTCTCCCAACTTCTGATCACGAGGATATATGGACCATTAGATTCTATGTTCCAAGAGCTTTCTAACGATATGTAGAACTCCAAAATCCGACCCACGGATCAAAACTTAAGGCAGTTTGAAGTGACCAATGCTGAGCCCACTGGGCCAGCTCACTATAGCGAGATACCTTGTTGTTTGACCACCCGAACCAGTAGCATGGTTCTGTTTTTTAAGGAACTTCCACTCTTCCAAATGCTTCTAAAGTGTTCTTAAGATTATAATATGATCAATTTGAGTCTCCATTGGCTCCTATAATCCATATCTTTCCTCACATCCCATTCATTCTTTGATAATCCATTCAAACGAAACCATTTTATATTATCAATCTAATTTAAAAGAACAAGACTAAATTTAACACTCAAGAAGATTAGCACGCATGTATACGAAATTGCTGGTCACATGCCTTTTTTTGGTGCCTTTTGCTCTAAATCTTCTTCTTGACTCAATTGAAGCTAAAAAATCCCCTGATTTCTAAGGTCCAACCCATTTTCTACAATGGTGAATGGCAAGGGATGAAATGAATGAGGATGCATGCAACCAAATCAGGTTCTATTAGCCATGTATAAACAAGGGAAATGATGATTAAAGAGGTATTCCTTACCAATAAGGAAGATGGAAATCATTGAGGAGAGCTAATAGCTTGAGGAAGAAGAAGATGATACACTTGGAAGTGGGTAAAGCTTCTTAGGTCCTCAAATATAACATGCAGTCTTCTTTGGCTTCTAATTTGTAATTCAAGACAAGTAAAGATGATTTGGAAGGAGTCCTTCTCAATGGAGACAATCCTAGAGGATGATGGCTTGTAGTAGATGGAATGGAGGAAGAAGATGAAGGCAGCCCACCTTGCTCACACATGTACTGTCTTCTATAACTTGAGTTGGAAGAAACAAGAAGGGGGAGTAGAGGTGGAAGAAGGAAAAAGATAGCAAGAAGAGTTTCAATTGAGAAGGAAAGGAGGATGGAAGGCTCGGTTGGGAGATAGGTGATTTAAATGGGTATATGTGGTACTTTGCAGGCAAGGCCTATTTATTAAAAGAAATTTGGGAAAAGGAATTGATTGGGTTTTTTTGGTTTGGAAATGGGCTGAGTTGGTTCAAAATAAGTTGGGTCCAATTGTGGAAATGGTGCATGAAAAATGCTTGATGAAATGCACATGAAGGCCCACTAATATTAGAAATACACAAACATGATAAAAACTATTAAATGGTCAGGTCTACTTAAGTTGGTTCTACACTCTACTAATCTACTTATTCCATCACAAAACCATCTAAAACACATATTAGGCATCTAACTAAAATTAAATAGGTGTTAATCACATTCAAGCGGGTCGGAGTGTTAACATCTTTTTAACTGAATATGACATGGCTACCTTTGTAGAGAAAAAGTTGGAAACCAAAGATGTTGATTTGACAATAGAATAAAAAATTTGAGCGAGCAAGATTTTTTCATTAAAAATGAATCTTCTGTGCAGAAGGAAAAAGGATTATGGACACGTTTGTACAATGCATTATTCACGGAGAATGGTTGGAAGAGTGTCCTGAATTGTTACGGAATTCATTTCTCATTATCTTGTTGGAACTATCATACATTTTCATGAAGAGGTGCATTTATTTTAACTTCTATCATATTATGACATTGACGTGGGTTATATCGGTTTAGACCAAGGTTGGTAAACTCATGGCTTCGACGTAGACTCATTCAACCCTAAAGTAATGGTTCCAAGATAGTCAACTGAGTGATTCGGGAGTTATTTAAAAAATATATATGTAAAAAATATTTAAATTCTAGACCAAACACTTTTGAATTTTAAATATATATGTATTAATAATAATAAATACAAATTAGTAATACATAAAAATTAGTAAATTTATTATATTTTTCAATCGATCATTTCTAAATTGCTAACCGTAAACCTCAAGCATTAATTAATTATATTTAGCTCGGCCGAGTTTACCCTACATTTGACTCGGTTGGTAAACTCATGACTTAGACTTAGATTCGTTCAACCCTAAAATATTGGTTCCAAGATAGTTAACTCAGCGATTCGGGAGTTATTTAAAAAATATATATATGTAAAAAAAATTTAAAAATAGACCAAACACTTATGAAGTTTAAATATGCATGTATTAATAATAATAAATACAAATTAGTAATACATAAAAATTAGTAGATTTATTATATTTTTCAATCGATCATTTCTAAATTGCTAACTGTAAACCTCAAGCATTAATTAATTATATTTAGCTCGGCCGAGTTTACCCAACATTTGACTCGGTCTTTTGTCAAAATGAGGCGACTCGGCAGAGTCAAAAAGTTAACTCACTTACTGAGTTTTCCGACATTGGTTTCACTAGAAGGTGTTGTGGCTTCCATCTAAAGTTTTGAAGACATGGGCAAACAAACAACCTATCCATTGGCACATATCACTGCTTCACAACAAGACTGAATGTAAAAGATAGTGGAGCAGTGAAATGATTATGATTATGTAATATAGGAAAAGAAATCCCAGATATTTAGTGCAGTCACTCTCCTGCGATTTGGTGTGATTTTTTGTTGTGTACAAAAAAGAAAAAAAAATGATAAACTCCCAAATAGAAAAGACATTGAGGGGTAAAAATATAGGATTTTCCTCTCTTGAGAATGGAAAATCTGCATAGCACGAGATTCTCCTCTTGCACAAACACACCTACATTGGTTGCCAGTCTTTTTCATCTAAATACAGGAACGGTTCACCTTTTCTCACATTGTCTAGGATGGAGAATTCGGATAAGCTTTAGGAGCTATTTGTGCAGCCGAGGTTTCAGCGGAAAGTAATCTGGCACCTTCTTCCTTTTGTTTGGTGCAACAAAGAAAATGTCGGATTTCTCGTAATTTTGCTGTGTTCCGTCGCTAGAGAGGAGACGGTTTTCTATCTATTGGAAACCCAGAGCCGCCTTTTCCACGGCTCTGCACAAACACACCGTTATGTCTCCTTCACACTTTCGAGAGAGGGAGAGAAACCATACTCCCATAGGGAAATTTGAACAGTTAAAAATAAATTCCCTCTCTTGTATAAAATTTTGCCAAATTATACTACCAAAGAGCAGATGCTGAAACTTTTCCTTTTGGAAGCCAGAATATAAAATAATCTTCTGAATGGCTATTTGTAAATAAACATAAGGATTTTCCAAATCTCAGACCCAGGGAAATAAAGCACATGAATAGGTGAATGAGACCTTAGGAAGATCCGGACTCTAGCTATTATCAAAATTCTCAATTCTGTGTGTAAGGGCAGACTGAAATTCAAGATTTTGGGGGCAGTAGCCTCCGTCGGACCTAGGTCAGCTTCCAAAGCCCATACAAAATTTTTGGGTTCACTTCAAAATCCACAAGAAAATCCCCGGATCCACCTTCAATTCCTACATGCTCGGAAAATCCTCCTTCTGACCCCAACTACCTGTTTCAATCTGCCTCTCCACTATGGCCAGTCTTTGCATCTAAAAACTATAAGAAACAAATTTCAACGTACCGGATGTATCTATTGGAAAATGGCCATTGGAGACAAGCATATGAAAATGCAAGTGCAATGTAAACGTCGACGCTGCTAGGGGCCAAAAAGATGCTACAGGAATTTCCCTTCGCTTCCCCAACTCCAAAGCCCACGACAGCAAGGTGTCGGCTACAATGAAGCTAGCCGGCGACTCCAGCCGTTCCAACAGCTCCTCAGTGGGACCCTCCATCTTGCTATGAATGGTTTGGATGAAGCCTGGGAAGTCGGCCCCACGAACAAACTCCGAGGGGATCACGCCGGGGATTGAACGGAGCCGAAGGTTTGGCGGTGCATCCATCAAGCCGATCAAGCCGAGCCACTCGCGGTGCATCCATCAAGCCGATCAAGCCGAGCCACTCCTCAGTAACTACAAAGGTGATGAGGAGACCACCGTTTGATGATGCTAGGAGGCTGCAAGCGTTCATCATGGGATTGATGTGTCCCCGGCCAGGGTATGGGATGGCAAACACATGACAGCTGATAGAATCCATGGTTGGAATCAGACTTCACTGATTAGAACATGGGCTTCTGTAATAATGATTCGGAGTGTCTAGGGGTGGTGATATAGATGACTGGGAAAGTGGGATTAGAATATCTTGGATTTGTTATTTTTTTTGTGTTTATTTATTGACTAGTGGAATCTTTATATAAATGATAGATTATGTTTTATTCTTTTTATATTTATTAGTTTTTTGATTAGTGAATATTTAATTCATGGAATGTCCCCCTCCCAGTCACATTTTTTAACTAAATATTGCTCCAATTGAATTCTGACCCCCTCTTGCCGAATTCTTACCGTTTGGCATTTTACTTTTAAAATAAAGTGGAGTGAAGTGAAATAAAAAGAGGAAATAAAATATAAGTGAGTTATGATGGTATTTTATTTTTAGTTGTTTGGGATGAAATATTTTAGACTTTTTGTATGAGAAAATGGAGTTTTATGTCTTTTAGTGAATAAAGGTAGTTGCTTTTTTACTTTTTTTTTTTAAAGAGGAGGAAGTTTTGAATTAAAGTGTTTTTTATTTGATATTTAATTTTATTTAATTTAACTTTACTTGACAAATAAAATTATCAAACAAACGGGCGAAAATGTTACACATCTGCAATAACCAATCCAAATTTGAAGATGCTGACACATTTGACGGATTCTTCATGTCACATGCAAGTCACAGACAGAGGCAAAACTAAGTGGACGCATGCCACGTGAACGCAATTTAGAAAAAACATTAGAAGTTGTCCTGTTATATCACTAAATCTGTCTGGCTGTCCCGCGAATCCCAATCTATCTATCCTTAATAAAATGCAAAGTCTTTTATATATATTTCATAATTTTACATAAGTCACATGTGACTAACCCTTCTTTTGCCAACAACAAAAGGGTTGGTCAATTGGTGGGCGCCAACCCACATATCACCTCACTGTCCAAGGGATGACACTCTTTTTACATGTGTGTGGGCCATCTTTCCTAGTCTAAGGGCTTTGTGTGGGCTCTCTTAGTTATCAACCTATAGACTAGAGTAGTAGTAGTAATAATAATAGCAATAACTCTTACCAAGTTTTATAAGAGTATTTTTTTTTTCATGTTTGTAAACATTTTAAAATCTGTATATTTTACTCAAAAGTTAATATTTTCATTAGCAATATCTATCTTTCACTCTTCATAAATATTATTTTTGTTCTATCATCATCAGAGCCTTAAATTTATTAAGATTTGTATTTTTCATTAACAATAGTTTTACTTTTCTTTTTAGTAAATTTATTATTTTCATTAACAATAGTTACCAACCCGAAGATCCTTGAGCCATTTTACAAAATTCCCAAAATATCCCCTTTTTAGGTCACAACCTCCCTATTGACACTTCACCCATCTTCACTAGCCCCTCCTCTCATCTCTCTCTTTCTCCCTCTCTCACTCTTCTTGCTGCAACCGGACACCAAGCTAGCCACGCCTCCATTGATAACCTGCACCCTCTCCAGTGAACCTCCCTCTATCCGGCCATCCCTATTCCGAACTCCCTCTCCACCTCCCTCACTCCTAGGTTAGCTCCTCTCCCTAGCTTGGGTTCTATGTGTACTTTCACCTTAGGAATGCCATGGGGTGACTCACTTCTTCTCCCTATTTTGATTTCTTAGGTTGTGTTGGGTGATTTTGGGTCTCCAAGAGTTGGGTGTCGACAGTCGATCGTAAGCAGTTTCATCCATCTTTCTTTGCTTACGACCAAGGCAAGTTGAGAAACATAGTTTCACATGAGATCTGCTTTCCAATTGATGATTCTAACATGTGACACATGATTGTAGCACCCTCTTTGCTCAATTTTATTGTTTTGATAAATCACATGTTAGAATAGGTTACCTTACAAAATATATATATATATATATATATATGCTAAAATAGGTTTAAATTGAATGGAATGGATTGAAGCATTTGGAAGTGATGTTTGATTTATCATTGTAGAAGGCTAGGCACTGCTTACCAGTGGCGGACCTACATTATGTAGACCTAGGGAGGTCGCCCTAGGTTTGATCCAGAAGAGGGCTAAATGTTGCATGGCCACATTGCCCATGCCCCATTTTAGTAAAGTGATCACTCCAACCCCGGTCTCAAAAAATCTGCTCTTGGTCTCAAAGATCTCCCGAGCAAAAAATATTGGAATCCTTCACTCCATCATTCTCCTTCTTCCACTTCAAGCTCAGGCAATCCGACTTGATCTACACAATAGCATATAATAAATGTCTGCCTTTTCACCATACCTTTACACAATATGTGGGGAAGCAATATGTTCATTAGTATCGGGATTTGAGCTCTCTACACTTAATTTGCCAAAAGCATAAAAATAAAAATAATGTATTTAAACCGTGCAATAAGTGAAAATTATTAGTAGTTGATGTTGATTTTGGCCTTTTTCAATTTTTAATTGACTATCGTACGCCCCACCCAAATGAGAATCCTCGGTCTGCCACTGCTACATACTATTTATAATTTGGTGAAATGGATGAAAGGGATCAAATCCCTATTTCTGAACTGAAACAGGGAATTGAATCTTGTTTATGTGGCCTGGCAGTCAATTGCGAAAGGTCACCGTGCAAACTAGGAAAATCCTAGGTCAGCTATGGCCTTGAACAACAGCCTGACACATTTCCTCAGTTGACATTCTACTCCAGTTGACTTCTCGGTTGATCGAGGAAGTGGAGAAAATGCAGCGAAGCCACTACCTTGACAACCACCTAGCGCACTTGATCTTGCATTCTGCTCAAGAGGCTTGGTTGACCCCACGGTCGACCATGAAGCGGACTGTGAGAAATCTTAGTTGACCGTGGACTGTATGTTTCCAAATGTTGGGGATTTTTCCCTTAGGTCTTTTGGACCTAGAATTGGTCCCCTTGGTACCTTGTAATGAAGACAAATTAGTGGACAATAGTAAGGGACGTTCTGAGCCACATACCCTTACATATTATCGAACAGCGTACAATATACGAATTACTTCCGACGAGGGACAAAGTAAGGCCTTGCGGTACCCACAAATTATGATGCACCAATGTAATGAAGGGGTATCGATACTTCACCTCTTCCTTGGACCATGTAATGATGGCTCGTACGAAGAGGCAATAATTGACCTAGGGTTGGATTGTTTTCTTCCCTTTGACTAGAGTAATTGAATTACATTTTATTGTCTTTCCTTTGATGTCTACATGCCTTGTGAATGCTCCTTACATCTTTACCACTGTAACCAATTGGATTGCATTGAGAACCTAGATTGTTTGTACTTAGATTCCCCTATTGTTCTCATTGTATCGAAAGATGTGATGAGGCTAGATAGGCAGGGTTGACCGTAAAGGCTTAGAAAGGACTACAGTGATCGTATTTGAATTGAACTGTTGATTGAAGTGATGTAAGTGACGAGTAATTGAATGATTGATTAGAGTACTCCCATCGAAGATTGTGTCATCATATTCACGCAGGATAAGCCCAGCCCTCACTATTGTATAGGATTCTCGTGTTGGGTACCACTCAGCCGTATTGTCTAACATAGAGGGATACCTATGTGGGAGAACTTATGTATTGATGTATGTATTGAGCAACTGCATATCATATAGGTCTACCTTCTGGGAGGCAACCCGATGGATTGATTGCCCCAGGTTATTATTACCTGATGTGTTGTCTCGAGTTGGCCATTCAATGAATTATCCCGGGTCTCTCACCCGATGAGTTGATTAACGGGATGTTAACTCTTACTATTCTCTACCATACTTGATATAATATGGGAGGGCGGTGGGACTATTTCGTGGTGTATTGGTACATGTGGACTGCCCTATTGATATATTGCTAGGACATGACTTTATATTATATGCTTATATGCCTAGATTGCTAATGGTACATCAAATGACCACATTGTCTTTACTTGCCTTGATGTTGAATATCTGTATTAATATGTCTATCTACCTGCCTGCCATTCATAGTCTGATGATACTATACTTGGTGCATAGATACCGAGCCTCTCACTTTGGATCAGGAAGAGGAGGAAGCGCCGTTACTGGTAGATCAGTTTGATGGCAATCACAATTGGTGTGCATACGACATAGTTTGACATTGTCTAGACCAGCACATGAGTGCCACCACACATTGTGGGTTTATTTGTAGTTACAATTGGCTGGCCCAGGTTCTGTTAGAGGTCATTGTAACCAAACCTTATTGTCCTTATCTTTTGTAAAACTATAACTTTAAATCAATGAAATGTGTTTACTTAGAAATGTTATTAGGTACCATCTATAATTGTATGTTGACCGATAAAATATTTACATCTCACTAAGGATGTCGATCAGTGGGGACCACGATTGGGGGCCACGTTGAGTGGTTTATTAATAAAAAAATTTAATCAGCCCCTAATCTCATGCATAATTCCCGTGCCCATCAACGCTGGGGGGGGGGGGGGGGGGTTTACATGAAGGAGCAGGGGTCGGGGTGGCCTTGGCAGTTGGCACCCCCATAAATTATAAAAAAAAAAACCCTTAAATTAGGGAAGCCTTTTGAAGTTTTTACATATCCAACCTCAGGAAGAAAATTAATTTTACATATTGGGCTCCCTTTCCAAAGAATATTTTCTAGTTCCTCCCATGGAGATCGAGACCCTTGGATCCTTCCAACTCCATTATCATCTAATTAACAATATTTGATCAATCCACAGACCCATTACTTGCCCCAAAGTCGTATCAAATACCTGCCTTTATGGGTCTAAAAGCTAGAATAAACAAGTTTGACATTACCGTATTTACACTCGATCGTATCTACACTTTTTTTTTGCTAATTGGTAAATTTGTATTAAAAGAAAGAGAAAGGCCAAAGCCCACAAGATAAAGAGAAAAAAGAATACAACCAGGAGAATCCAGCCAAAAAGGGCAACCTTGATGCAACAGGGGCACTAACCAGCTGATAACAAAAAGAATAAGACACCCAGAATCAACCAGGTGAAAAAAAAAAAAAAAAAAACAACCAAAAAGAGCAGCCCTAGAGCAACAGGGCACTAAGCAACAAAGAACAAATCAGCTGAATCTTAGAACCAACTGGCAGGGAGAAGAAAAGAAAACTACTACTCCCAAAAGCTTAGCAAAATACAAAACACAGCACATACCAACAGTAGACAGGGAGCAGCGACTGAAACCTCGCTTCCTTTCAAAAGCTCACTTACTCCCCAATGCAGACTTTGGACTACTCTGCAAAAAACTAAGAGGCCATGGCAACTAAGCTCTTACCAGGAAAGACAACAGCAGGACCTAGCGTAACCAACAGAGAAGGAAATGAGACAAACCAAGAAATCCAATGAAACCAGAGCTCTAAGCAGCTTCAGCAGACCGAGGACCCCCCTGCAGAATGAGGCTACTACGGACCAGACCTCCTCACTGGGAGAGAAATTGCGAAGACAGGAAGACTACCACGAGTACATTCCAGAAACTGAGCACAATACATTTCTATCATGAGCTGAAGCCAAGAGAAGAGGGAGCAACCAGAGGGGAAGAAGGAGGGAAGCTAGTCGCCCCAGCCTAAGGCTCTCAGAATTGGGTGAGGCGGGGTAGCCATACCAGAAGAAGACTTGAACATACCACAAATTCTGTCTTGGAAGACCAACTAAGCTTTCTTCAAGGAAGGCAATTTGATGCGATGCTTGGCTTCATTACGAAGGAACCATAGGGTATGGATGACTTAGAAAAAGATTTCTGCTGCTGTTTTCATTTTAGGGCAATCTACACCCATAGCTAAGGCGAACCAAACTGAAGAAGCAGAGAGAGGAGCCGGGGGAGAGCCTACTTGGTTGAGGAGCCAGCACCATAGCTGGTGAGCTAAGGGGCAAGAGAAAAGAGACGGAGATCTGATTCACTATCAGTGTGGCAAGAGTAGCATCTTGAAGCCATTGAGCACCCAGTATGCATTACCTAAGAGTCTATAGGCGTTTTCCTGAAAAGAAGACGCTAGCTAAAACATGAAAGCTTGGGGTTGATGATCTTATTCCACATGAAACCAGACCAAACTATGGCTTCTCTTCTAGACCTCAGGGTGTTCCAGGCAGATTTGAGGGAGATAGCCCCTGAAGCATGACCTTTCCAAGAGAGCTTGTCAGGGACAGAGTCTGAGAAAGGGATAAGTTCGGTCTTCTGGATTAGGAAGCTCCGCACCTCTGCAGGAATGGAGTCAGGGATACTCCAAGAAAGGCCTTGAGTTATGTCCACCACCTGGTCCGTTTTAGAGAAGTGGAGGAGGGGGAATGTTTTAGTAATTGGATCATGGTCAATCCAGTTCTCTAGCCAAAGTTGAATGGAGTGGCCATTCCCCAGAACCCAGTGACTGCCTTGCTGAAGCAATGTGGCTAAAGATCTGATCTTTTTCCATATGCAGGACCCATCCTTAGTATTACCAGAGAACCAAATGGGAGAGTGCCTGAAGTATCTACCACGGAACCAAGAAGCCCAGAGAGAATCGGTAGTAGCAGTTGACCAACCCAGCTTAAGCAAACAGGCATCATTAAACTCCTTTACCCTGCATAAGCCTATACCACCTTCTGCCTTTGGCAGACAAACCTTTTCCCAGTTCACCAAATTACATCTCTTTTTATCAGGGCCAGAGGACCACAGAAAGTTTCTGAAAAGCCTTTCAATCTGTAGACATGTTTTGATTGGGATGGGAATAGCAAGGGAGATGTGAAGGGGGATGGAGGAGAGCACATGCTTGACCAAAATCAACCTCCCTGCAAAGGAGAGACATTTAGCCTTCCATCCATCAAGCCTGGATCTGATGGAGTCCGAAACCTTGTTAAAATGGGAGTGTCCGGAGGCTCCAAAGAAGAGAGGAACTCCAAGATAAACTGCGGGTAAAGAGGCTCGGGGAATAGGAAGAAGCTCTGATATCATGTGGGCCCTTCTAGTTGAGCATTTCCCCAAATAGAGGTTGCTTTTCTGGAGATTAAAGCATTGACCAGAAGAAGCTTGATACTTCAAAAGCAGCTCTTGGATATGTCTCAGCCCTGGCTTAAAAGCTTTAAGGAAAAGCAGAATGTCATCGACTTAGAGGAGATGGCAAGGGGTGGAGGGAACTGGAGAGATTGGCACTATTTTTGCTGAAGCTCTGAGCTGCTCTATGTGAAGACTAAGGATCTCCTCTGCAAGAATGAACAAGTATGGCGATAGAGGGTCCCCTTGGCACAGACCACAAGATGAAGAAAAGAAACCACTGGGGCTGTTATTGATTAGAACGGAGCCTCTACTAGTGCATATCATTTCCTTAATCATATTAATCCAGGCTGAAGAAAAGTTGAAGAACTTAAGGGCTCTAAAGAGGAAGTTCCACTGGAGCTGGTCAGAGGTGTTGGAAATATCCATCTTCAAACAAACTGAATCTCCAATGATCTTCTAATTAAGCTTTTGGATAATATCACGGGCTAAGGCCACATTATGGTGAATAGACCGTCCTTTAACAAAGGTAGATTGTCTGTGGGAGATGAGGATGGGAAGGATGGTAGAAAGCCTGAAAGCTAAAATCTTGGAGGAGATTTTGTAGACAAAATTCAAGAGGCTGATAGGCCTAAAGTCAAAGAAGGATTCTGGTGAGGAAATCTTGGGGATGAGGGATATGAAGAAGGCATTAGTTTCTCTTAACAAACCACCTGAAGTGAAGAAATGGATGACTGCCTCGGTTACTTCTCTGCTCACTAAGTGCCAACAGCTAGTGAAGAAAACTCCGGAGAACCCATCCGACCGTGGGGAGCTACTCTTCTTAAGGTGGAAGACTGCATTTCTGATTTCCTCAGGAGAAAGGATTGCAACAAGGAACTGGTTTTGAGCCTTCGAGACAGTTGGGCCAGCCAGAAGGAAAAGACCTTCATCCGGAATGACAGAGTTTGCTTGGAAAAGGTTAGAGAAGAAGGAGACTGCTTGCTCTTTTATCTGGAGACCATCTTCAAAGAGATTACCATCCACTGAGATTTTATCGATGTGGTTGCAAATACCTTTGGCCTTGGCTGAGAGGTGAAAGAATTTAGTATTTCTATCCCCATCTCGAAGCCACTTAACCTTAGCCCTCTGCTTCCAATGAGTGGACTCCGCATTTAGCCAATTGTGAGGGGAGGCTTTGGCTTGATTCAGATCCTAGAGGAGGGAATTACTAGGCTGAGCTTCGAAGGCTACTTCCTTAGCCATAACTATAGACTCTGCCTCAGCTATGCGATTCTTAAAATGGCCAAAGACATCTTTACTCCATATCTTTAGATTAAGCTTGAGAATCTTCAGTTTGGAAGCCAAGATGAACTGGGGAGAGCCTCTGCAGGGAGAAGCCCAACTGTCCTCTACAACCTTAGAGAAAGAGTCATGAGAAAGCCACATTTCTTCAAATCTGAATGGCTTGTTTTTGAAAGAAAGGCTCTGCCTGTGAGTGAGGAAAACGGGGCTGTGGTTAGAGGAGATTCTGGGAAGGTGGTTCACCACTGGATCATCAAAAGAATCAGGCCAAGGAGAATTTGAGAAGGCTCCGTCTAGTCTCGCTGCCACAAAAGCCTGGCCTTGCCTGTTATTAGCCCAAGTAAAGCTATTTCCTCTATACCCCAGATCTTTCAAACTGGCTGCCTGGGCCATCTCATTAAAGTCCTTGACTGAGGCAGCGGAGGGGGGACGAATGCTAAGCTTTTCTTTGGCTTAGAGAATGGCATTGAAATCACCTATCACACACCAAGGCTGAGAGGAGAAGGGGCTGTTAGCAAGGTAGTCCCAGAGATTCCTCCTTAACCTATAATCCGTAGAGCCATAGACAGCTGTAATGATACTAGGAGGAGAAGAGGAGGAAGCTGAAATGGAAATAGAGATGTGCTGGGAAGATTGGTCTAAGAAGGTAAAGTGGAATTTGTAATTTTGGTTACAGAGGCACCACAAAGTTTTTTCTAAGTTGGAAAGGGAAGGGGAGAATCCAAAGGATGAAGGCCTATTAGAGAAGGAGTGAAAGGAATCCAGAGTAGACTTGGGCTTAGAGAGGAAGATAATGTCAGGGGAATGAGCAGTTGAGAGATGGTAGACCATGGTTTTTGTTAGGGTGTTACATAGCCCTCTACAGTTCCAGTTAATGACTTTAACCATTAAATAACTAATTTGGGGGGAGGGCCAGGGGAATTCTTTGACTTCAGTCCTGAGGAAGGAAGAGCTTTGCCTTTAGATTTTCTCCTTGCTTTCAGCCTGAAAGGGGAGAGGTCAACCATTAGGGAGATGTCATTATTGATAGCAGAGGTAGGAGGAGAGGGATTTGGGAGAGGGGAAGTGGATGTGGACGGGGTTGAGGCTGTAACCGAAACTTTTTCAGGGGTGATCCTCTTTGTTTTAGGTTGAGCAGCTGACAGTCTTTTAAGGTTAGAAGTGGACAGAGTAGGGTCAGTTAAAGAGCAATTCTCCAGGATGGAGAAAGGATTGGAACAATCCAAAAGAGGGGTAGGAATTATGTCCAGGATTTCGAATACAGTCGGAGGGGAGAGCAGAGAGAAGGCTATCTGAGGGGAGGGGACCAGAGGAGATGTTGGAAGGGAACCCTTTGACCTGACTAATGTGGGGGGAGCCAGATGTAAGGGAAACTGAGAAAGGCAAGGAAGAGGTGTGGAACTGTCCTAAAGTGGAGGGCAGAGAGGCTGGGTTTGGTGGGAAGATGGTAGTAGAAGGAAGAGTTACCTGAATAGTCTGGAAGCCTTGCTCCTTGGGGTGATCCTCTAGTTCCTGGCTGGAGCCATGGACCATAGGATTGCCAGCATCTGGGGCCGAAGCTACATCCGCTAGTCCTACATCCGCAGGTCCAGTATTTGGGGAGGGAGGAGCAGGGGTCTCCATCAAACCAAGCTTCATCTTGAAAGGATACTGTGTGGAGAGGTGGCCAGCCGAGAGACACTCTGAGCAGGGAATGGATTCATATTGGACATCCACTTCGACAGTGCCTTCACCTTCCAGTTTGACTGTGAGGGATCTTGGAAACGAGCTACCCACATTCAGTAGGACCTGAACTCTGGCAAAGGAAAACATCCTCTGTTTGGCTGTTATTATGCCAAGCCGAAGAGGCTTCTCTATTGATGCCGTAATCGACAGAAGGATGTCGCTACTCCAACAGTGGAAGGGGATTCCTTTGAGCCTGATCCAAACTGAAGCTACAGATGGTTAGGATGATTCATCTTGATTTGGCAACCAAGGATGAAGGAGAAGTTTCTTACCTTCCATAAGGAGGGGGCTGGAACCAACTAGGGCCTCCTTATCCTCCTTAGAATAGAATCTGAAAATGAAATTCCCCTATTCAGTTAGAGAAATCAAACACGGCCTGGATAAACGCCACAATGATTCCACCCATTTTTCCATAGCTTCCAATGAAGGTCTTCTACCAACAAATTTCCCAATTGCTAAGTGAGAGAAAGACTGTTTGCTTAAGTTAACCATCTGAAGGGGGATCCTAATTGTAAGTTTTCCATCTGTTAAGATTGGTGGGGGAATGGAGGCAGCTGGCATAGGTCTTGGGGTAGTGAGAGGGAACCAGGGAGGTATTGCCTGAGGGTTTGGGAAGAAGAGAGTTCAGATGATTATGAAGAAGGAGTTGGTCATGCTCCCAGGGAGGGAGAGAGGCTGGAGTCAGAGAAGGGATAGGCAAGGTGAGAGGGGTACCCGTGGGGAATGGGGAGGGAGTTCAGATAGGCAGGGTGAGAGGGGTAGATACTGGTTGGACGGGGGGGTGGGGTGGGGGAGGGGGGGATATCTTATGGCTGGGGGTTGGTGGGGGCAGGGGAAGGGGGGATTTGATGGCAGGGGTTGGGGTAGGGGAAGGTGAGGGAGAGATCTGATGTCTAGGGTTAACTGTGGAAACTGATAGTAGAGAAGAAGGATTAGGGTTTGAAAGGGAGGGAATGGGGTCTGGAAGTAAGGAAGGTGGGGGAAGGTGGGAACTGATCTGAAGGGGAAGATGGGAACTACCCTGATGGGGAAGAAGCTTCGCTGGATTCCAGATCACCGTCGGAGATTGGGCCAAGGAATGGAGCTGGTCACTGGGCTGGGGAGGACAAGTGGGAGGTTGCAGGGCTGGAGCCGACACACCATCTAAAAGAGGGTTAGTGCTTGGTTGGACAGAGGTGGGGGAGAGTGGAAGTGAGTGCGATCTCGGTGGATTTGGCTTTGAAAATGTCGAGGGCGGTGTTGGTGGATGGGGGGCATCACTTAGGGCAGATCATTATAATTGTGCAGAAAAGTCAAATCTTTATATGCTATTTTTATTCGTCTTTCAATGGAAGATCTTCATTTCTTAGTAAATTCCAGAGTGTTTTTTTACTATTCTAGGTTGTGGGCATTGCTTTTTTTCTTCTTGACCTGGCTGTGGACATCTCTTTTAGTTGATTTTTATGTTTTAATGGGGTATGCATCATTAGAGGATTAATTTATCCTCATCCATGTAAAGTATGTTTTATTGCGAAATTGAAAGACTCACTTATCTTAAAAAAAAGAAAAGAAAAAGAAGAAGTTTAATCTTACCGTACCGGAAATATCAATTTGAAAATGACCATTTGAGATGACCAGATCAAAATGCAAGACCACTGAAAACGTTGAAGCTGCCATCGGCCAAAATGATGCTACAGGAATCTCCCTTCGACTCCCCAACTCCACAGCCCACGACAGCAAGGTGTCGGCTATGATGAATCCAGCCGATGGCTCAAGCCCTTCTAGCAGCTCCTCAAATTGGCCCTCCATCTTGCTATGAACGGCTTTTATGAAGCCGGGGTTGTCGGCCCCACGAAAGAACTCGGAGGGGATTACATTAGGGATGGTCCTGAGCCGTAGGTTAGGCGTCGCATTCGTCGAGCCGATCAAGCCGAGCCACTCCTCAGTGACTATGAAGGTGATGAGGACAGCACCGTTTGATGATGCCAGGAGCCTGCAAGCGTTCATCATGGCATTGATGTGGCCTCTGCCAGGGTAAGGGATGGCCAACACATGGTAGCTGGTGGTTCCTTCCCCTGTGATGGAATCATCTATGGCTAGAATCCAAGCTTCAGTGTTCAAAGCTTTGGCTTAATTCTCTAAGAGCTTGAGAACTGCAGTAGTTCGGAGTGTAGGGAGGTAGGAATGGTGGTAATATATAGATGAGAATACTGTGAAAATGGGATAAGAAAAAAAAGTGTTCAGGTAGCAAACTGTGATTCAGGCAGATAGATGTATTTCTTAAAAAAAAGGAAAGGACAAGATTGAATTTGAGATGTGGGCTCTACTTTTGATTTGCTGATTGATTAAATCGCAAACAAGAGGACCGTCTTCGGGGAAGAATCAGTAACCGATTCCAGATTTGCATATCTTTGTCACTGGAATGGAAAAGATCAAGGAACGTAAGAAGTCAGATGAAAGAAAGTGTATCCACATTTGAGCATGGTGTTTTGACGTTTCTCCACGTGGCACAAAAAATCACACATAGGGGTGGAGTTAAGTCAGCGGTTCGGGCGATAGCCGCCATACCCATGCACAAATGCAATTTGGACTTTTCTCCAAAGGCTAGCTGGCCTGTCACATTGGTGGATAAGTAATGCTGTCATGCAGCCCGTTATTCCCAATGTGAGTGGGTCTCACCTCTTGGGGATAAAAAATAAAAATAAAAATAAAAAGGATTTTCTAAAAAAATTCTAGGACAAATAATCTAAAAAATCTCTTTAGATGTTACGGGCATAAAAAGGCCCACGTAGTTTATCTGTAACAGTAAGGGCCCTCATCCCAATTTTCAGTACTTTTTTTCTTCTCTCCCCTGGCCTCTGTCTCCATCTCTACCATTTTATTTTTCGCCCAAGCCGGCCCCTCCTCTCTCTCTCTTCAATGATCTTTCATTTCCATTCCATTCTCAAAAATTCACATTAGGTCGCCACTTCCATAAAAAAAAAAAAAGAAAAAAGAAAAACATATTTCTTTTACTTTAAAGACGTCATCTTTCTTCCATTATCACAAAACCCAAATCACACGTCTCTATTTTTATAAAAAATAACTTCTTGTTCACCCGTTGAAACTCTGTTTCTTCCTATCTCAGAAGCCTACTGACTACCAACCTACCCCTCATAAAGAAATATCACAATTTAGTTTTCATCTAAATTATTTCTATATCCCATATAACTTTTTACAAATAATATTATATCTTACATTTTTCCTATGAATTTCTAGTTTTTTTATATTTTTTATATTATGAATTATTGCCTGTGCTTTGCTAGTGTATTTTATTGCAGACAAATAAGCCCTGAAAACAAAAATTCTTTTATGGATCATTTTGGAAATTCACTTTTTATCAGTCCCCGTCCACACCATAAGACAATAATAAACCGCTTCATATTCATATTTGTAATCGATATGCTCAATCGTTCATAATCATAAGCATTGAAATGTAAACAGCTTAGTGGTGCCCCATAAAAGATTCAAAATCGTAAAACAACGAAAGAATTGGTTTCACCTACGTGAACAAGTTATTCAATTAAAGAGAGACTATTGATGAAAATTCCATATTTAATATTCATTTCACACCAATATGATAGTCCTCACATAGCCATAGAACATATTAAAACAGCATAACAAATGCAAAAGATGCAATAATAATATACTATTATGACAAATGTAAGATTTAAACCTTAGAAACCAAAAGATTTTTTTTTTTTTTTATCATTAAGATAATTCAATTAAGGATTAGAATTTGCCACTAGTTTAACTTGACTGACTCCTGAGACTTTACATGCATTATGCCTCTAAAATTGTTTAAACAATTGAGCGTAAAAATTATAACACTAACCAATGCTTTAATTTGATTAATTCCTATGACCTTGCACAATTTCTTTAACAAAAGCCCCGAGATTAGTGTCAGATGATCCTCCCTTCTCTATTGCTCTTTTACAAATCTCCTTCATTTCTACTGCTCTTTTCCTCAGCTCATTACTTTCCTCCTCATCCAAATCCATCAGCCTTTTCACAATTCGCGCAATTTCCTGCCGTCGAACCACTATCTTCCCTTCAATCTCTTGCTTCACCCGCAAGCCAATTTTCCAGTCTTCTACAATTAATTTAGCATTAGGAATTTGGTTGAAAGATATTGGAAAAGTAAGCATAGGCACACCAGCATATATCCCTTCCATTGTAGAATTCCACCCGCAATGTGTCAAGAAGCCACCAACAAAGGAATGGCACAAGACCCTCAACTGGTCACACCATGGCACTACTAGTCCAATCTCACCACTAGCTTCTTGTAAACGCATTGTACTCCCAGGGACTGCCCACAAAAAGCTGACCCCACTGGCACGCAAGCCAATTGCAATTTCGATCCTTTGTGGGCCAGTCACAGATACCCAATGAGACATATAGGACAGAGCTTTTTGGTTGTGAGTCGAGCCAACCAAAATAGTCCATGTGGGTGTGGTCCATGGCCTTTGGGGGCATGTCTTTGAGTGTCATTTAAGGAATGGTGGGGCCAACATGGTAGATATGAAGCGAGAGGTTTTCCCTTAAGCTGTCTAAGATATGGTCTCAAGCTCATAGAACGAAGGGAATAGAAGGGAATGTGATCTGATCGCCCAAGAGATGGCTTCTAGGACTCCGGCAAAAACTGCATCACCCTTTGGAAAAGAGAAGTTAGGGAAGTCTGCTACCCGAATGGTAGAGATACCTGGAATGTAGTTCACACGCTCCTCTCTTGTCTCTCCCAAGGCATGTGAGAGGTCATTTCAAAATGTTTATATCATTTTAGACTTTTTAGGTGGTGTGGATTTAGGAATCATGACCAAGAAACATGTCATTTGCAGGGACATGCCATCACATCCTATCATGAATTCTCCAACACACCTATTCTTGCCATACTATGATGGAGAAATGAGGATAAATAAGCCAATAGTAGTATTAATGCACAGATTTCATTGTAGAAAGGAATATTCTCTTTATTTTTGCACAGGGCAGAGTCCAAAGTATTTATTTTTAATGTGACCATTATTATATATATTTCCATGACTGAAAAATGAAATTTGATATAATAGGAACTCAGACCCTCTTAATGCATTAACTTAGACAAATTATGAGTTAATGGAGTAAGACTCTATAGTGCAGCCCAACTATTGAAATTGGGACTACTCAAAATAAATGACCGAATATCAAGCGTATCTCCAAATTTTACTTGAATTGGAGTGGATCTCACCATTGGATTGACCATTTGATTAAGAACTTGATTTATGCAATCTTATGCACATTCATTGCCAAGTTTTTCTTCAAATGGCCAATGCATAAGTGGGACCCACTCTAATTGAGGTAAAATTTGGGGATATGTCATGTATGATGGGCATTCATTTTGAATAGTTTGGATTTCAATAAGTGGGCCTCGTTACAAAGTTTCACACCTTTAACTTGGTTTCTCCAAGTTAAAGCCCCAAGGATCCCCATTCCGTAGAATTGGGTTTTGAGAGTGGAATCCGTATCCTCCAAGCTTTAACCTAGAGAAATCCTAGGATAAATATGGAACTCCACAGTGATGCTCAGCCTTTGAAACCTAAATCATTCATGTTGTATCCTCAAATTGAACATTAATCCGACGTTACACCTTTGGATTAAGTGGTTGATAAAAAAATGACTACCACAATCTTACGCATATCCATTATCACGACTTTACTAAACAATCAATCCATTGGTTGATTGAACAAACCCTGATTGATGATTTGAGGATACCATATATACCCGAATCACATTTATTTTGACCAATTCCCATTTTATTAAGTGGGCCCTATTATAGAGTTGCACTCTTTTCTAACTCGTGGTTTCTCTGGCAAGGGCCTCACAGGATCTAGTTGAGAGAAAGTGAGACTCTTAACGCACGCAAAATTAGTTGAGAGTTGCTAAATGCACACGGAATTTTGTTTCCACACACTGCGATTTCTAATGACCAATATACCCATGTGGTAAATTACCTAAAAGGACACCTATCAAATTCACTACCTCTTCCAACTTCTTTCTACACTCACCCACACCCATCCCAGCGATCGCCACGGCCCCCTCCGGCAGCACCGCCAGAGAGAGAGAGAGAGAGAGAAAGATATAGAGGGGGAGAGAGAGGAAGAGAGGGAGAGGGGGCGGAGGTGGGTAGTGAGAGGGAGAGGGAGAGGGAGATAGAATGAGAGGGGGAGAGGAAGGGAGATTGAGGGAGAGGAAGAGCGCGGAGCAGGTGGACGACGGAGTGCTGGCGGAGAGAGGGAGTGTAGAGAGAAGGTGAAAGAGTAAAGGTTAGAATAGTTCAAGAAATACAGAGAGTGTAGAAAGTAATTTGACACTCGTTCGATTTAAGTGATGCGTGTAGATAGAAATAGAAAGGAAAATTCAATGTGCATTTAGCCACTCTCAATAAGTTTTCATGGAAGGACAAAACTCTTGGCGTTACAAATATATACCCTTAAAAAAAAGAGAAGAAGAAGAGAATCTCTTCCCTACATTCACACATTTTACTATTAGCTATTCACCTCTCAGTTTGAAATCAAGGAGAAATATTCCACTCAATTTGAAATGAAGAAATAACGGTGACCACTGAAACGTCAAAACATGATGCAGGTCTACGTAACGGTAACGCACCTGACAAGCCATATATTTGGAGGCGTGGGAGCCGAGCCACTCCTCTATGACGACGAAGGTGATGGGAGGCTCTCATCGGACGATGCAAGGAGCTTGCAGAGGTTCATCATGGGGTTTGATGTGGCCTCGACCAGGGTAAGGAAGGGCCACCACGTGGATGGCGGATGTTGTATCCATGTCAACGGGATCAATGGTAGGGATCTTTTGAAGAAATATGGGAAAGAAGATAGAGGAAGGCTATGTAATTGGTCTGAGAGGAGTTCAGAAACTTTAACTTGAAACTCAAATGTCTTGTCTCTGATCTTCTGAGGCTTGCACTCATGATAAATTCTAGACCCTACTCGGTGGGGTCCACTTATCGATAATGCAAACCTTGGAAAACATGAATTTTCTGATTTTGCATGTGATTGCAGGAAATTAGGATAGAGGGCAACTTCCATTGAATTAAAATAACATTTTAGACCGGTCTAAACTCTAGTGGGGTGTCGGTTAGGGCAAGCTGCACAAAGATGACAAGTCAACAAAAAGAGGGTTCGTGAGCCTAGTTGTCAAGAATGTTTCGGTAGGGCCTTAAAAGTGAGATATTTCGGTATTTCAAAATCTGGGCAAATTTTTCGAGCTAACTTTTAGGAAAAACATAAAAATAAAAGAAAACAAATAAATATAGTTAAAAATAATATAGATATATATATAGTTGAAATATCTTAAATATAAAGTTGGCACAATGTAGGATCTTACATCCCATTGAGGTACTACTTATTGCAAAACCAATTGGTGATAGGAAATAGCATAACAATAGTTTTATGGTGAGGGCAAGGGCTTGACCACAATTATGACTACTCAGGAGCGAGAGTAGATGTTGACCTCAACAATCCCTCCCTCAACGGCACACCCACCGCGACTCCTGCTGCGAACTCGCAAAACACATATCCCGTGACTCGAACACTCGACTTATCAGGCTCCGATACCACTTGTAGGATCTTACACCCCATTGAGGTACCACTTATCCCAAAACCAATTGGTGATAGGAAATGACACAACAATAGTTTTATGGTGAGGGCGAGGGCTTGGCCACAGTTATGACCACTCAAGAGTGAGGGTGGACATTGACCTCAACACACCATTATTAGGCCCAAACCCAACCCCTTTTATAAAATTTGCCACAAATTAGTTCTATTTTCCAAAACTTGCCCCGGGTCCAATCCTATTTTCTAAAACTTGTCCAAAGCCAGCCATATTTCTTAAAACATACGCTCAGATCCAGCCCTAGGCCCAAGCCCAACACCCTTCCTTTTGAAACACCAAGGCATTGAGCCTTGCCATCATTAATGCCCCTGCATTGAGTCTCGTCATGCGAGACATCTTTTCGATGCTTCTCTCTCTCCAGTCTGGATGCATCTCAGAAGTAAAAATGGAAAAAGGGGGAGAGAGACAGAGAGGGAGGAGATGGGGAGGACTCAGGAGGAGCCTCTGGAGAGATCCTTTTTTCCTTTAACCATCCAAGGGGTTGGGGACCCTTTTTTTCTTTTCGTTCTTTATTCTTTTTAGTCAAATCAGCCAATAAGCATCCAACAAAATCTAATCATGATCCAGTCAATAGAATACATGGTCTACAGATTAGGTAAGTAATTCGGGCCAAGAAGACTCAATTTGGCAGATTCCTTACATGCACCTAATCAAGATCATATATAAATGCCAAACATAGTGGGTCATGGTCAAGTAAGGCAACATGTATCAAGAAACCACTTTGGAGATTCTTTGCAACAAATAATAAATTTTAGAGCTTTCTGCACATACCCCTCCCAAGGTTTGTTGGATTTGTAAAATATCCATAGTGGCTAGTATGTCAAATATCCATGATTTTAAAAGTGACACCAGAAGATTTCACTTTTGTTATTATTATTGTTGCTTTGTTATCGGAAGAAAAAGAAGAAATTCCTAACTAACCACTCGTTTGAGAATAAGTCTGTACCTAAGGAGTGGCGGTTCTCACTTAGCTGTCCAAGGTCCAACCATAAGCACTCCACCACATCACGCATGTTTGGGTGTCATGCCCCCGTTAATGAGCACGAGGATTATGCACAAAATTAGGGGCCGATTAAAACTTTTATTGTTAAACCACACAATGTGGCTCCCAAACATGATCCACAATATTGAAGTTTGTAGTGAAATATAAACATTTCCCTAGTTAACCAAAATATAAGTGGAAGCTCCAAAATAAAAACGAAAGAGTAGACATATTTAGCATTAATAAACTTAAACTTTCACAAAAGAAAAACGATTAAAATTTATAAACATGGCCTCTAACAAAAACCTAGGCTAATAAAATAAATACAAACTACCCAAAATATGAAATGAATGCTCTTGTGTGCTGCTCAGAACGACATTAGACTTCGTCGTCGGCACACCACTCATGATCTCCATTAGGCTGATTTGCCAATAAGAATAGCTTGTGATTTATGAGTAGACTATGCATGCAAATCAATAATGTATTAACCCCCCTAGTCCATGCACTATAAACTCATTTGACAAGTAATAGTGTTAAGTGCTCTAGTAAATAACCTATTTGTCTATACAATAGGAAAAATGTCTAATAAATACCGAACTTAAAGAAAGTCTCCTTCTTTAGTAGGAATTATGACAAAAATTTGGTGTGTTAAAAAATTTATGACATAATGTGATGGCTTATCCCATGGCAATTGCAAATGCCATATTTGTTTACCAGAATTCTAAAATTTCAGCAACCTAAAAGGTCTCAAATGGTCTTTGAAATTTCTGGAATTCCAACCCATTTGCTTTTTTGTGGGATTTCTGGATGCCCAACTAGAGGAGGATTTGAAAATCTCCCCAAATTTGATAATTCTAAAATCCTCCGAACGAAAATTCTATAAATTCCTATAAAGAAACAGACCGTTAAAAGGTAAACCATAAGCAAGAAAAGAATCCCCTTTGAGGTTGGTAATTATGCTGGACTAGATTTCTTAAAACACTATAAAGGTCTAGCAAACTACTCCAAACCTTTCAATTCAACAAATAGAAAGGCATCATCCTTATTCCATGGTATTTGCAAATGCCATATTTGTTCACTAGAACTCCAAAATCCCACCGAAAAGGTCTCAAATGGCCTTTAGAAATCCTGGAATCCCAACCCCTTTGCTTCTTGGTGGAAATTTGGATGTCCAACTACAAAGGAGGAATAAAAAATTCCACCATATTTTATAATTTTGAAGTTCTCCAAATGGAAATCTCTAAATTCTAGTAAAGAAAAGGGTTGGTTTTTTTTTTTTTTCTTTTTTTTTCTTTTTGCCAAAGGGTAATTGTATTAGAGAAGACGGAGGAAACAAAGGCAAATAGCCCCCAAAAGAGGAAGCCAAAGCAGGCCACTTTACAAAAGAAGAAAGGAGAAAAACCCAAAGGGGCAATTATAAACTATCGAACCTTTGACTGGAGAGGAGCAGGCAAATAATTACAAACAACCTGAAGAGGCTTGCCAGAAAAAGGTTTTTCTATACGTCAGAGAAAGGAAGAGAGGAGCTCTCTCAGGTAGAACTTGGCTTTCGATTGAGATACTCTAGAACTCCTATAAATGTGGTCATTTCTACTTTTTCAAATAAAAAAAAAAAAAAAAAACAGTGGTGAGAAATATGGAAGAGGCACCTTTATGAGCAATCTTGTCACTGTTAAGGGAGATGTCATACCAAATCTTAGAGGAGGGTAGAGTTGTAGCTGTATTAACACCGGCACCCTGAAGAATCCAGTTCTAGAGAGCTGACGCAAAGCGACAGTGGAAGAAGAGGTGGAGAACTGATTCCAAGTTTTTTGGACAAAGGTAGCACCTTGAAGCAAGACTAAAACCAACTGATTGGGCCTAATCTTGAGTTGGGGTCTTACAATATATCATCCTCCAGTAAAAAAAAAGGATTTTCTAGGCAGCATAATGGAATTCCAAACTAGGGGAGCCCACTTAGCTGGGTCTCTTCTAGATCTAATCAGGTGTCAAGCTTCCTTGAAGGTGAGGTCTTGTCCAGGATGATCTCTCTAGACAATGTGGTCTTCGGAGTCCAGGTCTAGGGAGACATTGTGAAGAGCTTGCCTCAATAACCCTACTGCTTCTAAAGGAATGTCAGGAGGAATGATCCATTGAGCTCCATCTCAGAGAGAGTGAAGCTTCTGGTTGAGAGGGAAGGTGAAAGAGGGAGAAAGATAGGCCAAGCTAGCTTCATCAACCCAGCTATTAGACCAAATGTCAACAAGCTTCCCATTACAAATTTTCCATGTGTAGCCGGAGTGTATCTGATGACTTAAGTTTCTGATTTATAGCCAGATGCAAGAGCTAGATTTGGGAGTGTTTTTGCTCCATATTGTAGATTTTCAAAAGTATCTTTTGACCATCCAATCCACCCATAGTGAGTTTGATGAAGCGATTGTCCAGCCCAGTTTAAGGAAAGAGGCCTCGTTTTGGTCTTGAATGCGCTTGATGCCTAGGCCCCCTTTCTAAGTGGGTAGATAGACTTCCTCCCAGCGGATCTGATTCCTTCTGGTTCTAGAAGGCTCTATAGACCAAAGGAAGTTCCTCATTAGGCGCTCCATGTGGTTTGAGGCTGACTTGGGGAGAGGAAAGACCAAGGAAACGTGGGCAACCAAGCTGCTTAAGACATGTCTGACCATAATTTTGCAGCTAGTAAAAGACAAAGGCATGCATTTCCACCCTACAATTTTGGAGAAGAATCTGTCCAACAGTAGATTGAACTGCTACCTTTTAGGAGTACCAATGATGAGAGGGGCTCCAAGGTATATGGAAGAAAGAGGGTGCTCTTGGAGTTCATTGATGACCAGAATCTGTCTCTTAGTCCTCAGACTGCATTTGCCTATAAATAGTTTGCTTTTCCTAATGTTGATGGACTGACCAAAGCTAGATTGATAGTCTGCTAATACCTCTTTCAAAGCAAGTAGGCCTATTTTGTGTCATTTAAGAAATGACAAAATGTCATCTGCATAAAGTAAGTGGCATGGGGTGGAGTGGACTTTGGATAGAGGGGATATGAGTTTGTTGGTGAGAAAATCTTGGATATTGAGGCCTAGGATTTCTTCCGCAAGAATGAACAGGTAGGGGGAAAGAGGGTCCTCTTGCCTTAGCGTACACTTGGAATAAAAAAGGCCAAAGAGAGTTCTGTTAATGAGAACCAATCCCTTGATGGAGAAAACACATTCTTTTATGAGATTGGTTTAATTGTCAGATAAACCAAAGAAGGCTAGGGACTTGAACAAGAAGGACCGGCTTAACTTCTCAAAAGCCTTAGATATGTGAAGTTGCATACACAGGGATCCGCCACTTAGTTTGGAGTGCAGTTTTTGGAATAGCTCATGGGCTAAGGCAATGTGTTGGCGGATTGATCTGCCTTTAACAAAAGCATCCGATTAGTGGCAATGAGAGACGGGATGATCTGGGATAGACTAGAGGCCAAGATCTTAGGAATAATTTTGTAAGAGAAATTGAGCAGGCTAATTCGCCTAAGGTCAGTGAAGGAGCTAGGGGATTGGATTTTGGGCATTAAGGTAAGGAAGTAGGCATTGGAGGCTTTATAGAGTTTACTTGACTAAAAGAAATGCTGCACTGCCTTGATCATAAAGGGACCAGTGATGTGCCATGTGGCTGTGAAGGAGCCTGAGAAGCCATCTAGGCCTGGAGAGCTGTCCTTTTTAAGCACAAAAACAGTAATTCTGATTTTCGCTTCATCCGGGATTGTAGAGTGTTGGAGGTTCTGGGCTGTCGAGACTTTACTGCTACCAATGCCAAAGAGGACATATACTGGGTTTGGATGAATAGATTGAGCCACAAAGGATAAGTGGTTAACTTCCAGTAGCTGAATTTGACTGTGATCTTCAACCCAGTCCCCTTCAAAGAGAACCCCATCAATGCAGTTAACAGTCCCCCTAGATTTGGCAGAACCATGGAAGAAGGATGTATTCTTGTCACCCTCGTTGAGCCATTTGATTCTGGATGTTTGGCGCCAGTGGATATCCTTGATTTGAAGCCAATTGTGGATGGAAACGTTTGCCTTGGCAAGGTCTTGATGGAGAATTTCCGTCAGACCAGCATCAAGAAATACTTGAGCAGTTTGGACTTTTGATTCAACTAGAAGCACTTTGAGCCTGAGATCACCAAAGAGGCTCTTGTTCCAAGCCTTGAGGATCTGTTTCGCCATTTTCAGATTTTGGGATAAGACATATTGGGGGTTACATGCAATGCCTTATTTCCAATTGTCTTCTACAAGTTTGAGAAAGTCAGGGTGTTGGATCCACATAACTTTAAACTTGAAAGGGACATTTGTAGAGCAAAGCCACTGATTGTCAGAGAGAAGCAGGGGACAGTGGTCAGAGGAGTACTTTGGTAAGTGAGAGAGCTAAGGGTCACTTGATAGAGAGAATCACTGGTTGTTGCAGAGAGCTTGATCAAGTCTGGCTGCCACATAACTAGTTCCCCTGCGGTTGTTGGACCAACTGAATTTATTGCCTGTGAAACCCATGTCTTGCAGGAAATCAAGATTTAGGCGGGAAGGCCCAAGACTTAATTTCTCTAAGGCAGAGATAATGGAACTGAAGTCACCCACGATGCACCAAGGTAGAGTGGTGGGAGCCTTGGAGGTTAAGTAGTACCAAAGGACTCTTCGCTGGGCATAATTGGTAGAGGCATAGATTCCTGTGAGAAGGCATAGGCTGCATTCGGCTGAGTCTTGAAGAGATATGGTCAAATGCTGGGAGGAAAGGTCTGTGATGGTTATGTTGAGGTTAGAGTTGGTTTCGAACATGCACCAAATGGAAGCATTTGATAGAGGGTTGTTAAAGAGGAAGCCATCAAAAATCAAAGAGGCCAGCAAGGAGGAGTTAGAGTCATCGGTTCAACAAGGAAGATAATGTAAGGTGATTTGGAAGAAATCAGGTGGTGGAGGGCTCTAAGGGTTGGGGAATTGGAAATTCCCTTGTAGTTCCAGTAGAGGACTTTTAACATTTTGAACTTGGTAAGGAAGAGGGGGTGGCATCAGAGCTCCTAGTCTTGGGCCTCGAAGAGGAGGTGGCCAGTTTGGATTTGGCTTTGGACTTTTTTTTTTGTTTTTTTTTTTTTATTTGCGAAGGGGGAAATGTCTATTACCAACGAGATCTCAGCAGGTAAGGGGGAGTAAGGGATCTGAGATTGTTCTGGGGGATTAGAGGTTTCTGCAGGTTGCATTGTTTGAGATGGAAAGAGACTAGAGAATGGAGTTGCAAAGGTTGGTTCAAGGAAGGAATAATTTTCCAGGACAGAAAAGGCGTTAGAGGTGTCTAAAGTTGGAGCTGGGATTTTTTCCCGAATTTCCAATATGATATCTTGAGGCAGAGCCTCCAGCCTAGAGTTTTTATTGGTTCCTAGAGTAGGAGGGGAGGAGGATGTTTAGGGGCTAGCCTTGGAGGAAGTTGGGTCAGGGCAGGGAGTCACTATACTATGGTTGCTAACAATAGGAGGATATGGACTTGGGTCGAGAAAGTGGGCTACTATAGTCGGCTGAAAGAGGTCTATTAGAGTAGAAGAGGTGATTGGTGTTAGCAGGGTGTGGTTAGCAAATTGGGTTGGGTTGTGGTGACTGAGTATTAAGGCTGAAGGAGCTGCTGGATCGGGTTGGTTTGGTTAATAGATTGGGTTGGGTTATGGAGGTTGAGTATTGAGGCCGAAGGAACTGCAGGGTTGAAAGCAGGAGTAGTTGATAGGTTGGGAGGCTTACCTAGGATGCCTTCAGTACACTGGGAGTTGGCAGAATCAGCTTGGATTTGGGGGGAGGGGGGCCAGACTTGCATTGGCTCTCAGAGTGTCCAGGAGATAGACATTTTGAGCAGGGTAGGTTTTCATAGGAAATAGAGAGGAGGACCTCTGATTCATCTTCTAATGCCACTCTAATTTCTGGAGGCTTAGGTTTCGAAAGGTCTACGTTAACCAAAATTCTAGCAAAGGTGAGGAGTTTCTGAGATGCGGAGATGCCATCTAGTTTGAGCGGGCCCGGAAACCTATTGCACTAGCAATGTAGAAGAGAATGTTGCAGCCCCAAGAATGATAAAGGACACCCTCGATTCTATTCCAGACCGGATGTAGGGAAGGCCAGGTAAAAGGACCTTGGCAAGGGAACCAGGGTCAGAGGTGGAGCTTTTTATCTTGAAGAGGGATAGGAGATATAGAAAGAACAACATCTTTGTCTTCCTTAGCGCTAAATCTGAAGAGGAATTGACCCTTATCGGTTAGGGAGATTAGGCTTGGTTTAGAGAGATTCCAGGTAGAGTTTACCTGTTGAGTTAGCCATTCTACTGTAAGTCTTCTGCCAAGAAATCTAGCAAGGAGAAGGAGATTTTGCTAGGCTCTATCAAGGAGGAGGGGATCTTCATAACTAGCTGACCTTCTATGGGAGAGAAAGGAGGATAGTCAGAGGGGGTTATCGGTTTTGAATTAGGAAAAAGATCAGACCAATTCCTGAGGGCAGGGGGAGGGTCGTCTTGAAGAGGCATATAGAGTGGAAGTGTTGCTAACCTAATGAGCTGTTCCAAAACTCTACAGAGAGGTTGCTTGGCTGAGTGGACGAGAGGGCAGGAGGGTCTGGAGGCTTAAAAGGAGTTAAGAGGGGTGGGGCAGATATGGAGAGGGTTTGCTGTGCCAATGGGGAAAGGGCTTGCTAGTCCAAGTTGAAGGGGGGAGCGATTAGGTTAGGTTGGGTGCTTGCTACTAGAAGATAAGATGAGCCTTGCCAAATGCTTCTACAGGAGTTTGAGCTGGGTGCGATCCCAGGTCATTGGGGGGAAAGCCAGGGATTGGATCAGGGTGGGGCATAAAAGGATCAGTTAACCCAGTCCAGGGTTCTAGGGGCGTTCTTCTCTGATTGGCACACAGTTGGATGACTCAAGATGGAAAAGGAAGGAAAAAGCACAACTTCAATTGGAGTGCTAGCAGGCGAGGAAGAGGTTAGGGCATGGCTGAGAAAAGGAGGGAAATCGTTGCTCTGGAACGGAGGAGGGGCAGCTAGAGGAGGATTTGGCGAGGAGGATCTAGGGTTACAAGAGGTGAAGGTGGGGGGGGGGGGGGGGGGGGGGGGTGGTGTGGTTTGGGGTTGGGTGGGTTGGGGTTTAAGTAGGTCGTTAAGGGCTAAACCACAAGCAAGTAACAAATCCTCTATGAAGTTGGTAATCATGCTGGATTAGAGAATCTTAAAACATTATTATGGTATAGCACACTAGTTTGAGCCTTTCAACTTAGCAAATGGAAAGGCATCATCCTTATTATCAATGTTAGTTGTATAATAAAAGATAGCTAATAATTTAAGAAGAAGAGGGCTGACTTCGAATAACATCTCAGATATTTGTGTGATGTGTCGTAAAGAGGAGGAGACAATTAACAATTTATTTCTTCACTATGAGCTTATGGCTACAGCTTGGAGTCACTTCATTGGTAGGTGTGGTATTGTTTGGTGTTGTCTAGAGACTATTGCATCGGCAATGGAGTCTTGGTAAGGAGGACATTTTATTGGCTGTGGGCTTATTCTTTGGAAGTTGATTCCATTTGTTATTTTATGGTTTGTTTGGATGAGAATAGAATGATAGAATCTTTAGGGGCTCTTCTTCTTCTATAACATATTTGATCTCTTTGATTGGCATGATGATCGCAAAGTGGGCTTTGCTAAGGAAGGAGTTTTCTAATTTTACTCAAATAATATCCTCGTTAATTGGGACGCTTGTATATATGGAGTGTGGCCCAATTAAGTTAAAGAGTTGGTCTCCACCCCCTCTTGGTGTGCTTAAATCTAATGTTGATGGAGCTGCAATGGTAAGCCAGGGTCGGCGGGTGTTGGAGGTGTGCTTCGTAACTATAAGGCCGTGGTTCTATGTATGTTTTGTAAAAATATGAGTATTTCTTATTCGAATGAAGTTCAAGTTTTAACTATTTTGGAAGCCCTTTGATGCTTTTATAGAAGATTTAATGGAGGCTTTATTGTGGAGAGCGACTTCTCTAATGCAATCACTTCGGTGTCCAACCGAAAAGTGCATCCTTAGAAGTTTTAGTTCTTTTTTTTTTAATAAGATTCGCGCTTTATCTTTGAACATTAATGTAGTCTTTTGTCATGCGCTAAGATCGACCAATTGCATGGTAAATGCTTTAGACAAACAGGGGTTTGATAGACAGTCTCCTTGGGAAGGGTTCATTTTATAGTTTTCTATCTTTGGGGTACAATGCTCTTGTACCTCATTACAACAAATGGGATTTTTAGTGACGAAATTTTTTGCGACGCAACCCAAAGTGTCACAAAAAACAGATTTTTTGCAACATAAAACTAGACCTGTCGTAACAAGTTAAGAATTGGCGACACAAGATCCCAAGTGTTGCAAATAGATACTTTCAGTAATGAATAAAGTGTGTCGCAAACAAATGCGTCAAAAAATCTTTCGCGCAAAGCAATTCGAGAGCCTGCCAGATGGCTGTAAAATTGTTCGCGACTCTAAACACACATTAGCGACACAATCATATGTCACCAATAAGTGTCTCTACTCGCGACGTAATCCCCGCATAGTAAATAGTTTTTAGTTGGGACAGTTACCTTATTATGTCGCAGAAAAGTTAAGGTTATTTGCAGCAGTTTCCTTTTTGCGTCACACATAATATCTTATTCGCAACTTAAAACTATTCCTCAAAAATCTATTCCTCCAAAATCTATTTCTCAAAAACTTGTTGTGAAAATCTATTCGTTCACATGGTACTTGGAAATTATCTTAACACTTACACATCTAGTTTTGGCAATTTCACTTGCTTCTCATCCCAGGTGATGTTAATATGACTAGTTATAATGGTAAATATAGTTGTGTTTTATATATTGTTTTTAATAGATTTTAACATCTATCTTTTTTTATTTATTACAGATCGAAATGGGAGATGAAGAGAAAAATAAGAACAAGCAATATTTTTTTGACCGGTTTGGATGGTGCAAATCAATTTGAGGATGCCACATTTTATCGTGGAAATTGTTCGTTGTCTCTCCGTGATACATATCGAAGACCGCATTTCAGTTATTATTTTTATGTTATATTGAGACCAAATATTATATAGATTTGTGTTTAACAGAATTTTATCAATATCTTCAGTAAGAATTTGTGATGAGGACAACTATTTCATTGCACTCAAATTCAATGAATTAATTTAGTTTATGTTTTTACATTGATGCAGTGTTATTTTCATACCTCAATTGCTACATAGAGATATATGATTGTGATGACCTAAGGATGACTTTGCATTAAAGATTTGTGAATGGATGGATTGTGAATGGATGATGAGATTATATTTGTATTGATAGGGTATCAAAACAGGAAAGATATATATTTTTTGAAAATATTAAAAAATATCTTTTTTCTGAAAAATTATTATTTGCGGCGCTTTTATTGCGTTACAAATAATCTAATGTACCAAGATGAAGATTATTTACGACACCACAGGAGCGTTGCAAAAAAAGATTATTTGCAATTTTATAAGAGCGTCGCCCTTAATGATTTATTAACGACGTGTTTGAATAGTCACAAATAAAAATTATTGGTGATGCAATTTTACCGTTGCAAATAAATCATTAAATGCGACGGTTAGGAAACGTCGCGAATGATATTTATTAGTGGCTCTTTTAAACCGTTGCAAATATTCTATCATATTGCTACACTGTCGTCCTTAGTGTCGCTAATCTTTCTGTGACCGTATTACTTGCAACCCCTTTGCGACGCTTAGCTTTTTGCATTGCGCTTACTTATTGCAACGCATTTTTCAATATCTATGACGCTTTTTTGGCATTGTGAAAAAGCTAAATTATAATAGTGCCTCCTGTTTCTTTTCTCTCCTCGTCTTCTACACACTTTTAATGAAAGTTTGTCGTTACCGATTAAAAAAAAAAACATGTCTGATAAAAGATTAGGCCATTAGCTTGAAGATCTAATTTTCTCAAGTAAAGAACAAATTTAGGTATGCTGACGCACTCTTCTATTTTGGCTTCTATGCGATTGTTGACTCGAAGATGTTCCCACTTGATATCTACAAGATAAATAAAGAAAAACATCGCGCGTATAAACAATTGCAAATGACCAGCAGCAACAGATAGATGAGGGGTAGAAAATTTTGACCTAACTTGCTTTGAGAGGCTCGGATTTAAAAAAAGTGGGTCCCACTGTTAAGTTCCACTCCTTCCAACTCAAGATTTCACTAATATGCCACATCATGTAGTGTTAAGGTGAGGTGGATTTTAAATCATTGAAAAGCTCAATGTGAAGTATGTTTAACTAAAAGTAGAGGTGTGTAAATTTTTTTGTTCCGATGGTACGATGTAAAATATTGAGAGAGGGAGTGTAGATTAGAAAACACTTTTTATAATGAAATTTACTACATCACACTTTATTATACTTTTTGGGATACAAAACAAGTGCCTTGTGGAGGAGTAGAACGTAAGTGGTGTCAAAACTCAAGTTAAATTCCCCACTCTATTTGTCTCACCCAAATATGGTAAAGTTAAAAACGCCACATAATACTACTGTTAGTTTTCCTCCTGCTAAACAGACAGGCTAGTCCCTAAATGAGAGATGATATGTGTTGTTTGGAAGTCACATGCGTGCACATACATAAAGCTTAGGCATGGTGTTTTGAAAGTTTCCTTGATCTTTAAAATGGACTAAAGAATATTATTATATTTTTCTTTTTGTAGCAGTCATCTATGACATGCCTCGAGTCAAGTATATTTTTTTAAAATTATTTTTTGTCCGCTTATTATGCTTATTATAATTTCCAATTTTGAATTGTCCCACCAACAATTTAAAGGCGTGGGTACCTCCTCAGATCCTTCAAGATTTTTATTGGGGATTCATTATTTGTTTGCACTTAATATATTACATATGTAAATGAAGCCCATATGTATTGTTTATGCATCTGAAAATGTATGTTAATGAGGCCATTTCCAGTCTCTCATTCACATGTACTGGTCACACAATGTTATGTTATTTTACACTAGTGTAGTGTGGAAATGGTATGGCATTTTTATTTTATTTATTAATTTTTAGTTGCTTGGCTCAGTGGCCAAGTTGGAGAGGATTCAAGCCTCCCACTAGAGATCGATCCCTAGTAGGAGGGATGTGAGTGGGAGCCGTTACCACTATACCATCCCTGTATTCCTGAAAAAGGTACGTACGTTAATAAGCCCATTTTTAGCCTCTCAATTATATAAATAAACACGTAATAAATCATTACGTGTGGCATAGTAACCAGATGGTAGTACAAGGAGAAACGTATTAAGTGGTTGTCTAGGTTTGAACTACATTGACAATATATATATGGGAATGGCTCCCCTAAGCTGCAGCTTAGGGGAGAAATTAGCTGAAGCGTGCCAAGTCACCGTGTGGGATGTAATTCTATTGTAAGTCCCTCAAATTTCAAAGGGCCCGCTTTTTATTTCATTTACCCCTTCTTGACTTAATTGAGCCTCTCTCTCTCGCCCCCTTTCTCAGCGACCTAACCTCTCTTTGCCTCTCTGCAGATCGTTTCCTCTCTCTCTCTCTGCAAGACGACAGACAACCCACCAAGGACGTCTCTCCTCTCGTCTCTCTCTCTCTCACGGTGGCAGATATCTCTCTCTCTCTCTCTCTCAAATGGGCCTCCCTCACGTCCTCATATTCCCCTTCCCAGCACAGGCGACATCAACTCCATGCTCAGCTTAGCCAAGCACCTCTCCCTTGCCGGATCCCACGTCACTTTCCTCAACTCCGACCACAACCACCACCACCTCATCCGTAACGCCGACCTAGTCACCTGGATCGCCTGCTGGGCAAGGCTTCCGCTTCCACTTCTGCTTCATCTCCGACGGCCTCCCGCCTGATCACCGTTGATCCGCTGCTAAGTTGGTGACGTTGTTTGACTCGCTGAAGGCGAACGCCAAGCTGATCCTCCGATAAATGCTGGTGCCGGATCGGAGCACCCCGTTACATGTATAATTGGGGATGGGATCATGTCGTTTGTGATTGATGTAGCGGAGGAGGTGGGTTTGCCGATCATATCATTCTGTACAGCTAGTGCTTTGTAGTTTTGTTTCTCCCTCTCTCTATATACGTGCAACTCTCACCCTCTTCAAAGGATGGATGGAGATGCTTTCTGGAATTGGTTGTCTAGTATTTGGAATGTTTTAGTATTGCATTTTATTGTGGATGTTGGGATGTACTAAGTGTTAAAGGGTTCACACACAAATTTGGTATTCGAATGTGGATTTTAATGGAGATGTTGGAATGTATTGAGTGTTGAGTCTTGGATTTGGATGTTGCAGATGTTGGTTTTGGAATGTTTTTTTTTTGGATATTGGATTTTAATGTCAATGTTGTTTTTGTATTGAATGGAAATTAATGGAAAGTAGATTTGATTATTTTTGTAATGTGATTATCTTTTTTTCTTGTTTTTGTAAAGATGGGTTTCCTTTGAATGGAAGATGGTTAGTGTTTGTGGTAATTAGCCTACACTCAGAGGTGGTTAGTGACTATCGGCTGTGCGATTCATCTCCGCCGGATCTCCATCGACTGTCCTGCACACCAAGACTCTGAATCTGGCTACTTTCGTGTATCACGTGACATGTTATTTGTGGAACGAATGAAACTGTGAGTTTGTGTTCTTGTAGTACTCTGATGATTACTACAAGGATGGTGTGTGACAGTTTATGGGGTTCTTTCAAATTGATAAGTTCATGGTTCTTTCAAATGTATCATGTGACATGGTTTGTGTTCTTGTGTATTTGTAGTACTCTGATGATGACTATTTGCTGCAATCATGTTGCTCTTAAATTGAAGACGGTTCTTTCAAAGTAGTTATGCCCACCTTTTTTAGTTGTAGTTCAATATCTTTGAGATTAGTCAAGACTTATGTAAGTAGGGGCACATCATTACGTGGTTGAACAATATGTCCAGGTTATCAAGCACATTTGTTTGGATCTGTTAGCTCTACTTAGCATTTTCATTCTCGAAAGAAGCTTTATGTGCCTCTTTGACAGTATAGTTTCTATTGGCTTTCATTGTTTGTCCATCTGTTTTAATCTGTTACCCTTTGTTTTGCAATGACAGCACAACATCTCAGTATTAGAAAGGATGGTTCAATTGAAATTGGGGACTAGGAATGGCTTCTTTATTACTGTAGTGTAGGTAAACATAAAACAACAGGAATGGTGAGCTCATTGTCAATTTTCTATAATTATCGATCCTGTCTTGGTTTCCATGGCATAAAACTTTAGATGCTTAGCTCTTGGTGCAATTCAATATAGGGAAACATTTTTCATCGATTAATTTTATTTGGATGCAGGATTGTGTATATTTGAAGTGATTAGACCATGTAGGATATTATATCTTTGTAATGATTCACTAGTGACATGTACCCCTTTAGCCCATATTTTATCCACCATTTGAAACGCAGGCAAACGTGATTGTATCGTGCTGAAAATTAGTAGATTTTAAGTTTGTAATATGGACTTCGAAAGCCCAAATTTCAGCAACTAAAACCCTCGGGAAGTGGGCTAACAAGTGTCCTAAACAGGGGTACTCAACAAGGTTTGTGCAGGTTTTCTTAACCGAGTTGAAAAGGTGCCCGAGTTGAAAACATCGTAAACATGATTGTAATTATCTAGAAAAAAAATCAAATTTTAAGTTCATAATATGGATTTGGAAAGCCCCAAATTTCAACAAAAAAAAAAAAAAACCTTCGGGAAGTGGCTAAAAAGTGTCATAAACAGGGGTACTCAGTAAGGTTTGTGCAGATTTCTTAACTGCGTTGAAAAAGTGCCCGAGTTGAAAACATCGCAAACGTGATTGTAATTAACTGAAAAATAGCAGATTTTAAGTTCATAGTATGGACTTCGAAAGCCCCAAATTTCAACAAAAAAAAAGCCCTCAGGAAGTGGGCTAACAATTGTCCTAAACAGGGGTACTCAGCAAGGTTTGTACAGGTTTTCTTAACCGAGTTGAAAAAGTGCCCGAGTTGAAAACATCGCAAATGTGATTGTAATTAACTGAAAAATAGCATATTCTAAGTTCATAGTATGGACTTCAAAAGCCCCAAATTTCAGTAAAAAAAAAAAAAAAAAAACCCTTGGGAAGTGGGCCAAAAATTATCCTAAACAGGGGTACTGAGCAAGGTTTGTGTAGAATTCTTAACCGAGTTGAGAAAGTGCCCGAGTTGAAAACATCGCAAATGTGATTGTAATTAACTGAAAAATAGCAGATTTTAAGTTTATAGTTTGGACTTCGAAAGCCCCAAATCTTAGCAGGAAAAAACCCTTGGGAAGTGGGCTACAAAGTATCCTAAACAGGGGTACTCAGCAAGGTTTGTGCAGGTTTTCTTAACAGAGTTGAAAAAGTGGCCAAGTTGAAAACATCACAAACGTGATTGTAATTAACTGAAAAATAGTAGATTTTAAGTTCATAGTATGGACTTGGAAAGCTCCAATTTTCAACCAAAAAAAAAAAAAAAACACTCGGGAAGTGGGCTAAAAAGTGTCTTAAACAGGGGTACTCGACAAGGTAGAGCACAATGGTAGAAACCATTCCAGCAAGAATGTTGAAAATTGAATGAAATCAGTTGCACTGGAGATCATTATGCACAATAATCTTACCAAATAAATGAACAAAAGTTGTATTGGCAACTAAATAAATGAACCAAAGTTGCATTGCCACAAGTTGACAGAGTCACCAACGCAATGGAAGTAAAATGAAAAGATACTAAGAAGTCACAAAAAACACATAACTGAGATTCAATATTCCACCAACAATTCATCTTTTTCCACCAAACCTTAAACATTGAATCAAAATCACCAAAAATACATAATAGAGAAACGCTGGTACCATGGTACCAAAAAAACCAAAAAATAATATAGTGAATCATTAATATATACAAAACGTTGAACTACAAAATTCCAACTACCAGTTGCAAAAGCAACATTTTATTATCAACAATCACAACCAACTAGCCTAAACCACCAAGATCCCAAAACAACCATGTCCTGGGTCTTCTCCATCCATTGGGGACAAAATCGTAGGATGTCATGGAGGCTCTGGGCTCGCGGGGAAACATATCCGATGGGGAGGAAGACGATCATGGAAGACGACCGAAGAAGAGGGAGAAGAGCGATGAGAGAGCTGTGTTTTCCACCTTTTTGTCGAAGAAGATAGGAGAAGAGGAAGATGGAACATCGTTGGACTGAGTGCTGCGCTGGATCCACACAGAGAGAGAGAGAGAGAGAGAGAGACAGAGAGAGAGAGAGGAGGCACCCTAATAATAATAGGTACAATCTAAGAGTGTTGTGTTGTTGTGTACAATCTGAAGTCCATGAATAATAGGTAATGCTCCAAGGAAAAAGATATAAAGAAATATAAAATCCATTAATTCAAGATCCCTAGCCTCTTCCAAGTTGGACTCCATTAAATGGACTCAGGCTCTTACAAAACTCCATATGATCCAAATCCTCCATGCCTTTCAAACCCTTCTGGCCTATAAGAGTTGAGTTCTTGTTCAAGCTTTTAGAGGTGATGACCACTTTTTTCCAATACATAAACATAGAAAAAAAAAGTCATAAATAGAATTAGAGAATATAAGTTTATTCTCATAACATGAAACCCACATCACATATCAAAAAATCGCAATTATAATGGATTAAAAAAAAAAAAAAAAAAAAAACTCAACCTTGAAGTCTAAGCCTAAAATGAGAGGAACACACTAAATGTTGAGGAGAAACATACATGTGGGAAGTTCAATGAAATCAGAGAACCCCCAATTTGGAATCCATAACCCTAAAACCCCATTTTGAAATTAAATTAATAAATAACACTAAAAACCCCAATTTCAACTCCTAAACATCTTAAATTTCTAATTTCTAAACCATAAAACCTAAAAAATCTTATTTTAGAATCATAAACCAAAACCTTCAAAAACTAGAAAAAATTCTAAATCTTCCCCTTGGAACCATGGTAGAGAGAGAAAGAAAAAACCTAATAAGAGAGAGCATCACAAAAAGGTAAAGATCTGGGTTCCAAAACCATGGCATAGAGAGGGAGAACCTAATTCGAAAGAGAAGACTCTAATAGAAGGGTACGGATGATACAGAGATATTTGTTTGTGGGGAGGGAGAGAGTACCTGCCACTGCCAGGGTTAGATGAGAGCACATTCTTCTCCATCCTCGTTTACTGCCTTCTTCTCCATCGTCTCTCCCTCTCCTCTCTTTTTGTCAAAAAAATAATTTGGGCGTGCCCTCTGGAAAAGGAAAAACTGCAAACAGTTCCATCACAGATGGGTCGCGTTGCTGACATCGAGAGGCAATGACGAGAGAGGGAGGGCTGCAGCGAGAGAGGCGTTGCCTGGAGAGAGAGCTGTAGCGAGAGAGAGGCATTCAACTGATCTCCGGGTGAGAGGGATGATGTCCGAGAGTGTAACACCTTGTCCCGAGTTAATTAAGATTGACTCTAATTAGTCGGGATTGATGCTAATTGAATGTGTCTTAAGGAATTAAAGTGGCTTAATAGCCAAATTGAATTGAAAATGTCTCAAATGATTAATTTGAGCATAATGGAAGGGTAATGAAGGTTACTAAATGCATTGAAATGGTTTTTAGACTTAGATTGAGGAATACAAGGACTTTTTCGTAAATACGAATTTTCGCGTATTAGTCGAATACGGAAACTCTTGATACCTGCACGTGTATCTCGAGGAGTACGTTAGTTTCCGTAACAGTAGCGGTTTCATTCGGCATGAATTGGTTCAAATGACCCTTCATTTGACTTAATATGTAAATAGTGGAATTGAGAGGGACTTAGTTGCAAAAATGGGCTTATAAGAGATGATGGTGAACTTTGAGTTCATTCATCTCATCTTCCAGCACAGCCCTTTCTTTCTCTCTTTCTTTCTTTCTTTCTTCTTTCTTCCAATCTCTTTCTATCAAGTGGATTTTGGAAGCTTGGCAAGTGAATTGAAGAGGATTCTTCATCTTCATCATCTTCTCCATCTCTTTCCTTATTTTCTTGAAGTCGGAAGCTTGAGAAAAGTCTTAAGAATTCCTTTAAGAGACTACAAGTAAGTGTTGTAAGTTGGATTCAGCACTTCTAGGTTCTATGCATAGGGTTAGAGTGGTTTTTGGTGCAAGGAACTCATAAGAGTTCTATCTTGTGAATTGATTTTTGGTTTAGGTTCAAGAGAGGGTTTCAAGTTGAGGATTTTCACCTTAAATTCAAGCTAAAAGAGGAGATTCTTGCTAATTAATCTCCAAACAAGGCAAGAGTACTCAATTCTACTGATTTCATATGTTAATAGACTTGTTGGAACTCAAAGAGTTCAATTCCAGAAAATTATGTTCAGAAATTTTCTGAACATTCTGGAGCAATTCGGTCATTGACAGGCTGACCAACACCTAACCGACGTTTCTGCGCTAAATCTCGCAGGAGATTTCAGTTTCTGGAAAGCTGACCGAACATTGAAGGCTCGGTTGACCGACAGTCGACCGAACCACCTAACCGAGTTGTCTAAGATATCTTTTGAGCTCTCTGGAATTGGAACCGAAGGACAGTCGAACCGAGTTCGGTTAACTGACACTGTGAACTCAGTCGACCGACACCTGACCGACGGGGTGACCGAGTTCCTTGGGAGAAATGTTAGAAATTGTATCGGGGAACTGAGTTTCTGGAAAGCAGACCGACAGAGTTTGGTTAGCCGAAATCCAGAGCTCGGTCAGCCGACAGGTGACCGACATTGTTGAGGTTTTAGAATTTATTTCTGAAATTTTCCTAAACCTTCATTGGTGTTAGCTAAGGTTAAGTGAATGTAAATCTCATTAAAAGTGATGTCATCTAACATAACACATACATTACATAACGAATGTTTCACCCGAATGTGGTTTTAGGAAAATTTATTTGTTTAATTGTTTAATTGTTTCTGACTTGAGTTGGCTTGTCCTTTCACGTCCAATACTGTTGTGCTCTTTGTTAAGCTACCATTGAATAATGTATCGAGTTAATGAAGTGAACTGAATGAATGAACCAATGTAATGAATTAAAGAACAAGTCTGCTGCAGTAGATGGAGCGTTCCGGAGCTTCGTGGTGATGCCGGTGATCTCTGATCAAGACACTGGTAAATCCCACACATTTGAAAAGCCACTTAATAAGGTGTCTAATATGGAATGAAATGAGTCTTTCTTAAGGCTGGGTTATAAATGGTGTGCCCTTCCGCCCATGCCCTTGAGGACAACGAAAAGTCACTTGATAAAGTGTATGTAATGAAATTGAATGCTTCCTTCAGGGAAGAACTAAATGAATGTAATGGTTATTGATTTGAATTGTATAGAATGATTGGAGTTGTTTAGAATTGCTAACAAATTGTTATCATAGAATTGGGTATGCATTTTTGAACCGTCGTGTTCACAGTGTTATTATGACATTACAGGCCACGTTGCTCGTCCCGATCTTGCTGAGGCCGCGCCGACAGCGGAGGAGGCCAATCCGGTTCTCCCCAGGAGGACTAAACGAGTGGTCGTAGATGGGGAAACAATCACCTTAGAACATTTTGGAATGTTTTGATTATAGATTCATTTTGGATGTAAATAGGAGTCACCTGCATTGTA
Organism: Persea americana; assembly: GCA_029852735.1. Taxonomy (NCBI): domain Eukaryota; kingdom Viridiplantae; phylum Streptophyta; class Magnoliopsida; order Laurales; family Lauraceae; genus Persea; species Persea americana. The sequence goes on from CM056811.1 coordinate 20,686,945, forward strand.
TTTTAATATGCAGGGTTGACTTAAATGTAAATAGGAAATGAAATGTGTAAATAAACTTTACTTTTATGTAAAGTACTTGTACGGTTTAAATTCATTGTCAATGTATTTATATAATTTTGCAGAATATACATTTGACAGGTATGATTGTAAAATCCCTTGTGAATTTCGTATTAACTTCGGTAATGCGAGATTTACAGGAGTAAGTATGATGATCGCGACTTGGGGTTAAGCCTTGGTCACCCTAGTCTCGGGCCCGGGTCGTGACAGGGAGAGAGACCTGCAAATGACACCATTTTTTCTAGATTAGGTTTAGGCAAAAGGAGGGAATGAGTTTTGATGTGCATGAGCCATTTGTGTTTTCATTTTATTTTCATCTTGGGCCACACGTGCATATCGCATTTTTTTTTTTTTTTTTTACCTTGGGCCACACGTGCAGATTTACTCACTTTTGTGGGCTCCAAACCTACCCATTTTAGAGAAGTAGAGGCAATGCTTCTACTTTCCACAACCCTCTTAACGAGGTACTTAAGAAATAAAGGGAAAAAAAGAAGAGGCGGAGCTACAATGTTTTGTGCATAATCACGCCCAGTTCGGTTTTTTCAATTTTTCTCCAAATCGGAGAGGGCCAATCAAGCTCCAAACCGTCGAAAATGTAAACAAGGTCAAACACACCATGTATCCAAATTTCAACCGATCATCACCAATCTCGAGATATGTGCCAAAAACTATGTGCCATGGGATATAATTTGTTATGATCTGTGGGCCCCAACGATAAGATCAAAACCATTGGATATGTTTGGGAGGCTGAAAATGTCTATGTGGTCAATTTTGATCACAAAATAACTTGTGAATGTCGAGATATGTACAAAACAAGAATAACCATTGATGTATTATGCTCAATATTGCATTTCTCCATGAGCAGTAAATTGTTTCAATTGTTTTTATTATTTGGAGGGGTATAAAATAAGATCTAAACCATTTGTAATGTTCACAATATCAAACATGACCATGAGACCAAATTTCACCCGTTGGATCATCACCAATCTGTAGATATGTGCAAAAAAGTTATCCATTAGGTATAATTTTGTGGACTGTGGGCTGCAAACACAAGATCAAAACCTTGAGATCTCTTTGGAAGGCTGAGCACGTTCGTGTAGTCAATTTTCATGGCCTAATACCTTGTGGGTCAAAAGAAATATGTGAAGAACTCTCAACCAATGACATACAAATGGCTATTTACCAAACACCTTTTTTTATTTTAACCTCTTTTTTCTATGGCTCTTTTTTGTATGGGTCTATTTTGAATGGTCTTTGAAAAATGGACTAGACCTCCCAAACAAGCCCCAAGAATAGTTTCAAAAAACCACCTCTTGAACCTAAATTGTATGAACCAGTGGCTTCCGTTGATCCCTAGCTCTGAATGACAACATGATGCCTACTTTTGTAGAAATCATAGTTTGAATGCTATGTCCTCTGAATATGGTAAACTTTATACCCATTACAATATATGCTATTGTTTTCTGCACGCATCTTTTATTGATTTAATATTCTCCTTCAGCGGATAAAAAGCCCAACATAAGTAAGCAAAGTAAGACATGCAACCCAAATGGGTAGCAAAATTAAAGACGCTTCTTGTTCCCCACAAAGAAGCCAAAATTGCCATGGGGAAGTTTAAAATACCAAAGAAGAAAAACAATCTCAGCATCATTCTCACAAACATTCATGATTTTTGAAAAAAAAATTATGATATGATTTTTGAAAGATATTGTGCTATTACAAAATTTTATTCGAAAATGTTAATTTCTGTTGATGGCCTGTCATGATATTCCAACATATATGGTACTAAAATCAAAAGTCATAAAGAAGGGTCTGAGTATTAGACTGTAAAGGTAACCCAGAAAAGTCATATCGTCATTATGATTGATTACAGTCGCAATAAAGTAGATGACACAGTTTTTGGTGGTCCATTTTCGTGAAGTGAGAGATGTTGGCATGTAGGCCATGTAGGCTCGAAATGTGGCTAGAAAACAACCTCAATAGCTGTGTTTATTTGGCCAACGTAAATATCTCTAACTAATAGTCTTCGAATACTTCTCTGCGTGGGTGTGTCCCTCTTTCCACTTTGTGTACTTTTTTTTGTTCTGTTTCAGCGTTTCCTTCTACCGAGGGCTTTTATTTAATACGGCTCTATATTAAAAATTCTAAATTTAGAAAAACGTCTATATCTTTTAAGATATAACTTTTCAAGATTTTAAGAGGATAGTTGGGAGTACAAACATATTAGAGCTCGAAATATTGAATCCAAATCACTCAATATCATCTTTTTCTCCTTTTTTTGGCACTACGAGTCATATTTCACTGTAATCAAAGTAGAAGGCATGTTACATTTATCACATGTAAATTGGTATAGCAATATGTAATTAATAATATTTCGCTATTGGTTAGCTGTTATCAATTAATGGGCCGAGGGGCTACTGTAGGCATGCATGTTTGAGACGGCAGCGTTGAAATTCAATCACCAAATCATGATAAGGTGGAATATGGAGTAAATGATGTGACAATTAACGAGTACTGATCCTCTATGTTTCATTCACATTACCCGTACAAAGTGGGAAACTCCACAATGTGGCCATACAATAAAATCGAGCATGTTGTTAAGAATGTGATATCCTTAGGCCCTGTTTCTTTTATGGAATTCCTGACAGGAATTCCGGTTGTCTGGGAATTCCGAAATTCCTGTCAGAAATCCAGCGTTTCACTTCAAGAATTCCTGGCATTCCAAAATTCCAGCATTTAGAAATGCTAAAAAACAGGCATTCCCAAAAACCAGGTCTCCACCTGGCATTCCAAAAATCCAGACAATGTGGATGATTAACATGAGTCAGGTATAAGGCCACATAATAGGACTTCAAGGAGAACTTCTTGGAGATACATGACTTTTAAATACAAGTGTTTGCTTACCTCTTCAAATACGTGTCTCCAAGGCTGTTCTTGTGTGAATCAAATATTTGTGGGGCATGCAAGAATGATATCATCATTCTAGATCATTTGCAAAGCACAAAACACATTATCATTAATGGCCATATTTTGTCTCAAGGAATGCAAATGTTAATCTTCTCTTTGTAGATTGTCACTATTCAAGGGTGCTCAATTTTCCGTTACAGTAGTGTTCCCCTCAGTCACTAGTTGCTTTTGTTATGTTTTGGACTTTAGCTGTTACAGGTAGATGAAATATTTTGTGGCTGCTCAATTTGGTTGGAAAATAATAACAAAATTTTTGGGAACAAATTCTCCACCCAGTAATGTTTAAAGATTTTGTTTTTAGTCTCACCATAAATGGAATTTGGTTTCAGTGCTTTTCTTCTTGTTGGTTTCTGAATGAATTCAAACTATCTATGTTCCTCTAGTCCAGTGAACTGCTCCTAGTTGTTTATTATTTTGTGGTTGGATTTGAGCTGAAATTGCAATTCAATGACTGCGCTCACCTATTGATATTGTGGTAGTTGTAACTGTTTGGCCATGCATCAGACAGAGCCTTTTGTGGAGACTGTCAAAGCAAATGGCCTTAAAAATTCCAATTCAAGTTCTCAGATGGGAGAAGCTGTAAAGCTCACTGGATTTAAAAACTTGGGCTGGTAGGATTGGGTATTCAGTCAACCCAAGCCCTACCTGAACGGCCACAACCAAGCTTGAACCCAAATTAAAATAATATTAGCCCAAGCCTAGGTGATTGCATAAATAATATAAGATCCCTTGGTTGTTTCCTTTCATTTTCTTAACTTTTCTTTAGATGGTTGGTTGGTTGGGATTCCAGTTTAATGCAGTTCATGTTTTGTAAAATCTCTCTCTCTCTCTCTCTCTCTCTCTCTCTCTCTCTCTCATGGTTTGTAAAATTCTAGTAAGAAATCCTTATAGTTATGAAACAGAGAATTCAAGAAATTCAGAAATTTAGGATTTCTCAGGCGGGAATTCAGGCATAAAAGAAACAGAGAATTCAGAAATGACAGAATTCAGTACCATTTCAGAATTCCAGCATTTGAAAATCCCAGACAGCCACCAGACATGAATTCCAGAAATTCTAGGAAAGAAACGGGCCCTTAAATCTTTGGGAGGGCCAATAGAATGTTCAACCAGTATGCCTTCATTTTCAACCATTTGGATTTTCAATGAAAGAGCCTGACTATGGTGTCCACTCTCTTGATTGAAGAGCAAGTCAGAGGCTCAATGCTTGATTACTCTAGAAAGGAATAATATGGTCTAGCAAATCATGCTTACCAGGGAAAGCCAGCCTCACGGATGTGATCTCCGTTCATCTCATCCGGAGTATGTTTTAAATTTAACATAATTGATTCTTGAGACACTGTAATTGAAGAACTAACATGATAAAGATGGGTGCAAGATGCTTACTAGAAAGGTTGAACCAATTGGAAGACTAAAAAGGCATAGGAAATGAAAGATATTATTATTCAAATACAAGGATTACAGTACTGGCCAACATTTTAATTTGATTGATTCTTTTGACCTTGCACAATTTCTTTAACAAAAGCCCTGAGATTGGTTTCAGATGATCCTCCCTTCTCTACTGCTCTTTCACAACTCTCCTTCATTTCTCTAGCTCTTCTCCTCAGCTCTCTACTTTCATCTCCATCCAAATCCATCAACCTCTTCACGGTTTGCGCGATTTCCTGTCCTTGAACCAAATTCTCATTTCCAATCTCCTTCTTTAACTGTAGGCCGATTTTCCAATCTTCTACTATTAATTTTGCATTAGGAATCTGATCCCAGAATATTGGGAAAGTAAGCATAGGAACACCGGCGTACACGCTTTCCATTGTAGAATTCCATCCGCAATGGGTTAAGAAGCCCCCAACAGAAGAATGGCACAAGACCCTCAACTGGTCACACCATGGCACCACTAGGCCTATGTCACGGCTGACTTCTGGTAAACGAGCTACATCCCCTCGGGCCACCCACAAGAATCTGACCCCACTGGCTTTTAATCCAATTGCAATTTCGTCCATTTGTGGGGCTGAGACTGATAAGAAACTTCCCAATGAGACGTACAGGACAGAGCCTTTCGGTTGCAAGTCAAGCCACTCAAAGTGATCCCCGTTAGGGTGGTCTATGGCCTTTGAGGGCATGTCTGGAGGTGTCATATAAGGGATGGTGGGGCCTACATGGTAGATAGGAATTCTGAATTTTGCTCTCAAACTGTCTATGACATGCTTCTCAAGCTCATAGAAGGCATTGAACAGAAGGCAATGTGATTCGGTCGAGAAAGAGATGGCTTCTCGAGCCCTGCCTAAAACTGCTTCACCATCGGTAATAGAGATGTAGGGTAAGTCTGCTAGTCGAATTGAAGAGATTCCTGGAATGTAGTTCACACGCTCCTCTCCTATTTCACCTGATTCATGTAAGAGGTCATTTCACTGGAATCCATATTTGACACTATTCAAACGCTACAACATAAGCACTCACACAAGCACACACATCCCAAACCTGAACCCAATTGGCTAACCTGACTGAATCTCGAACTTCAGTTGGCCATCTTGGTTGGGCCTAAAGTCATAACCAGTTCGAAATTAAGTTTGGTTGAATTTTGCTGAAACCTGATGAAGATTTCATGATGAGGAATTCGCAATAACGGACTGGGAACCCACCAACAATTGATCTGACCCATTCAAGGAGCATGGCATACATTGAATATCAGGCGGCTCAAGTAGGAATATACTCCTACTGTTGGATTAATCAAATGCATGAAAGTGGGATCAATTATATTGAGCCCCTTGTTCTACTCTTCCATCAATCCAACTGTGTAGGTACCACTCCCACTAGTGTGACCTTAAAAAAGGCTTATATAAATGGTTCAGATCAAGTAAAAGTGGGACGACGCACATGCGACTTTTAACAGCAAAAATCAAGTGGATAAAGTTGTTCTGCAGTCAAGCGCGGCAGACCTATAAAAATTTTTCCTTAGGGCCCCACTAAGTAGATTAAAAAGTTAATCTACTCCATTCCAATCCTCAAAGTTCAACCAATAAGACCATTTACGAGGAGTGCTCCTGGAGGGGTTAAAACTTAAAAAAAGACATTTAAAACAAAAAACCACGGGATGCTATTCAAAGAAGACGGATGCCAAACTTCATCTTAATTGGACAAATTTGGATCTCCAGTCCCCACTGTCATTCATCATTCATAAAAAGCTTTAAAAAGACCACACAACTATCACAGCGGGAAGATTCTTTCACCTAGCCAAAAAAAAAAAAAAAAAAAAAGGAAAAACGAAAAGGGCAGTTGTATTTGTTCTAGACTGGTCCATACTGACACGATCAAAGTGAACACTGATTTTTCCCCCTCTTTAAACAACACAAGGACGTATTCAACCGAAGCAAAAATAAATCGGGCTTTACGTAACTGTTACGCACCTGACAAGTCATACATTGGGAAGTGGCCTTTGGAATTGAGAAGCTCGAAATGATAGCAAATGGAGAACATGGACGGAGCCATTGGCCACAGAGACGCCACCGCTACGTTCCATCTCTTCCCTACCGTAACAGCCCACGGCATATACGTATCGGCCACGATACAGCTCACCTTCGGCTCAAGCCCTTCCAGAAGCCGCTCGAAAGGCGCCTCCATCTTCGTATACACGGCCTCGATGAACCCCGCGAAGTCGTCTCCGCGCACCAGCTCGGAGGGGATGACGTTGGGGATGGAGCGAAGCCGTATGTTGGGAGGCTTGGGAGCCGAGCCGATGAAGCCGAGCCACTCCTCCGTTACGACGAAGGTGATGAGGAGGCTCTCATCGGACATAGCGAGGAGCTTGCAGAGGTTCATCATGGGGTTGATATGGCCGCGGCCGGGGTAAGGAAGGGCCACCAGATGGACGGCAGATGTAGTGTCCATGCCGACGACAATCGATGGTGGGGATTTGTGATGAAATCTGGGGATTTGAGAAGAAGAAGAAGAAGAAAGAAAGAGGAAAGTGGGAAGATTTTGGTATATGGAATTGAGAGGAAGAGTTTGATGGCAGAGGGCTCAAGTCTCCGTTTTGAACTGTGAATGTTTGTGTCTGTGCTTTCCAATTAAATATAGGTAGCTCAAATATAAGGTCCATTGACTATTTGACTGGACTCTACGAGTCGGTTGGATGAAATTTAGTCCAATTGGAGCGAGCCTTATTTGGGCTGTGATTTGTTTAAGTGAGAGACAGCCCAACCAGCTTGAATAAGTAGTTATTCTAATTTTAGTGAATAATTGTCAGAAAAATTGCTAGAAACCCTAGAAAACTGTTAAGAAAGGCCAATTTTGGACTAGCCCAATTTACTAAATGGGTGGTCTAGGACTTGACATTGAAGGCCCATTTTGGGCTTGGGGTGGAAACTGGAAAAAGGGTTTTAATCTTGCAAGGATATAACACAGCGTATTGCGATCTAGCCCATGAGCGCCTACTTTCCTGAGTTGAAAAGAGTGGAACTCTAGGAGGAATCCACCTATTGGGAAATTCGAGTTGTTGAAAATGAACTCCCTAACTTTGTGTAGAATTTTCCTAATCTTACTCTGATGAGAGTTTTCTCCCATTTTAAGAATGATACACATATTATTGGAGTGAAATTTTAGGATATTTCATATAAAATGAGGGCATTTATTTTTTATTGCTTGAATTTTTAAGATGCGGAACCAGTCGTTGGGTTTCAATCCTTTGATGCAAACCACACACTCAGAGCATCCAGAGTTTGAAATGAGTGAGGAACCTCACTGTGTGACTCCGTCACACTTGAGTGAGTGGAAAAAGTAGACCTTACAATGGGGATAGTTCAATTAAAAAAAACGTCCTGCTTCAAATAAATGTTCTCCTTTGTATTGAAATTGGGATGTTGGCAGATTTTATTCTAATAGGAGTTGATTATACCGTAAAATAGTGAACATAAACCATTCATATGGTGAATCGCCAAACCCTAGTCTAAAGTTTTAGTTCGCCTGCTCAATTTTTGCTTGACCGAGACACTCGATGATCCCAGCTTGGTTGGAATGGAGATTCCCATTTCATGAGAATCTACTAAAAACCAAAAATATCTAGATTTTCTGGAAAAAGTCCTCAATCAATGAATTTGCTTCCCTGCAAGCTTTTATCTTCTGAATTAAAAAAAAAAAAAAAAAAGTCCATTCATGTGGGGTTGTTAGAAATGTTCCTCAAGGCGGCTATGCGGGATTGTTTATCTCCACTTCTAAGGGGGTCTTTCACCTTTTGAGTAACAGGAATTGAACATCTTGCATTGTCCTATGGTGGACTCTATGCGTAAAATTCTTGCTCCTGTGGAACCCACCTTCTTACATGAAAAACAAAACAAACCTGGTTTCGAATAATTTTAACCGTGATACTGAAATATTTACAATTTTAGTCCAATTAGAAAAGATAGCCATTACCATTAAATCCTTAAAGCTTAACAACTATACATTGCGCAAACCTAACGTTAGAAGTTCCATCCATTATGAATATCTCAATCATTATTAGATTATGATGGAAGCAGCTCATGGCGAGACCAAGACCCAAGGAAGTGCTGAGAAATGGACCCAAACAAGCTGTTGTATAATTCACCAAGTAGGAAAAGAAGAGGAAGTCGTACGACCAATGTCTCTATTTTTCATCTAACGTCTTTGGTGGGCATTTATTGTAGAGAAGTAAAGGTGTAATTTCACTAATCAAAACATTTCAATAAATTCACCAATCTTTTTGTTGAGTATGTTCTTCTCTTTCTATAGAACACAGAACATAATGCAAATTCAAACAATAATTATCTATGACCAACCCTAACTAATCTCTATCTCTAAGATCTCTATTTCTAACATCCCCCACAATCACATAGTCATTTCAAGGAAAGGATTTGTGAATGTCAAAAGTTTTGATCTCTTAAAGTAAAATCGTAATATTTTGTACAATCAATCATCATGTTGTTTGGGCATCGATCAGTGTCCATCCCTAAATCCATCATTGTCACAAGCTTCTCCTTTTGAATCCGTAGCTGCCGATGACCTAGCCGTTAAGTCAGAAAACTTGTCAGTCTAAAAAATAAAGAACGAGGCAGAATGACATATCGCTATAGCGAGGGTGGTGCAGATAGTCCAGTCTGATCCGGACTCTATGTGCAAGTTTGAGATGGACTACTATTCTGAGTGGATTATGATTATTGGGTATTTTTCACAACTCAAAGACACACAGATCATCTCTCAATTAGTGATCTAATTGAGAGAAATTTTCTCTAGAGATATTTGAGGAGTTGTACTGCCAAGTACTCTAGAGAGCCAGTCTCTTCTGCATCCATTGTAGAAGATTATCTTCTTGCGAGAAGATTTGAAGAGTCAAGCGCTGAATTGAGTTTGTTGCAATTAGTGGTGTAAAGTCGTTGAAGCGTGAAGCGACACAATGTAACTTCAGTCCTTAGATAGGGGATATATGGGGAAGAAATTTGAGTTTCTTGTTATTGCGAGATTCATAGTGCTTGATTAGATCCAATTCGGATCCGTAGTTTTTCACCCAGTTAGGGTTTTCCATATAAAAATCTGGTGTCCTTGTGGTGTGTGCTTGTGATTTTATAACCGCTGCATATTTATTGTTTTTGCACACTTTTGCGCTGATTTATTGAGTGGATCAATATAGAGATCTTGTCCCCTAAACTTTCACTAGCTACTAAAATCAAATCTGTCGGAATTTCTTCTAGAAACTTCAATCATGCAATTTGATGAAGATAAAGGGATCATATGGCTTGGGTATTTGGATGGATGACATAAGATGTTTGGTTTTATCAAAATAAGAGAAAGTGATGGTGATTATTGCGAAAGCCTTAAGGATAAGACTGTGGCGGGATGGACCGCAAGATCATCACGGGCCACAGTTCTGATACCACGTGGAATTTCAAAAATCAAAATAGTTCAATAAACTCACCATTCATTTTATTGAGGTATTCTTCTCTTTTTATACAAGAGAGGGCATACTGCAAATTCAAACAAGACTTACCCATAACCAATCCAAAGTAATCTATATCTCTAACATCTCTATCTTTAAGACTTTTACTTCAAGTACATCCATTCTCCTTCCTCGAGAATCCATCATTCCATAACAAATATAGTGGTTTGTAGACCGAAATGGTGGGAGGAAGAACTATAAAAAGGAAAAGGAAAAGAAGGAGAACAAGAAGAATATAAGAAAAAAGGTGTTAGGTTCTTTAGTGTTAGCTAATCCATGGGTTGGACAGAACTCTGGGTCCATTGAGTTGTAGTTTTTATTTTTAGAAAAGGACTGTGACAACTCAGAAGTTAGAAGACTGCAAGAATTAGAAGTCAGAAGATTGCAATAATTAGAAGTCAGAACACTGCAATAATTAGAAGCAAGGAGACTGGAAGGATCAAAGGAAGAAGGTAAGGAGGAATTTGAAGAAAGAAAACAAATAGTATTAGAAATGTTGAAAATTTTCTGATCCAGGATGATGGTCCGCTCGAGCGAACCATTCCCCGCTCGAGTCAACGCTTCAACAGGACACCAGACAACACCATGGTCCACTTGAGTGAGCATTGCGATGGAGTTATGCGTTGATCAAAATTCTTAATTCTAACTGTGCCCAAACTACTTTTTTTAGTCCTAATCATATTAGACAATATTAAGCACGTTTCTAAGCCTATTTAAATGACTCATGGGCTACCCTAAAGAGACACCACATCTTTCATTGTTCTAAGTTGGAAGACCTAATTGAGAGAATACTTCTCTAGAGATTTTGTTGGAGACTTGTGCTGAAGAGTTGATCTAGAGAGTAACTTCTTCTACTTCCCTAATAAGAGATCATCTTATTTCATTGAAGATTTGACAAGTCAAGCATGATTAAATTTGTTGCAATCAATGGTGTGAAGTAGTTGATGTGTGAAGCTACACAAGAGGTTACTGCAGTCCTTTGGTAAGGATTATTAGGGGAGGGATTTGTGAGTTTCTTGTAATTGTGAGATTCATAGTGCTTGATTGTTGGTTTAATTCAGATCCGTGGTTTTTTACTCAATTAGGGTTTTCCACATTAATTATATTTGGTGTCCTTGTGGTGTGTGCTTGTTGATTTTTTTTCTGTTGCAAATCTTATTGTTTTTGGACACTATTGAGCTATTGATTTGACCAATCTTGATATCTCCAAGAACCTTCAGAAGAGAGATGAGGAGGAGGGTGCAAAGATACGGGAGAAGAGGTGGTAATCACGAAACGGGAGAGGTAGTCAGCGTCGGAGGTTATGCCTATTTTTTCTTGGTCTTGGATGATCTTCATGGAAAAGTTGTTGACAATGAAAATGGCTTCTTTGAGTTATTGGTGAATGTTGGGTTTATGTCTTGTATTTCAGGTTTATCGGAGTGGTCCATTGGGTTAGCCAATGACTGGGTTCGCGGTCAAGGGTATTTTGGTCATTGTGCTAGGGCTTTTTTAAGCGCTAAGAAAGCAAAGATTATATATACGATGTAATATGTAACCTTAGACTCTGAAGAGAGTCAAGATGTAAATCGTTACTCTCTTACCCTGGACATAGGCGGTTTTGTTGAAGCATGTAAAATCCTCGTCTCTCTTTTGTGTGGCATGATTGCTCGATCGTAGGTTTCGTGCTTCCGCACACATGCGCACAACAATGAAGATGTTGAAGGTGATGGGAGAACTAGGAATTGGATAGTTGGTGATGGAGACGGGTTTGTTGCCTCTATTACAACTATTAGATGGTCTCCGAAACTCCATCTTGGGGCCGTCATAACATTAATCCGAACACATTTACAAATAAAAGTAAGAAATTTTATGAATCTCGAACGATTTTGACTCGAACTCAACTATAGATGCTCAAATATATGATTTTATGAAACTCAATACAATTCAATGAAACTATCCTGCATAGCTCCATAAAATCAAAAGAAATACAACGAATGAAATGCAGTTTTATGGACTTATCAATGCGTTTTATTGCTGAAGATATGCCTCATCTTAAAGTTTGAGTAGATTTTTACAAATTGTATTCCTATATTCATGCTTTGATTTTTATTAAACCAGAATAACCTAAATTGAGATGTCTTTATTTTTATATTGCCCCTATATTCATGCTTAGCTATGTGTTAATCATTATGTTGCCTATTAACTAAGTTACTGACATTTTGCCTTAATTGCATGGATCACTAATTGCATATATGTTCGCGTCTGTAACCATGCACCTGTAATTGTGGTGCTATCAATTGGCTGATAACCCTGTTTGTTATTGTATTATGGTTTGTTTACCTGTGAAGCTTCATTGCTCGATTGCTTGCTGTTTTTTTTTTTTTCTTTTTTTTTTTTTTCTAACAGATTTGGAATTAGATCGTATTTTGCTTGCCTATTGGAAAAGTACTGAACTTGAGAAATGTGTCTTGTTGTAAGAATTTTAAGTTTGGCATAGTTGACCATTAAGGAAAAAAAGTTTTCAATAAACTAATTAATAATTAAATACTACTTAATAATTAAAAAAAGTTTATCGAACACTTGTAGTCCATGTTTTGCTTGCTTATATATGGGACTCATAGCTAGTGCACCGACATTGACGGTATTGATGATCTTGGATTTTGGGGCATTACAATTGATCCGGCCAAATGGCAACACAATGTCTATTTTTGTGGAGAGCGTGTTTTGAATGTTTTGTCTTCTGAATATGGTGAAATTTATAGTCACCATAATATATGGTACACTTTTGGACACATATCTTTTGTTGATATAATTTTCTCTTTCTAGCCAAAATAAAAGAAAGGGCCCTAAATAAGGAGTAAATTTTTAGAAGCATGTGTGAACGTGGTAAAATGACACCTATGGTTCTTGGGAAAGAACCCATTGCCACGGCTAACACACTTATGGTTGAGTAGTTTTGGTACTAGTGTCACAAACATGCTTAGAGATCAATCCCTGGGTCCCCATGTAAATGTATCATTCCTATACTAGCTGCCTAGTGTAGCAAAATAATAATAAATATATCCATTGCCAAAAGAGTTTTTAAATAAAAAAAAAAAAACTCCAGCATCATTCTCTCAAGAAACTTTACAATTTCTAAAAATGATTGTGGCAGAACTCTTTTCAAAAATATTATCATATTATAACATTACTAGTCTAAATTGTTGATTTCTTGATGTTGTCAAGATGTTACAACATATAAGAAAGTTAAATACGTCTTGAAAAAAATGACTAAATTAGAAAATGATTACAAATAAGCCAATCCCTTTTATAGAAACTTAGATTATTATTTAAAACTAATTTATTTTCTCCTACGATTTAACACAATATTTTCAGAAAAATATAAATATAATAAACACCTAAATTTATTTTTTAGACGATGATTTCGATTTAAAGTAAAAATGTAAAAAAAAAAAGCTCTTGTAAAAGTTATGCAGCTATTCTCTCCTATGATTTAACACAATATTTTTCAGAAAAACATAAAGATAAAAAAACACCTAACATTTATTTTTTAGATGGCGATTTCAATTTAAAAAAAAAGTAAAAAAAAAAATTTCTCTTGTAAAAGTTATGGAGTTATATTTCTTGAAGCGTGAAAAATCTCATGATAGCAAATGATGGGTGTGCTCTATTGGGCTTCTTAAAAGCTAAAAGTTCTTTTTCAAAAACAGTTTTGAGAAGTTACTTATCCAAACTAACATTTTTTGTCTAGAAAAATGTCGTTTGTGGATTCAAGCATTTTATAAACAAAAGGCAAGGGGATATATTGTTTACTGTTACGTTTATGCATGCTTCTTATTGAAATTCCAATTCTTAATTTCTTTGTTAGACACCCAACTTGCTCAATATGGATTAATGAAATTGGAATTCTAGTTGTGTTTAATAATTGAATGAAATGGATTTATGGATTGTTTGATGGATTGGGAGGATATCTAAGGCGAGATGGAAAAGGCTTGGCTCAAATTTTTTCTGAAAAAATAAAGAAGAACAACAAGGAATTGTATTGCTTGAAATTGGAGCTCAAATAAAGCTCTGAATTCTTGTTTATTGGAGCTTAGAATGGCTAGCCGTAAGACCCCAGATGAGGTTTTGAAAATGGAACCGCCTGAGCCTCAATGCCTTATGGTTACGTTATGGTCACCTCATGGCCAACTGTGAGCTAACCGTGAAAATAGACTTGAGCTTTTGTGAAGCTAGGATGACAGACAGATCCCATTTAAAATTTTACTTATACACTGTGGTGACCTTACAGTCACCTTATGGCTAACTGAGAGGTTATTGTAGAACATGCTACGACTAGCCATCGTACATCCAGTTTTCACTGAAACATGGTTCTTTTCCATATGTTTTGAGTCTTAGATTGGTACCTTTGGAACCTTTTAATACAGAATAAATGGTGGACCACGGTGAGGGACTTTCTGAGCCATGTACCGTCATATATTGTTGCACAATGTACGGTGTACGAACTACTTTGGACCTCGAAGGAAGTGAGATCCTACGGTACCCAATTAATGATGGTGCACTAAGGTATTGAAGGATATTGAGGATCACACTCCCTTTGGGATGCGTGAAGCGACGTCCTATACGAAGAAGGCAATGGTTGACTTAGGATTGGATTGTTTTCTCCCCATTGACTATTGATGATCGAAATACATTGTATCGTCTTTCTTAATTTTGATGTCCACATGCTTTATGCTTCGAGCATATTCATTAGATCTTTACTGCTTTATAATGAAAGGGATCACATTGATAACCTAGATTCCCCATACTTAGGATCCGATATTGTTTACATTATACATATTGATGTGATGAGGCTCGGCGGCCCTAATTGTAATGGCTTAGAGAGGACTGCATCGACTTGATTGAAGGGGACTATTGATACGCTTGGTGATTGATGAAAGGTAGTCTTCTTGAGAACTATGTAATCCTATTCATACAGGAAAAACCAACCCTCACTATTATAGGACTTTCGTGTCGTACACCACTCAGCCGTATTGTCTAACACAAAAGACTACTTCTGTGAGAGGACTTAATGTATTAATATGATGAGAGACTGCAGAACGTAGGTCTATATGTCGAGGAGTACACCTGATGTCTTGCTTGTCCCAAGTAATGATAATTCCACAAAATTAGGTCATCTTGTCATCATTTTATGTGCATTTTGGATTTAATCAGGGTTACTTGCATATAATTGCACTCAATTTTATGATTCCATGCATTTGGGTATATATTTGGAAAGTAGGTCAAAATTGGTCAAAACTCATTGAATTGCATGACATTTGTGAAATTAAGGGTTTTCATCTCATTCAACACCCCAAAATTAGTGTTTTTTGTTTCATCAATGTATAGCTTCTAATTTTAGCACCATGTACTATTTTTGGAAAGTTTTGTCATTTTGGCAATGTTAGGGTCCTATGCATGGTCCACGTATGTTTTCTTACATATGATTAATGAAAAAAAAATTCTTTCAATTTGTATTGGGAAGATCAAGAACATGGGCCTGTGCATTGACGAAATGTGAGAGAGAGGTCAAAAGGAAAGTCAAAGATAGAAAGATTAACTTGGAAATTCATGGAGGATAAATGGAAATTAAATCTGAAAAGAAGTCGGTGGATTTGTAATTTTGAGACTTAAAACCAAGAAAGAAAGAGATTCAAGACTCTCTTGGACGTCCAACATGAGTCCAACATGGAAGCTAGTGCATTGCAAAATTACTCCCGGATTTTCTCAATGATAGAAACTTAAAACAACCATAACTCTCAAATTGAGCGTCGGATCGGCGTAATCTACCCACCGTTTGAAACCTCTTTTCGAGTAGATATCGGTGGAGCCCAAGATTGCATCAATCGAAGCTGAAATGAGGGAGATGTGACCTCGAAAGCATGGCTGTTGCAGTTTTAGACGAGAATTGCATGAAATTCCAATTTTTGGAAAGTTTCACTCACACATAACTTGCAATCTTTGAGAGAAATTCAAGGAAGCTCCAAGGAAAGTCTTGCTCTCCAAGAAATTCAATTTGGCAAGGGAATCTATCAAAGTCAAACTTTTTCCTACATAGTAGTATGGCTTGGAAGTTAAGTAAAGAATCCAATTCAAAAAGGAAACAAAGAGTTGCAAAGAGGAGATGTGAAAAACTCTATAAGGGCCAGCCCCCTTTATAGAACTCCAAGACTCATTGCACACTCTAGAGGACTTCCACCACTCCATCCATTCCTTTTCTCTCTGTGAGATCCTGATTTTTAGTAAGGTCATTAGTCCTAACTGATCATGTTTAGTGGCTTATTTTGTGTCTTAGTGAGAGTCTTGATTTTGAGGACTTATTTGTAAATTCGGGTTTTAGGAGGGACTTGCTTCTAACTTGCATAAACCACGGGGTTTTATATGCAAAATGCCAAAAGAACCCACCTCTTAAGAATTCCTCCAGCGTCTTCTTTTTCTTTCTCTGTTCTTCATCTTTCATGTTTTCTCTCCACTATTCCAAGACGATCAGCCATGTACTTCTCGTACTCGCTCTTCTTCATCTACTCAGCCCATCACCATCTTCTTCTTCATTCTCTTCTTGTTCTTCATTTCTGTTAAGAGTTTTTGAAACCCAGAGTTTGAAGGTTTTGGGGAATCTTGAGGGAATCAGTTAGAAGTTCAATTAGAGCTTGATTCATAGGCAAGTAATCAATATATGAAACATGATTATGTATTTGATTTGAAGAATTATGATGAATTTCAGTTATTTCCATGAATTTCCAAGTTTTACCTTAAATTTAAATTAATTTGTTAAAATCATTATTTAAAGGATTTATAAGATTAAATTATGTTTTAGAACTGGTTTTGAATAATAGAAATGAAGTTTCGAATGTTAGAAATGGAAAGGAAATGAAAGAGATCAGTTTAGGATTGAGACAGGGACATTCCGAAGTTTAGTTTCCATTTTCCTTTGTACTTGGTCATCGACCCTTGGTCATGCGGTCGACCAACCACACTAGTTTTACCGTCAGTTGGGAATCTGTCCTGATTTTGCTTCATTGGATGTTGGCCGCCTAGCTTTTGATGTCGCCCAACAATGAAGTAGGTCAACTACCTTGTCAACCACCCACACCAGAAATCTCCCTATTTGTTTTTAATTTAATTTTATAGCTTGAAAACGTACCCTATGATAGTCCCACAACTCTGGAACTTTAGAAGAACATAGTATGGGATATCTAAACCTGACATTGACCTACAAATAGATTAACTTACCATTTATCCAGAAATACCACCATTAAACATCAATGTGTTGCTAAAGAAGTTTTGTTTATTAAATTATCTTTCGAAACGCTAACACATGGAACACATTAGTGTCTGATGATGATATTAGGTAATCTAGACCCTATGATAGACCTTGTAGTTAGTTTTTAATAATTAACTCATGTATTCAATCCTATCCGTTCAGGACCACTGACCAGGGCTCCTTTAATTAAGTGGCTACCTAGGGATGTGGATTGATGTTCTGATTAACACCTTTTATTGATCTATCAGTTATTAGATACTATTACGAATATAAGTAATTGCAAATACATGTTTTCATATTACAAGAAACATCTGTATTTTGTTACAAGTAGATATATGTATACTAGTACACTCTGATATTGGCACCACTTAGCTCGGTCCTTCTGGAACTTGATGCGGTAAAGGTTGGACTGTTATGTTCCGCATACTAGCTGCAACAAAGTTTCGTCCTCTATGGAGTATTTATACTCCCGATACCTCTGTATTCTGTTTTATAAAATTTGCAGCCACCTCTTGCTACACATGACACCCTTTGTATTCAGTTTATTAAATCATCTCTTAATTGAGATCAAGACAAGTTTGTTAAGATGGTTCTGCCCTCCTCTTATTTTTGTTACATCGGTTATTTTAATATTTGATATATCAGACACATGCATTGTTCATATTTATCTTTTTTTATCAGTTATCATGTTATTTCAGCTATTATCAGACAATATTTCATATTTATTCTGTTTTTCTCAGATATCATAATTATCATTATATTGTTTAGTATATCAACCTCTTCCTAGTTTATCAAATGTAACCTACGGCGTTTAAGGTGATATGATCAAGAGACTTAGGATTTAGTGAAGTTCTACGAATGTCATATAGACATCGGGTTCCTTGAGTTGCACTATCAGTGAGATGTTTCTTCTTTCTGTTCAATTGTACTAACTTTTGTTGGTCTTTTTGTCGGGTTGTAAAATAAAATACTTATGTTTTTTTGTCTTTACTTGAATATTTATATAAAATAGATCTTTTTATGCTCTGTTATACTCAATAACTGGGAAATTATTATCCTGTAGGCAAATCACGTTCCTGGATTTGGTATACGTATGTTAATTTGAATCTGGGAAGTGATTCATGTGACACTCTCTCTAATCTTTTATTATTCTTCTCTCTTTTAGTTCCTTTTAGGCATAGTTCGAGATGTTTGTTTGAGAGAACAATGAAAAGGTAATTTATTAATTTCATTTACTCCAATATTGAGGAAAAAAAGAATCTCTTTAGTTGATTTTACGTGCAAAAGCTTCTTCTTATTGTAAGTTATTTAATTTTCTTGTCTAGTTTCTTTGATATGTTATTTTTGGAGACAAAATATCATATGCTTAGAACTAGCAATTGGAACTTGATTTAGAGTTGAGAGAAATCATGCTTAATAAAATTTCTTGCATCTTTCCCTATTCTAAGAAAAGAGGAGAAAAGCTAAAATGCCCGTATTTTCAATGCTTAGGCTAGTGTTGAGTTCTAAAATCTTGGATGTATAATTTTTCACCTTTTCTTTTTCCGCCCCTTTTCTTTTTATTTTTCAATTAGTATCCTGATTTTTTCTTAATTAGAAATATTAGATTGCATCATTCATGTTAGATTAAAAACTTTTTATTTATGTTCATACATAATCTATTTTTGGAAAGTGATTAATGCATGCATTAGAAACAGGAATTGCATTTAAACTTCTGTTTGTTGCTGGAAACCTGTGATTATTGACTGATTAGAAAGATCAAACTCAGACCTTGTACGTGAATAGTGAGAAAGACAGCACTATTGCATCAGATTCAAGCTGTTTTTCTTCCAAAAGCTCAATATTTGAAAACCAGGCAAACACTATTATTTTGCCTTGAAATTTTGTAGAATCAATATTTGGAAAAAAGTCTTTGAAACCCTAGAATCTCAGAGAAAGATAAATTTGGGAGGCGAGGTAAATAGTGGCCTAAACAGGTTTAGTCGGAAAGCTCTTTTCCAGCACAAAACTGTTCAACTAGGCATTTTTAAAAGATTATAACCTTTTCCTCTTAAGTCCTTTTTCAATTCTGTTTTTTCCTTTTTTTGTTATGATATGCATCATCGGAGTAATAATATAAAAATCACGGAATTCATATAATTTGAGGCATATTTAAATATCAAACAATGTAATAAATCTCATTTAATATTTGAAATTGCAAAAGAACAATTAAAGCTATTCAAGGAGTTAAATTAATTACAGTGGCCATCCCAATAACTAAGGCTATTAAATAAAAATGAAGTCAATGAATGAAAGGTTTGCAACAAATAATCAATAAGAGAATAATTAAAATCTAGTGAAGTTCCAATGAGTCTCTCTCTCGTGCAGAAAGTGATGACGCTACTCTACGTCATCGGCACGCCACTCTCGCTCCTCCTAAGCTGGTAGAGGATCTCCTCACCTGCCTGGTCGTCATAGTAGTCATCTGGGGTGTTTGTACACCAAGGGATAGAGTCAACGACATGTTGAGCAATAGATAAGTAAGATATAAATGAATATGACATGCATCAAGTATAAGAGTAATGACAGGACATAATCAAATGAATATAAGGAACAATACTAGGCATAAAGCATGAATAAATATCATCTAAAATAATAATAGGAATCCTAACATCAACTAGCAATCACTACTATACAAGCAATGCAATGCAAGTAACAAGAGGGAGACTCCGAGGATGTCCTAGCTACCTCCCGGGGTACCAGTAATAATCCAATCCGGACTACTGATACAAAAGTCCGGCTCCAGGGAGATCCTAGCTCTTGGTCATAGGAATAGTAACACGGTTCAAGCCCGCTCCCAACTATTCAACAGCATAGACGTCGTCCAAAGCCGACTGCCCACCGCGATGTCCGAGTAACCAGCCCATCAATAAAACCTCAAACTGCAGTTGGCCATGACATGTAAATAATAATAAAGTGGTGCTGACACGAGGGAAAACCAAAACAAGCAGATCTGGCTAGTTCAATATACAAGACATGCTCCCAGGGATTATCTCATTTAAGACAATACAAGACAAGTCAAACACACGATAATCCCTTACATGCTAGCCAGTCATGTTAATCAATACATGACACATGGTTCCTACGATACACTCTAAGTCAGGTCCATATCCTAGTTCTACAAGAATTTATGTTTCATAATTAATTAAATGTATTATGCCAAGAGAGTGTACAAGGAGCAATAACAACGGATACAATTTAACAAGTCAATGAGAAATTACGAACCAACCCTAGGCAAATGGTGTCATCCCTGTACCGTACCTGTTTTAGCGGAGTTCGTGGGGAAATTGATTCAATGATGCTTTTAGGGAGAATTATTTAGTGTACAATCATGTTAAGCATCTATTGAAACAATTCCATACTCATTCAATTAAACCATGCATACTACATGAATACCTAGACCCCTAATCAAAGCACAGCAAGCCACGCGCTCTGATTTGAATCCCATTAATAGTCTGGTGAGAGTAGGTTCATGGTTTCCAACATATAAGGCCCAAACCTAAGTTACTAGTCTCATTTTCAATAAAACATTAGCTAAAGCAATAATCAAGGTATTTACATCACTTCCCAATCTCCGATCGTAACGAAACCAAAACCATTAGATTCTACGTCTCAAGGGCTTTCCAAAGGTATATTATACGTAGAAATCCAACGAGCGAATTAAAAGTTACAAGTCTTCGAAGTTTTCAAGTGCTGTCAGAAATTGACCCTTCAATTGGTCCGATCGATCGGACAATGCCAAAATACTGTTAACTGAGACATGTTTTCTGCCCAATCGATTGGACAATGAATTGTCTCAGTTAACTGGTATTTATTCTTCTGTTGACCTAGGTTTTTTTTATAGAGGCCATTTAATTAATCTACTTTTGTTATCTAATTTGTTAAACTTAAACTATAGTAAAGAAAGTCATGCCTACTCTGAAAGGTTATTATTTTACCATCTATGTAACATGAAGTTCCCGCTGTTTTTATGGTTAACCGAGGAAAGGTTTTTACCTCACTGTGGACTTCGATCCTATAGGTCGACTATGATTGGGGGCCACGTTGTGTTTTCAATTAACGAAAATTCTTATTGGCCCCAAATCTCACGCATAATCCTAGCCCATCCCGAGGGCATGACAGTTAGTTTCGGGGTCATTTCAGGAAAGTGAGAGATATTAGCATGTGGGGCCATGTAGGCTCGCACACGTGGCTAGAAAAGAACTTCAATGGCTGTGTTTGTTTGGCCACTATAAATATCTCTAATTAATCCTAGAATATCTCCTATTCAAATGTGCAAAAGAGTCGGTTTTTCAACGGCAAGTAATAATAAAATTGACTGTTGAACTAACATGGTAAAGATTAAAGATGCAAAATGCAAAGACACTCGTGTTGAGTGGTATAGGCACTTGCTGTCATGCACATTCTTAGGGATCAATCCTTGGGTCTTTCGAGCAAAAAGTATTACTCCCTACCAGTCACCCAATACAGCAGCAACGATTAACAAATGATAGACGTAAAATGCTAGTAAAAAGGGCGAACCAACTGAAAGAGTTAAAAAGGCAGAAAATGAAAGATATTATTGTTCG
Source organism: Persea americana (assembly GCA_029852735.1). Lineage (NCBI taxonomy): Eukaryota > Viridiplantae > Streptophyta > Magnoliopsida > Laurales > Lauraceae > Persea > Persea americana. The sequence goes on from CM056811.1 coordinate 20,708,801, forward strand.
AGTACAACGGTTATAAACTTATAATACCGCCCAACACTTTAACTTGACTGATTCTTGTGACCTTGCACAATTTCCTTAACAAAGGCCCTGAGATTAGTTTCAGATGATCCTCCCTTCTCTACTGCTCTTTCACAAATCTCCTTCATTTCTCTAGCTCTTCTCCTCAGCTCTTTACTTTCATCTCCAACCAAATCCATGAACCTCTTCACAGTTTGCGCAATCTCCTGTCTTTGAACCACATTCTTCTCTCCAAACCCTTGCTTCAACCGTAGGCCGACTTTCCAATCTTCTACAATTAATTTAGCATTGGTAATCTGATCCCATAATAGTGGGAAAGTAAGCATAGGAACGCCAGCGTACACGCTTTCCATTGTAGAATTCCACCCGCAATGGGTTAAGAAGCCCCCAACAGCAGAATGGCACAAGACTCTCAACTGGTCACACCATGGCACCACTAGGCCCATGTTGCTGCCTTCTTGTAAACGTGTTGCATCCCCACGGGCAACCCACAAGAATCGGACCCCACTGGCTTGTAATCCATTTGCAATTTCGTCCATCTGTGGGCCTGAGACTGATAAGAAACTACCCAAAGAGACATACAGGACAGAGCTTTTCGGTTGCGAATCAAGCCAATCGAAGTAGTCCGGGTTGGGGTGTTCCATGGCCCTTTGAGGCATGTCTTGGAGTGTCATATAAGGGATGGTGGGGCCTACATGGTAGATAGGAATTCGGATCTTTGTTCTCAAACTGTCTGTGACATGCTTTTCAAGCCCGTGGAAGGAAGTGAAAAGAAGGCAGTGTGATTCGGTTGAGAAAGAGATGATTCCTAGGATCCTGCGTAAAACTGCCTCACCCTTTTTAGCAGAGACGGAGGTGAAGGGTAAGTCTGCTAGTCGAATTGAAGAGATCCCTGGAATGTAGTTCACGCGCTCCTCTCCTCCTTCACCTGATTCATGTGAGTGGTCATTTCAGTAGAATTCATATTCGACACAATGAAAGTAAGGGTGCTCCTGGGCTGGGCCAGTCTGAGCCCCATTTGGGCCCACTTCTATTTGGGCGGGGCCAGGATATGTGAATCCATTTAATATGTGGGCCATGCTTGGATTATGTTCTAGAAAGTCAAAAGCCCGGCCTAAGTAAGGAGTGCTTGTGCAGATACCACTCCGTGTTAGTGTGGCCTTTCAAGTAAATGATTTGGATAAAGCAAACATTGGGCCCACATTGGGGTTTATCAGAAATTGCTCCATTGGAAACCCACATTCTCATATCATAATTTCTCAATTTGAAAACAATATTGTGAACCGTATGTGGGTGTAACAGGTGAATTAAGTTGGGTTAAAGGCTTGAAGTAGAGCTTGGGTTTCTTCTAGAATTCAAACGGATCAAGTTGGTTTGCAGTCAAGGCCGCCAACCTACTACGTGAATAAAAACCAGTCATTTCTATTCCATTCCGCAAAGTTCAACCAATGAGGCCCTTGGAGGAGTCGGCATTTCGAGGGATTAAAATATACATTAAATGGAAAAACTCACCAATTCAAAGTAGACGGATACCACATGGGTCATTCTTCTACATCATTCTTTCTTATTTTGACCCATACAATTGGACCAGATTTGATCTCCACCAAGCAAGAAAAGAAAAGTCTGTCTGATGAAAATTCTTTCACCTAACATGGGTTTTCTTCTCCTATGAGAATCCCAAACACGAGTTCCCTCCCCAGGACTCTTGAACACGTTTTTAATTTAGGAGTCCTTACTTTACAGGTCGGGGATTGAAAAAGTGGCATGTCAGGTCAACAAAGGAGGCTGTCAAAGCCAATTCCGAAGACACCTCTCACGCAAGAGCCTGGTCGATTCGGACTCTAATTAAAAGTATGAGATGGCTTGATATTAGAAGTCTTACGTACGGATTTGGAGCTATATATTGGGTGTTTCTTACAATCTAAATGGACACAGATCATCTCTCAAGTTCTAAATTAGTGAATTAATTGAGAGAAATTTTCTCTAGAATTTTTTAAGAGTTGTGCTGCCAAGTACTTTAGAGAGTCGGTTTCTTCTACATCCCTAATAGAAGATCATATTCTTGCGTAGAAGATTTGAGGAGTCAAGTGTTGGATTGAGTCTGTTATAATCAATGGTGTGAAGTCGTTGAAGCGTAAAGTGACATAAGATAACATCATTCCCTAGACAGGGGATATCTGGGAAGGAAATTCGAGTTTCATGTAATTGCGAGATTCATAGTATTTGATTTGATTTAGTTCGGACCCGTGGCTTTTCACCCTGTTAGGGTTTTCCACGCAAAATCTGATGTGCTTGTGGTGTATGCTTGTAGTGTTATTTCTGTTGCATATTTATTATTTTTGCACACTTTTGGGTTGATTTATAGAGTCGACCAATATAGAGATCACGTACCCTAAACTTTCGTCGCATGACCTTATATAGAATCAGGAAGGTGAAAATTTAACCCAAAAATTTATCGTTAAAAAGTAGGTTTCACTCGGAGGTGGACCCGGGATTTTTACTTGAGGAGTGTGAACCTTAATAGGTAGTGTGGTTTTGAGGGCAAACTAAGGATTTTCATGTGAATTTTGATGGTGGATCTATAATTTTTAATGGGTATTTTGAAATGGACCGTGGTTTAATGGGTGCGGCCCTCGGGGGTTCCACCCGAGGGAAAGTATTTATGCTACCACTATTTGAGGTTGATAGCTGGGAAAATTTAATATAAATGTCATGTATCTTTGATGCTAATAATTCATAAAATAAATGCAAATGAGCTATATGAATACATGAGTCAGATCCATGGGACTCTTTCTATTTTTCCTGTTAGACTGGGCAAGAACGGCTTCCCCGGAAAGAAAGATATATCGGGCTTTACGTAACGGTTACGCACCTGACAATTCATCAATTGGGAAATGGCCGTTAGACTTGAAAAGGTCCAAGTGATACGAAATGGAGAACATGGACGGAGCCATTGGCCACAGAGACGCCACCGCTACGTTCCATCTCCTCCCTACCGTAACAGCCCACGGCATATACGTATCGGCCACGATACAGCTCACCTTCGGCTCAAGCCCTTCCAGAAGCCGCTCGAACGGCGCCTCCATTTTCGTATCCACGGCGTGGACGAACCCCGCTATGTCGGCTCCGCGGACCAGCTCGGAGGGGATGACGTTGGGGATGGAGCGAAACAGTAAATTTGGAGGCGTGGGAGCCGAGCCGATAAACCCGAGCCACTCCTCTGTGACGACGAAGGTGATGAGGAGGCTGTCATCGGACGATGCGAGGAGCTTGCAGAGGTTCATCATGGGGTTGATGTGGCCGCGGCCAGGGTAAGGAAGGGCCACCAGGTGGACGGCAGATGTAGTGTCCATGCTAGCGACAATCGGTGGTGGGGATTTGAGAAGAAGAAGAAAGAAGGAAAGAGGAAAGAGGAAAGAGGGAAGATTTTGGATAAGGAATTGAGAGGAATATTTTGGCAGTAGAGGGTTTAAAAGTCTCTGTTTTGAACTTGGCATGTTCCTGTCTGTGCTTTCCCATTAAATATAGCCAGCTCCAACATAAGGTCCATTGACTATTTGACTGTGCTCTACTCGTCAGTTGGATAAAATTGAGTCCCATTGGAACCAGCTTGAATAAGTAGTTATTCTAATTTAGTGAATATAATTGTCTGAACAATTGCTAGAAACCCTGGAAAACTGTTAAGAAAGGCCAATTTGGGACTAGCCCAATTTACTGAATGGGTGGTCTCGGACTTGACATGAAAGGCCCATTTGGGGCTTGGGGTGGAAACTGGAAGCAGGGCTGTGCCTGTGCAAGGATATAACACAGCGTAGTGCGATCCAGCCCATGAACGCCTACTTTCCTGAGTTGAAAAGAGTGGAACTCTAGGAGGAATCCACCTATTGGAAAATTCGAGTTGTTGAAAATGAATTCCCTAACTTTGTGTAGAATTTTCCAAATCTTACTCAGACGAGATTTCGCCCCCATTGTAAGAATGATACACGTATTATTGGAGTGAAATTTTAGGATATTTCATATAAGATGGGGGCATTTATTTTGCACAGCTTGAGTTTTTAAGATGTGGAACCAATCGTTGGGTTTCAATCCTTTGATACAAGCCACACACTCGGAGCCTCCAGAGTTTGAAATGAGCAAGGAACCTCACCGTGTGTCTCCGTCACACTTGAGTGAGTGGAAAAAATTGACCTTACAATGGGGATAGTTCAATGAAAAAATGCGATGCTTGAAATAAATGTTCTCCCTTTTATTGAAATTGCGAAGTTCGCAGATTTTATTCTAATAGGAGTTGGTTAGACAGTAAAATAGTGGACATGAACCCTACTCTGAAGTTTTAGTTCACCCGCTCACTGTTTGCTTGAGGGTCTCACTCAAGGATCCCAACTCGGTTGGAATGGGGATTCCCATTTCACGAGAGTCTACTAAAAAACAAAATATATCTAGATTTTTTGGTAAAAGTCCTCATTCAATGAATCTGCTTCCCTGCATTCTTTTATTTCCAAATTAAAAAAAGTCCATTCATGTGGGGTTCTTAGAAGTTAGAACTGTTTCCACAAGGCAGCTATGCAGGATTGTTCATCTCTACTTTTAAGGTGGGGTTTCACCTCTTGAGCGGCATGGATTAAAAATCCTGCATTGTATGACCAACTTGATTGACACACATTATTAATTACGTTATTTATCATATGGTCAATTACACTATGATACCAACTCCTATTTGAGTAAATATTTAGAAGATTTCATACATTATACATGAGGGCATTTATTTTGAATAGTTTGAATTTTTAAGAGGTGGTGCCAATTGTTGAATTTCAGTCCTTTGACATAAGTCACAGACTCAAAGCATCCAGAGCATGAAATTAGTGAGGAACCTCAAGTGTGTTTCGGTTACACTTGAGTGAGTGGAAAAGTAGACCTTACGATTGGGATAGTTCAAAGGAAAATATGAACTGCTAGAAATAAACGCTCTCCTTTGTATGCGATGTTCCCAAATTTTATTTTAATAGAAGTTGGTTAAATTGTAAAATAGTGGACATGAATCATTTATATTGTCAATAGCTAAGCCCTACTTTAAAGTTTTGCTTCACCCCAGACTCTTTGTTCGAGTGAGGCACTTGAGGATCCCAACTCCGTTGGAATGGAGATTCCCATTTCACAAGAGTCTACTAAAACTAAAAAAAATCTAGATTTTCTAGTAAAAGTCCTCAATCAATGAATTTGCTTCCCTGCAATCTTTTATCTTCTAAATTGAGAAAAAGCCCGTTCATGTGGGATTATTAGAAATGTTCCTCAAGGTATCTATGCAAGATTGTTTATCTCCACTTTTAAGGGGACCTTTCACCTTTTGAGCGATAGGAATTGAACATCTTGCATTGTCCTTATGCTGGATTATGTGCGTAAAATTTTCGCCTCCTGTGGAACCCACCTTCTTACATGAAAAACCAAAAAAAAAAAAAAAACCCGGTTTTGAATAATTTTAACCGTGATACTGAAGTATTTACAATTTTAGGCCAATTAGAAAAGATAGCCATTAGCAATAAATCCAAGCTTAACAACTATACATTGCAAAAACCTAATGTTAGAAGTTCCATCCATTACTAATATTTCAATCATTATTAGATTATGATGGGAGCAGCTTATGGCGAGACCAAGACCCAAGGAAGTGCTGAGAAATGGACCCTAACATGCTTGTATAATTCACCAAGTAGAAAAAGAAAAGTGAGTTGTATGACCAATGTCTCTATTTTTCATCTAACGTATTTGGTGGGCATTTATTGTAGAGAAGTAAAGGTGTAATTTCACTAATCAAAAAATTTCAATAAACTGACCATTCATTTTGTTGAGTAGTTCTTCTCTTTTTATAGAACAAAGAACATCATGCAAATTCAAACAATAATTATCTATGACCGACCCTAACTAATCTCTATCTCTAACATCTCTATTTCTAACATCCCCCTCAATTACATGGTCGTTTCAAGGAAAGAATTTGTGATTGTCAAAAGTTTTGATCTCTTAAAGTAAAATCGTAATATTTCACACAATCAATCATCATGTTGTTTGGGCACCGATCAGTGTCCATCCCTAAATCCATCATTGTCACAAGCCGCTCCTTTTGAATCCGTAGATGCCGATGACCTAGCTACTAAATTAAATATGTCGTGATTTCTTCTAGAAACTTCAATCATGCAATTTGATGAAGATAAAGAGATCATATGTCTTGGGTATTTGGATGGATGAGATAAGATTTTTGGTTTTATCGAACTAAGAGAAAGTGATGGTGATTATTGCGGAAGCCTGAAGGATAACACCGTGGCGGGCTGGACCGCAAGATCATCACGGGCCACAGTTCTGATACCACGTGGAATTTCAAAAATCAAAATAGTTCAATAAACTCACCATTCATTTTATTGAGGTATTCTTCTCTTTTTATACAGGAGAGGACATAATGCAAATTCAAACAAGAATTACCTTTAACCAACCCAAAGTAATCTATATCTCTAACATTTCTATCTCTAAGACTTTTACTTCAAGTACATCCATTCTCCTTCCTCTAGAATCCATCATTCCACAACAATATATAGTGGTTTGTAGACCGAAATGGTGGGACAAAAAACTATAAAAAGGAAAAGGAAAAGAAGGAGAACAAAAGGAACATAAGAAAGCAAAGATTACATATACGATGTAATCTGTAACCTTAGACTCTGAAGAGAGTCAAGATGTGAATCGTTACTATCTTACAGTGGATATAGGCGGTTTTGTCGAAGTACGTAAAATCCTCATCTCTCTTTTGTGTGGCATGATTGTTCGATTCCAGGTTTTGCGCTTCCGCACGCACATGCACAGTAGTGAAGATGATGAAGGTGATGGGAGAACTGGGATTTGGATGGGTGGTGATGAATATGAGTCGGTTACCTCTATTACAACTATTAGATGGTCTCCGAAACTCCATCTTGGGGCCATCATAATGATAATCCAAACACTTTCACAGATAAAAGCATGCAATTTTATGAATCTCGAACGATTTTGACTTGAACTCAACTATAGATGCTCAAATATATGATTTTATGAAATTCAATAAAATTCAATGAAATTATCCTACATAACTCCATAAAATCAAATGAAATACAACGAATGAAATGCAATTTTATGGACTTATCAATGCTTTTTATTACTGAAGATATACCTCATCATAGAGTTTTACTAGATTTTTACAAATTGTATTCCTATATTCATGCTTTGATTATTGTTAAACCAGAATAACCAAAATTGAGATGTCTTTGTTTGTATGTTGCTCCTCTATTTATTCTTAGCTATGTGTTAATCATTATGTTGCCTGTTAACTAAGTTACCGACATTTGCCTTAATTGCATGGTTCACTAATTGCATATATGCTCCTGTCCGTAATCGTGTACCTATATTTGTATTGCTATCAACTGGCTGATAACCCTGTTTTTTATGATTTTATGGTCTATTTACTTGTGAAACTTTATTACAAGCTTGCTTGCTGTTTTTTTTTTTTTTTTTTTTTTTTTTTTCTTTCTAATAGATTTGGAATTAGATAATAGTTTGCATGCCCATTGGAAAAGTGCTGAACTTGAGAAATGTGCCTTGTTATAAGAATTTTAAGTTTGGCATAGTTGAACATTAAGTAGTATTTAATTATTAATCAGTTTATTGAACACTTGTAGTCCATGTTTTTCTTGCTTATGGGACTCATAGCTAGCGCATCGACATTGAGGGTATTGATGATCTTGGATTTTGAGGCATTACAATTGATCCTGCCAAATGGCAACATGATGTCTATTTTGCGGAGAGCATGTTTTCAATGTTCTTTCCTTTGAAGATATGGTGAAATTTATACTCACCACAATATATGGTACACTTTTGTATACATATCTTCTGGTGATATAATATTCTCTTTCTAGCCAAAATAAAAAAGGGCCCTAAATAAGGAGTAAGTTTTGAGAAGCAAGTGTGAACGTGGTAAAAAGACACCACTAGTTATTCGGAAAGAATCCATTGCTATGCTAACACACTTATGGTTGATTAGTGTTGGCACTAGTTTCACAAACATGCTTGGAGATCAATCCCTAGGTCTCCATGTAAACGTATCATTCCTATACCAGTTACCCAGTTTAGCAAAATAATAATAAATATATCCATTTCCAAAAGCATTTTTAAATAAAAAAACTCCAGCATCATTCTCAAGAAACTTCATAATTTTTAAAAAAGATTGTGGTGCAACTTTTTTCCAAAATATTATCATATTATAACCTTATTAGTCTAAATTGTTGATTTCTTGAGGTTGTCAAGATATTACAACATATAAGAAAGTTAAAAACGTCTGGCAAAAACAATTAAACCATGATAAAATCATAATAAAATAGAAATGATTACATATAAACCAATCTCTTTTACAGAAACTAAGATTATTATTTAAAAGTAATTCATTTCCTCCGACGATTTAACACAATATTTTTCAAAAAAATATAAATATAAAAAAAAACTACATTTTTTTAGACGGTGACTTCAATTTAAAGTAAATAAAAAAAAAAAAAGCTCTTGTAAAAGATATGGAGTAATTTTCTCCTACGATTTATCGCAATATTTTTCAGGAAAACATAAACATAAAAAAAAAAACTTAACATCTATTTTTTAGACAGTGATTCCAATTTAAAACAGAAAAAAAGTAAAAAAAAAATTAGCACTTGTAAAAGTTCTTGAATTATATTTCTTGAAGGATGAAAAATCTCATGATATAGCAAATGATGGGTGTGCTCTGTTGAGCTTCTTAAAATCTAAAAGTGCTTTTTCAAAAACAGTTTTGAGATGTTGCTTATCCAAACTAACATTTTTATTTTAGAAAAATGTCGTTTGTGGATTCGGGCATTTTATAAACCAAAGGCAAGTGAATATATTGTTTACCATTTATGCATGTTTCTTATTGAGATTCCAATTCTTAATTTCTTTGTTAGACACCCAACTTGCTCAATATGGATTAGCGAAATTGGAATGCTAGTTGTGTTTAATAATTGAATGAAATGGATTTGTGAATTGTTTGATGGATTGGGAGGATAACTGAGGCACAAAAGGACCAGCCCCCTTTATAGAACTCCAAGCCTCATTGCACACTCTAGAGGACTCCCACTCCATCGATTCCCTTTCTCTTTGTGAGATCTTGATTTTTAGTAAGGTCATTAGTCTTAACTGACCATGTTTAGTGACTTATTTTGTTTCTTAGTAAGAGTTTTGGTTTTTGAGGACTTATTTGTAAATCAGGGTTTTAGGAGGGACATGCTTCTAATTTCCATAAACCACAGGGGTTTATATGCAAAATCCTAAAAGAACCCATGGTTTAAGAATTCCTCCAGCATCTTCTTCTTCTTTCTCTGTTCTTCTTCATCTCTCTCGTTTTCTCTCCACTATTCCAGGACGATCACCCTCTCCCTCTCCTGCTCTCTCTTCTTCATCTGCTTAGTCCATCATCATCTTCTTCTTCATTCTCTTCTTGTCCATCAATTCTATTAAGAGTTTGTGAAACCCAGAGTTTGGAGGTTTTGGGGAATCTTGAGGGAATCAGTCAGAAGTTCAGTTAGAGCTTGATTCGGAGGCAAGTAATCGATATATGAAACATGTTTATGTACTTGATTTCAAGAATTATGATGAATTTCAGTTATTTCCATGAATTTCCAAGTTTTACCTTAAATTTAGATTAATTTGTATAAATCATGATTTAAAGGATTTAAATGATTAAATTATGTTTTAGAACTGGTTTTGATTAATAGAAATGAAGTTTAGAATGTTAGAAATGGAAAGGAAATAAAAGAGATCAATTTAGGATCGAGACAGGGGAATTCCGGAATTCAGATTCCATTTTCCTTTGTACTTAGTCGATCGACCCTTGGTCATGCGGTCGACCGACCACACTGGTTTTACAATTAGTTGGCATTGGATGTCAACCGCCTAGCTTTTGATGTCGACCAACAATGAAGTAGGTCAACCACCTTATCAACCGCCCACACCAGAACTTTCCCTATTTTTATTTAATTTAATTTTATAGCTTGAAAAAGTACCCTATGATAGTCCAATGACTCTAAAACTTTAGGAGACCATAGTATGGGATGTCTAAACTTGACATTGACCTACAAATAGATTAAATTACCATTTATCCAGAAATACCATCATTAAACATCAACGTGTTGCTAAAGAAGTTTTGTTTATTAAATCATCTTCCGAAACGCCAACACACGGAACACATTAGTGTCTAATGATGATATTAAGTAATCCAGACCCAATGATGGACCTTGTAGTTAGTTTTGAATAATTAACTCATGTATTCAATCCAATCCGTTCAAGATCACCGACCAAGACTCCTTTAATTAAGTGGACGCCATGGGTACTAACTGGGGATGTGGATTGATGTTCTGATTGATATTTTGTTTTGATCTATTAGTTATCAAATATTGTTATGAGTATAAGTATATTTTAAGTATATTGCAAATATATGCTTTTGTTTTACAATAAACATCTGTATTTTGTTACAAATGGATATATGTACATGAGTACACTCTGATATTGGCACCACTTAGCTCGGTCCTTTTGGACCTGGATGCGGTGAAGGTTGGACTTATCCGTTCCGCATACTAGCTGCAGCGTAGTTTTGTTCTCTGTGAAGTATTTATACTCCTGGTACCTCCGTATTCTATTTTATAAAATCTGTGGCCACCTCTTGCTACACACAACACCCACTGCATTCAGTTTATTAAATCATCTCTTAATTGAGATCAAGACAAGTTAGTTAAGGTGGTTCGGCCCTCCTGTTATTTTTGTTACATCAGTTATTTAAATATTTGATATTTCATACACATCCATTGTTCAAGCTTATCTTTTTTTATTAATTATCATGTTATTTCAGCTATTATCAGACAATATATCATATTTATTCTTGTTTTTCATAGATATCATGGTTATGATTATATTGTTTAGTATATCAGCCTCTTCCTAGTTTATCAAATGTAACATGTGACGTTTAAGGTGATATGATCAAGAGACTTAGGATTTTAGTGAAGTTCTGCGAATGTCATATAGACATCGGGTTCCGTGAGTTGCGCTATCACTGGGATGTGTTTTCTTTCTGTTCAATTGTACTAACCTTTGTTGGTCTTTTTGTCGGGTTGTAAAATAAAATACTCGTGTTTTCAGTCTTTACTTGAATATTTATTTAAAATAGATCTGTTTATGCTCTGCTCAACGCTATAACTGGGAAATTATTATCCTGTGGGCAAATCACGTTCATGGATTTGGTATACGTATGTTAATCTGAATATGGGACGTGACACTCTCTCTAATCCCTTATTCTTCTTCTCTCATCTTGTTCTTTTTAGACATAGATCGAGATGCTTGTTTGAGAGAATAATGAAGAGAGAATTTTATTAATTTCATTTACTCCAATATTGAGGAATAAAAGCATCTCTTTAATTGATTTTGCGTACATAAGCTTCTTCTTATTGTAAGTGATTTAATTTTCTTGTCTAGTTTCTTTGATATGTTATTTTTGGGGACTATATATCATATGCTTCAAACCAGGAATTGGAAATTTATTTGGTGAATTAGAGTTGAGAGAAATCAAGCTTAATAAAATTGCTTGCATCTTTCCCTACTCTGAGAAAAGAGGAGAAGAGCTAGAATGCCCGTATTTTAAATGCTTAGGCTAGTGTTGAGTTCTAAAATCTTGAGCGCATAATTTTTCACCTTTTCTTTTTCCACCCCTTTTCTTTTTATTTTTCAGTTAGTATTCTGATTTTTTTCTTAATCAGGAATATTCAATTGCATCTTTCAGATTAGATTAGAAATTTTCCATTTATGTTCTTGCATAATCTACGGTTAGAAAGTGATTAATGCATGCATTAGAATTAGGAATTGCATTTAAACATGTGTTTTGTTGCTGGAAACTAGAGACTATTGACTGATTAGAAAGATCAAACTCAGACCTTGTATGTGAATAGTGAAAAAGATAGCACTATTGCATCAGATTCAAGCTGTTTTTTTTCCATAAGTTCAATATTTGAAAACCAGGCAAACACTGTTATTTTGCCTTGAAATTTTGTCGAATTAATTTTTGGAAACAAGTCTTTGAAACCCAGAATCTCAGAGAAAAATAAATTTGGGAGGTGAGGTGAATAGTGGCCTAAACATGCATAGTCGAGCAGCCTATTTCCAACACAAAACTGTTTAACTAGACATTTTTAAAAGGTACTTATGATTTTTTCCTCTTAAGTCCTTTTTCATTTATGTTTTTTCTTTTTTTGTTGTGATCATGCATCATCAGAGTGTTGATTGCAACCGTTAGACTTAGGATGAGAGCATCCTAGGCAAGACGTCCAGTCCAGCAAAGTTTGGCCTGCACAATAGTTCCCATAGATAGAAGTTTTTACAGCATACATCATAAGTTAGAAACTTGCTTAGAATTGCATTTTTTCTTTTTAGTGTTGAATAATTCATCCATATTTACATAAATTGATGTTTGGAAAGTAGATTTAGATTTTTACTTTATTTATTATGTTAAAGTGGTCATTTTGATGAGTTTGTTATTTTTGCAGGTTCTAGTTAAAATAGGGTTGAATAGCCTAGGTTTCTTTTTTTAGTTTAGGTTTATTTTCTTGTTTGGAAAGTTACAATTATAAATTCTCGGAATTTCGACAAGTTTTGTATAATTTAATTAGTTTCCATTTAGGTTACATTTAGTTTCTAAATTAGAACAAGTTAAAGTTAAAAAGTGCTAAAACGATTTACTCCATCTGGATTTAACCATGTACTCACCACGATTTCTCAGAGATTGGCCATCCGATGAATTGTCCTGGGGTCACACTTGATGAATTAATGTTTGACAAGATATTACCCGTACCATTCTCTACCACCCTCAGTATGATGAGTTGGGAGGGCAATGATACTATTCCGTGTGTATTTGCATATGTGGACCACCCCTTTTGATAGATCGATTGGACTTGTCTATTGTCGTTCATTGTCATTGATACTTGTGCTAACATGCCTAGAATACTTTCTTTATTCTTCACATTATCACATCATCTTTACTCGCTTTGATATTGCATATGTATGTTCACATGTATATCCACCTCTCGACTATTCATAATCTGATACTGACTTGGGCATAGGTACCGAGTCCATCTACCTCGGGAAAGCGGAAGCGTCTTGCCAAGTGGATTAGCCTGATAGTGAATACAAGTAGTGTACCGACGACATTGTCATCGTGACCAGTACACGAGTGCCTTCATACTTTATTTTAGACGATTAGTATTTATTCTTCTATTGACCAGGGTTGTTTATAGAGGCCATTTAATTAATCTACTTTTCTTATCTAATTTGTTAAACTATAGTAAAGAAAGTCATGCTTACTTGGATAGGTTATTATTGTACCATCTGTGTAACATGAAGTTTCCACTGTTTTTATGGTTAACCGAGGAAATGTTTATACATCACCGCGGACTTCGATCCAGTAGGACCATGATTGGGGGCCACATTGTGTTTTCTATTAACAAAAATTCTAATTGGCCTCAAATCTCACGTATAATCCGAGGCCCATCCTGAGGGAATGACAAATAGTTTCGGATCATTTCAGCAAAAGTGAGAGATATTAGCATGTGGGGCCATGTAGGTTCACACATGTGGCTAGAAGAGAACTTCAATGGCTGTGTTTATTTGGCCACTATAAATATCTCTAATTAATCTTAGAATATCACCTATTCAAATGTGCAAAAGAGTCGGTTTTTCAACGGCAAGTAATAATAGAATTGACTGTTGAACTAAAATGATAAAGATTAAATATGCAAAATGCCAAGACACTCGTGGTTGAGTGGTATTGGCACTTGATGTCATGCACATTCTTAGGGATCAATCCTTTGATCTTTCAAGTAGAAAGTATCACTCCTGACCAGTCGCCCAATTGTCACCCAATATAGCAACAACGAGAAAAAAATGATAGATGTAAAATGCAAGTAAAAAGTGCGAACCAGTAAAAAGACAGGAAATGAAAGATATTATTGTTCGAATACGAGGGTTATAAACTTACAATACCGATCAACACTTTTAACTTGACTGATTTTTGTGACCTTGCACAATTTCCTTAAAAAAAGCCCTGAGATTAGTTTCAGACGACCCTCCCTTCTTTATAGCTTTTTCACAAATCTCCTTCATTTCTCTAGCTCTTCTCCTCAGCTCTCCACTTTCATCTCCATCCAAATCCATGAACCTCTTCACAGTTTGCGCAATCTCCTGTCTTCGAACCACATTCTTCTCTCCAACCTCTTGCTTCAACCGTAGGCCGACTTTCCAATCTTCTACAATTAATTTAGCATTAGTAATCTGATCCCATAATAGTGGGAAAGTAAGCATAGGAACACCAGCGTACACGCTTTCCATTGTCGAATTCCACCCGCAATGGGTTAAGAAGCCCCCAACAGAAGAATGGCACAAGACTCTCAACTGGTCACACCATGGCACCACTAGGCCCATGTTGCTGCCTTCTTGTAAACGTGTTGCATCCCCACGGGCAACCCACAAGAATCGGACCCCACTGGCTTGTAATCCATTTGCAATTTCGTCCATCTGTGGGCCTGAGACTGATAAGAAACTACCCAAAGAGACATACAGGACAGAGCTTTTCGGTTGCGAATCAAGCCAATCGAAGTAGTCCGGGTTGGGGTGTTCCATGGCCTTTTGAGGCATGTCTTGGAGTGTCATATAAGGGATGGTGGGGCCTACATAATAGATAGGAATTCGGATTTTTGTTCTCAAACTGTCTATGACATGGTTTTCAATCCCATGAAAGGAAGTGAAAAGAAGACTCTGTGATTCGGTTGAGAGAGAGATGGCTCCTAGGACCCTGCCTAAAGCTGCTTCACCCTTTTTAGCAGAGACGAAGGGTAAGTCTGCTAGTCGAATTGAAGAGATCCCTGGAATGTAGTTCACGCGCTCCTCTCCTCTTTCACCTGATTCATGTGGGTAGTCATTTCAGTAGAATTCATATTTGACACAAAGAAAATAAGGGTGCTCCTGGGCTAGGCCAATTCTGAGCCTGATTTGGGCCATGCTTGGATTAAGTTATAGAAAGTCAAAAGCCCGGCCCAAGTAAGGAGTGCTTGTGTAGATACCACTCCGAGTTAGTGTGACCTTTCAAGAGAAATTTCACATAAATGATTTGGATAAAGCAAAAATTGGACCCACATTGGGTTCCAACAGAAATTGCTCAATTGGAAACCCACATTCTTATATCATAATTTCTCAATTTGAAAGCAATATTGTGAACCATATGTGGGTGTAACAGGTGAATTAAGTTGGGTTAAAGGCCTGAAGTAGAGCTTGGGTTTCTTTTAGAATTCAAACGGATCAAGTTGGCTTGCAGTCAAGGCCGCCAACCCAGGAAATTTTACTTAGGACCTACTACGTGAATAAAAAAGTTATTTCTATTCCATTCCGCAAAGTTCAACCAATGAGCCCCTGGAGGGGTCGTCATTTCGAGGGATTAAAATATACATTAGACCAAAACAAAAAAAAAAACCTCACCTATTCAAAGTAGACGGATGCCACATGGGTCATTCTTCTACATCATTCTTTCGTATTATAACCCAAACAATTGGACCAGATTGATCGCCACGAAGGAAGAAAAGAAAAGTCTGTCTGATGAAAATTCTTTCACCTAACAAGGGTTTGTTCTCCTTTGAGAATCCCAACAGGAGCTCCCTCCCCAAGACTTTTGAACATGGTTTTAATTTAGGAGTCCTTACTTTACAGGACAGGGTTTTAAAAAGCCGCATTACCTTGTATAGAATCAGGAAGGTGAAAATTTAACCCAAAAATATATAGTTAAGAAGTGGGTTTCATCAATTTTTATTTAAAGAGTGCGAACCTTAATAGATAGTGTAATTTTGAGGGCAAATCATGTGAATATTGGTGGACCTATAATTTTTAATGAGTATTTTGAAATTGACCGTGGTTTAACGGGTGCGGCCCTCAGGGATTTCATCCGAGGAAAGTATTGAAATGTATTTATGCTACCACTATTAATAGATTGGGGTAGTAAGAATTGATAGCTGAAAAAATTTAATATAAATGTCATGTATCTTTGATGCTAATAATTCATGAACTAAATGCATATGAGCTATATGAATACATGAGTCAGATCGATGGGGCTCTTTCTATTTTTCCTGTTAGAGTACTGGGCAAGGACGGCTTGCACGGAAAGAAAGATATATGGGGCTTTACGTAACAGTTACGCACCTGACAAGTCATCAATTGGGAAATGGCCGTTAGACTTGAGAAGGTCGAAGTGATACGAAATGGAGAACATGGACGGAGCCATTGGCCAGAGAGACGCCACAGCTACGTTCAATCTCTTCCCTACCGTAAGAGCCCACGACAAGTACGTATCGGCCACGATACAGCTCACCTTCGGCTCAAGCTCTTCCAGAAGCCGCTCGAACGGCGCCTCCATCTTCGTATACACGGCCTCGACGAACCCCGCTAAGTCGGCTCCGCGGACCAGCTCGGAGGGGATGACGTTGGGGATGGAGCGAAGCCGTATGTTGGGAGGCGTAGGAGCCGAGCCGATGAAGCCGAGCCACTCCTCCGTGACAACGAAGGTGATGAGGAGGCTGTCATCGGACGATGCGAGGAGCTTGCAGAGGTTCATCATGGGGTTGATGTGGCCGCGGCCAGGGGAAGGAATGGCCACCACGTGGACGGCAGATGTTGTTGTGTCCATGTCGACTAAATCGATAGTGGGGATTTATGATGAAATCTGGGGATTTGAGGAAGAAGATGAAGAAGAAGGAAGAAGAGGAGGAAAGCGGGAAGATTTTGGTTGCAGAGGGTGTTAGTAGCTAGCTGTTCAGGACTGGTTCTCCGTTGCTTTTCAGTTCAAGTAAATACAGCCAGCTAAAGCATGCGGTCCGTTGACTTGGCAATTCTTTTCTTTGAAATTGTGTCCTGATACTCTTGTTTGACTTTCCTCAGGTATGCTCATGGCCAGGCCCAGCCCGAGCACGATATGGGACAGCTTGATTTGGTTAGGGCTTGGATTAAGTGATAGACACCCCCAACCAGCCCGAATAAGGACTTCTTCTAATTTAGTGAGCAATTGTCCAAACAATTGCTAGAAAACCCAAATATATAAATATATATGTATAAAGGCCACTTTGGCCTTTATGATTGATTAAATGGGGTGGGCTTGGACTTGACATTTAAGGCTACTTTGGGCTCGGGCCGGATATGTGCTCTGGCTGGGCCACGATGTAACTGATCAGCATGGCCCAAACAAGCCCACGAATGCTCCTACTTTTCTGAGTCCACCAATTGGAAATTCAAGCCACTGAAAATGAATTCTCCTCACTCTGTGTATGCTTTTCTTAATTTTAATCCAAATAGAGTTTGCCTCACCATAAGATGGAACACATTGCGAATAACAAGATTGACATGCATTATTAATCACGTTATTCATCGTATTGTCAAAATTTCACTAGAGACAAACTCTTATTCCAGTAAAATTTGAGGGCATCTCATATATGTGATGAGAGCATTTATTTGGAACGGCTCAAATTTCCAAGAGGTGGACCCTGTCGATGAGTTTCAGTCCTTTGACACATAGATAATCTAAGTCAAAGACTTAAAAAAAGGATCTAATGCTTGATATGAGCGAGGAACCTCAAGGTGTCTTAGTCGGTGATTGGAAAAAGAAGTACTCGTAGTGGGGATATAGTTTTATAAAAAATCTCAACCACTGAAAGCAAATGTTCTGTCTTGTATGGGATATTTTCAAATTTTATCCGAACAGGAGCCGATTCCACCGAAAAATGGTGGACATGAACTGTTACTACTGTTAATAATTGAGCCCTCCTCTGAAGTTTTACTTCACCCGGTCAACACAGTTTGTTGGAGTGAGATACTCGAGGATATATTCCAAGACAATGGAGATTTCCATTTCACGGGAGTCAATTAAAAATAGAAAAACTGTGTTTTCTAGTAGAAGTCCTCATTCAATGAACGTGCTTCCCTGCAATCTTTTATCTTTTGAATAGACAGAAAAAAAGGTCCATTCGTAGTGGGCAGGTACACAAGTAGTGGCTTTTAGGGGCACTCATACTTGTGGACGTCAATAAAGTCTGGAAAGAGTCATGGCCCATGAAAAATGAGCCATCACCCCACTCACCGCAGCATGTATAGTTTCACCAGCTACATGTAGCATGGTCCGCGATGGCGATGGGTAACCTCCCCACCCAAACTCGACCAAGCCCAACTCATAAAAATAGAGCACTGTAATGCACTTTAGGTTCACAAAAACTAGTGTATGGTTTTTCTAGGGGTGAACCCAAGTATTGGGCATTGGGGGCACCCGTCCTACAGACCTCTAAAACACCCGAAAGGGGCTAAGGGCCAAATGGCATATACCCCATTAGAAATGGAACCCCCCCAACCCCCGACAAAGAAAACAATATTATGGACATTGTCCTCTCTTAAAATGAAAGTCATGGGCTGCCATTATCCATTCCTTGAAATAGTTTCTCATTGGACACCGATTGAGAAACCCCACGCCATACTTATCGCGGACTTCCATAGGTAGAAATTCCGCATTTTGTGGAGCCCACCTCCTCCTTATGCATGAAAATCAAAGCAGGTCTAGTTTTTTATAAGTTGGCTTAAAAAACATTGCCCAATCAGATCTAGTTTTTATCGTGGTTAGGACTTAGGAGGTATTTGGCCAATCAGATAAGTTAGCCATTAGCATTAAATCCTTGAAGCTTAAAAAACATTGTCCAAAGCTAAACCTAATGTCAGAAGCTCCATCCATTACTCATATTTAAATTATTATTAAACTGGGATGGGAGAAGCTCGTTGTGGAGCCCACCTACTTATGCATGAAAATCAAAACAGGCCTAGTTTTGGATAATTTTTATCGTGGTTAGGACTTAGGAGGTATTTGGCCAATCAGGTAAGTTAGCCATTAGCATTAAATCCTTGAAGCTTAAAAAACATTGTCCACAGTCAAACCCAATGTCAGAAGCTCCATCCATCACTCATATTTAAACTATTATTAAATTGTGATGGGAGCAGCTCGTTGTGGAGCCCACCTCCTTAGAAATGGACCTCAGCAAACTATTTGGGTGATTCACCAAGTTGGAAAAGGAAAGTTAGTATAGCCAATATCTCTATTTTTAACTGAACGTGTTTGGTGGGCATTTGTTGTAGAAAGGTAAAATCCGCACAGACCACAGAGACTTTTCCTTCAAGTAAAGCCATTCTCCTTCCTCGAGAATCAACTATTCCACTTCTCAAATAGTGGTTTGCAGATCGAGATGGAGAGAGGAAGAAGCGAAAGGAACAAGAAAAAATGGGAAAATAGAAGAAGAGAAGAAAGAAGAGAGAGGAACAGGATAAGAGAAAAGGTGGGTCCCACGAAACAGCAGAGGAGGTGGCATCTGCGGTGGGGGCTGGCTTTTTTCTGGTCTGGGATGATCTTCACGGTGAAGTTGTTGACGATGGAGATGGCTATTTTGAATTGTAGGTGCAGATGATGAAAGGTGATTGGAGAACTGGGATTGTGGGTGATTCCCGATCCTCTATCCCACACAATGATAATTCAATCCATTAAAAAAGAATGTCATCAGCTCCAATGATATATTCTAAAATTTCATTTCACTGAGCCCACAATGGGAATGTGATCAACTCCATGTCAGGAACAAGTGAATATACCTTAGGCTCCACCGTGGAGCCCACATAATGATAATTCAAGCTATTCAAAATAAATGTTACTCCCACTAATGATTTATCCAAAAATTTCATTTCAACAAAGGCCGGTCCTACCGTTCTATATGAGCACATGATAAAAATTGATGAAAATGTGATTAACTCCCTGTCAAAAATGAGGGAACCAGCCTAGGACTTCATCGTGAGCCCACTTAAAGATAATCTACATTTGTTCAAGATGATTCTCATCCTCCCGGTATAAATACTAAAATTCCAAATCAATAGGAGTGAGGCTCGTCGTCTGATTGAGCTCATGATTGATTGAGTCTCTACAATATTATACAAAAAATGCAGTTTTGAAAAATAAAATAAAAAAATAAAATAAAGTAAAAAAATAACTTTACCTTGTTGAGTTATCCAAATGCTATATAAGGTAAAGCTCAATTTCTTTTAACACCATCATCCAAAGGCCTTTTTCATTAAACTAAAAGGTTCAGCATTACTTTCAAACTACCGCTTATTTTCAATGCTGTGACATTTAACTTTCTACTATTATTACAAGTAATTTATCAAACAGTGAGATAAAAGGTTAGAGAGGGACTCATTTAACCCGTCTTCTTATCATCAATGAGCCGGAGAACACCCAACACATCCTATTGCAGTGCCCATCCATCAAGCATGACTCTTCTCCATCGATCTTTAATCTTTTTCAAAACTTAGTGATCCTGGAATTCATCAAAATAAGAATTTAGTCTCCGTGCATTGACCAACTAAATTATGCTACAAATCGGATTGTATGGAAATAAAATAAAATAAAAACTATATATCTGGATTGCATGGGTTAGGAAGGTTAGCCCTAACCTGGAACCTTTTTGGTGGGTCAGGAAAACTTGACCCATTATTGAGACCCATATGTTATGCAGTTTGGGTCGAGCAGGCCAAATTTGGGCCGGGTTAGTGAGTCGGATCGATGTTTGCCACCCCTACCTTAAAGACATTATTATAAGTATTGCTAACTCCTACTCCTCACAACACAACGGTCATCCTTGCAATTAAGGTGAGGTGTCTCCTAGAAAATTAGGTCATGAGCTTAAAGATCAAATTTGCTCAAGGAATAAATATTGGCAAACCTATATGCAAAAGCCCTCTTCTACTTTAGTTTTCTATGATTGTTTACTGTTTCTCGACCCATAGGAGTTGGTCGGGTCCTGTTTAAACCCAACCCATTTCCACCTATACAACCTAACCCCTCTTCCACTGTGGTTTCTTACGATTATTTAATCCAAGATATCGTCATGATAACTATAAGATAAAGAATCAAAGTCAAATTGCAAAAGACTAGCAATAGATACATGAGGTATCGCAAAATATGACCCAACTTATTTTGAGTAGCTTGGATTTCCACTCCTTAGGCATAGGATTTGATCGGCCACTCCTTCAACATAGGATTTGATCGGGAGTCCCAAACGATGTGGATGATTTCGAATAAAAAAATGTGCGTGCATGCATTAAGCTAGGCATGTTCCTTGGTCTTTCTACCAGCATTAATGGAAAAACTTTAATAAAAAAGTATTAGAATTTTGGTCCATTTTCAAAAAGGAATCTGAAGATTTGAATATTTCAAAGGAGTAAAATGTTTTCCATGTTTCTTACAATCCCATTCAAGTCCTCTCCTTAAAAAAATCTGAAAAATGACAAAAATATCCTTATGATAGGTTTTTGTCTTTCTTCTTCTTCTTCTTCTTTCCCACCCATGACCCACCACCTTTCTTCTCACTCCTTCCTCGTCTAAAATCCACAGCTCTTTTTTGGAATTGTGAATAAGTAAGATGACTCTACACTAAGTTAGAAGGGTAGGAACTTCCAAGGGCAAGTTATTTTCAAACCGTTCAACCACTAGGTTCCTTGGGGAGCATTGGGATGTTTCTAAAAGACAAAAAGAGGGACAAATATGAAGATTGATTTTTATCCCAAAATCCAAACAGGATGTGAGGCCCCACCCCTTGTGGACCCTCACTTATATTTGATTTGTATTTATTATAGTATTTAATAACTATTTGTGCTAATTGATAGTGGTTATAGGGGTAGTTTAGTATTTTCCTAGACTTTAAGCCTATTTCCTAGGAATTTGTCTAATTTTGTGATTTATAGAAACCATAGGGTTCTAGATGGATTTTAGGGAGTTTGTTAGTCAGTTAGAGGCCCTTAGAAGTAATTAGAAAGAATAGGACGAGTTTCCATATGAGAATTTGCAGAGAGCCCATGTACTCATCCAAACCTAAAACTAAACAAAAAGGACATTTGTGTCATTTGCCAAACCAAAGCCTATATAAGCAACCCACTCCCTCTCAAACGTCCAGACCATCTCTCTCTCTCATTTCCCTCTCATTTCTCCTCCAAGAATTCATTCCCTTTCTCTCTATCTCCACAAGAAACCTAGATCTAAGGTTCCCTACATCAAAGAAGATGAATTCTCTCCAAGCTACAACCATCTCTCAACTAGAGGAAGCTCTCCGTCTCCTAAATCTCTCATTTCTCTACACAACAAAGTTAGTCATCTCACATATCTCAATTTCCTTGAATTTTCCTCTCTCGCTCTAGAATTCCATCTCCTAAATGCATTTATCTATGGGAATTGGGTATAGGCAGCCGAGATTTTTGTAGATTTAAGGTTCTGGATACTGTTTTATGGATTGGAAGCCATTGAGGTTGTAATTGGTGATTGGAGCTTGGATCTTGAAGATCAAGCCAAGAAACACTTGCTTTGTATTAGAGGCAAGTACAATATGCCTATTTAGCATAGATTGCATGATTTCTCCTTTGAATTCTGTAATTCACTTCTTATGTATATGTTGTTAGATTTCTTCCTTTAAGCCTTGTTTTATGGATTTTTGGCCATTGATGGATGGGATCTCCCATTTGGAAGATCAAGGGCCCAGACATGATGTGGATGTGTTGCTTGAGGAGGTTTTTATGTTTTGTGATGGATTGGTGATGATCGGAAACGAATTGGATGAGAATTGATGAATGGAAGAAAGTTCTAGAAATATGGAAAATAGGGTTTTCGTGTGTACTCGGCCAACCGGACCCTGTGCCAGGTCGACTAGGCACACTACAGAACACTGATAACTGAGGCAGCCTGCAATTTATTGTTACAGATACAGTGTAGCCGATTAACCTGGCTGGCCACTTGTTGATCAGGTGAATTGTAGAGCCTTTTTCTAACTGCAAGCCAAGTCCCAGAAATATTTGTGTACCCAGTGGACCGGGCCCTATGCTAGGTCGATCGGGCACACTACAGGACACCAATAACTATGGCTGCCTACAGTCTGTTGTTACAGATACAGTGCAGCCAATCAACCTGGCTGGCCACCAGTCGACTGGGTGAACTGTATAGCCTTTTTCATACTACAAGCCAAGTCCCAGTAATACTTGTGTGGCAGGTCGACTTGCCCCTGTGCTAGGTTGATTGGCAAATCCATATTCCTTCTAAGATTTATAGTATGTGGGACCCATTGACATTCCATGTGGACCTCCAATGAAGTGCTAAACATGAGTCCAGGGTTGGAGATAACCTTGACCCATATGGCCGCCAAAGTAGGGTCTAGGCATTGACTTTGATGCCTATTTGGTCCTTAAACATTGTCGAAGATGCCTGTAACTTTAGAGCACCAAATTCATTTATCTTGGCATCTGAAACTTCAGTTAGGGATTGAATTAGTTGATAAGGGATCTTAGACCTGAAAAGGAGTCATTGACCTAGGGTGGACTGTTGTTATTCCTTTCTTTGATTGGCATGGATGCTAGATGTGGTAGATGCTTTCCTTATTGTTGATAACTCTTGTATTTATCTATTCCTTAAACCTGATTAATAAATGAAAACTGGAGGACCTGAACTGATGATGTCCTAGTGGTGATCTAAATTGTGAATGGAGATCACTTATTCGTGTCTGTGGCTAAGCTGGCCATCCTATGGCCTAAGGAATGGATGTATGAGATTACCTTGGAGTAGATGATTTGTGGCGATGAAGAAACCCAATTATGGATGGGAAATGTAATGAACAATGCTAGATAAGGAATGCAATGGAAATAGACAAGGACCCTATATGGATATGAGATGACCTTGCTCACGCAAGAATAGCCTAGCCAGACACCGACTCTCACTTGGTTCCCTTGAGTCGGTGTAGGACATTCACTTAGTTATTGTAAGCTTAGCCTTGGACTGGTCATCCTTGATGAGAGCTAATTATTATAGATGGGACCTACATGGAGCTATAACTAAACGGCCGGCAGACTCCGGTAGTATATATGAATTCGTTGCCGGTAAACTTTGGTAATGCACATATGCTTATTATAGAGATATATTATTTGACGGGGCTTATTATCTCTTGCATTGCATTATTATTCCCTACCGCAAGTGGTAATCAATATGGGAGGGCTGCGGTATAATATCACGTGGTGTCCAGCTTGTGTGGATGTGCCATATTGATAGATTATTATTTAGCTTGCTAATGGACCAGGCTTTGGCCTTCCTCCGCCCCGGGGTTGCTGGGGTCCAGCGGAGAGGAAAGCGAGCATTAACATTTTTGTGTACGGGTATGCCAGATTTTTTATTTTATCTGAAATTTAGAAATGGTGATCCGGAGATCCACCTTCACAAGTAGAAAAGGAAATCAATCTGTTTTCTAACTTTCCATTGCACATATATTTAAGAAAAGAGACAATTCTTTTTTTTTTTTTAATGCCGTAAGAGGCGATTTCATTTGTTTGCCGTGAAAGGTGGTTTCGTGCCATAAAAGGCGATTTACAAATCTCATCAAAATGTAAAGACAAGAATTGTGATTTTTTTATCTCTTTAGAAAAATACAAAATACAATAGAAAAGCAAGAAAATGAATTCTAACTTCTCAGGAGGTTGTGGGGACTCGTTCAGATCGACGGTCGCGAGTCATGTATGGGCTCCGCTATCGTCCTTCAAATGAGAACATATGATGCTTTGACTTGCTTGGCTTGACTTGGACCTCAGATTTTTAGAGGAAAAGACCAAGGGGAGGTCCTATATCCAATAAAAAGCCGAGTAGACGGGCTAAAGAGCCATGTCTAGCCATGTTGGATAGAAGGAGAAAGGACCTTGGGAGGTGGCCCCCCAAAGGACTTCGGTCACCTTGTGGTGTTTGTTGCAGCAGAGTTTCTTCGAAGGAGAGGAAGTTGTTGCAGCAGTTGTAGAAGTTCTGAATTTTCTAGTTCTTCTAGGCTTTTCTGATGGATTTTTCCCGATCCCCATTTCCTTGGAATGACCTCCTTTTATAGGCTTTTGGTGGCCAATAGGAGAGTTTATGGGCATTGATTGCATTAATGCTCCATGATGGGAGGAATTACAAGTTTTTAATTCATGATTTTGTAACTCCTTTTTCTTGGCTTCTGATTGGCCGATGGAGAATGATGGACATTTAATCTCCATGATGAGAGGAGTTATATGTTTAATACCATGATTGCTTGGACTTGTAACTCATTTTTCCTTACTTCTGATTGGGCCGTCTAAAATAATGAGTTAATGATTGCATTAACTTGTCATAAAGCAGGTCATTTTACTGCATTAAGTGGTCACCGGGGCGCTCGAAGAGTCGCGGGCCGTGCCATGTCTTTTGGAATTCTTCTTGCGATGATCGTCGATGGATCCGCATGTTGTTTGATGTCGGATGACCATGCAACTTCAGACATTGATTGATACCAGTGAGCCGGCAACATCTGTCCAGTTGATTTTTCCATCGATCGGGCAGAAAGTATGCTGTCTTGGTCGGTCAGTTGGCAATTTTGGAGTGTCGGATGATGATTACAAGATTTCGGCGGCGGATCTGTGATGTTGACGAAGATCGACGGATTTCGTGGTAAAAAAATCAGATTTTGGGAAAACCACAGGGGCCAAACATCTCGAAACGCGAAAATAACCTAGAAAAGTGGGTTTTCAGGCAAAATCCAGCTACTCGAATTTTTATGGTCGCCGTAACCATGCACCCATGGTCGCCGGCAACCATGGTCTAGGGTCAATTTCGACGACCATGGGGATTCTTCGCCTTTTGGTCGTTGTTTTTCGATCTTTTTCGCTTCCTTTTTTTTCAGTAATTTTTTCTGACAATCTCCCTCATGTATTTGGCTTGATTCTCCCGAAGAAAACCTAACGAGAAGCCATACAAATCAGAGCACAAAGTTAACTATTTTTCTGGAAAAGCCGAAGACTTTGTTGTCAATATTCCGTCAAAAATCGAAACTAAGTCAAACAATGTTGGAATGACTTGAAATTTGAGGTGAAGCCTCCTGAGTAGTAGATAGGACCAACCATAAGATTTTATTTGAGTTTTGAAGCCATGTGAGGTCCCGTTGCCATTAGGCTTAATTTTTACAGCGAGGATGATGCCACGCTTTGATGTACGGTCAATCGATGTCCAATTGACCTGAAATTTGATAAGGAGCCTATTGGAGTCATTTTGAGACGATCCATTGGCTCCGATTTGGATATCATAGTCCCAAGGAGCTCAGCCGCTAGGAGGCCTGATTTTGCTTTTGAGCATCAAAGTTAGGTCAAATGTTGTCGAAATGACCTGAAACTTGACGTGTAGCCTTTTGGAAGCATGTTGAAGCCACCCCATGTGCTTTGTTTGATAAGTCATGGCCTCGGTGGTTCTCGCCGTTGAGAGGTTTGATTTTGCTACTCGAGGGTTGATGAAGGGTCAAACGTTGTTAGTTTGACTTGAAACTTGACATGGAGCCTTTTGGAGGTAGTCTGAGACCATCCATAGGCTCTAATCAAAGATTTGATGTCTTCGACATTGTCGCCGCTGGGAGAGCTGACTTCACTGCGGCCGTTTCCTTTTTGGGCTAAACCATGTCGGAATGGCCCGGAATCTGATGTAGAGCCTCCTAGTGGCATTTTGAAGCCAACTATGTGCTTCATTTTATGTGTCAGGATCTCTAGCTTCACCACCGTCGGGAACTCCTGCTTAGCCGCTGGAAGGGTGAAGTTAGGCCAAATGTTGCTGAAATCGCCCGAAACTTCATGTGTGCTCTTTTCTTGGTTGTTTTTAAGGATCTTGCAGTTTTTGTTTGATTATGACAATATCTGATGCTTGAAGTGGCATATGCCTATTTATGGTAGGATGTGGCTCCATGTCGCTTTTAATGTTAAAAAGGCAAAGTGACATTTTTGGTGTCAACACTTGCTTTACTTTCCTATTGATCCTTTTTGTTGTATTTTGCGCAATTGCCCAGTATTGTACTTCTATTATTCATTTAATCTTATCATCGTCTCGATTCTCTTTTGATGCATACATGCTATGTTACTTGTATACTGTGCCTGCCAGATCCTTTGGATCTGACCCATTATATTTGGTGCTTTAGTATTGATACTGTTAGGATTTTGGGTATTGGTTAATTCATGGGTTGGACAAAACTCTGGCTTCGTTGAGTTGTAATTCTTTTTTAGATAAGGGCTCTGAAGATATAGAAGACTGGAAGGATTCAAAAAAGAAAGCTAGAAGAAATAAAAGTGCTGAAATTCTGGATCAACCAAAATGGGGTCCGCTTGAGCGACCACATCATCCGCTTGAGCTAACATGAGTCAGAATGGCTAGACGCTGAAACAAAACCTCATCTGCTCAAGCGGACATGCGGCAGAGTCCAAATTAAATTAGAAACCTTCTTCTAATTGTGCCCAAACCCCTTGTTTTAATCCTAATCAAGTTAGGCAACCTTAATCACGTCTCAAGTGCTATTTAAAGGACTCAAGGGCTATGATATTGAGATAAGTCTCTCATTATTCTGAATTGGAAGATCTAATAGAGAGGAATCTTCTCTAAAGAAATATTGAAGTGTTGTATTGACAAATGTTCTCGAGAGCCAGTTTCTTCTGCATCCTTTGTAGAAGATCATCTTCTTGAGTAGAAGATTTGAAGAGTCAAGCGCAAGATTGAGTCTGTTGCAATCAACGGTGTGAAGTAGTTGAAGCGTGAAGCGACACAAGGTAACTTCAGACCTTACATAAGGGATATTTGAGGAAGAAATCTGAGTCTCTTGTAATTGCGAGATTCATAGTGTTTGATTGTTGATCCAGTTTGGATAAGTGGTTTTTCACCCGGTTAGGGTTTTTCATGCTAAATCCGGTGTCCTTGTGATGTGTGCATGTGATTTTGTTTCCGCTACACAGTTATTGCTTCTTTTTTTATACACTTTTTGGGCTAATTTATTGAGTAGACCAATCTAGAGATCTTGTAGCCTATACTTTCAGATACATACCCTATCCCCGAGGGTGACGCGCTCTTCGAAACATCTCTAGTTGATGAGTACGGGCAAGGACTAGTGGACCCGAAGGAGTCGGAGGACGGAGTGCTTGTACTAGGGGTTTGAGCGATTACTCGTTTTGGGGTTTTTAGTGTCATTTGTAGTGAGCCGGGGGTATTCATTGATGATATGTACTTCTTATATTCCACTTCAAGATTAGGATTAGACTTGTGCCCTGCTATTACACTTGCTTTATGGGATTGATACATCTACTGCATCCACACTCATTCGATATTGCTTCTGTTATTTTTTTATTTGCTTCCACACTTAACTGTTGATTACAAATTGTTGGCACACAAAAAAATTGTTCATCAATGCATTATACTTCCCAATGCAAAATACTCATTTCCATAGAAAATGCCATTTTTCTGACTGCTGGAATATGACCAGCCAAAGTGACAGCATTCCAGCAGTCATTCCATGCAAGGACTCACCGGTCACTTCAAATTACAAAATGATGGCCGCTCAGCGCGTATCGTGGCCACTGCTCTCTGTCCGAACATCAAACCGCTGGACCCAATGGAACACCACGTCGGCCGCTGAACGTCTTTTCTTTTGTGGCCACTGCACAACTCTCACCCACAATCTGGGCTATTGCGCTTTTGATGGTCATTGGAACAGCAACGTTGTAGTTCTAACTTCCGTTTGCTGCGGTTTCCAAAACTACCTCCACTCCACATGACCTGCAGCAGCCCTCCACGATTTACAGCAGTTATGCCCTCTCAAAGGATATAAAAGAGACACTTAGGCTTGCAGCAAACATCTTCGATCTAGTGCAAAAGCCTAGAAACTCTGCCATTTTCAAGACATAAGACTTTCATTCTTCCTTTCTTAAGATGAGAATCACGCAGCAAGCATTCTCTAGATGGGGTGATAGTTTCTGAAAACCAATCTTTGTTCCTTTGACTATGGAAGAAGGATGAGATTGTCTTTATTGTTTTGAAGCAAACTTCCTTGTTAATTCTTATTTCTCACAAAGGTAATGAATTATAAAGATTGGCAGAAGAAAGTAAGGGCGTGTTTGACATTGATCCAGTTGGATGTTCCTAAGGTTGTGGAAAACATATTTGGTCTCATGGGAAAGAATCTCAAAATGTTAACTCGCTGGCATAAGAAAGTGGGAACGAAAAAACTTTGTTTTTTTTTTAAGAAAAAATTTTAGGCTCATTAGTCAAGACATTATGTAATTGTGGTGCTTTTTCTATGGCCTTTTCCAGCGGGTAGGCAGGATCTATGAGGGGGCTTCCTTGTTGAATTTTGGTGCAAGGCCTAACATGCTCTTGGCGTTGATTCTTACGTTGTGTGTTGGACTCATTAATAGGATCGGATGGATTTACTCGTTCTAGTGGCATGCCCGATAAGATCGACTTCTTCCTAATCTCAGATTTGATTTTCTCTATGTCTATTTACAATTCACTAAACATACTGGGATTCGAGAAATTCAACTCCAGATTCTTTTTCATTTTTCCTTGTCTCAACTGGTGTTGGGATGGGTTCAAGATGCGTCAGTTTTGGTCTAGGGAAATTTTGTTCATTGTTTGGTTGAATGTTTGTTTGTTTTTGGATCATGATTTGGGTTTTGCATGATGGCGTATGATCCAAGTTCTTTCATTTGTATTGCGGTCTTTGTCTCTTAGTGGTATTGGTCATGGATTGAGGTTTTGGATCTTATATGATTTTGTTCGTTTGGGCTTGGTGTTTTATTTCAAATGAAGATGGTTTAACTAGTTTATGGGTTTCCACACTTGATTCAAAGTCATTCGATCCAAACATGATTGGTTCGTGTGTTTTAGATCTTATGACATCAAAATCCTTAATTAATTCATCCACTCGTTCCATTTGATGATCAAGTATCTTCATAGTCGTCGTGAATTCAGATTCTTCGTGTAAATCATTAAGTTGTATTGTCTCGTGTGTCATCAGTTGAATCATCACGCCTTCTATTTGTTGTGTTGGGTGATCTTCGTTTGTTTGTGTTTGAGGGGGCATTTGTTGTTTTGGTATTTCTGATGGGACGGTTGTTTGTGATTGATTTGGTTCGTTCGTTGGATGTGTGTTGACCTGGGTTTAACGTCCTAAGGTGTTTCGCAGTGTTCATAATTTTCATTAAGCATGTCATAAAATTCCTCAGGAGGCATGTCTTTAAAGATGGGGTCGTAAATCTCATCAGAAGATTCAGAAGTTTGATCATTTGGTGGATAATAGGTTACGTCGGGGGCTAAAGTTGTTAAATATGGATGATCATAGGTCCAATTCTTGAGAACATGATCTGGTGGGCAATTAATTATGGGATATGGCATATCTACAATTTTTTCGTTTTCAAGTTGATGGAAGGGAGCAAAATACGTTCTAAGAATTCGTATCCCCTCTTCAACCTCATAGCCTTTCCATAATGTTGGGATCTTGATTTCTTCAGTCATAAGTCTTCTTAGAGTTTCTGAGATTAATCCAAGTTCCCATTCTAGGTATTCACCACCTATCAATTGTTCTTCTAGGGGTTTCCCTGTGTTTGCATATGGATCATTCTTCGGAGTGATGCTCTTAAACCGGTCGAGGTTGGGCAACTCTAACTCATTTATGTCCACCATTTTAACAAACTTTTCTTGGATCTGTTTTCGAGATACTTTGGTTTTGCATGGTAAAAATGGATATTGGGTTTTCGCATTTGTGGGTGAGTTTTTGTCTTGGTTTTGATTGGATGTTTGACTAAGTTAGTCGGTCGGAGCCTGAGTGGATTGTTGATATATGATCGTTGGAGATTGGGTTGATTGATGGGTTGAGTCGGATGGTATGGTTGGGTGTGGCTGGAATTGGTCAACGATCATGGCAGGTGGTGTTGTTTGGTTGAATGGTGAGGGTTGGGTGGGATGATGGCTTTCATTGGATGGCGTGGATTGGAATGATTGATAGGTCGGATAAGGATACATGGTTATAGAAGGTTGGATAGGTTGGTAAGGTTGATTGATCGGTGAGCGGGTTTGATCGTGCGAGATGGTCATGGGAGGTTGAATGGTTTGGATTGGTGAAGGAATTTGATTGGGTGGGATGGCTGGGATGGATTGGTAGGTTTGACTAGGCGAAGGAATTTGATTGGGTGGGATGGTTGGGATGGATTGGTAGGTTTGACTAGGCGAAAGAGTTTGATTGGATGGGATGGATTGGTTGGATTGGTAGTCTTGAACAGGATGGATTAGGATTTGGTTTGTTGTTATATACTATGTATTTTGGATGTGGATTCGTTGATTATTAAGGTTTAAATTTTGATTTATGCCATGATTAATGTTTTGGTTGTTTAAATTTGTGTGCATTATGTTTTCATTTGATTGAATGTAATATTATTGAGTTGGTTGGGAAGTGGCTTGGTATGAATGGGGATGATGGATTGAGCCATGGTTTGGTCTCGTGTGTTCGTAAGAGGCGTGATTGTTTAAGTCTTCGTTTACATAAAGGTGTTGCGTAGATCTGAGGGGAGAGGTTTGACTCGTTACAGTTTGGTTGGAAAGGTACCGATAGTTTTGTATTTTGTTGTGGTAGTGTTTGTTTATATTCGTGTATGAGTTGTTTAAGTTTTGAAAATCTTGAGTCGTGTGGTCCGTGTAAGATTGGTAATTTGAGTCGAGCATGTATGATGTTTGGGATGCAATTGTTCGATGTAGATTTTGATAGGCCGTCTTATATTAGGTTTCCTAAGCAATTGTTCAACAATGTCATGTAGCACCAATAGGTTTTTTGTGGTTTGAATTAGAAGGAAGGGAAAAGGAAAGAGAGTTTTTTTTTAATTCTTTTCTCTTTTTTTTTTGAATTTTTTTTTATTAATTTTTATTATAGTGTCAAAAGGGGAAGTTTTAATGATGGTTTATTTGTTATGTTATAATTAGGGAATGCTTTAGTAGGCGGTATACTTAGACCTCAGGTTTAATTTTCAGACTATTCATAACAACCCTAAACTGAATGGGACACGGACATCTAATCAATATTGATCCCACTGAATGGCAACATGATGTCTACTTTTGTAGAAATCATAATTTGAACGTTGTGCCCTCTGAATATAGTGAGATTTATACTCACCACAATATATGATATATGTTTGTACACACTTCATATAATATTCTCTTTCTGGCAAGCAAAGAAAAAAAAAAAAAACCAACCAACCCTACATAAGCTATAAAGTTTGACAAGCAAGAGTAAGGGTGGAGGAAAGATGCATCTTCTCTGGGAAAATAACCCATTGCGAAAGCCAACACACTCATGGTTGAGTGGTGTCGGTACTATTTCACGCACATGCCAAGAGATCAAAGTTTGTGTCCTTAGGGTGTGTTTGGATATCCCTACCGTGAAGTGATGTGTGGATAGTTGTCACATCAAGTAGAGGTGGGGTTTGAATTAAAGGTGGTTTGACTTCCTCAAATTTCTTAATTGCGTTTGGAAGAAAGTTGAAGAACCGACGGCATTTATTTAACTCCGTTTGGATGTAAATGAGTTACGATGAATAAATTTTTTGGTTTATATAATGCGGCCAAACAGATTATTTCGCAAGACAGTTCTGTGCATCATGACTTCACCTGCTATAATTTTAATTAAATGTCTACGAGCTACAATAAAACTTCATGTTTATTGGAAGCTGTACGTTTTATTTGTGTGCTCAGAATGTGGTCTTCTTCGACATGCAATCAAAGCCCTTGTTTAAAATATACAACTTACAGTAGCACGTTCTCACATCGACAGAAATCGAGGTGGAGCTGGAGAAAAATTTTCCTTCCGATTTACTAAGTGACCCACAAGCTTGAAATGGGAAGGTTATTTTGCCCATTCATATGCCTCTTGGTGTGCTGATAGTAGGACACCATGGCTCCACATACTATTTAATTCCTATTAACATAATCGTAATCTTCAAAACCAGGCTTGCTGACACTGTCAAGTTAAGTAAAATTAAGCTGGATAGAATCCCTGTAATATATAAGGAAAAAAAGCGCTCATGTGATCCAAAGGAAGCATAACAAGGAAAATTTAGTAAATTGTAACAAAGGGAGCGACAATGCGTATTGGACTCCATTACATGACCATACTGCAAAACTGACTAACAGGAGAAATAAACAATATTCATGGATAACAAGTGAAGGACAGAACATATGCTTCGTTCCAATACACGACTTAATAACCTCGAAGACCTCTAACCTTGGAGGCAAACCCATGCACACATAAATCCTTGAGGACCCAATTTGCTGAATTTGTTGACATTTTCTCTTAGGGACATGAGGCGATGGCAGAATTGCTCAATCAAAAGACATAGACAAGAGGTGGGTATAGGTCTACCAATCTAATCTCGGGCCACCCTTCATTCCACTAACATGAACACTATGGTGGGAATCCCAGCATGTACTAATGGGTACCTATATACACCATGCCAACCATTTTGTCAAATTACAACTCAAGTAGCATGTGATTTTAGGTAGTACTAATGCATTTGAACAATTGGCATATGATAGTAACAGTGGCTGTGTCAAATGAAGCTTAGTTACTAGGGCCTGTAACGGTAGAAGCATATCTCGCTGGAGTGAACAAAGCAATTGGACCTCACAATGCCTCATTGTGGAGATTGCAAACAACATAAAAAGATTTAGGTTTTTTACGCACAAGACAATACTAGTAAAGGCATAAAAGGAAAAAAAAAAAAAAAACATTCTAGATAGATTTGGAAAAGAAAAACGACCTTGCAAACATCATGCACTAACAAGTTGGAATATGCTGTGAGAGCTGTGAATTGTTCCTTGGGGACTCCGGTGACTATCTTGTGGGTCAAAGGCTCACTGTATGTTAACAAAAATACTGGTGCTTTGGTGGAAGTTGCTAGCGGCAGGGACCCGCAAACAGCCTTCTCTACACAATGGCAAGAAACAGCAGACAGAACAATAGAACATGCACAAAGAGTGAACAACTGTAGTAGATACTTGATCCGCTGTGTACGCAACAATCAATATTGCAAATGCATCATCAACGCACAGTAACCTAGCACTGCATGCTGCAATCAAGACATAGTAGAACACACATTCCTAATGCATCAAAATGAAACAGAGTCCATTAGTACATCTAACTCATAGCTGCAAGCCGATATGAAAAGTGCATATGTAGTTTGTTTGACATATTCATACATAACCGTAAGTCCAGAAACTGCACTAATTGCATTTGCCAAAAGTTGACACTAAGCCATTGAAAGAAGCAATGCCTGCATTGTATTAGTAGGACATAGAGAAAGCTATGTAGATAACTAAACCCCACATTAAAAAGATAACACATAATATGAATATCACGACCCATAAAAGACATTCAGCATGATTTAGAACAAGGGCCTCTTGCACATTTGGGCTCCTTTGAGGCACATTTCCGACATGTTCCTCTCGGTATCAACGAATGAATATCACGACCCATAAAAGACATTCAGCATGATTTAGAACAAGGGCCTCTTGCACATTTGGGCTCCTTTGAGGCACATTTCCGACATGTTCCTCTCGGTATCAACGAAGCGATAAAAGCTGTTAGTAGCATCTTCCAAAGTGGTAAACCCCTTGTACTGGTCATTTGGGTACCCATGCACATTAGCTTTGCATTCAATCCAGCTATGATATATTCCAGGTTGACACCCCCTATAAACAACGTACTAGTTATAGTGAGCCATGGTAGAGGTCGGATATCTACGCTTGTAGCAGAAGACCAATTAATGCATTGAACAATTATATAAGCATGATGCAAAAGTTTAAACATAAAGATGAAACGATGTAAAAAATGACAGCAAAGCAGCATAAGGTTTAAATTAATAAACCATCCAAAATAGGTCATAGTTATTAGGTGCTAGGTACCAGTCATTAGCATGTCCAATAAGGTTGTCATGACTACTACTACTATGTCTAATATACAAGTATAAAGTTCACCCATATCCAAAAGCAAATCCAATATCAAATACAGTAAACACCTAACCAGACACTTTGTAAGGAGTCGTCATATTAAAGAACCACAGGCATAACATGCAGACTACTACAGCCTTTCCTCCTGAATCTTCGGCATCTATCTCACATTCCATTGACGCTTGTCGTTTATCGTTAAGAAAACAGTAGCCATGTTTTGATGGATTGTCAGCCATTCATGAGCAAGTTGCATGTCCAAACTAGACAATTCAGGGATTTGGTGTATCTCCTTCCAAATGGCATCAACGGCTTGCTTCCTTGGCATCTTGATGTTTTCAACAACATCCAGTATATCTTGGTTTAAGACTTCTCAATACAAAAGATGATTTCTATGAAATCAGCATTCCTTTTTCAAGGATTTTTCCACTTCGAATTTGTCTCCCCGCCACTGGATTGAATTTGACAACCATTAAACTGACTGGTAATGCCAACGTTGGAGTCCACTTGGAAAGGGCTGTATCCAACAGTATAACCATCACTTAACTGATGGCTAGGAGCAGCTGTAGCAGGTCTGGAGTACTGTCCTGTGGCAACATTGCTGCTAAATATCAAAGTCAACTTATCATAGTCAATGATCTTGCTCTTCCATGGCTTCTCATCATGGTGTCCTTATTTCCAGTTAGGAATGAAACAGCTAGGTAGTATGTTGATTTTATATATCCACACACAGATTCAAACGGAATTGACTTTATCTGATAGTCTGTATGGAAGACTTACCTCTAACCAAGCTTTCCAAACATCATCTGAAGCAATGGTACGTTTCGTTGTGTTATCGAAACCAAATCCCGATGCATTTAACATTTATGTTCCTGTGGAGTAATTTTTTGTGATGTTTGCACCTATTCGATATACTCTGGCCATTCAGAACATATTCCCCATTACTTTTCTCGGTCATTGCAGTAGCAACACTCTCATACGCTTCAGCTTTAAAACCACAGTCCTCTTTTTGACAGAGCAAGACCTACTCAAACATTAGGTCTAGCATCTCCTTGTCCATAAATACATCAAATGTAATGTACTTCTTAACTTGCTTTCCTTTTGATTTTGATACTTCCTTGTCCTTGGACATTGCAACTTCCTTGTCCTTAGACTTGATACAACAGAATAAAGACATGTGATAAGACACGAAGATAGAGCAATTCTAGGCATTGCATTAATAGTAATACTACATACTGAAATCATAGCTATTACATTGGCCCATTCTAGAAATATTCAAATGATATATATAAAAGGTGCTTAGTATAGCCAGCCTACTGCGAAGCTTGATTTACACAGTAATCATTCCAAAGCCTTTTTGCAATATTGTCTCTAAAACTATTCCATTCATCCCTCTGTCTTTGAGTATATAAGGAAAGAGGTTGAGGAGTCCCAAAATTGCAAGCTTTGTTTGTATCAGTGCATTCATTTGGGGCTTCTAAACCAGACAAATTGGCTACCTCTTCATTGTCCATACTGACGTCCGCTTCGTACCCGTCACACCCATTGTTCTTACGTATGTAGTTGTGCATCACGCAATATGCAACTACTATAGAGACTTGGTCTTTATAAGCTTACTGGGTAGCAGTCTTCAACATGCCAAATCTATTCTTTAGTACACCGAATGTCCTTTCTATTGCACTCCTAGATTGTGAGTGTCGTTTGTTATATAGGTCCCTCTCATTCTGGGGGTTTATACCCCGGAATTCACTTAGATGATATCTCACTGAAGGTATGGAGCCAAGAATCCCGGAACATTGGCAAATCCGGCATCAACTAAATAATAACGACCTAGGTAACGATCATGTATGAGTAAGAATACTAACATAGTAATATTAAGAGGAAACCAAAAGAACTGTAATAAATGTAATTATGATATTACCTTGCGGGGCGATTAATGGGTCAGTGCATATCAACGCACTATGCAAAACCCATGCATCTGTGGCGGATCCTTCCCAACCCGGGAGTACATATTGGAAATTCATACCAAACCCACAAGCACCAAGGGCATTTTGAGAAAAGAAACCCTTTCTATTTTGAAAGGCACCATGGTTTTGTAGAGGGACATGGACGGGAATATGCATTTCATCTAGCGCTCTAACACACCCCTAACAAGTACGTAAAGAGGAAAAAAAACCCACTAAATTTTATGGAACGCCATTGGTGAAATAATGATACAAGTCAACAACAAATACCTCAAATCCAAATGGTCCCGGCAGTGTGTGAGACCCGGCTTGGGTGAACATTTCAGGAGCAAGTTGATTTATTGCATGTAGCATAGCTTGAAAGTATCTGCTAATGAATTCAGTAACAGCCTCTTCTACCATTACCTCACGTGTGTCCCTCAACAGGCCTTTCTCCCGAAGAGTGTGGCAAAGCAAATGAAACGTATGGGTTTTCATTCTAAGTTGGCTTAGACATTCTACTTCTCTACCACTGGTTAGGGTTTGAATGTATTGATCCCTTGCAAGATCCCTATTTATTCTTTTGGCTTTCTTTTTTGTTAAGGCATAATATGAGGCAAGTAGATACATTTGCTGCCTCCAAGATGCAACAGCACCAGATAAGGTAATCAGCATAGCATACTGCTCTTTTTCCCTCTCAAACGACTGTTCAGTGTCGTCTAAATGACCATTTTCTGCTCCTTCCATTTATAAGATTGTTCTAGGCAAACTTTTGATACACAGTTTCATGTAATATCCATGTCAGGAAAGCCACTTGTTCAGTACTCACATACGACTCATGAAGGAATCTTCAAAACATTGGCTTTGATATAACAGATGGAGATAAAATTTTGGCAGTACTCACAACAGGCACAATGGTACCTTTTAATAGTAGTTGAGACATTAAGACAGCACGTACATTTGTATGTAAAAATGAACCCTCTAAGTGGGCAGTAAACACTTATTTATTGGACACATGAACATACATGATAATAATATGGAAGACTATACCTTTCTAAGGCCAGAGTGGAACATACAAAGATATAGTCATATATAGTTCATAGTTTCCAACATGCTGATGTTGTAAGTAACTGAGTAGTGTTGACATATATGCTAAGTGGCTCAACAATTTTTTTTAATAGTAGTTCAGTGTATTCATGGTGTGGTTAGATAGTCCCCTTCTTAACTTATGGTAGTACTCATACAGAAAATATCCAAGGCCCACTGAAGCCTATTTATACAACTTTTCACAAAGCAAATATTACCTATAGAGATGGACTTTTTCTTTACGATGAAGGCATTTTAACAAGAAAATGATAAAAACATGCATAGATTATGTATGAACACCTAGTAGCTTTCATGAGTAAAAACAATCATCTACTCAACAACAGTCATGGCCTTGGTGTTAAAAAAGCCTCCCTAGACATATACCATGGAAACAAACGAATAATGATCTAGTATGGGCATACACATTTCATGTATAAGGTATGATGGAAAGCACCATCTAGTACAAAACACAGAGATGGGTCAATCCGACCCTGCAAGACAATGTTCTCCATACCTCAATCTGGTCCAGCAAGAGACTTGAGCTATAGACCTTCCTCCAGCGAATACGGTATCACAATGATACGGAGTCCAGCCCTTTCCCCAGCTTATATAGATGATCGGTTGCAGAGGGTAGGTGGGTTCATCACTCTCTTCTTTTAATCCTTAACTCACAATCTTCCTACTTCCTGCAGATTTATTACTCTATCCTCTTGTTGCTTGTACTTCTACTGTTGGAGGGAGGTGAGCTCGATTTGAAAGACACTTGCGACAAAGGATTTCTCCAAGATTTGGTGTTGGGGAAGATCTCCTTCATTCATTCCAATAGTAGGTTTTGCCTGGCTTTTCGTCGCCGTAGTAATTAGGGATCTGTAATAAGATTTTCTCGTCCTCTGGCAATCTAGCTCCAAGGCAGTGATGCAAAATCCACCCCTATAATGCTGTGACTTGAATGCTTGGTTAAGTGATATGGCAGATTTTCGTGCAGCAGGAAGTCACCTCAACATTTACTGAAGTTGACAAACGCGGTTGGGTGAATAAACTATACGTTGGGGTACGGCCTAATCCACTCTATTCTACTTTGCCCGGCATCCAAACATGCAGTAATGTTACAACATCATTCTTATAATGGTAGTCTCGCCTCAAAAAGAAAAATTCAGCATCATTCTCACAAACACTCACAATTTTCAAAAAAATATTGTAGTGATATTATAACAACATTATTCTAAATTGTTAACTTCTCGATGCTATCAAAATATTACAACATATAAGAAAGTTAAATATGTCCCAAAAAACATGATAATACCATGATAAAATCATAATAAAATAGAAATG
This sequence comes from Persea americana, assembly GCA_029852735.1. NCBI lineage: Eukaryota > Viridiplantae > Streptophyta > Magnoliopsida > Laurales > Lauraceae > Persea > Persea americana. The sequence continues at coordinate 20,748,164 of CM056811.1, forward strand.
GTTAAAAATAAATCAACTTCTTTTACATAAACTTACATTATTACTAAAAATGATTTATTTTCTCCTACAACTTAAACCAATAGCTTTTATAATAAAAAAAATTTTTAAAATACATAACACTTATTTCTTAGATGTTGATTTCAATTTAAAAAAAAATAAGTAAAAAAGAATTGGCTTTGTAAAAGTTAGAGAGTTATATCTCCTAAAGCATGAAGAGTCTCATCATAGCAAACTTAGAAGTGTTTTTTCAAAAGTAGTTTTGAGAAGCTATTTATACAAAGTAAGAAAAACAACCAAAAGACACAAAGATGAAAATGAGAAAGATTGTACCAAATCTATGATCAAATGGGGGAGGTCTGTGGCATCTTCGAATTGTCCTTGTCCTCAAAATCGATGTGCTGAAGGAGAAAGGTGAAGAAGGAGAACGATAGTACCAAGAGAATACCGAGAAATGGAAGAAGGCGAGGGTATCTCAGTAACTATAAATTTTTAATAGGACATCTTTGTCCAGCCAACCCGTAATTTCCGCCTTTGCTCCGCCTTTAGGGGAATAAGCTTGGGAAAAATTTTTGCCCCCAGCAGCTTATAATTAAGAGGCTAAAACCTCTAATTCTTAAATATAAGTTTTAATTTTAAGTTATGATTAGAGTTTTATCAAACACTCTAATTATTAATAAGCTCTAAATCATTAATAAGTATTTATTTTTAGAGTTACCAAACAGGCCCTAACTTTTTTGCCCTAGAAAAATGTAGTTTGGCAACATATGTTTTGTGTCGGTTTTTTAAACAGCAAAAGGTGTTGAAAACACACACACACACACGATTGTATTTGCATACCAAAACTTCTTTTTGAACAGTATATCAATACCTTTTCAGCTTAGCCAAAAACTAAAAATATAATTATCAATTTTCAAAGGAATTAATACAACAAGAAAAGAAAGAAAATCCTTGCCGCCCATTCCCAAGCAGACTCATCACCTTAACATATATAGTCAATCTCTATGGGCCCACTCGATCTCACATTTGATTAGTGCAACTTCTTTCACACTTATCCGACCATTACTTGCCGTTGGATTAAAAAGAAATCTATGATTAAACGACCATTAGAATTTATGGCTACTAAATGAAGGCCTAGTATAACCAAGTGGGACTGCTTTTTTACCCAACCCTTATCAATAGAGAGAAATTTCCATGTTTCTACTCCAATGATAGGATTGCATCGGCCCGTGAGCTAAACTCCATAAACATAGGATGAAGTTTGCTCGCTTGGAATGTTCCCCACAAAAGTAAGAAAGTTCTTTTCCAAGGGTTGGGTGTAACTTGCTTCTACTAAAAGTACTTGTATTGCTTTTAGTCCTTGTAAAGTACTTAAAATTTATTAATCAAACCAACTTTTTGGGAACACTGAGCTAAGCCAAAAGCCAGTAAAATGCTTCTAAAAATTGCAACCAAACACACCCGTAAATGCAAAATAATGGAAGCATTAATCTTAACCACATGCTGTAATTGGTTAAAGCCACAATAAAGTAGGCATCAACCTTATGACATGGTTTGGGGTCCTTTCAGCAAAGTGAGAGATGTTAGCATGTGAGCCAAGTAGGCTCACACATGTCGCTAGCAAAGAACCTCTGGCCATTATAAATATCTCTAACTAATCTTGGAATATCTCATATTTTCAAGTGCGCGTAACTAAGTCGTTCTTTCACTGGCAAGTAATAATAGAATCTGACTCACACAACGCCAGCCTCACGCTAATGATCTCCGTTCATTGTATCCAGAGTATAAATTGAGTTTTAACATGATTGATTATTGAAACATTGTAATTAAAGAACTAACATGGTAAAGATAGATGCAAAATGCTCTACTAATTAAAAAGGCTAAACCAATTGGAAGACTTAAAAAATAAATAGGAAATGAAAGATATTATCCTCCAAATACAGCGGTTATAATGCTGACCAACACTTCAACTTTATTGATTCTTGTGACCTTGTGCAATTTCTTGAACAAAAGCCCTGAGATTAGTTTGGATGATCCTCCCTTCTCTATAGCTCTTTCACAACTCTCCTTCATTTCTCTAGCTCTTCTCTCGTCACATCCCGGTCTCGAAATTACCTGGCCAAGGGTAACTCCCGAAGTGTGACATGTGTACTCCTGTGCTCATCACACCTGTTTCGGGTCAGGTGTGAGTCACGAAGGAGATAATTTCTAAGCTTTTCGCGCGTGAGGCATGCTCACTGACACCTGTCTCTATACATTTAATAGCAAAAGCATCAAAATATTCAATAATAGATATCAAATCATGAGCTGTCCATAAATTCAAATTCCTTAAACCAAAAGGTGATTTCATTACTAAAGAAAAGTAGAGAGTTAAAACATACTCCACTTCATAATACAAAAGGTATTTATATACAACAATACCAAAAGTAATATCATATTCACATTCACATTGGTTAGCTCACTAAACAAAAGGTAATGTCAACAAAAGTAGGGTTCCTGACGCTCTCCGAGAACATGATCTAGACAGCTCCCTCTGCTATCCACTCTTCTAGACCTGGAGGTACTTCACGGGCCTCCTCCTTTCCCGCCGCGGTCTCCTCAGGACCGGGGGTGGGATCTGCATCTGTAACACCAATGAATAACTAATGAATATGACGATTCAGCTGATTATAAGCAATAATCATTTACACATGCTGTATCAAATTTAGAATTAATGATAGAAGATTATAAGATGTCATGTAAAGTAAAAGTTTGCAATTTTGTAATGAGATTTAATTCATGCTTATAGAATCAATAAGATTGAAAACTTATACACATTAGTTGGTAACCACATTAGCTAAATCCCCTCAAAGAGGGCACGCATTTTGAGATATCACCATTGACCCGGCAAAAGGTTCAACTGGTTACCCAGTTCTGGAGTTCCGGTGCTCCAGGCTGTCAACTGTAGTGACGTATATAAATTAAACCAAGAGTCAACCCCATCAGTTCATGTCCGGTTGAAGCTAAGTAGTACCGACTCATTCGAATCAATAAACCAATTGAACTTGAGTGAACCTGACTAATCATTTCACACGATACGAATCCTTTCATACATATACATTCACAAATCCACTCAAGACTTCTCAATTCAGCCAAGCAAATAAGGTAACTAACAAGAGTATGACAATTAGTTCATAATTATGTTTTTATGTAAATGAACACTAATATAGTGTTTGAAATCATGAATATGTTAAACAAGATGATCATGCAATTGAAATTTCGGAATTCAAGGATTATTACTAGCCAAACTATTCTAAATATTCGTTTTTCAAACTATCCAACGCATCACCCAATTATAGAAATCAATGTATCGTTATTCATTAACTGGTGCCACATTATGTATTAGTAAACATTGGATTTCCATAATTTAATGACCATAGTTTAGAATGAAATGAATGAATTAAACATGTGAAATCCTTGCCTCAAAAAGGGTTCCACACATTAAAAGGTTTTCTAATGGTCAAAGCTACTAAAAAGTGCCATTGGTTAAGCCTTAACCATACAAGGTCCTTTGACCAGTTTCAGAAGTTTCACCACTAACACCCACCTGACGGTACTACATGTGTCTCCGTTACATACATAAGACAACTCCAAATTCAAAAGCTATAATTAGAAAGACCCATCTACAAAGAATATATACTCCATGCAAGAGGCTAAACATCAACAAAAAAGAAGAGAACCCATTTGCACAGAATGTATTCCATGTAAGAGGCTGAACATCAACAATAAAGAAGAGAACCCATTTACACATAATGAATTCCATGTAAGAGGCTGAACATCAACAATAAAGAAGAGAACCCATTTACACATAATGAATTCCATGCAAGAGGCTGAACGTCAACAATAATGAAGGGAAGCCATACCCATTTACACAGATTGAATTTGCATTCAAGAATCAACATTTTACAACATGCATTGAGAAACATTGCTTATACTTGCCTTAGATTCAAGCTTTTCTAACCTTTCTAACACTTTCTTCCTCAAAGAGTCCACTCAAGCAAAACCCCCAAAAAGATCATACCCTAACAAGGAAGATCAAACCAAAATGACAATGAAATTGCATGCCCGTGAGGATTTTCGAATCTAAAACTTCTTTACAGCCTAATCGAAATGGGTGGAGCTCTTACCTGTGACAACCAAGTAGAAGTTGCAGAAGAAGTTTCTTGTCACAAGAGAACTATGGAAATATAGAGAGGAGAAGGAGAAACCCAGATCTAGCTTCTAATCACACATGCAAGCTTCCATTCATAGGAATTAAGAGAAGAAGAAGAGCAAAAGAGAGACAAGGAAAAAGAGTGAACTGTGGTGTGTTCAGCCACATGAAAAATCCGTATGAAGTTGAGTTCAGTGTTGTTAAAAGAAGGTTAAGTGTTCAGTTTTTAAAAGCGAGTCTAGTTTCTTATGTATATTTACACTTTAAGTCAATTGAAGGCCTAAATGATTAGTTTGAGGTCAAATGAGGAAATGATAGATATGAAAGATGACGTGCTCGACGAGATATACATGATGAAGCCAAGATGATATGCATACAATGCAAAGTGAGAAAATCTGAAATTACGAAAAAGTCCCCGGCTTTACCTAAAAGAGCTAAACTTTGGTCAAACTACTTACCCAAGATTCAAGGTCTAGCTAAAATGCTATAATAAGACTAATTTACACTAAAATAGCTTAATTAGGATCTAAACATAATTAATTTACATAAAACACAATTAATTAGGAATAAGCAAGAATAAACAGGTTCAGGGTGTAACATTTCCCCCCACCTAGGAATCATTCGGTCCTCCGAATGAAATATACCTAGGCGATCAATTCTGGATATTTGCGAGCCACTTGATCTTCAAGTTCCCACGTGGCTTCTTCCAGTCCATGGTGATCCCAAAGCAATTTAACCCATCGAATCGTTATAGTTCGTAACACTTGTTCCTTTTCATCAATAATACGGAGCGGACGTTGAACGTATGTCGCGTCGGGTTGAATCTAAACATCATCGTAACGAATGACGTGTGACGGATCTTTCACATATTTGCGTAGCATGGATACATGAAATACATCGTGCACTCCTGAGAATTCTGGTAGAAGATTCAACCTGTAGGCTACATCACCGATCTGACTTTTGATTTCGAACTGTCCCACATATCTTGGTGAAAGTTTGCCTTTTTGTCCAAACTGAATTAAACCCTTCATAGGAGAAGTCTTCAAGACTACCTAGTCGCCAATTTGGAACTCCAACTTCCTTCTTCTATTATCTGCATAGCTTTTCTGCCTTGACTGAGAGATCTTCAATCTTTCTCTAACCCTCTTGACTTTTTCTGCCATTTCTGCAATGATCGTGGGTCCATGAAAACTCCGAGTGCCAACTTCATCCCAACAAATTGGACTCCTGCATCGACGACCATAGAGTGCTTCGAAAGGGGCCATATCAATAGCTGAATGATAACTGTTATTGTATGCAAATTTGCACAATGCCAAGAGCTCATCCCACTCACCACCAAAATCAAGAACACTAGCCCGCAACATATCTTCCAATGTTTGAATCGTACACTTAGATTGTCTGTCGGTCTGGGGATAGTAAGCAATGTTAAAACTGAGTTGTGTGCCCATAGACTTCTGGAATGCTTGCCAAAAGGAAGATACAAATCTACTATCTCGATTAGATACTATAGAAACCGGTGTGCTATGCAGTCTTGTGATTTCCTTGATGAAGATATTCACCATCTCATTGAACCTCATGCCCTTCTTGAAAGGAATAAAATGTGCGACTTAGTCAAGCGATCGACAATGATCCAAATCGCATTGTTCCTCCTGCTTGTCACCGGTAATCTTGAAACAAAATACATGGAGATATGTTCCCATTCCCACTCAGAAATATGCAAGGGATGTAATAAACCTGGAGGTTTCCTGTGTTCAAACTTCACCCTTTGACAGGTATAGCACTTGGACACAAATTCAGCAATTTCTCTCTTCATATTATTCCACCAAAATCTGCCCTTAAGATTTTTGTACATTTTTGTGCTCCCCGGGTGCATGGCATAGCTGGCATCATGTACTTCTGTCATAATTGAATTTGTCAGTTGCTGAGTTTTCGGTACACACAACCGATTTCTAAAATAAAGAATCCCATCTACTAATTGGAAATCAGGTTTATCAGCAATATGATCTCTTATCTTTGCTAGGTTAGGATCTTCAAATTGCTCATCTTTAATTCGATTCATAAGTATTGGATCGTACACTAACATGGCAGCTAACATCACGGAGTCACTAATCAATTGAACTTCCACATCTAAATCTTTGAAAACATCCAGTGAAAACCATTCATTATATAAGGTTGCCAAAGTACACAATTTCCTGCTCAAAGCATTAGCTACCACATTTCCTTTTCCTGGTATATATTTGATTGGAAAATCATAATCTTTAATAAACTAAAGGCTGTGATGATCTAAATGTACTTCAAATTGTTCACCATAAAGATAGTGTCTCCATAGCTTCAAGGCAAAAACGATAGCTGCTAGCTCAAGGGCATGGGTGGCATAATTCTTCTCATGTTCTTGCGCGCGGTTTCAAGTCGAGGAGTATCAGAGCCTTGAGTTGGTACCAATAGTGGCATCAAAGCCTTGAGTTGGTTCGTTCCCATAAGAAATCAACCAAATAATATCATGATTTAGGTATTCATTCCTTAACCTTTCTTTTTGTAATTATGGAGAAGATATTGTCTTTGTGTTCATCAGCCCTCTGATCGACATGGATTTGAATTAATTTGAGAAAAACGGAGATATTATGTAATTCGGGTTTTTTTTTTTTCTAGCAATTTATGAGAGCCCAAATGGAAAATCTGAACCGTTCATCTTGGTCAGCACTTGTGGTTTAACTTTTCGGTCCCTGATCATGATTAAATTGCATGGATATTGTAAAATCGGAAACACCCACTTGAGTGTTCTAAACAAAATGGGCGTGAAAACTCTCCGTCTTGTGCAAACGGTTACTGCCACTTGCAGTAGCTGGCAACAAAAGTAATAGGCAAAAGATTTAATTAATTGTGGGCTTTGGTTGCGTTTCCTTGGGTGCATATTTCTCTATCGTTATCAGTTACGAATAATACTGAGCCTAAAATTTAGAATGCTCGGCAATTTTTTGTCACAACTTTTAAAAGATCACGCCCACTTATCACATATCAAACGATTTCTTTATCTTTAAATGGTTTTAAAGAAGTACTTTGATATGGAGATTTTTGGGCAAATGTTCATATTGATTTGGATTAAGTCTCACATCATGCATAAAATTAAACAGGAGTTGAATGAAATAAAATGAGAAGTAAGTTACTTTCCATGCGCTTGGATTGTTGATATAAAGTAAAAATAAAACATAAAAATTTTTAAACGAAGATGATGCAATAAAAAAGGTACATTATTGTACATTATTGCAATAAAAGATCTTTCCATCCATCATAAATTCCTAATTTCAATGATAAAAATGCACCCAAGCTGACCTAACCAGCTAGACCATGTATGCATGAGCATGATTGTAGGTCAGGATGCATGATTTGTTTAATCTGGGTGATGACAATTAACAAACATATGAGTTTCTTCTTGTTTTTTTTTTTTTTGGATTGCATGGACCAGTGGTCCTCTCTCTTTGGGTTTTTCTTATTTTATTTTATTTACATGGATTTCTTTTTTCATTATACACAGGAGAGCTGTCTAGCTATTGATTGGATGTGCATCATCTAATAGTTTACAACTTTGGTGGGGCCTTTCTCTGGCAACGTAGTGCAGGTATTCTCCCTCTCTCTCGATCTTTTTTAATTTGTATATCATAGTCAAATTAAATAAACTGTGGATTTGATGTAGAGCTTTATGCTTTTAACTCTATGCTGACAATTTGATGTACAAATGTTCATATTTCTATGATATCGTTTAACTTGATGGAAGTGGTTTACATATGCATAGCTATGACTGATTTGTATCTTTAAGTATTTTCATATGCCCATGTGTTTGTGTCCCAACCTTGCCAATAATCAATTAAGTTATGTGCTCAAACTAAGTTTTGTTCCAATCAAGTTATGCATTTCTACTAAGTTGTGAATGAATGATTGTTTACTTCTATATAATAGAAGATGAGTGGATGAATGATTGTTTACTTCTATATATCTAAGGGGACATATTTAACAGTATTGATGATGAGACAATCATACAACGCTTTCAAAACATGAAGAACCGTCGAAGGCAATTGTAAAAGCTTTGTTGTAGAGCTGAGATATGACTTTTGATGAGAAAATGCTAGTCGATACACTTGAATATTTTGTAATCATTTAAATGCAATAAATTTTCTCTTTTGTCATTATTAATGTGAAGAAAGTATCACAAAATAATATTTTTAGACTTTTTCAATTGCCATTATTTCGCACTCCTCAAACGAAAATCCTGGGTCTGCCACTGCGGGCAACCCACAAGAATCTAACCCCACTTATTTTTAATCCAATTGCAATTTCATCCATTTGTAGACCGGACACAGATAAGGAACTACCCAAAGAGACATACATGACAGAGCTTTTCGGTTGCGAATCAAGCCAATCAAAGTGGTCCGCGTTGGGATGGTCCATGGCCTTAGGGGTCATCTCATGGAGTGTCATATAAGGGATAGTGGGGCCCACATGGTAGATAGGGATTTGGGTTTTTTGCTCTCAGGCTGTCCATGACATGCTTCTCAAGCTCATAAAAGGAATTGAATAGAATGCACTGTGATTCAGTCGCTGAAAACACGCCTTCTAGGGCCCTGCCTAAAGTTGCTTCACTCTTGGCAATAGAGAAGTAGGGGAAGTCTGCCAGTCGAATGGAAGAGATCCTTGGAATGTATGTAGTTTATGCGGTCCTCTCCTCTTTCACCTGATTCATGTGAGAGGTCATTTCAGTAGAATCCATACTTGACACGATGTAAGCATGTCAAATAGGCATAACTAGTAAGCACACACACATGCTCACACATGTCCAACCTGAACCTAATAGACCTAACCTGAATAGGTTCAAATTTCAGATGGCCATCTTGGATAATGGGTCAGGTTTGAACTCACTTAAATCATAACCCGTTCAAATTTGAGTGTGGTTCAGGAAGGGTTGAATTTGGCTGCAGCCTCATGGAGATTTCATCCTATTGACTTCTCACTGATCCACTTGGAATCCACCTTCAATTTAACTGAACTACTAAAGTGTACCCAATTTTTACTCCTACTGTAATATACATCGTTGGATTGATAACCGGATGAAAATGGGATTAAGTATTAAGGCCCTTATTTTACATTTTCATCAATCCAAGTGTGAGATATCACTCCCATTAGTGTCACCTTTGAAGAGGATTTCATATAAATTGTTTGGATCAAGCAAAAGTGAGACCCACGAAGCGCTTCAATAGAAATCAATCGCTTTGGAAACGCCCTTTAGCATATGATCATGATAGCCCTTCATTTTTTGTAAAAAATAATGTGAATTATAGGTGTACCAGGTGAAGTTGGGTTGAAGACTTGTACTAGCGTTTGGGTTTCTCTTGGAATTCAGGCAGATCAAGTTGGTTTGCAGTCAAGGGTGGCGGACCTAGGAAATTTTCCATTAGGGACCCATTAAGTACAAAAGAAAAGGAACTAGTTTATTCCATTCCATTCTACCAGTTCTTCAAAGTTCCAACTAGTGAGACCCTTGACGAGGAGACCTTTTGAAGGATTAAATTAGATATTTAGGGTAACGTTTGTGCTGCGGTCGTTTTCGGCATAAATGGGCGGCTGTTAGGGATTTTATTAGGATTTTCTAATTCATGGGTTGGACAAAACTTTGGGTTCATTTGAGTTGTAATTTTCTATATATTTTAGAATAGACTGTAGTTGAACCGTCAGAAGAACAAAAGCGAAACTGACAGGTTCTGGAGCGTCAAGCCATTTTCTAGAACGTGGGTTCGCTATAGCGACGGTGCAACTGGGCCAAGGGCCAGAGACAGGGCACGCAATAGTGAGCGAGGTGGACATTGACTAGTTGGATCCAGACTCTATGAAAGAGTTTAAAAAGACTTCCTATTATGTTTTTATTTTTACTAGGAGTCTTGTGCACAAAATTTGGGCTATATATTGGGTGATTCTCTCAACCCAAAGTTACCAATGACCTCTCTCATAATTCTGAGCAAGAGAGATCTTTAAAAGAGGATTATTTTCTAGAACCATTGAGAGATTGTTTTGAAAGGCTACTCTAAAAGGTTTGAAGCTTCTACTTCTTGGTAAAAGATTGTGCATCTTGTACTCAATGTGTTGAAAGAGTATCAAGTACAAGGAGAGGTGCGCGGTGAGTAGTCATGGCAGTGAGGAGTTGTGCAAAAACAACTACAGTCCTTAAGTCTACGTACTGACTGGGATAAATGAGCTGTATGTATATCTTGTAACCATTCAATAATAATTGATTCTTCTGATCATGGTTTTTTTCCCGGAAATGATTTTCACGTTAAATATGTGTCTGCCTTCTTGTGGTTATTGCTTGGTAGCTAGATTTGTTAGGTCTATCTTATTTGGCTGATTACTTCTGTTGTGCATCAGTTTGTGGACACTAGCACTCATTCTAGTAAATTTTCGAACTTTAGGGGGCCGCAATGCATTTGGGATGTTTTTGAGTCCCCATTTTCTGCTAAAGAAAGCATTTGGTTTCCGATTTCCATTGCAAGAAACCAACTGCTGCCGGTTAGGGGTGTAAATCCGGCTCGGCCCACCCGAGACGGGGCCCACTCGTGCCCAGGCCAGGACGGCACGGCCTGTGTCTGATATGCGGGCCGTGCCGGGCCGTGCCGGGCCCCTTAGGGGTCGGCCAAGCACGGCCCAGGGCGTGCCGTGCTCGGTCGGGCCCCAGACGGGCCTGGGCCGTGCAGCCCATGGGCGGGCCACAGATCTTACTTTCATTTTTTTTTTTTTTTAAATTTGGACGGACTCAATGTCACAAACTTGGACTTAGAGTCTTAGACTCTTGGACCAATTTCACTAAAATAAATAAATTAAGAGAAATAAATAAGTAGAATAACACTAATGATGTTTTGAAAAAATATATCAAGTAAATTGTATTTCCTTGAAATTTAAGTTACAAAAGATAAAAAAAATTACAAGTTTGAACTTGAAGTCTTGGATCAATATATATATATATATATATTATGAAATTCAAACCTTCTGATAAATGAAAAAAGAATTACAACTTTAGAAACTTATAATACATTCTAAAAAATAAATTACAACTTTGGAAACATATGATACATTCTAAAAAATAAATTACAAGTTAAAAGCCTATGATACATTCTAAAAAATAAATTACAAGTTAAAAGCCTATTATACATTCTAAAAAAAATTATACTATGATATATGTAACACCGCTAGCTCGTCTTCTATCTCGAACTCTTCATCGATGTGTTGTTCTCTATCCTCTGCTAGGTACCAATCCCGTAAGCACATGCAGGTCTCAATGGTTTCTTCTTAAAGCATAGTTCTCCTGGGGTCAATAAGATGCCCACTTGCACTAAATGCCTGCTCTAATGCAACTGTAAACCTTAGTATTGTTAGTATATCACGGGTAATGGCGAAAAGCACAGGAAACTTAGTTTCAAATGATTTCCACCATGCCAAAAGATCAAAAGCATCTTCTTCATCATCCGAGATTGGAACAGGATCGCTCCCCAGGTACATTGTTAATTCATTAAGGTTGTAAGATGATCCTCCAGAAGAAGAGGAGTTACTTCCATGAGATTTCCTCATAATACTCCAAATGGCCTTCTTTTTCCCTTTATGTACTTGGGGAGGGCCCGTTGGAATCGTGGGTACTATGGATCTACCTAATCGGGTAGCATAATCCAAATAAAGTGTTTCTAATTGTATCTTAACTATAGATATATCATTTATATCAGTTGTATTCATGTTAGTGCTTATTTCATCAAGAAGGGTTTCTACACCTTTTAATTTCAATATAGGGTCTAATGCAACAGCTATACAAAATGTTAAAGGTGCTATTCTCCAATATTGTGAAAACTTTGCCTCCATTTGTACACACATAAGTTGAAAAATGTGAAAATCTCTATACTTTTTAAAAGTAAGACTTATTTCATAAAAATGGGTTAAAGCTTGATTTGATGTGGGATAATATACCTCGAAAAAAAACAATGTTGCATCATGAAAAACTTCTAAAAAATCTCTTATTATTTCAAGAAGGGTCCATCTATCATCACTTATAAAAATATTTCCATGTTCCAAATAAACTTGCCAATAATGATTTAGTGCCATTTTATAGGCACATGCTTCTTTTACCATTTTATAGGTAAAATTTCATCTATGCTTTACATCTTGTGATATTTTCTTTGGTCTTAGATCCAAATTTACACATGTCCCTCCACCATTGTTTTCCCGAGGGAGAACAAAAAATGTATCCTACAATCCATTTAATGCTCTCTAAATCATCTCTAATAGATTTAACCCCTACTTGTGCGATAAGATTTATGATGTGGCATCACATCTATTGTGAAATAGAGATCCATTTAAATCAAGTTGAATCGCAGGTTTTAGTAAATTTGCTACGACATTGTTAGTGCTTGCATTATGTAAAGTTATAGAAATTATTTTATTTTCAATTTCATATTCTCTAAGTTTTTCAAGGATGGTGAACCCTATCCTAGCACCAGTGTGTGGAAACTCTAATAAAGAAAACGCAATCATTATTTTCTGCATCACCCAATCACTATCAATATAATGTGATGTGATTGCAATGTACCCCAAATTTTTTTTAGAGATCCATAAATCTGAAGTTAAAGCCACTTTCCCAGGTATATTTTTAAAAACATGTTTTAAACTCTCTTTTTCTTTCAAAATTTCTTTTATTGCATCATTTCTAGCAGTAATTCTAGATATTTTGTGCCATGAAGGAACAAAGGCTGACCTATGATATCTTTCAAAGGCTCGGTCGTCGGCAAGTATAAATGGTAATTAGCGAACTATTATAGACTTAATAAATTGATATCTAGCATTATTAGGGTCATAGTTAAAAACTTCTAAACCACCAGATGAATCTGTTTGAGAAAGTTGTGTTTGGATGAGCCCACCTCTGACCCTAACGGTATTCGTGGTTTTGGGCACACACTTATCCATATGCCGTTTAAAGAGGGCAGTGCCATTTGCTGATTTGGCACCGAGGAGATCTTTGCAAATTTTACATTTTGCGTTTTCCTCTATACCTCCTGTAGGACTTGGGACCTGAACTTTAATAAAATAAGACCATACAGGAGAAGTCAATCTTCTTTTTCTCTTCTTTTTAGTTGTAGAAGCCGAACATGCTGGCTCTACACCACCAGTGGGTCCGGGTTCTTGGGGATTATGACTATCTACTTCTATGCCCTGAGTATGATCTAAATGAATAAATCCAGGATCTTCTTCATTTAGAGAGAAGCCAAAGTCGAAAGGTTGTGATGGTCCAGCCATTTTCCTAAATAAAAGATTTTAAAAAAAAACTTAAATAAATAATTATGTATAACGTGTTTTTTTTTTTTTTGTAATAATTTATATAAGGAAGGGGAGAAGATAAGACTTAATATATAATATTACTATGTATATTAATACTAAATAAAATTCAAAATTAAAAATAATAAATACCTTTTTGAGAGAGGGAGAGCTAATGGAGAAGTCCTCCTTAGTTGGATCCTCCACTTTAGAGAAGTCACTCTCACTCTTCACTTCTTAGAAAACTTTGTAGAGAACTTAGAGCATTAGAACCTTAGAGGGAGTGTGAGAAATGAGAGAGTAGATGAGTGTAGAGAAATGAGAGGAATGATGGCTATTTATAGAATTCCTAAGTGATAAAATGATATAAAATACCCCCTCATTTGACCATTTATAGCTTTTTTTTTTTTTTTTTTTTTTTTTTTTTTGGGGGGGGGGTTAAAATGTAAAAAATAATTTTTTTGACCAATGGGAGGGGTTTTTTTTAAAAAATGACCGTTGGGAGTGGGCCGGGCTGTGCCTTGTGCCGGGCCGGGCCGCCTGCGGGCTTGGAGGGCCTGGCCCAGCACAGCACGAGTTTTACTTGGGCCGGGCCGGGTCGGGCCTCGGGCTTGGCAGCCCTGGCCCAGCATTGCCCGCTGGGCACTGTCTGGCCTAGCCATTGACCAAGTCAACGGGTCCAAGAATAATTTTTCCATGCTCGGCTTAAGCCGTCTGCCTAGATTTACACCCCTACCCCCGCTATCCACAAACAGACCCTTGAAACAAAACATACTGGGAGTCTACTCGAAAGTAACGGAGGTCATATACGTCATTTCTTTTGTATCATAGTGCATAAAATTGGATTATACTGCCTTTACCAATAAAAAAGAAAAAATGGATTGACTGGATCTCCACTGTCATTCCAAAAAAGGCCATGTTTCCATCACATCAGGGACCTTACAAAATTAAGGGTTTTCATCTCCTGCGAGAATCTTGTACATGAGCTCCCAAAACTTCTCAACCTGCTTTCAATTGGGTCCTACTTTGATTGAAAACTCTGCACATGTATAGGATTCCACAGGTATAGTATTAACACACATGGACAAATTTAAATCCCGACCCTTCGTAAGGTGAGAAATTCAACACTGATTAGTGAGATTTTACTTCAAACCATTAGACTGGACAATAATAACGGCTTCCACCAAAACAGATATATGTGCCTTTAAACGTAACGGTTACGCCCCTGACAGGTCATGTTGCATGATCTGAGGGTGAGGATGAACACAGATCTAGAGATGGTGGGACCAGATGATGCGTTCTTAGATGGACTTGGTCAAATCTTAATTTAGGTTTGCAAAGAAATCTCTCTCTCTTTCATTACTTTCTTGGACAAATGGAATTAGGAGTAATGTCAGTGTTGTTCCACACAGAAAGGAAAATCCTATTTCTTAATATTACAATTGGATGATAACGAGGCGCAGTCACCCCAATCATTTCCATTTACTAACGAGAGACGAGAAAGATCTGCACCAAGTGCAAATGAGATGAATTTGAAAAACTATACACTAAACTCACAACGCTAGGAAATGTGAGGGCCTGAGAGGGGTTTCTGATTGTAAGTCGTCACTGGATTAGGATTTTTAGGAGGCGAGCCCCATCTACATTGCTATTGTCAGTCAAAATGTTTTCAATGTTCTCTTTTTTCTTTTCACTGTCTGCGAGAAGATATAAAGTTCCTTTGCTCCTATCATCATAGAAACAGAAATTATTCTCTCTTCTCTCTCTCTCTCTCTCTCTCTCTCTCTCTCTCTCTCTCAGTCGAAGTCATACTCAGAAGAGAAATGAGTATTGAGATTATCACCAACACCATCTTCACACCATCCCCTTCTTCCCCTCCTCATCCCCTCCACAATTCTCAAATCCCTCTCACCATCTTTGATCGTGTTGCCTTATACAGTCACATCCCCATCCTCTACGCCTTCAAACCACCCATGCCTACCAACGAATCCATGAAAGAAGGCCTCTCCAAAGCTCTAAACCTCTTCCCACACCTGGCTGGACGACTAACCGTCGACAACCATTCACGCCACTGCATCCTTCTGAACAATGCGGGCATCCGTCTTGTCGAGACCCGCATCAGTGACACATTACAAAAGCATCTCCCTCTCGACCATCAAAGGATCAAAGGATCTTAGCATGTATTACCAACCCATAGATGATGTTGATGAGCCGCTCCAAGTTCAACTTAATCGCTTCACCTGCGGTGGCATGGTGATCGGCCTAAGCTCCCATCATAGGGTTGCTGATGGCCAATCTATGGGATTCTTCTTGCATGCTTGGACTAGATTGGTTCGAGGCCTGGAAGTCGACCCTCTTCCTTATCATGATCGAGCTGCCATTTGCATCCCTAGAAATCCACCTCACTACGATTTCGATCACCAGAGTGAATTTACAGTCGAATTTGTCGCTACAACATCCCCCATAGCCAATCTCGCTGTTCATTTCAGCCCCAAGTTCTTAACACAGCTCAAAAAACACGTAATGGGTGCTAGTCCTATCCACCCATACAGTACTTTTGAGTGCCTACTGGCCCATCTGTGGAAGAAGATCACCTCGGTTCGCACGCTCGACGGGAACCAGCACACCCAAGTGTTTGTGCCAGTGAATGGCCGGGCAAGGCTAAAAGCAGCGGCCCCAATTGAGTATTTCGGCAACTTGGTTCTAGCGGCGAGGCCATGTTTGACTGTGGATGACTTGTTGAAGGGAAGCTACGAGTTCGTCGCGAAGGCCATCCACAATGCTGTGGCAAAGATCGACGCTGCCTATTTTCAGTCCTTCATCGATTTTGGAGCGATGTCCGAGGGTGAGGAAGGAGACAATGGGATGGTTGTGGTGTTGCCAGAAGGGGAGCATTCGCTGTGTCCTAACTTGGAGGTGGATAGCTGGTTCAGGATAATGCTTGATGATGTTGATTTTGGGAGTGGGAGGCCCTGTGCTTTTCTTCCTGCTCCGTTGCCTGTGGAGGGTGTGCTCGTTCTTGTGTCTTCATGTGAAGAGGAAGGAGGAGTGGATGCTTATGTATCTCTTTTGAACGATCAGGTGAACGTTTTTAAACA
The DNA here is from genome assembly GCA_029852735.1 of Persea americana. Taxonomy (NCBI): domain Eukaryota; kingdom Viridiplantae; phylum Streptophyta; class Magnoliopsida; order Laurales; family Lauraceae; genus Persea; species Persea americana. The sequence goes on from CM056811.1 coordinate 20,764,787, forward strand.
GATATCACACACATTGGACTAGCTACGCAGCTGAACGATTGTATTGGTTGACAATGGATATTGGCAACCTTATTTTGGTTCTTGGTTCTTGGTTCTTTACAGTTCATGTCTTCCATGTTGTGAGGAAATCAAGCAATAAAAAAATTTCACATGATCCCGTCTGAAAATTTTATGGTGGTGTTGGGTTGGGAGGAACTATAGATCGGCCTCTAACAAGCATAAATTGGACAATTCTTAATCCATTTTCTCATTGGGTATTTAATCACACATGGGTTTATCATTTGAAGCGCGTCATTCATCATTGTTGACATATGTGCACCAAAATCCGTACTTGTGGTGGAAGATAGATACATCTTAAAAGGCACTTTTATCTTTTATGTTTTGGATAAATGGAAAAGAGGCAATTATCTATTATAACATCATATTCATGATTATACACCTTGAAAAGTTTTGCTTTGTTTCTCTCCCTAGTCTTTCCATTATTGCCTTTTTTTAACAACCTTGAAAGTAGTTGAGACTTTTACGTAGAAAACTCAAACTTCAACCCTTGCTTTTGGTTATGTCCCCCATTTCTTCTCTAAATTGAAAAACTAAAACTCACCAGCAATGGATGTGGATGCACATAGCAAGAAATTACTTTTCCAACATTAAATACATTATATTATATTGTTGGAAAGTCTCACGTCCCATAACACTTAATTACTAAGTTGGCTAGGGCTTCATGTATAGGCCTTCCACCTATCAAATTAAGCATTTAGGTTGGTACATGGTATCCTACACAAATGACAAATAAAATTTCTAGACTCATGACTTATAGCAGTATGTTGAGATTAATCGGTATTTTGAAAATTTCATAGTGGAGAGATGTAACCCCTAAAACCCTTATATAGAATTTATTCCAATTTAATTTACTCCCATTATAGAGTTCTACTTTAATTAGGGCTTTATCAAATCCATCTTCTTTTATGTAATAGGAGTGTTAGTTTTCAGCAACCTTCTCAAATCCAAACATCTCAAAAAAGAGTCTTAATCTAAATGAATTCCCTGACATACATGCATCTTACATAAGTGGGCCCCACACAATATTGGACATGTGGTCATTGGGCCACATTCAGGAATTCCAACACTTCCATCGTCAAAAGACATGCAATATTTCTTATCCCTAGAATGGAATTCTTTTCATCTTGATAGATTCTAAAAGGTTAATGGATAGCATAGTCTTTGTAAATTAGATGGTCCTCAGGCCACCTACATCATCAGTTATTTTAAAGTATTTTGTGTAAGGAAGAAAATGGATGAAATTTCGGTCAGATATATATATGGTGCACCTAGAGATGAACCTGAACATTCCTTGCTCAGATTACAAGACCTGGAAACTTACTCAATATCTATATTTATATATATATATATAAGCGGCAGCCCTTTTTATGAAAGTGTGGCACGTGTCACTCCTATTTGGGGTTTTGCAATGGCATGTGGTACAATCAATCCTTATTATAATTTTCAAGTAATTTGCATCTCTACCATCTCTCTCCAAAATTGATTCCTTCCCTAAACTCTCTCCCATTAGTGTCCTTTTATTTCTTCATTTAATATTTTAACATAAGAAATGTTGTTATGAGTGCAATTGGAACGTGACTTACCCAAAAAAATCTCCTTACTCAAGTCTCTTGATCACGTTAACCCTTAGTTCAAATCTCTCGATGCTCATCCATTCCAAATATATCCATACCCATTACTTTACTTCTTAAAATTAAAAACATCCCAAAGAACTTTTTTTTCCAAGACATTCCTCGTTAGTCCCATTTAGAAAATTAGATCCAATAAAAATGAATAGCCCTATATTTTATGGGTCCAATCAAGTTTCACTCAATAAAAGTTTGGCCCACTTAATGATGGTTTTTTCTTAAGTTTTAGGTGGTTGTATCATTAAGAGAGACGATCGCACCTAATCTGGCATGATTTGATCATAGATAGAATCTTAGATTTATTTCTTTTTACCCATATTGTGAAATTTAGTTCCTGTGGCCTACCTACATATAGAGGGGGTTGTTAGATTGTATGGTCTCAATCTAGTGGATGATGTTAATAAATTGATTTTTTTCTAAATTAATTTTTATAATCAAGCTTTTATTCATGTGATGAATAGCATTTAGTTCATGAGATGAACCGGAGCCCACAAGTATATTAGATGTTATCCATAAGTGCGAATGAGATTCACATGAATCTTATACTTGAATTGCTTCACAACCAATAATGAGAACCAACGATGAGATTAGGCATGTCATCTAACAAGGTTGCAACATTATGATCATCATGAGATAGTGTGATTTGTCTCAATCATCAGAGTGTAAGACTCTGGATCATTGTGTCGATACATCATATATAGTGAAGGACCAAGAGTTGTACCTTATGCAAATCTGTCTTTGATTTAAGGACTGTTGACGTCAAAAATGTCACTTTACCTCTTCATACACTTCCAATATCAAAAAAGCTACATGAAGTTGCATCCGATCGCAACGGCAATGTTACTTCAAGCATCAAATCTTGTCAAAATCATCCAAAAACTCAATATCGTTCAAAACAGTCATAAGAAGAATACACATGAAGTTTCAGGCCATTTGGGCATCATTTTGCCTAACTTCACTCTTCCAGCAACTAAATAGGAACTCTCAGTGCCGGTGAAGCTGGAGACCCTGATTCACAAAAAAAAGCATATAGTTGGCCTCAAAATGCCACTAGAAGGCTCTACATCAAATTTGATGCCATTCAGACACTGTTTGACCCAAAAAACAAAAGTCGCAGCAAAATTGGCTCTCCCAGTAGCGACATCATTGAAGGCATTAGATCTTCAATTAGAGCCTATGGATGATCTTAAAATACTTTCAAGAGGCTCTATATCAAGTTTCAGGTCAAACTGACAACATTTGATACTACATCAACCCTCAAGCGGCAAATCCAAGCCTCTCGGCGGCGAGAACCACTGAGGCCATTACTCATCAAACAAAGCATATGGGTGATCTCATAATACTTCCAATGGGATACATATCAAGTTTCGGGTCATTTCGACAACATCTGACCAAACTTTGACTCATGAACGTTCGAACATTCGAGTTCCTTCGCCCCTGAGCCAAAAACCCGACGTATTGAACGTTAGAACGTTGCTTTCGTATGTTCGAACGTTCAGTGCACTTGGGCAATTTATTATTCTTTTTCACTGATTTGGCTGTATATCGTTCTGGGAAACAATGGTATTATGTAAGGGACTTCATATGGATTTAATAACCTTAATTATCTATCTGGACCTTATATAAGAACCGTTTTTGGGCGTACAGTGTCTTATTGTTTTAGGATGCAAGTACCTAGTGTAATTTTCGTAAACTCTAGAAAGAAAGGTTATGTACATCTCTCTTTGTAACCCTTCATTGGGACTATGCACTGTGGATTTAGAGAGATGTAATGTTCTTCACTCACTAGTGGTTATGATTGCATGTTGACGGGTATATGAATATATGTCCAACTTTAGGTTGCATTGTGATTATATCCTAGCCTTCGAATTCGCATGCATATTTGGTAAGGTTATGTATTCCTTTAGATGCATACCCTATTATGTGTTATGGACTATGAGGTGGCTTGGCAATTTATGTATATAATTTTAATATGATATGATATGGAATGTGAAATGGTCAGCGCTTCATTTTAACTTAGGATTCTTGTGTCGAGGCAGTTATGAATCGGGTCTATTATGTATATATGTTTATGTGAATATGTAGGTCATTTTATGGACGACTGCAGACCAATATATGGACGGTTGATCACCGATGTGACCAGATCACTTATAATCTGCTTTGACTATGGACAGGTTATCCTGATATTTGATCGATTTATGAACATCGACATTATGGACGGGCTTTCCCAATTTATTTGTGGCTAACCATCCAAAACGGGGACACTTGTCACCATGTGATTTTTATATTGCTCCCATTTGTATTGTTTGAACTTTTGTTATACATTCTTTCTTATTATTATCTATGTCATTGCTTCTATATAATCTCATTTGTCTATATTCATCCCATTATCGTTTTTAATTTCGAATTAAGATCATGTTCTTGCTATTTACTTTGTAATATTTGGTGTATAGGTACTAAGCCCTACTTTACAAAGGAGACGGAGGAAGATCAAACGTTTCAAACGTTTGAGCCAACTGATTAACTCGAGATGGATGCTAGAGATGACTTTAGAGCTATCTGAGCCAGCATGAAAGTGAACGTCATCTATAAATCTTTAGATGAACTTTCTCCTATTGATTAGACTTTTTTTATAAATTGCTTAATTCATGCTGCAACTTTTAAGTATTAATGTTTATTTAATTTTTGTGTTCGGTTTCATTTATGAACCTTGAATGCCAATTGAATAAAGCTTCTGTTGCATTTAATGAAATTTATTTTGACTCACTACAGTTTGAAATTTTATGTGGGTCAACTTTTGGAAGCTTGTGTTGTATTAAACTTAGGAAATTTAAATTTGATTTATTTTTCACATTTTTCCCCAATTCTTATTTTGAGGAACGTGACAGTTGACACATTGATATTTAGTGATGAAGACTTTGTGGTGTAGCTAAGAGATGATATTCCTTCAATTCTTATTGATGCAAATCTTAACTTGTTATGCATGAGGAAAGTGAAGATGAGGATGTTAACACTTTCATTAATAATGAAAGAAGTGACAAGGATGGTTCCTCCATTGATTATGACACTAAGGAAGATGAAATGAACACTGATGATGATAGTGAGACCAATATATGTTTGTAGTTTGTATGATATGGTCCTTATTGTAAGACCCCGCCCCGAGAGTTTCCTTTTAGTGTTAATTAAGACGTGTTTTAACTATAAGTGAGATTAGAGGGAATGGGTTTAATTTGGATTAGAATAGCTTTTTATAGCTTTGGATAATTTGGGAACTCTTTTGATCTAGTGGGGCCCTTTGGGGGTTCCTTTTTATTGTGTCTTGATTAGTTTTGGGATTTAGTTATAATTCTGGAAACTTGTAATTTGCTCCGTTTAATGTATTTTATGATTCCCGACAACTTTCGTATTTGTTCCGTTCCCATTCGAGACCTCTAAACCCTACTTTGCCATTGTTAGGGGTAAAACAGTCTTTTTACACAAAATCTGGACACTATTTTCAATGTCTCCGAAACTTGTAAAATATATACTTTTTGGAAAGTAGAAATTTCGACGATCAATTCTTCCTTCTTCGTCGAATCCGTCCGAAGCCCGTAGAACGATGTTCTAGCCCATTTTAGACTTTTAAGTTGTGGGACCCATGGCCAGTATCTATATAAGGAGGAGTCTTCTTCTTCTTCCTCTTCTTGTAACTTCTTGAGAAATAGAGAGTTCCAGCCCAGCCCTAGGTTCTTTCTTCTTGCCCTTGCTTCGCCATCTCTCAATCTCTCTCAAATCTATTGCTAAGTGTTTAATGGAGGTGGTAATCTTCTTCCCCTCCATGGGAGCTTCCTCTTGATACCATTTGTGGAGAGAGCCTCCCATTCCAAGCTATCTTTTGAGCACACTCTTTCCATTAGAGGACTCTTCATGTAAGTTCTTCCTCTCATCTCTTGGTTGTGTATTCTTCTAGCCATGGAGGTGCTTCACTTTGATTTTTGGAAGCTATCTCCATCTATTGCTTGACTTTGACATTCTAGGGTTGTAATGTTGTATTTTGGGATTTTTGTGTAGATTGTAGATTTGAGCTTGATAGTGGATTAGAGCTTGTCTAGCATACTTTGGAGACCAAGGCAAGTGGATGAATGGATTCAATTTGAATAAGTTCTCACTTTGTCAAAAAAATGTGGATTTTTACTATTCATATTTCATTTGATTCATTATGTTCCATAATGTTTTAGAAAGGTATTTATTGACATGGTTTCTCCCTTAGTTTTATGATAATAAATGCATTCATCATCAAGTTTATTTTGGGCATTATAATCCTCTTAAATACTAGTTGTACTTGCATTGAATGAGATTTGAATTGGTAGGTGAATTAGTGCATTGATGGAATGGCGGTTGGTGGAAAGGATTAAATGTTAGATGGAAGGAAATGGACCCATTCCACATCAGAAAATGGTTGGAATGAAGGTGAAATGGTTTGGGAAAGAATTGACTGAAATCTGCACCTGATGTGTTTTCCCCGCACCTGGGCGGTCAGCGGGCGGTCACCTTGGTGGCTAGCCGACAGGTGACTGGCGGCTAGCCGACTCAGATGCGGTTAGAAACACAGAATGCTGTGTTTTGACAGGCGAACCGCGGTCAGCCGCGTGGTCAGCTCGCGGCTAACCGCTGCGTAGAACCCAGTGACCGCCAGGTAGCCGAGATGCGCGGTTAGAAACACAGAATGCTACATTTTAGCAGGGGAACCGCGGTCAGCCCCGCGGTCAGACAGCAGCTAACCGCCGATCACCTCGGCGGCTAACCGCCATCTGACCGACAGGTGACCGAGTTTTACCCAGAATTCCTGAGTCTTTTCCATTGGTTCCAGATATGGTATTTAAAGGTTTGGATGGGTTGTTCTGATGCCCTACCACCTTGGAAAGGCCTAGGGGATGACATAAGGAGATTGACATAGGAAGAGACACCATTTCGGAAAGGTATTGGGACCTTCAGATTCATCAACGTGCATAAGGAAACTTAATATATTCTCGATCAATTGAGTACCATACTAAGGGTAATATAGATATAAAAGATCCTTATACATGTCGTTTGAATATGGATGCCCCAATACATAGTCCCTAATGATAAAAGGTTTCATTGCATTACTTCACTCAGATTTTTACGTATAATTACCCAAGCCTACTGGTTTTTACTTCAAATCCTGATTTATACGCCCAATATGTCCTGCCAACCCCGTTTATGCATGAACAGATGATAACATGAAATGTGTGCCTACGAGCACCATGCCCCGCCTACCTGTATGTTTTATATTGATATAGGTTTGTATATGTTTTGATTTCTCATGTAACCTAAGAGTCGGCACCACTAAGCTTGGACGTCCTTGTCAGTCTGATCAACTGACTTGGGCCTCCCCCTTGTGCTCCCGCCAGTTGCAACTTGGATCCCGTTATGTCCCGTTACCCGGTCCGCGGCCGTGGTCTTGCCTAGCTATATGTATATGTATATGTATATAATGTTGGTTCTCGTCACTTCGTGTGTTCGAGCCCAATGCACTGAATGTGCTCTCATCACCTTAGTGATGGAGAGGATTTAGCTTGAGTGTGGTTGCCATCTAGTCAGTTCCTGTACCTTGAATACCCCCATGATTTATATTGCATCTGTACTTTAAATGAACTATGCATCCTGTTTATGACAGTTTTCGTTATAACTATGATATGCTTTCATTTCTTTCTTGGTATTATCTATTCACCCACCTGCCAGACCGTCGTGTCTGACCCATTTTGTGGTACTCAAGTCCAGCTCCCGTTAGTGCCTTTGAGGAGGAGTCAGAGGTGGCGATTGATGAACCACAGCGACTAGTAGAGTGGCAAGCTGACGATGTCATTTAGACATTCGGTTTAGCTTTGAGCTGCGAACATTTTGGGAGATTATGGACTGTTTTATAATTTTACTTTTGGTTGTACTGGCTTTTGTTGGCCTTTATTTTTGGGGAATGTTAATTTAACTTGAGTTTTTGTTTAAACTTTAACTTCATATTTTGGGAATGCTAATGAGATCATTGCCCACTCTGACATCATGTCATACCTGTGTATTAACAGTCTTACTTGATGTGGATGGATTAAGAGTTTGATTTGCTACACGCTTCCGCACCAATATAAATGTTCTATGAGTGTATGAGGAATCCTCACCGCGGAAACCTGTGGGAAATTAAGGGAATGTATAACCATTTTTAAGGGTGGTTCATTATCCACACCACACCCCGTCGCGGCCCCGGGGCCCCGGTTCGGGGTCGCGACACTTATCATTTTCGATGAGTTAATTCATTAAGGAAAGCTTATATATCTTGTTCAAATATTAATCCTTCTTTGATGTAATACGTGTGCTTGATGTGTATACATGTGCTTAATAAATAACCAATTTAATGCAAAGTGTCGCAGGGTAGCCATAGACATGGCCAGTACAGGCCGAGGCGAAGGTAGATGAGGAGGAGCACAGGCAAACCAACTCTTATAGATATGGCAACCTACATTAGAGGCAGGACCATCATACCCCATATAGGTTGAGGTATTTACTCGAGATGAGGTTGCCATCGGCAATGCTAGTGTGTTAACTACTCATGCATGTGATTTTTAATGGTTTATGCATCATATATAAATTTGTGCTAATGGAAGCTAATAAATTTAAGAGGAATTTACGAGAAAAATCCCCATAGAACCCCATACGTCCTACCAAGACCTCGTACCATGTTAGACATGGGAGGGGTCCTCATGTATCCCTTTTAAAAAAAATTTTATCGTTTTATAATATGGCCGATATCAACTATGCTGTCAGTCAGATTTTTTTCACCATGTAACTTGTTTTATTTGCTGAACACAATAGAATGGTGGATATCAATCATTTTGTTAGTCAGATTTTTTTCGACATATAACTGTCTTATTTGCTGAACACAATAGAATGATCGATTTCAACCATATTACGAAACAAAAAAAAAAAAAGCATGAATCTACACGTCCACCTACAGATCCTCTGCCCTTGCCTCCTCTCATTTCCCTTGGGTCTGCTGGTCCTTGGCCCCCATTCCCTCCCTCCCCCACTACTTCCAACCCCAGGCCTCTTCCTCATCTCCGCCTACAACCTCAACTATGTCTCCTCTTCCCTCTTCTCCCTCCTTCTCTCCCTCCATGACAATCCTCCCTCCTCCGACAAAGATAACCCCATGCTCACCTCCCTCCATTCATTCATATCCTCCCTCTTCCTACACCCCCTAGCCCCATCCACTGCTGTGGAGCAGCACCAGCAACTAAAAGAGAAAAACCTAATTTCTATCTGGATTCAGCAAATCGAGAGCAAGCACCATAGAATGGTCAATATCGACCATATCGCTAACTGACAAAAAAAATGAAAAAAACACACCAAGAGGGCCCCTCCCATCTATACGATGTTACTAAGACCTAATCAGTGATATGGGGTCCTATGGGGCTTTTACGCGTAAAATCCTCTAAATTTAATTGTATTTTGAGTGAAAAGGGACTGGAAGAAAGGATGAGGGAAGACTAGGAGAAATACACTCGCAATGAAGAGGCGCAGGAGGGAAAAGCTAGCGGTTAGCATTCTGCCCAACCTGATGCGAGTTGTAGCCGGGGAATTACACTTCAAAGAATACGCTGAAAAATATTTGCAAGAGAAATATAGAATTGGCGTGCATTGATTCTCTACTACTAATGTTCAGTTTCTAGCCTCATTACCTGATTCTCTTGGTAACTTGGTTTTAGATGAACTCACACTAAAGGGAATCACAGTCGATAGCATGTTGTTGCTTGACTTGATTCAAAGAGCCTAACAAGAACTCAAAAATCTCTGTTGTGGTTTCAATGTCAGGAACTTCATGCCAAAAGCCTCCGCATCCATTTGTTCCCAAATAGAAGGCGTTGAATCCTACAATCTGCCTCGGACTTTGAAAACGATCCAATCAACCCAATTAGTTGATCAAGGATCATCAGACAATTAATAGTTCATGGGTGCAACATCGATTATTTTGTCCAAGATCAAGTTAATTTATCATATTTTACCACTAACCAAAAATCACATTCCTCTAGTGCCGTTGGATTGTGCTCACATTTCTTTTATCAAATCCTCAACTGCTCGATCCTGCATTATATATTTAGCAGATCAATTATTACACCCTCAGTGAACATGCTTATGTCCAATTACCATTAAAAGATACTGCAGCAATCGTCAAGGATTTATTAAAAGAAAAGGTCATGTTGGATCTCACCGCAACAAGTTATTTGCACAAATCCAAACACAAGACACTATGATCATCTCTACACGTGTGGGTTCATAGAACTATAGAAGAAATAAATACTTGGCCATCATTTGATAACATTATAGTATATTAAGTAGAAGAAAATAACAAAAGCAAACCATCAATTGCGACATTCTAATATTAAAAAGTGTGGTTTGGTGTCATGTATGTGAGAGATGTGAGGCCACTTCATACATTATCCAAACTGCCCAGGAAGGGAAAGAGACCATGCATACTGTAAAGGCCGTACACAGCTCCAGATATCTGACATGATTTGTCGTATACAATCAAATAAGGAACCAGCTTTTAGCTCGCATATGAATATTGACATGCCCTTCCTTGTCTTTTTCTTCATCAAACATGTAGATTATCAACCAATGCAATTGATTTTGCTTATTACCATCCAACATATCTTTACACACCTAGGAAAGTAAATTAATAAGGGTTATTTGCATATGCTCATCTACATAAGTAAATAATTCGCATTTATAATGGTTATGTGCCATGATAGTTTTTTATGCTGATTTATGCATATTGTGCGTAGAGGAAGTGTAAAAAAGATAGGTACATAAGGGCAGTTATAAACCAAAATCTTTTTGCCTAAATGAGAGTGAGATTCAGTTCAAACCTCCTCTTGCAAAAGCCCCTACTATAGTGTCATAAAGTGATTGCGTTCTCCCGAGCCCCATCAACCAGCCTTATTTTCCATTTCTATAGGCACCATATTTGTAATTCAAACCATTAGATTTGTTTATTTAACTGATAACCTCGAAGGCCTAGAAGCTGATCACCATATCTCTTCATAGATTTTAAGTGATTCGTGAAAAAGTCTTAGCCCATGGATCTAATGTTTTGCTCGTATGTGGGTTCCTAGTCCTTAAATCGAACCATTCTATATTCTTGAATTAATGAAAACAAGGAGTTGCTCAGTTTGTTAGCAACCCGGCCCAGGTATCAACGAGCTGCCTAGGGTCTGATTCGTGATATGCCTTCCTTCCCAGCTTATGTGGGCTTGCTCTTCCCACTTGCGTGGGTTGTCCTTCTCATAGCGTGGGCTCTCTTGTGTCCTAGTCCCCTAGGCTAGGGTCCCAAACATTATATATATTTAAAGAATCAAGAAATTTAGTTTCATATCTTAGATCTTGATGGGGTTTTGAGAAATGTATGAAAAAGTCTAAAACATCTTAATACATCTAAAAATGTTGGATGTACTCACATGGAAATGGATATTTTGAAAAAGATGATAGCATTTTCCTATGTATAATATTTGCATATGTAACAATTATATTTGTAAGAACCCATTTTCCTACCCCACGTTGGAAACCTAAACACAATATGATTGCATGCCGGGTAGAATCAAGCAATTTTTTGTAAATTAAGGCTTGAATTTGTCTATGAGAAATTAACCTGATACAGATCGCTAAGCATGAGTTAATTTTAGGATTCTTCCTAATGGGGAGAAATAGATATTGACGGTCAAGATCTAGCTTCCTCTAGTTATGTTTCTGACTAAGATCTATCTCTAACTCTTTATCTCCTTGTTCATTAGATGGCAAGTAATAGAGGAGGAATGGTCCAACAACCCACTATATTGGGTTTGAATCAAAAAGAATTCAAGAAAGGATTGATAATTAAGAAAATGCTCCAATTCAAAGAACCTCACTAGGAAGCAAAGCAAGGGGCGTCTGTCTACATATTGTGGGTAGTGGGTAGGCACCATCCACTGATCCACATCACACATGGGTACACAAAATTGCCTACTTTAAAATTCTTAAAAGAACTCTTGTATGAATGGGCCCATGATGCGTTAAGCCTTCATTATGGGCTCACTCTTGATGTACACTTGCATCATCAGATAAATGATTTGTCTTACCCAATCATGGACCTTACTTATACTGAAGTTTGCATCAGGATCCAACCCAATTAACTTCTGGGGCATCAGAATTCTTACATTCCTCCAATAAAAAGAAACTATTTTCAAGTAGATCAGTGTGATGGATTAAACACCATTCATACATCAAAGTACCTTCCAAACACATGGTGGTGGCGGCTCTATAATTGAGAGAAGAAACTATCGGATAAGATGGTATTATATAAGTGGACAACTGTAAAGGTACAAAACCGACTGTTCGATCTTGATAATTATTGTCCCAGCCTGGATCGTCATCCAAATAGGTTCACAAAATTGACAGTTCGATCTTGATAAGTTTTTTCTCCCTTTATTAATCTGTCAGCTTTTGCACGTGGGGAAACAGCCAAACAGGCTCCCACTCCTTCTCCAGTAGAAGATTATTCAGCGGGAGAAGGTAAATCAATATCTAACTATCGCCCATGACAACCATCATCAGTCAGGATGATTTTCTCTTACTCTAAAGATAATAATCCTATTATAATTAGTATTAACAAATTTATTAAGCATCGGACAAAATCTGAAATTTATAATTATAATTTTAATGAGGCTACTCACAAAAGATGATTACATGATTTGAACTTTAGAATTTCTCATAGCCATCCCATGTGGACTACCGTAAGAAAATTGGCCACGATGACATCATTGAGTCTCGCAGCCATCACACCTTTAGAACGTGCCACTCCACGTGGTGTTAAATGAGAATTGTTGCCATGCCATCACCTGCCAAGCTTGACATCATGAGGTCACATGGAAATATGGCATGAAGACTTGACATGGGAATGGAGACACAAAAGTCCCACTTGACATGTCATCTCCTTATCACTTTTATCCTGTTTGGCATATCTATACATTTAAAATAGGTCTTGCTCAAATAGATACGTGAGAAAAAAGTATATGAGATATAGACTCTTTTCAAATAAATCGTTTGGTAATACATACAATATATTTAATTTAAATAAATTTATTTGAAAAAATATATTTGGTAAACTTTCAAATAAGAGCTTATTACAGGGGTATTTTTTGTCTTAAAAAAAAAAAGGTAATTTATAATAGAAATTCTCCTTGACCTCATGTTGCTGTTGCTTATAGATTCCTGCCTCCTAATGCTAGATTCAACCATCTTGGATACATTGTCTCTGTTGCCCTTTGCCCTTCTCTCATCTTAATTTCTTCTTTTGTGATGTGTTTTTCATGTAATACGAATAGCCTTTTGCTTTCTAATTGTTTGTTTTGAATTTTCTTTTCTTTCTGGTTTTTTTTTTTTTTTTTTTTTTTTTCCTTTTTCTATTCTATGCAGAGTGAAAGTCATCCTCCGCTTTTGAGAGCTCAAAGAGGAATTCAACTCATGTAATGTTGCAGTGTGCCTTGAGCATTTTGAGGAGGATTTGGATGCCAATTTGGAGTGTGCCTCAGAGAATTTTGAGTGGAGTCCAAGTTAGAAGACACTGTGGAGATGAATATGATTAATTGATGATTTTTTTTTTTAAAATCTTGGGTCATTACCCATTATTGGCTGACTTAATGTATTCAACATGACGAGTCCGTCTTGGAAGACACTGGATGATGAATTGATGGTTTTTTTTACATCTTGGTTATTACCCATTATTGGTTGACTTAAAGTTGTATTCAACACTCTCTTCTTAATCAAATTGTGGGCTTCATATGATATGTTGTGGATGGCTAATGGGTTGCTTCAACATGCAAAGAAAGGGTTTAAACCTGAAATTTGGAAAAAGAAATTTTAAATCTATAAATGAAGAATGGAAGAAGACTTTAGTGCTTGAAGATGGCATTGAATGATAAAAAAAGATTTTGTTTAATGCACAACTTGGATGTTTAATGAATAAGTTATAGTTGATGTTGAATGTGAATGATGATCGGCAAAACCAGATTTGATTTTGAATGTAAATGGCTGTGTTGATGTTCACAGATTTAATGCACCTAGTGGGAATTCATGAACATCTCAACAGAAGATAACCAGTCTCTGCAATAACGTGTCACAAAATTCACAAAATATCACTACATCTCTATAAAATAACATGTCACTGTAATCACTTCACAAAAATAGCACTACATCTCCACGGCTAAACTATTAGTGCAGTAAGGAATCTCCAACACAAACAAAATACATTCTACAAAATTCAACAATGTTTGTTTCCAATTTCATAACATCTCAACCAATATAAATTTCCATCATTTCCATAACATCTCCATAACATCTCCATTCACATTTAAATGCAGAATTCATTCCATCATTAAAATTACATGAAATCCATTACGTCATTCGAATTACATTTATTCGATTTGAAAAAAAAAAAAAAAAAACCCCGAATGCCCATGGTAAATTCCATCACAACAAATGCTCTCCAATATGTTTTTCATCTTCTCACTCTGGACTCCTTGAGGACCATAGCTGTGCATGCTTGTCTTTTTTCTGAAGCTTTTTTACGAGAGTATTTGGATCTACATTCCCTGCAACTGTCACCTTCCCCTGTTCTGCATCTAAGTTGAAGGAATACACCCTGAGAACCCAACAAAAATCTCCATTAGAGATTGTTTTGTAAAAAAATAAATACCAAAATATTCAAAAGAAGAAAACTTGAAATGTAATCCAGGGATCCTATTACTTGCACTCAATAAGAATCCAAGTCTCAAAAGATGATATTCACCACAATTAATCATTCAATAGAAGCTTAACATGTTGAAGAATATTATTCATCTTCCTCTCTGTATTCACGATCGACAATCCTAACTCTAAGACCAATGGACCTTTCATTACCTGAAGAAAAGGTCAAATTCAACTGACAGGTGATGGTAAAGGGTATTTAAATTGAAAGCAACTAAGAGGCCCTCACCCCAGGTCAAACTTCCTCTCCACCAGATTCCCCTTCCATAGCCCTCAAACTTTCAGCGATCATACTATTCCTGTTCTGTGTCTGTCGCTCCACCGCAACCATATATAGACCTAAGCAAGCAATACAATTTTAGTAATTAAATTCAGCAGACAAATAACATCTGAGTCTTCAATACAAGTGGTGTCTTTCTTCATTTTCATTTTTAACAGTTTCAAGAGAAGTGTGGTTGCAAAGAACCTACCTACTGCACTTCCAAGCGCACCTACTCCTCTTGAATTGTCCAAAAACAGCTCAATCCTGCTGTAAATAACACCCAATTGAAACCATGAGATCCACCCAGGAACAAAAACATACCGTGCACTGTTTCAATAACATTAGACCTATATCAGAGATAAAATATAACAAATTGGAAGATGGACCTACAGTGAAATCTCATTGAATGCCAAAGCTAGCTGCTTCAACATGACAAGAAACTATGTGAATTTAATTGGCTGAAAAAACTATTATACATCTTGAGAGCATTTGGCTTTATACAATATTGTAATAGTTTTTATTTTTGAATAACGATCAAATCGTTAATTAGGATATTCTGTAAATAAAAGAAGCACATAAAGCAAGGGTTTCCCTATCATGGTAATAAACTGCATCTTATAAAAAGAGATTGATCTATTAACACTCTACTTAAATGTAACTCTTGCTATATGTAAATGAGTAAGGAGACTGTTAATATCTTCAATCATGGCCGCAGCAGGCAAGTCGGTTTATGCATAAATAAGTGTTCATGCCCCTATGCATATCCTAAGTTAGCTTTAGCCTGCATGTGACAGTTGTTTTGTTCTTTTGCTTAACTCATTACAGTTAAACAGGTTAGAGAAAATCAGATCCTGGCATAAACAAATTGCAAAAGCAATCAAATTCCAAGGATCAAATGGGCCAGGCAACCAGATTTGCAGGGATCCAAAGACGCCCTTACTTTCGCAATTTCAGGGCAACCAGTTTTGTCCATAAAAACACCCAAATCATTGCGTCTTTCGCAATTTCAGGGCAACCTTTTGGTGAGTGACTTCAATTTGTAGAATTCACTTTAGATGATGGTGAGAGACCTGAGAACTCAGCTCCTATTCAAAACCCATTTTAACATGCAGACAAAAAGGTCAATTAGGGTGCAGCACCTAACATCATTTGGAGAAAGTAGATCATCATAAAGAAGAAAGGTTTTCTTATTTCCCTTCATCTTACTATGGAAGTTGATCGATGTAATTTTTTCCTTGCAAAGAAGAAATAAGATCATGAACTGATTTTCCTGATCCTAAATAAAAAATAACACCATGCATTGTGGGGGGTGCATTGATCTGACCTAAGTTCTACCTGAATTGTAAGTTCCCAATCTGAGTGCATTGCAGGCTGAATCTAGATGTTGGGGCCAGATATGGAAATCTTCATTATGTAATATGTATATAATCTGTATATAGAATAGTGCACCATGTATACACTAGCTGTTACAGAGAGCCATTCATAATCTTTAAACCTTATCCTCTTTCCAATTTTCCTAAACATTATCGTAAACAGAAATGGCTTTCTCCAAGCACTCTTCTATTACCTGATATATAAGAAAAACAAGAATAAGGAATCTACATAGGAATGAATTCACGGTCACAAGAAACTTGATCTTCTTGTTCCCACCAAATTTTAGTTCAACTGATGTGCAAAGATAGCAATAAAATCCCGCACTTGTCTAGCATATCACATGTCTATATACTATACAAAATAATGAATAACCAAAGTTACCACTCCATAATCATCCAAAATCCTGCATTAACTGTAACACCATGTCCCGAGTTAATTAAGATTAACTCTAATTAATCGGAATTAATGCTAAATCAACATGTTTTATTGATTAATGTTGATTAATGGCTGAATTGATATAGAATTTGGCTCAAGTGGTCAAATTGAACTTAAGGAAAATAGTAGTGAAGGTTAGGAATGAATTAGAATGGTTTTCGGCCAAATCGAGTAATGCAAGGACTTTTTCGTAAATACGAACTTACGCGTATTTCGTCAAATACGGAAACTCTTGATACTCGCATGTGTATCTCGAGGAGTACGTTAACTTTCGTAATTGTAGCGATTCCATTCAGCGTGAATTAGTTCAAATGACCATTCATTTGACTCAAATTGTAAATAGTGGAAAGGAGAGGGGCTAAAATGAAAAAATGGGTTTATTTAGATAGAGATGAATTCAAATGAGTTCATTCTCTTATCTTTCAACCGATCTCTCTCTTTCTTTCTCTTCTTCTTCTTTCTTCCAATTTCTCTTCATTGAGTGGCGAATTGGAGGCTTGACAAGTGTGTGAAGAGGGACTCCATCTCCACCATCATCTTCTTCATCTCTTTTCTTGATTTCTTGGAGTTTCAAGCTTGAAAAGATCTCAAGAACTCCTGCCAAGGAGAATACAAGTAAGTGTTTGAGTTGAATTCAGCACTTCCAGGTTTTAATTATTGAGATAGAATGGTTTTGGTCCAAAGAATTCATAAGAGTTCTATTTTGTGGATTGATTTTGGGTTTTAGGTTCAAAAGAAGGTTTGGCTTGAGGATTTCATCTTGGACTCAAGCTAGACAAGGGAATTCTTGCTGATTAGTTTCCAAACAAGGCAAGTATACTCAATTATATTGATTTCAGATGTTAATTGACTTGTTAGAACTCGTTCCATAAAATTCGGTTCAGAATTTTCTAAACTTCTGGGCACAATTCGGTCAGCCGCCGACACCTGACCGAGAGCTGACCGACATAGGTCGGCTAGCCGAAATTGTGAGTTTGGCTAGCCGAGGGTTGACCGCAAGGTAACCGAAAATCTTGTCAGGGTGTTCCATCAGAAGTTGAGCTTCTGGAAAACGAACCGTAAGCTGACCGCGATAAATTCGGCTAACCGAAATTTGAATTTCGGTCAGCCGAGTAGGTGACCGAGCAGATGACCGAATTGAGCAAAGTGCACTATAGTTTATGGAATTCTGGAAAGCTGACCGAATGTGGTTCGGTCAGCCGAAATCCATAATGCGGCTAACCGCTAGGTAACCGACGAGGTGACCGAATTTGAGGGGATATCAGAATTGATTTCTGATATTTTCCTAAACCTTCATGGGTGTTAGCTAAACTTATGTGAATGTAAATTTCACTAAAAAGTGATGTCATCTCAAATAATACCTACATTGCATAATGAACGTTTCACCCGAATGTTGTTTTAGGAAATTTAATTGTTTCTGACTTGAGTTGGCTTGTTCTCTCTCGTCTACTACTGTTATGTTCCTTGTTGAGCTACCTTGGAATAATGTGTTGAAGAATGAAATGAAATGTAATGAAATGAAAAGAAAAGAACTGAAGTGAACAAACACTGTAATGTATGAAAGATTAAGTCTGCTGCAGTAGATGGAGCGTTCCGGAGCTCCGTGGTGATGCCAGTGATCTCTGATCAAGACACTGGTAAATCCCACACATTTGAAAAGCCACTTAATAAAGTGAGTAATATTGAAATGAAATGAGTCCTTGAAAGGTTGGGTTGTGAATGGCGCGCCTTCCGCCTATGCCAGAGGACAACGAAAAGATACTTGATAAAGTATACATAATGAATTGAGTGCTTCCTTCAGGGGAGAACTACATGAATTGCATGCTTCCTTCAGGGAAGAACTATATGCATTGAATTGAATTGAATGGAATTGTATAGATTGTTTAAAATTGCTAAACATGTGATTATCATAGAATTGTGTATACATTGTTGAACCGTCGTGTTCACAGTGTTATTGATGACATTACAGGCCAAGTTGCCCGTTCCAGTGGTTCAGAGACCGCGCCGCCAACGGAGGAGACTAATCCGGTTCCTCCAGGAGGATTGAATGAGTGGATGTAAATCAAAGGCGACCGGTTTAGCGAGTTTTAGGAACCTTTTGAATAGATTCATTTTGTTGTAAATAGTGATCACATGCATTGTATTTGAATATGCATGGTTGATTTAAATAGGAAATGAGATGTGTAAGTAAACTTTACTTTCTGTAAAGGACTTGTACATGTTAAAGTTGGATGTCAATGTATGTATATATTTCCGCAAAAATGTACATTTGACAGGTAGATGTAAGATCCTTTGTGAATCTCGTATTGGCTTCGGTGATGCAAGGTTTACGGGGGTAAGTATGGTAATCGCGACTTGGGGTTTGGCCGTGGTAACCCTAATCTCGGGCCCGGGTCGTGACATTAACCAAACTACCAGATGCTCCACAATAACCCAAACTATCTTGAAGCAATTTGCAACTACCACTCCATAATCATCCAAAATCTTGCAGTAACCAAAGTTACATTCAGCATCTCCAACAAAATTGAAAACCATGTTTCAAGAGTGTGGAAACTATCCTTATTATCAGAAATCGATAGGGAGGAAAAGGGAAAAAAAAATGCATCATTGGAGGTAGTATGGTCACTAATGAGATCTACTATGAAAGACAATGAAATTTAAAGACTAACTTGGTTTGTAGAGATTGAGCTTTCAATATAAAGAGGGCAATTTTGTACTGACAGTAGGAAGATCTGATATCCAAATATAGTTTCAAGAGTGTGGAAACTATCCTCTTGTTGCACATGAGAGTAGAAAGATGTCAATAAGCAAACAAGTGTTTATTGATATCCAAAAGGTGGCGCTAATTATCAATGCCATGCCTTGCCAAGTGTTTAGGATGTGAAGTTGTATGAGAATGGTTTATCATGATAGCCCCTGGTATTGTTGGAAGGTGCCTGATTTCACCACCACAGTGTTGCATGCTTTTATTTTTTGGCTCAGATTTTTTGAACCCTGCAGTTCAAACATGTTTCAGAAATAAGTAAGCCATTGCCCAGTGAGATCTTTGAGGTGTTGATTACTCATAACAGGGTATCTGTTCAGGTGAATTTCATGATAGATGTTCAAATCAAATAGTGATTGAAAATAGCCCAACATAATTACTTGCAACAAATGAAAGAAAGAAAGTAAAGCCCACTTCTGATGAACCTTTCTAATATTGATGAGAATGGGAAAAAAGCTATCCACTATGAACTTTTAGTCATGCCTCTGAATTTTTCTGTATATTTTTTAATATTAAAAACATGCTATGCACTTTTACAGATAAAATTCGAAAACTATTCTATACCTTAGAAACTCCTTATTTAGATTTAGACACTGGTCAAGACAGCTATATAGGCAATATATATTTGGTAACAAGATACTATTCATATGAAAAAAAAAAAAATGAGGGGAGGAATTTAAGTTTCTAACAATGACCATCATATAAACATTAGCTATGAGTCAGTTTCTTCATTTAATTCATGACACAAGCCACATGTAATTTGTTAACAATGACCATAATGTCATTGAAGAACAAAATTACAACGTGCTCTATAAACTGAAAAGCTAAACTATCCTTCCACTACCAATCACCCAAAAAAGAAATGAGTATTGAACACCGTGACTTCCATCCCACGTGCTCTAATCTTCACCTAATTCACATTGATTTCCTTCACCAATCCATAGTATTTCATCAGATCCTCATCTTTCTCATTCTAAGTCATCCAAAAATTCCACAAGGCCTCAGATTTTCTATCTAAGCACCATCAAGAATCAAATTCACAAACCTGGATAATGGGAGCAACCATTATGCCTTCACTTTTATCATTCCTAGTTTAGTTTAAAAGGTCAACAAGTCACTCTTTCAGTAACCAGCTCAATTGGTCTCACCTGATCCGTATGCAGTATTATGAAGAAGTTAATCACAAGCCCCATTGATGGATGAAGAAGTTAATCACAAGCCCCATAGAAATGAGTTGTTCAGAAATTAAAAGGTCTTTGCCAACACAGCATACCAAGATCTTCGCCAGTATAGCCAAAAAAAAAAAAAAAACAAACCCAAAGATTCAGTAGCCAACGAGGAAGAAAAGGGGAGGAAACTCAAAACCATCTTTGAATTTGCAAAATCAACACTGCCCCCAAAAGAGTTACAATCGCAACATATTATCAATTATTCAACAGAAACAAAAAGAGAGATAAGAAAAATCTTCATTATCATGAGAGAGGGGGATGGAGCTTACTTGAGACGTAAAGAGCAAGAGCAAGGGCTGTTGAGGAAAGAGAGGCAGCCATAGTTGGATCTCCATACTATCATTCTCTTTCTTCATCCTGTTAGCCTCTATGCTAAGATACTGCTAAACTATATTCAAATCAAGAAACAACTATACAAAGAGCCAGGAAAATGCAAAAAATTCTCCTATATTATATTGGACCAGTGGACTAGAAACTTTTGGTGAATGTTCATTGTAACTACTGATAAATCTCCAAAGAGCCTAATTAAAATCCCAACTACCAAGCACAATATTTGTTACTTAAAGTCTTTACCAAAAAAAGAAAAAGAACATAAGAAAATAAGAATAAAAACACATAACATCATGATTGAAAGAGGGTATCTACTATTGCATCTCTAACTTCCGACATCTCCATCTGTTCTGCAATATCTATTGTCGTATCGGTGTCAGAGATACCATTGTCATCATCGTTACTCGCCTCTAAAGATATATTTTTATTCTCATACTGTCGAAAGAGTGCGTCTGCAATAGCTTCTTTTTTGATAAAGTTGTGTACAGTCATTGCAGCAACTACTATACTCCTTTGTACAGGGAATGGGTAGGGAGGCATCCTTTTCAAAATCGGAAAACGAGTTTTCAATACTCCAAAAGAACGCTCTATTACATTTCTTAATGATGAATGGACATAATTGAACTACTCCATCCTATCACGAGGATGACCACCTCCCCGAAAATCCGATAGCCAATACCGAACATTACGATATGGAGCAAGAAAACCACGCATATTCGTAAACCCAGCATCAACAACGTAATATTTACCTGAAAATAGAAAAAATTAATATCATGATAGAAAATGAGATTTGATTCATAATTTACTAATCATCGGTACCTGGAGGGGCATGTGGGAAATTCATTTGTGGTTTATAAATAGTATCCAATGAGATGCGTGAATCATGTGCAGTGCCTTCCCACCCAGCAATAATGAAAGTAAATTGCATGTCAAATGAGCAAGCTGCTAAAACATTTTGTTGGCATTCTCCTTTTCTTCCCCTATAAGGCACCTGGTTCTCAACGGGAATCACAACATTTACAAGTGTACCATCTATTGCCCTAATACAATCCTTCGGAAAGAGACAAAAGAATTAAAAAAAGTAAAGTTAATTTCAAAGCTGGAAAATATTGCAAATATGATTAAGTGTGAGATTATGCCTTGAAATATGGATGAAATCGAGGGTTATGCAATATCTCCTTTGGTGTTTGGTCGTATGAAGGGGGCTTTATAGTGTCCATCGAGAGGTGAATCATTGTTACTAAAACTGCATGAAAGTGACGATGGATAGTTTCACCTGAGTGTTGAAATCTATCTTGCAAGATCCTATTCCTATGATTTTGCCCAATTGTCATTAAAAATATAGCCACTTACTCCTCTAATGAAACATATTGGATGTCTTCAAGTAGACTCTTTTGGCATAATACCATACACAATCGTAAAAAGACATGTTTCTCCATACGCAATGACTCCAAACATATTGTTCTATTACCCTCCAAAATGCTTTGAACAAAAACATGATCTGATAGAATTGAGGCCCTGCATGGCTCCTTAGATATATACATCCCTCGCTTTTTTAGAAGTAAAAAAGTGAGAAATGCTATCAATCTTCGCCTCCTTGGCGTCATAGTTTCCTGCATTCATTCCATCCCACAATAAAGAAAAAAAAAAGAAGAACCAAATTTCATAATTCCATCCCACAATAAAAAAAAAATCACAAGTTCATTCATTCATTTCATCCCATAATTAAAGAGAAAACATAAACTTCTTGCATCCATTTGGTATCTCACAATAAGAAAGAAAGCCAAGTTCATATATTCATTGCATCCCACATCAAAATAATTGGTGGGGTTCTTACATTGATTCTATACTACTAAAAAAAGATACTGCTCCAAAAGTCAAGAGTCATAAGTTTTTACATTCTATATATATTCAAAAGTGACAAGTCATAAGTTCTTACATTTGGTATATTCAAAAGTGACAAGTCATAAGTTCTTACATTCAATGTATTCAAAAGCGATGAGTCTTAAGTTCTTACATCCAAATGTGATTCCATACTCCTCCAAAAATTCCACTATATTAAGAAAAACTTATCAAGGCCCATGTTTCAGTATCATATTCAGCCAATAAATGCGAGCATCATCACTCTCAAACGACATGAAAATATTTCTATTGTCCTTATCCTTAAATGCCCTTGTACCAAAAAAATACAACTCTGAGGTCTCTTTGATATTTGGTATCAGTTTTAAAGTAGCAATATATTCCTGCATTGTAGGACCTTGCTTCATCTCTTCCACTTTCCTCTCTTTATCTTTTTCTTTGATCTCTTCTTCTTTCCTTTCTTTCTCTTTTCTCTCTTCTTCCTTCCGTTCTTCATCTTTCCTCTCTTTCTCTTTCATCTCTTCTTCTTTCCTCTCTTCTTCATTCTTCTCTCCTTCAAGTATAATGACTATACGTTCAAGACTGTCATCAAACTTAGTAATCTTAGCATTCTTCTTGCTTCGTGAAGGACCAGGTCGTTTTCTCCTCACATTTGAAATTAGCATTAGCTCTTCCATTTCAACGTCCACATAAGGCTCTTGTTCAACAGCATTTTGAGTATTGCCTATATCAGGTAAAAGAGAGGCCATTTGCATATTTAAGTCTTCTGGAATAGAACCTAAAGACGGTGTCCAAGCATCTTCTCCCCTAGCTTGGGTTCCACCAAAGAGAGTTGTCATTTCATTGGGAAATGACAAAGACTTAGTCCTAAATATCTTTGCATCAGGGTGTCCCTACATCAAATGATATAAATTTAATTAATTAATATAAAAGAGGATTTTACATACTATAAATTCTAGAAAATGTAAAAATATATTACCTTTAAATATTCGTCCCATCTCTCAGGTTCCATTGTAATTGTCTGAGTTGCTTCGTTATATCCTACACCAGTTTGCCCACATAAGGTTGTCCAAGCATTGTACTGTTTTCTCATTAGATCCCATTGATTCTTTAATTGCTTTTGTTCATACAATAGCCCGGTTTTCACCTTAAAACCCTCGATAATCTTTGTCCATGATTGCGCTTTAAAATTTGACCTTGGTCTCCCACCTTGCAATACTTCTTCAATGCATAGATCCAAGAAAATCTTCTTCATATTTTCTGACC
Source organism: Persea americana (assembly GCA_029852735.1). Taxonomy (NCBI): domain Eukaryota; kingdom Viridiplantae; phylum Streptophyta; class Magnoliopsida; order Laurales; family Lauraceae; genus Persea; species Persea americana. The sequence continues at coordinate 20,788,820 of CM056811.1, forward strand.
AAACAGCCCTACTTGTCTCAGCTTTTTCCTTACCCTTTTGAGATTGAGCCATTCTTTCGGCCATCTAAACGTCCCTAACAAAATTTATGTTTATTAGTCATGTGATTTCACAAATACTTAACACTAGTCAAACATTCAGATGGAGACCTCAAAATAGTAAAGTAGAGCCTATGCTAACACATGTAAGTAACTAGCTATATCCTTAAAAAAATACAAGTATAGTTGTTCCCTTGGCATTTAGAAATCTAGCTAATATGTTGATCACAACAGTTTTTCCTAGGCCATTGAGAGGAGAACACCATGAAACATAAAATAATAAAAAGGAAAATGATCAACACATCAAGAATGCTAAAAAATTATGGCTTATATATGTATTAGATAAGTATTAGAAAAGCTACTGAAAACGAAAAAAAATCTCAAAAGCTCATCCAGGCCTTATTGTCCAACAAACACTCATAGAAAAATGGTCCCTGGCTGTAGCTCAACTCTGGCATGGAAAATCAAGTAGTGTGCTCTACTAGGGTGCTTAAGTTTGACTCTCTAGTAACCAAAGATAAAACACTTCAATATGATTACCAATTAGGGCTGTCAAAATTGGCATTCTTAGCTAGAATTTCCAAGTAATTGAGTAGCACATTCAGGCCAAACCTATTAAAGTTTTAGATTCTCCTATGCTCAAGCCTACCTCACTGACAATCCCAAATCTCTGCATCATTAATGCTCCATCCCATTTAATCTATAATCTCCCTGCAAGTTCTACTTTTATACTCAACTTTATTTAAAATCATCATCTCTCATTTATGACTCTCTGTAACTTCACAATTTCATTTTTTTTTCTTTGGATAGTTGTCTGTAACTTCACATATTATCTCACTGCTTCATTCAGAGTCTTCAAGCTAAGGGCATCCCCTTCTTTTAAGAACACTTTCATGCTTTGTTTTGAGGCCGGTCAAGGATTTTTGTTTATGACTCCAAAAGTCCAAACCATTGACTCTCTTTCCTTGGAGCTACTAAACATAGTACATGCATGTTAATCAGATCACCCCAGTACAATGAAAAATTGATCTTGGGTCCTGCTCCAACCACAGTACTATCCATGGTTTAGAATTTAACTCAGGCCATGAGCAAGGGGATGTGTTCATGCACAGAAACTCCTTTTTGTGCCCTTGTATGCATACTTTTAATTCAATTGGCCTATAATCAAATTACATAAAATTTTTAGTTACATAAGACTTGAATTACCTGCATTTGGTAATCCAAATTACATGTTCCTCACATTTGTACATAGCATTTTCCACAGAAAATGAAAGTGGTTTCCAAGAAAGAATGATTTTCAATCACTCCATGTGGACATTTTCCACAGTTTATGAAATTTTGAGATAAAATAAGTCTCCACAATCTTGTAGAAATCAGATTAAAAACCAAATAACCATTCAGTCTACACAAGAAAGAGAAACACATTCAAATGTAAAAAAATGTTTTACCATATAAACAAGCCATCCCAGAAAATGAAAATCTGAAATCTGCATCAATTCTCATTTTATCCTAGAAATGAAATCAAAGTGAAAATAAAGATGATTGATTTCCTAATATCCAAACAACCCCTTTGCAATTATATTGTTACTCTGCTATGAATGTTCCTCTAGCCAATGCAGGGCCTCATCTGATCATCCGGACCGTCCAAAATGCTGGCCCCTCAAAGGATGATGATTGTCTCAAAACAAAACCTTCATGAAGCTTCATTCATGGACCCAAAAACCAACCTTAGGACCCACCTAGCAAATCAATTTACTACTATCTTTTCGTGGAGAAGGGGAAAGACAAAAAGATATCTGAAGTTTTTGCAATATATGATTCACATTAGTTTTTAAAACACATTGGGACACACATTCAAAAGCTCATGAGCAAACCAAAATGCACAAAGAACAAGCAGTGTTAATTCAAGGCATCTCCATAAACAAAATAATTTCATTTCTAATTCGGAATCAAAACCCTAGATGAGGGAAGCTTGTTAAAAATGTTTGAATTCTTACCTGGAAAGAGAGACAAGTATTTGAAGATGAGGAAATCTCAAGAGCTTTTCAAAAACCTTTGAATCCTTTCTTCTATTGTGTGGGGAAGAAGATCCAAGGAAGAGACGTGGGTTTTTTTTTTCCTTATTCACCGGAAGAGGAGAGTTCTTCCTTCTCTACGAAACATAATCGAAGTTGAGAAAAGGACCCATATGCATGGGTAAACTTGTCATTATAAAAAAAATATGATGGCAAACTTGTCCAAAAATGTTAATGGGCTGTCTTTCCGCTTCAGATAGATTCATCTATTCCAATTGGCCCATTTTCTGATCATTTTTTAAACAGACCTCTATCACCTTAATGTGGATTGAAATGGTGCTCCTAAAAAACTTCCCAAACAAGCTATATGTGGTTTCAAAAAGTTTTAAGTTAAATAGAGCCTCTGAATAGAGTTGCCAAACTGAACCTTAGATTGTTTGGAAAAGAGGTCAGACATTGTTTCCTTGGCAGACATATTAACATGGGTTCCATGCAACAGCAGAGGATGGGACACTCGAGCGTGTTATTGAGCGCTCTAAGCGAACAAGTGGCAGTAAGCCAACCGCTCGAGCGCATGTCGCTCTAGGCGGACAAGTGTAGCAAGCCAACCGCTCAAGCGCATGGTATACAAAAGGCCCAGTTTAAATAGGAGACTGCTTTTTAATTTGTTTCAACTTACTTCTTTGACTCCTACTTGTTCTACAAGTATTAAGGTACAAATTAAAGCCTATATATTGCATTCTTCTCTCAACTCTAGGTAACCACTCTCCCATCCAAAAACCTTGAGATCTATTTTCATATTATTTTCTTCTCCAAAGCTTCAAGTCACTGCGTTGAAGTTCAAGTATTTGGAGTTTCTTTCTACTACTTTTTTGAAGTGGATTCATCTTGAAAAAGCATTCAAGGTGGTTGGTTCAAGCACAGTGAAGGTGCACGGCAAGCAGTCGGCAAGTTCAAAGTAGTCCTTAGCTTGAGTTAACAATTGGGAAAGGGTTGTGAGTTTTCTTGCAACTTTTGATTTATAGTGCTTAGTTGTCTTTTGGCCTAGACGATAAGGCCCGTGGTTTTTTTCCGAGTAGGGTTTTCTACATATAAATCCTGTGTCATTCTCTTTATGTAGTTTGATTATTCGTAATTAGATTTAGGGTTAATAATTAGTTTAATCACTGTTATTGAGATTTAGTAGAGATCTGTTGGTTGAGACCTAATGTAACACCCTGTCCCGAGTTAATTAAGATTAACTCTAAGTAATCGGGATTAATGCTAATTCAACATGTTTTATGGAATTAATGTTGATTAATGGCTAAATTGATAAGAATTTAGCTCAAGTGGTCAAATTGAACTTTATGAAAAGAATAGTGAAGGTTCTGAATGGAATTGAAATGGTTTTAGGCTAAAACCATGCGATGTAAGGACTTTTTCGTAAATACGAAATTACGCGTATTTCGTCGACTACGGAAACTCTTGATACTTACACGTATATCTTGAGGAGTACGTTAACTTCCGTAAATGTATTATTTCCATTCGACGTGAATTGGTTCAAATGACCATTCATTTGACTTAAATTGTAATTAGAGGAATAGGAGGGGGGTCAAATGCAAAAATGAGATTATAAGATGAGGATGAACTCATTTGAGTTCATTCCTTCATCCCAGCAGCTCTTTCTCTCCTTCTCTTTCTCTTCTTCATTTTTCTTCCGTTCCTCTTGGTTTCCGTCAAGGTGTGTGTGATTTGGAGAATTGACAAGTACTTGTGAAGAGGGACTCCATCTTCACCATCGTCTTCTTCATCTCTTTTCTTACTATTTTGGGAGTTAAACTTGAGAAGATCTCAAGATTTCCACCAAAGAAGCTACCAGTAAGTGTTGAGTTGAATTCAGCACTTTCATGGTTTCCTTATTGAGTTATGGCTCAAAGAATTCACAAGAATTCTGTTTTGTGGATTGATTTTGGGTTTTAGGTTCAAAAGGAGGTTTGGCTTGAAGAATTCAGCTTGGATTCAAGCTAGACAAGGAAATTCTTACTAAAAAGTTTCCAAACAAGGCAAGTATACTCAATTACATTGATTTCAATTGTTAAGTGAATTGTTAGAACTCAAGAAGTTCAGTTACAGAAAATTCGGTTCAGAAGTTTCTGAACTTCTGGGCACAATTCGGTCAGCCGCCAGGCTGACCGACACCTAACCAAGAGCTGACCGACATAGGTCGGCTAGCCGAAATTATGAGTTCGGCTAGCCGAGGGTTGACCGCAAGGTGACCGAAAATCTTGTCAGGGTTTTCCATCAGAAGTTTAGCTTCTGGAAAACGAACCGTGAGCTGACCGAAGAAAGTCGGCTAACCGAAATTTGAATTTCGGCCAGCCGTGTGGGTGACCGCATAGGTGACCGAATTGGGCAAAGTGTCCTGTACAATTGAGAAATTCTGGAAGCTGACCGAATGTGGTTCGGTCAGCCGAAACCCCTAATGCGGCTAACCGCTAGGTAACCGACGAGGTGACCGAAATTGAGGGAATATCAGAATTGATTTCTGATCTTTTCCTAAACCTTCATGGGTGTTAGCTAAACTTATGTGAATGTAAATTTCACTAAAAAGTGATGTCATCCATAATAACACCTACATTGCATAATGAACGTTTCACCCGAATGTTGTTTTAGGAAATTTATTTGTTTATGACTTGAGTTGGATTGTCCTCTCTCGTCTACTACTGTTATGCTCCTTGTTGAGTTATCATTGTAATGAAATGAAAAGAAATGAAAAGAACTGAAATGAACAAACATTGTAATGTATGAAAGATTAAGTCTGCTGCAGTAGATGGAGCGTTCCGGAGCTCCGTGGTGATGCCGGGGATCTCTGATCAAGACACTGGTAAATCCCACACATTTGATAAGCCACCTAATAAAGTGAGTAACCATTTTAAAAGCCACTTAATAAAGTGAGCACTAATGAAATGAAATGAGTCTTTGAAAGGCTGGGTTGTGAATGGTGCGCCTTCCGCCTATGCTATAGGACAATGAAAAGACACTTGATAAAGTGTATACATGAATTGAATGCTCTCTTCAGGGGAGAACTACATGAATTGAATGCTTCCTTCAGGAGAGAACTATATGAATTGAATTGAATTGATTTGATTTGAATATAATTGTTATACATTGGAACCAATTTGCTAACATGCAATTATCATAGAATTGTGTATACATTGTTGAACCGTCGTGTTCACAGTGTTATTGATGACATTACAGGCCCAGTTGGCCGTTCGAGTGGTTCCGAGACCACGCCGCCAGCGGAGGAGACCAATCCGGTTCCCCCAGGAGGATTGAACGAATGGATGTAAATCGGAGGCGACCGGTTTAGAAAATTTTGGAAACATTTTGGATATATTCATTTTGTTGTAAACAGTGATCACATGCATTGTATTTGAATATGCATGGGTGATTTAAATAGGAAATGAGATGTATAAGTAAACTTTACTTTCTGTAAAGAATTTGTACATATTAAAGTTGAATGTCAATGTACGTATATATTCCGCAAAATAATGTACATTTGACAGGTATATGTAAGATCCCTTGTGAATCTCGTATTGACTTCGGTGATGCGAGGTTTACGGGAGTAAGTATGGCATCGCGACTCGGGGTTTGGCCGTTGTAACCCTAATCTCGGGCCCGGGTCGTGACATACTTATTGTATAGTATCAGAGCTAAGTTAACCAAGTTAAATGACTTGGCCATCTATAGAACGAAGTGAGGAACGTTACGTTTCGTACCAAATCCAATCTTGGATTTGTGATTTAAATGCTTTCACTTTATGTGATATATGTGATGGAAGTGTTGAGATCTACGTATCTTACGTTCCGTATTGTTTACAGCATGGCTGCGTCTGGATCGAATCCAGGAAGTGATGACTTTATTGAGGTTGTCACACCGTCTCCTGTCTCCGATATGGACACAAGGATGACTGTCATTCTAGAGCAGTTGGTGAGAAGCAATGAACAAATGGCCAAGAGTCATGAAGCACAGATGGGTATGCAAGCCCAGATCACTTCTTTATTGCAAGTGCAGAGCCAATTACAGGCTCAGATGCAAGCAGCACCAGTAGTGCCACCAGTTCAACCACCTACTCAAGTTGGAACACAAGTGGTAATTCAATCCAAGGAGAAAGACCCTAATGTCCTGTATGAACAATTCAGGAAAAGAGGAGCTACTGACTTCCAGGGTACTGAAGACGTGCTGAAAGCTGATGAGTGGCTAGAACACATTGAGGATGTGTTTGGTACAGTCACGTGCACGCAGAAACAAAAAGTTGCCCTCATTTCCTCCATGCTACGAGAAGTAGCAAAGACATGGTGGAAGAGTGTGAGTGGGGCAATCACTAAATTGCCAGAAGCGGTAATGTGGGAGACTTTCAAGCAGCAATTTCAAAGGAAGTTCGTCCCCGAGCATGTGAGGCAGAAGAAAGAAGCATAATTTCTGCAATTGAAGCAAGGTCAAATGACCGTATCTGTGTATGTCCATACCTTTCTGCAGTTGTCTAAGTATGCTACTGATTTGGTAGATACAGAAGACAAGAAGGTGAAGAGGTTTCTCAATGGCCTAAATGCCACATATAAGAAAATGGTATTGGCAAATAAGCCTACGACCTTCGATGATGCCGTTGATAAAGCCTACACGGCAGAAGAGGTCCACAGAGAGGAATTGGCTGAGAATGAGAGTACTAAGAGGAATAGTGGTGAAAAATCTACAGGCTCCTGGTTCAAAAAGGGAGGACGATTCAAGGACAAAAATAAGAAACAGAAATTTACTGCTAGGAATGAGAATAAGCCAGTTTGTGAGACATGTGGAAAGGCTCATAAGACTGAGTTGTGTTGGAGGACTACTGGAGCATGCCTTGTTTGTGGTTCTTTGGAACACAGAATGGCACAATGTCCAAAGGCAAGGAGAGATGACAGAGCTCCTAATCAGCAGACTGCTCAAGCACAAGCAGCACTTCCTGCTCCTCCACAGCGATTAGCTTTGCCAGCACCTCCTAGGCAACAGCAACAACAAGGCCAGCAGCGTCAATGGCAGAGGCAACAACCTGGACAGCAACAACAGAGGCCACAGATAGCTGGAAGGGCTTATGCTCTTAACCGAGAGCAAGCTGATGTTGCAACCAATGTGGTTAAAGGTACAATTCTTATAGGTGATAAACCTGCGGTTGCATTATTTGATCCCGGTTCCACGCATTTGTTTGTAGCACCTGTATTTGTGTGTAATATGCAAGACCGGATAATGCAATTGCCATATGACTTTACATTATCTACTCCTTTAGGGAGAAGGGTAGTATGTGAATTGTACGTTCCCCAATGTGATGTGAAAATCGGGGAAGTGGTAATGCCAGCTGATCTGGTTATACTAGCCATGAATGATTTTGATGTAATTTTTGGCATAGATTGGCTTGCGAAGTACAGAGCTTGTTTAGATTGTTTCCGCAAAATCATCACCTTTAGGGTTGATGAGGCCAATGCCAGTGTATTTTTTGAAGGCACTCCAAAGAGATTTGACACAAGGCTTATTTCAGCTCTTAAGGCCGAACGAATGCTGCATAGTGGTTGTGAAGGCTACATTGCATTCATTTCTGAACAGAAGCCTGAACAGAAATTAGAAAACATCCCGGTAGTCTGTGAATTTCCAGACGTATTTCCCGATGAAGTGCCAGGTCTACCTCCAGCAAGGGAAGTGGACTTCACTATTGAACTTGTGCCCGGTACTGCACCGATCTCTAAGGCACCGTATCGAATGGCACCATCAGAGTTGTATGAGTTGAAGAAACAGATACAGGAATTGCTAGACAAAGGTTTTATCAGACCGAGTGTCTCACCATGGGGAGCACCTGTACTGTTTGTGAAAAAGAAAGATGGCATCTTTCGAATGTGTATTGATTATAGGCAGATCAATCAAGTGACCATTAAAAATAAATATCCACTGCCTAGAATCGATGAGTTGTTTGATCAACTCCAAGGTGCAGCTTACTTTTCTAAGATTGATCTTCGATCTGGATATCACCAGATACGAATTAAGGATCAAGATGTACAGAAGACTGCATTCAGGACTCGTTATGGACACTATGAACTTTTAGTGATGCCTTTTGGTCTAACCAATGCACCTGCAGTTTTTATGGCGTTAATGAACAGAGTGTTTGCTTCGTACCTAGACCAGTTTGTTGTGATCTTTATTGATGACATCCTGGTATACTCAAGGTCAGAAAGAGAGCATTCACGTCATCTGAGAATAGCCTTGCAGACACTGAGAGAGGATCAGTTGTATGCAAAGTTCTCGAAGTGCGACTTTTGGTTGCAGCAGGTTGCATTTTTGGGTCACGTCATTACCAGAAATGGATTAGCTGTTGATTCGGCTAAGGTTGACGCGGTTAACAATTGGCAGAGTCCGAAGAATGTGCCAGAGGTTCGGAGTTTCTTAGGGTTGGCGGGCTACTATAGAAGGTTCGTAAAGGACTTCTCCAAGATAGCAGCTCCGTTGACGAAACTGACTCGGAAGGACGTTCCTTTTCAATGGAATGATGTATGCGAGTGCAGTTTCCAAACTCTGAAGCAGAAGTTGATAACAGCCCCAATCCTGGCTTTACCTGAAGGAAGAGGAGGGTTTGAGATTTACTCAGATGCCTCAGGCGTTGGATTGGGATGTGTGTTGATGCAACGAGGTAGGGTAATTGCCTACAGTTCGCGTCAATTAAAAGAGCATGAGAAGAACTATGCTACACATGATTTAGAGCTCGCGGCTGTTGTATTCGCATTGAAGCAATGGAGACATTATCTGTATGGAGAGACTTTTGAAGTCCATTGCGATCACAGAAGTCTCCAATACTTGTTCACTCAGAAAGATATCAATCTGAGGCAACGCCGTTGGTTAGAGCTTATCAAGGATTATGATTTTCCATTCACATATGTACCTGGAAAGGGTAACGTGGTAGCTGATGCTTTGAGTCGCAAGTCCGCTGACTTGGCATCATTGGTGGGTGAATGGATTATGATTGAAGAATTCAGGGATTGGGATGTATCCATTGAATTCGTGGACAATCAAGTCATGATTGCAGCGATGTCAGTGTTCGAACCGCTACTCATCCAGCAAATTAAAGATAGGCAGTTCGACGACCCGGAATTAGTAAAAATTCGGGATAACATTGCAGCAAGGCCAGATTTCGTGTTGGTAACAGGAGTTCTCTATTTCAAAGACAGACTATGTGTACCAGCACAGGAAGATTTGAAGCAAGCAGTCATGTTTGAAGCTCATCACACTAGATATTCTGTGCATCCAGGAAGTACGAAGATGTATAGAAATCTTAAGGGCAGATTCTGGTGGAATAACATGAAGCGGGAGATAGTCAGTTATGTATCTTCCTGCTTGACTTGCCAGCGTGTGAAATTTGAGCACAAGAAGCCACCAGGCTTGCTTCATCCATTGTATATCCCTAAATGGAAGTGGGAACATCTCACGATGGACTTTGTGTCCGGATTACCAAGGACGCGGAGACAACATGATGCCATTTGGGTTATTGTGGATCGTCTTACGAAGTCCGCGCATTTTCTTCCATTTAGAAAGGATATGGGATTCAGCGAAATGTCCAAATTGTTTGTCAAGGAGATTGTTAGACTGCATAGAGTATCGGTCTCGATCATTTCTGATCGAGATAGTCGCTTTGTCTCCACATTTTGGCAAACTTATCAGAATGCCATGGGTACGAGACTGCGGTTTAGTACTGCATATCATCCACAGACAGATGGGCAGTCAGAGAGAACAATTCAAACTCTTGAAGATTTGCTTCGGGCTAGTGTTGCAGATTTTGGGAGTGATTGGGATGATCACCTAGCTTTGTGCGAATTTGCGTACAACAATAGCTATCACTCCAGCATTGAAATGGCACCCTTTGAAGCATTATATGGTAGAAGATGTAGGACTCCAGTTAGCTGGGAAGAAGTTGGAACTCGAAGTTTCCACGGTCCTACGATCATTGCTGAGACAGCAGATAAAGTGCAGAAGGTGCAAGAAAGGTTGAAAGTTGCTAGATCAAGGCAGAAAAGCTATGCTGACAATCGTCGGCGTGATCTGGAATTCGCCGTTGGTGATTTAGTCTTTTTGAAGACTTCTCCAATGAAGGGCACCATCAGATTTGGACAAAAGGGTAAGCTTTCTCCGAGATTTATCGGACTCTTTAAGATCCAAAGTAGAATCGGAAATGTGGCTTATCGCCCAGATCTTCCAGCAGAACTCTCTGGTATCCATAATGTCTTTCATGTGTCCATGCTTCGGAAGTATGTGTCAGATCCTTCACATGTGATTCGTCATGAAGAGATCCAAGTGTTGCCAGACACTGCATACGTTGAGAAGCCAATTCAGATAATTGATACCAAGGAGGTGGTTTTGCGTACCAAGACTATCAAATGGGTCAAAGTGCTTTGGGCACATCATGGACCAAACGAAGCTACCTGGGAGCTTGAAGAGCAAATGGCTTGAAAGTATCCAGAGCTATTCGTTCAGGTAATTTTCGTTTTTCGTTTTACACTGCTTAATTGATTTGCATTGCATTCGGAGGACCGAATGGTTCTAAAAGTTTAGGGGAATGTAACACCCTGTCCCGAGTTAATTAAGATTAACTCTAAGTAATCGGGATTAATGCTAATTCAACATGTTTTATGGAATTAATGTTGATTAATGGCTAAATTGATAAGAATTTAGCTCAAGTGGTCAAATTGAACTTTATGAAAAGAATAGTGAAGGTTCTGAATGGAATTGAAATGGTTTTAGGCTAAAACCATGCGATGTAAGGACTTTTTCGTAAATACGAAATTACGCGTATTTCGTCGACTACGGAAACTCTTGATACTTACACGTATATCTTGAGGAGTACGTTAACTTCCGTAAATGTATTGTTTCCATTCGACGTGAATTGGTTCAAATGACCATTCATTTGACTTAAATTGTAATTAGAGGAATAGGAGGGGGGTCAAATGCAAAAATGAAATTATAAGATGAGGATGAACTCATTTGAGTTCATTCCTTCATCCCAGCAGCTCTTTCTCTCCTTCTCTTTCTCTTCTTCATTTTTCTTCCGTTCCTCTTGGTTTCCGTCAAGGTGTGTGTGATTTGGAGAATTGACAAGTACTTGTGAAGAGGGACTCCATCTTCGCCATCGTCTTCTTCATCTCTTTTCTTACTATTTTGGGAGTTAAACTTGAGAAGATCTCAAGATTTCCACCAAAGAAGCTACAAGTAAGTATTGAGTTGAATTCAGCACTTTCATGGTTTCCTTATTGAGTTATGGCTCAAAGAATTCACAAGAATTCTGTTTTGTGGATTGATTTTGGGTTTTAGGTTCAAAAGGAGGTTTGGCTTGAAGAATTCAGCTTGGATTCAAGCTAGACAAGGAAATTCTTGCTAAAAAGTTTCCAAACAAGGCAAGTATACTCAATTACATTGATTTCAATTGTTAAGTGAATTGTTAGAACTCAAGAAGTTCAGTTACAGAAAATTCGGTTCAGAAGTTTCTGAACTTCTGGGCACAATTCGGTCAGCCGCCAGGCTGACCGACACCTAACCGAGAGCTGACCGACATAGGTCGGCTAGCCGAAATTATGAGTTCGGCTAGCCGAGGGTTGACCGCAAGGTGATCGAAAATCTTGTCAGGGTTTTCCATCAGAAGTTTAGCTTCTGGAAAACGAACCGTGAGCTGACCGAAGAAAGTCGGCTAACCGAAATTTGGATTTCGGCCAGCCGTGTGGGTGACCGCATAGGTGACCGAATTGGGCAAAGTGTCATGTACAATTGAGAAATTCTGGAAGCTGACCGAATGTGGTTCGGTCAGCCGAAACCCCTAATGCGGCTAACCGCTAGGTAACCGACGAGGTGACCGAAATTGAGGGAATATCAGAATTGATTACTGATCTTTTCCTAAACCTTCATGGGTGTTAGCTAAACTTATGTGAATGTAAATTTCACTAAAAAGTGATGTCATCCATAATAACACCTACATTGCATAATGAACGTTTCACCCGAATGTTGTTTTAGGAAATTTATTTGTTTATGACTTGAGTTGGCTTGTCCTCTCTCGTCTACTACTGTTATGCTCCTTGTTGAGTTATCATTGTAATGAAATGAAAAGAAATGAAAAGAACTGAAATGAACAAACATTGTAATGTATGAAAGATTAAGTCTGCTGCAGTAGATGGAGCGTTCCGGAGCTCCGTGGTGATGCCGGTGATCTCTGATCAAGACACTGGTAAATCCCACACATTTGATAAGCCACCTAATAAAGTGAGTAACCATTTTAAAAGCCACTTAATAAAGTGAGCACTAATGAAATGAAATGAGTCCTTGAAAGGCTGGGTTGTGAATGGTGCGCCTTCCGCCTATGCTATAGGACAATGAAAAGACACTTGATAAAGTGTATACATGAATTGAATGCTCTCTTCAGGGGAGAACTACATGAATTGAATGCTCTCTTCCGGGGAGAACTACATGAATTGAATGCTTCCTTCAGGGGAGAACTATATGAATTGAATTGAATTGAATTGATTTGATTTGAATATAATTGTTATACATTGGAACCAATTTGCTAACATGCAATTATCATAGATTTGTGTATACATTGTTGAACCGTCGTGTTCACAGTGTTATTGATGACATTACAGGCCCAGTTGGCCGTTCCAGTGGTTCCGAGACCACACTGCCAGCGGAGGAGACCAATCCGGTTCCCCCAGGAGAATTGAACGAATGGATGTAAATCGGAGGCGACCGGTTTAGAAAATTTTGGAAACATTTTGGATATATTCATTTTGTTGTAAACAGTGATCACATGCATTGTATTTGAATATGCATGGGTGATTTAAATAGGAAATGAGATGTATAAGTAAACTTTACTTTCTGTAAAGAATTTGTACATATTAAAGTTGAATGTCAATGTACGTATATATTCCGCAAAATAATGTACATTTGACAGGTATATGTAAGATCCCTTGTGAATCTCGTATTGACTTCGGTGATGCGAGGTTTACGGGAGTAAGTATGGCATCGCGACTCGGGGTTTGGCCGTGGTAACCCTAATCTCGGGCCCGAGTCGTGACACCTAAGCCTGTGTTAAGGCCGATTTTTTCACTTGCTCACATGTGCACTGCAAACTATATATACATCGTGCCTTCAACCATTGCTTAAACAATCCGTGAGTTCGATTACCTTTATACCAGCGCTTATATGAGTAAAAGTGTCAAATCTATCCACTCAATATTTTATATATATATATATATGAGAGATGCTCCTCTTAGAGATGTCCCTCGCCTTATATGAGAGACAGGGCTGGGAGCCCTTGCATTTAAGTTGTTGATATGTATATACTCCGACACATTATGTGAATTATCATCCATCAAAGGCCCATTTTGTTTGTGGACACTTTCCCTCCTCTCACCACTTCTTGTGCAAGAATGGGATTACCCCTTTTCAAGGGAGGATGGGATGAGCATGAAAAGCCATGGGCTCATTTGTACACAATATTCCTCTCTCCAATATGAAAAGCCTTCTGTGCAATGCATTGGGAAAATCACCGACATCTGCACTTTGCTAAAATAAAGCACCTGATTCTCGGGACGAAAATCTCGAAAGAAAGTTTTTTTTTTTTATTATTATATCAAATAAATGAAGAAATCTGAATGACATAAAAGGTATATCAATCCACTATCCTTCAAGAAATCCAACAAATCTTCAATAGTACTAGACATTAAAGCCTCTTTCAAGAGATCAACAATTATATAAATAAATAATATGATAATTCAACTTTTGTTGTGCGCAATTGCCACGTGGCGCAAAGTAGGCTCAATGTGTCAGCTGTCAACTGTAAAATTTCTCAAATAAAATATCTTTTTTCTTCTAAAATCAAGCCGGGATCCCCTATTTTGTTGAAACAGAGAAATACTGTATTATCCAGAGTATGCAAAGAGACTATACAAAACACAGAGAATATGCAATCTTCTTGGTCCTCATGTATCTTCCAGTGGCCTTATGCTTGTTGATCTGAACTTCTTAACATGATTAGACCGTGCCTAGAAAACCTCCCACATAGGATAATCTTAACATCTTGATTGTCAGCCTGCAAAGAGATTATAATATAGAAATGCAGTAGCAGACTATATGAGGTGCGAAAAAGGTGAATATTCCAGCAGCAGCTGCTCTTTCCATTTTCATCAATTCTATAACATGGAGTCCTAATTTATTGAAGCTACAGGTACTCTGCAACTTCTTATTCCACCACTGAGGTCAGTTCCCACATTTGAAGCGGCACAATTTCCTTATCTCATTTTTTCAGTATTGTGCACTAATCCATGTACGAGATTATTAAATTCATGCTTGTTTGGATTAAAAAAAAAATACTTTACACCGAATTATTGAATTAAGAATCCATTATTTGTGATAATTCATTACATAAATGAATCAAACTTGGCATGTGCACAGATTAATAGAATGTATTAATGGATCTCAATAAATATACTCGCTCTAAACCAATAAATAATGAATAATGATCGATAGGGAGAGTGTATTTTCTAGGGCCTACCATTAGATTGACCGGTTGATTTAAAAAATGTGCCCATCTTCTCTTTCCATTAGGAAAGAAAGGGAAAGTAGATTAAGTTGAATCATGTGTTCAGGATTTAGTTAATCCAATGGTGTGTATATTGCTGATTTGAATAATATTTTATAACTTAGTTATACCACAATGGGTGCTAGAACCAATGAACGGATTGGATTTCTTAAAGGTGGGCCCCACCCATGTCACTATGATCCAGCGCCGCTATATTGTAGCTTTGCCCTGATAGAGTAGCATGAGTTTTTCTAAAACGTGCTAATACATTAATCCGTTCATGGGTTAGAGTCTATGGATGGATTCGTGCACTAAGAAATGGGTCAATGCACTAGAATATCTATTAAATAAGGGAAATTCTAATTGCACCGTGGAAATAACTAAGCACACCCACCTTTTTAAAAAAAATTTATTACCAAAATACCCATGTGCGAAATGACGAAAATACTCATTGCGCCATACACATGATATATGCATGGGGTTTAACAGTCGTGCACCTCTTTATGTGCACAGCGCTAAAACTCAGTGCACACTACCAGTGAGCGATACACGTGAAGAAAGAGGAGAAGATGGTCGCCGGTGATGGTAGGGCGGATAGGGGAGCTCGCCTGTGGGAGAGATGGTCACCAGTGATGGTGTGACAATGAGGGGAGCTCGCCGGAGGGAGAGACGGTCGACGGTGATGGGCAGACATTTGGGTTCGGTCACATCTAGTGGGAGGAGAAAAGAGGGGAGCACACCGAAGGAAGAAGAGATGGGAGCTCGCCGGAGGGAGAAGTGAAGAGGAGAGGAGAGGAGAGAAGAGAAGAGAAGAGAAGAGGAAAGGAGAAGAGGGTGTTTTGGGTATTATCGGGGTGAGTTAAGCAAAAAATGGGCTATTTATTTTTTTAGGTGTGGTGAGCTCAGAAAGTGGGTGAGCTCACGAAAGCATGTGGGTGCAAATAGAATTTCCCATTAAATAATGTAGTCATTATCAATTAAATAATATAATAATTATCTATACGTGGACCATCCGTCAACCCATGGCTCACTATCTCCATCACTCTCCCCGAGCTGGAGTGTGGAGAAGGCTTAATTGCTGGCTTGTGTCTCAAATTCCAAAAGATTATCTTGGTGATTTTGGTGATATCGGACTTCCTCGTGGGAGGAGACAAACTAGGTTAGGAGAGCTCCGATTACAACTTTTTCTCGTACTAAGTAATAATCAATCTATATGTGTCTAGTCCGTGCATGTATCAGTAGATTAACTGTAAGACGAAGGAGCGTTTCTGTTATTTATAAAGAGTATTGGGGGCTTTCTGAGGTACACCCCAATGTCTTCAATTGTTGCACATGCAAGTACAGCACTGGATCTAGCCACTATATACAGGCTGCTTCTTAGATATCCAGGAGCTGCAGTTCGAACCCAAATTAATGCAGTATCTAGTGGTGGAATGGTCGGTGGGTAGCCATCCTGAGAAAAATCTTATCTGAGAAGCCACATAGGCCGAGTGGAGATTGGGAGATTATGCACATTCCATGATGTAGAGTCCATTTGATATACCTTAGTATCTACTTGACTGCTTGATAATGGGCCTCAATTGGTGCGGATTTGAACGAGCACACAAAGTGATTAAATGAGCAAGCTCAGGGCAAGAGTTAAATATTACAATGCTCCAATGACACTTCTGTTGCAATCCCATCACTACAAGGGCTTGAGTAAATATGTAGGTTGTGTTTTTGAGCTAGAGGTGTGCGGATAAGCTTTGAGTTCTTATTTTTGTTTTTGATAAAAGGTTGAGTCCATCTTTTGTTTGTGATTAAGTACATTCCACCATCAAATGGTGCGACTTAGATGCCGAGGCAGTAGTAGAGGAGACCAACGTCCTTCATCGCACGTTATGTCTCTAAATTGATGGTGAGCGGTGATAGTAATTATGGGTTACACTGATAATTTTGTCATCAACATATAAAAGTAGGAGGAATGGTCCCCTGATTGCAACTAAGAACAAACAAGGAATGTAGGATTTACTGCATAAACACCAATTTGAAGTAGATGAAGGCTAAATCCATCAAACCATGCTCTAGATGCCTGTTTGAGGTCATAAATAGCCTTTACGAGATGGCATGTTTGATGGATGGAAAGTGTTGACAAACACCGGTTGCCGTTCCATATAAACAGTTCGACGAAGAAAGCCATGCAAAAAGGCATTTTTCACATCAAGTTGATGAACAAGCCACATGGGAACCCGGGCAAGGAAAAAGATGATGTGGTCGGCGGTAGGTTTCCAATCAGGCAATAAATTTCATCATAGTCTATATTATCTTTTTTTGTTAAATCCTTTTGCAACTAAAGCCGGCCTTGTGCTTGTGTACTATCCCATCTGACTTTAGTTTTTTTTTTAAAAACCATTCATGATCCTACTACATGCATCCCATCAGTGTAGGGAACTAGCCAACTAGGTTCCATGTTTTGTTTGGACCAGGAGCATTGAGTTCTTGGACGGCAGCGACCCAGTTTGGGCGATTTATTGCTCGTTGAATGTGGCTGATTCAATAGAGTCATCATCAAATACCAAGCGCGCCCGGTCAGTTTGCCGCTAACTTGGAGCTTATGATCATTGGATGAGTGATAATTGTAGCGTTTTGGGCCTGACCACTCTCTACCATACCAGACACAATACAAATGAAAAATGCAATAGTAAAAGAAATGGAACAGATCTGAAACAATTGCAAGGTTGGAAAAAAAAACACAATTTCCATCTCACATTCTCGGATCCAAAATCTGTGGAACAGCTGTTGAGGGAGGGGCCTGGACCGTTGATGACAGAGAGATGACGTGAGGTAGACTGCAGCAGGGGAGACGACACCATGCAGACACTGCAATGAGGTCAACATCTGGGAGCGAGCGATGGATCGACGCAGAGCTCTAGTGGGAGATACAACACGAGAGAGGGAGAGAGAGGGAAAGCAGCCGCGAGAGAGAGATAGAGCTGAGAGGGAGAGCAGTCACTGGAGAGAGATCGACACAAGAGAGAGAGATCGAGCTGAGATGGAGAGCAGTTGCGAGAGAGATCGACATGAGAGAGAGAGAGATCAAGCAGATAGGGAGAGCAATCTTTTGATGTGATCGTTGCCTATGTCTGCCGAAGATGAAAGGGCGAAATGAAATGGGAAATGAGAAGGGGGGAAATGAAATGGCAAACAGAGAAGTGCAGGCCTGTTTTCATTTCGTTTTTTCTCTTGTGTTCCACCCAAACCACACGCAGGTCTCGCACGATGCAGTTGGCTATACTCTCAACTGTAACTCAGGGGAGCCCTCACATATATATATATATATATATAAATTTTCATGTGACTATGAGCTCAAAATCGGTATATGCATGCAACCAATTTGTGGATTTGGCTCAAAAGATCCAACAAGCCTAATGAATAGTTAACATTGGGCTCAGGGTTAGAGCTAGTTCTTTATAAATACTCTATATGGTTATTCTTTGTAAAAGAAAAGAGAAAGCAAGCAAGGGGAACAGAAAGAGCATTGCAAAAGTACGATCGATAACTAATGGGGATAGAGTAGGCTAACTATTAGAGGGTTTGAAGTCCTTGCAATGAGTTACCCAATTTTTCTGCATAGTGAAATCGAGCGGAACGCTCATAGCCTCGTGGATTTATGCAATTGTCGAACAACATAAACGTGTTCTTGTGATTGATTGATTGTGCGTGTTTTGTCCTACTTAATTCTCCAATAATTGGCATCAGAGTGTGGCTAGGGTTCTCCTAGGGCTAGGGCTTGTATCACGCTATCAGCAGAGGTGACTCATTATAATTGAATCTCAAAGGATCCCGATCTGGTTGTTGTTGCCGTCTTGGATCATCACCCAAGAAAGCGAAAGGTGGGCCACCAGTCGTTTGACAGTGAAGATCAAGAGGCCCCAGACGCTGCGTGCGCTGCCCAAGAAGGGTTTCTGCAGTTCCTGCATTCTACTACAGATTGCAGTGAAGAAGACGACGCAGCAAGCGCTATGTTCCTATCGCTGCAATCCGCCCCTCGCCATCGAAGAAAAGGAAACAGGGGCTGCCGGTTCCAAACCAGTTACAGAAAAACCAGCCGCAATTTAGCCATCAGCTTAGAAGAAAACAGGCGTTGCCAGCACACGCCCGCCGCCGGACGCATCACACAGATTATAACCGGCCCTACACTCTCGCCGAAGAGAAGCACTGCTAGTTGCTATATTGCGTGTAGAACATCTCGCCGGAGAGAAGCGCTTCTAGTTGCTATATTGCGTGTAGAACATAATCGAAGAGGGAGAAGACCCAGATTAGGATCAGTTCTAGGACAGAAGACCCAGATTAGGATCGGTTCTAGGCCAGCTTCAGTCTTGGGTCAATTTCGACTTGACATGACCCGTCCACTACGAAACCCAGTTCAACCAGCAGCTTGCAACAGACGCCAGCAGTACAGTCAAAGCAGCAATTTGACGAAATCAACTGTCAGATCTCAATCATAGTTTTCTGGGCCATCTAGCTCTGAATTGCTTTCCATTTCCTCCTACGCACTCGCATCGATGAGATCTACAAAGTTAAAGAGCAGATTGACCGTTTGACAAGCTGAAAAAGGGGTTAATTCTGGACACAAAATTAATTTTGGCTTGTGGCAAAAAGAATGTAAAACAAAATTACTCAGCAAGGAATCAAGGTAGCATTGTTTGGCAAGGAAAAGAAGCCAGCAACGATGGATGATGATGATCGGGTAGATACTGATGAAATAGAAGTTAACTCGATTGAGCAGTATCTCTCTGACAAAGTTATGTTCAATATCATGGAAGAGGAATCTGCAAAGGATTTATGGGAAAAACGCAGGAAGCTATGCATGGGAAAGAATCTAGCCAACAAATTGGATCTGAAGAAACAGTTATATGGGTTGAAGATGGAGGAAGGGTGTGATGTGTTGGAACACATGAACACGTTCAACAGGCCATGATCAATGACTTGTTGAGGCTCGATGTGAAATCCGATGATGAACACAGGTCCCTGTTGTTGTTGAATTCTCTTTCTGACTCATATGAGCATTTTGTAACTACTCTGTTATTTGGAAATGAGACACTCAATTTTAAGGAGGTCACGTAGGACATTATCTCCTATGCTACTAGAAGGAAACCTAGTAAAGGTGACTCACATGCAAAAGGACTTCTAGCAAAGGAAGGCTCGATCCCATAATTGTGGCATGTCTAACGACAGGGGCAGGTCAAGAAGAAACAACTCCAGATCAAAGTCTAGGAGCAAGAAAAATCTTGAATGCTTTTAATGCGGGAAGAAAGGGCATTGGAAGAAAGACTGCAAGCATTACAAGGAGAGTAAAGATGGGAAGAATAAAACTGGGGACAAAGCATAAAGTAGTTCCGCCAGTGTTGCTTGAGAAAAAGAAATGGAACTCATATTGGTCTCACAAGGTAACTATCTATCTAATGTGTGGATCTTAGATTCCGGTTGTTCTTATCATATGTGTCCTAATCGGGAATGATTTGATATTTATGAGCCAAGTGATGGTGGTAGTGTTCTAATTAATGGGTAATGATACACCATGTAAAACCATTGGAATGAGAACCATTGGCACTAGAATGGCAGATGGAGTTGTAAGAATCTTGGGTAGCGTGAGACATGTTCCTTCACTCAAGAAGAATTTGATATCCTTAGGCACACTAGAATCCAAAGGAGGTTCATTCGGTGCAAATGATGGTTTTTGTAAAGTGAGTAAAGAAGTTTTGGTATTAATGAAAGGTACCAAAGTGGGAAACAACCTTTACAAATTGATGGGAAGCACAGTTGTAGGTGGAGCGGTGGTCTCTACGGAAGACAAAACCAGCGATGATGAATCACATTTATGGCATATGCGGCTAGAGTATATGAGTGAGAAGGGCATGTTATAACTTCACAAAAGGCAGTTGTTGAATGCTGTTGAAACATGCAAGCTGGATTTTTGCAAATTCAGTGTTTACGGCAAGCAAACAAAGTGTCTTTTAATTATGCAGGCAATGATTGTAGAAGTAAAGGCATTCTGGATTATATTCACTCAGATGTGTGGGGACCATCCCCGGTTGAGTCAAAAGGTGGAGATGAATACTGTATGACTTTTATTGAAGACTGTCACGACCCGGGCCCGAGATTAGGGTCACCACAGCCAAATCCCGAGCCGCAAACGCCATACTTACTCCCGTAAACCTCACATCGCCGAAGTCAATACAAGATTCACAAGGGATCTTACATATACCTGTCAAATGTACATTTTTGCGGAAATATATATACACATTGACATCCAACTTTAATATGTACAAGTCCTTTACATACAGTAAAGTTTACTTACGCGTCTCATTCCTAACCATGCATATTCAAATACAATGCATGTGATCACTATTTACAACAAAATGAATATGTTCAAATTGTTTCCAAAACTTGATAAACCGGTCGCCTCCGATTTACATCCATTCATTCAATCCTCCTGGAGGAACCGGGTTGGTCTCCTCTGTTGGCGGCGCGGTCTCGGAACCACTGGAACGGGCAACTTGGCTTGTAATGTCATCAATAACACTGTGAACACGACGGTTCAACAATGTATACACAGTTCTATGATAATCATATGTTTAGCATTTTGGTTCCAAAGTATAACAATTCTATGCAAGTCAATTCAATTCAATTCAATTCAATGCGTATAGTTCTTCCCTGAAGGAAGCATTCAATTTATGTAGTTCTCCCCTGAAGAGAGTATTCAATTCATGTAGTTCTCCCCTTCCCCTGAAGAGAGCATTCAATTCATGTAGTTCTCCCCTGAAGGGAGCATTCAATTCATTATATACACTTTATCAAGTGTCTTTTCGTTGTCCTCTAGCATAGGCGGAAGGCGCACCATTCACAACCCAGCCTTTCATGGACTCATTTCATTTCAATATTACTCACTTTATTAAGTGGCTTTTCAAATGTGTGGGATTTACCAGTGTCTTGATCAAAGATCACCGGCATCACCACGGAGCTCCGGAACGCTCCATCTACTGTAGCAGACTTAATCTTGTATACATTACAATGTCTGTTCATTTCAATTCTTTTCTTTTCATTTCATTACATTTCATTGTATTAATTCAATACATTATTCAATGATAGCTCAACAAGGAGCATAACAATAATAGACGAGAGAGGACAAGCCAACTCAAGTCATAAACAATTAAATTTTCCTAAAACAACATTCGAGTGAAACGTTCATTATGCAATGTAGGTGTTATTTTAGATGACATCACTTTTTAGTGAAATTTACATTCACATGAGTTCACCTATAAAGATTTAGGAAATTATCAGAAATCAATTCTGATATCCCCTCAATCTCGGTCACTTCAAACCACAGTCGGTCAGCTTTCCAGAATCTCATCAACTACAGGGTAATTTGCGCAATTCGGTCACCTACTCGGCTAACCGAAATTCAAATTTCGGTTAGCCGAATTTCTTCGGTTAGCTTACGGTTCGTTTTCCAGAAGCAAAACTTCTGATGGAAAACCCTGACAAGATTTTCGGTTACCTTGCTGTCAACCCTCGGCTAGCCGAACTCACAATTTCGGCTAGCCGACCTATGTCGGTCAGCTCTCGGTCAGGTGTCGGTCAGCCTGGCGGCTGACCGAATTGTGCCCAGAAGGTCAGAAAATTCTGAACCGAATTTTCTGTAACTGAACTCCTTGAGCTCTAACAAGTCACTTAACATTTGAAATCAATATAATTGAGTATACTTGCCTTGTTTGGAAACTAATCAGCAAGAATTCCCTTGCCTAGCTTGAATCCAAGCTGAATTCCTCAAGCCAAACCTTCTTTTGAACCTAAAACCCAAAATCAATCCACAAAACAGAATTCTTGTGAATTCTTTGGGCCATAACCATTCTATCTCAATACTGAAAACATGGAAGTATCGAATTCAACTCAAACTCTTACTTGTAGCTTCTTTGGTGGAAATCTTGAGATCTTCTCAAGTTTGCACTCCAAGAAAGTAAGAAAAGAGATGAAGAAGATGATGGTGAAGATGGAGTCCCTCTTCACAAGTACTTGCCAATTCTCCCAATCATCACTCAATGAAGAGAAATTGGAAGAAAGAAGAGGAAGAAGAGAAAGAGAAGAAGAGAGATCGGCTGGGATGAAGGAATGAACTCAAATGAGTTCATCCTCATCTTATAAGCCCTCAATTGCATTTTAGCCCCTCTTCTTTCCACTATTTACAATTTAAGTCAAATGAATGGTCATTTGAATCAATTCACGCCGAATGGAATCACTATATTCACGGAAGTTAACGTACTCCTCGAGATATACGTGTGAGTATCAAGAGTTTCCGTATTCAACGAAATACGTGTAATTTCGTATTTACGAAAAAGTCCTTACATTGCATGGTTTAGCCTAAAACCATTTCAAGTCACCCATAACCTTCACTATTCTTTTCATTAAGTTCAATTTGACCACTTGAGCCAAATTCTATATCAATTTAGCCATTAATCAACATTAATTCAATATCACATGTTGAATTAGCATTAATCCCGATTAATTAGAGTTAATCTTAATTAACTCGGGACAGGGTGTTACAAAGACTTTCAAAGAAGGTTTGGGTTTACTTCATGAAACACAAGTATGAGGTCTTCGACACATTCAAAGAGTGGATGGAAGAAAAGTCAAGTAAATTATAGGTTTCTACAACTTCGTAGGGATGAAGGCATCCAAAGACACTTCACAGTTCCAAAGAATCAGCAAAACAGAGTTGCGGAAAGAATTAATAGGACTTTCTTGTAGAGAGCAAGAAGCATGAGAGCTTTTAGGCAGGATCGGTTAATCATGCATGTTATTTGGTTTATCTGTCACCTTCAGTACCTTTGGATTGCAAATTAAGTTGCAGAATAAGTTTGGACGAGTAAAGAAGTTGATTATTCCTCATTGAAGGTATTCGGATGTCCATCATATGCACATATTCCCAGTGATGAGCGATCCAAGCTAGATTCCAAGTCACTCAAATACATATTCCTCGGGCACGAGAAAGTAGTGAAAGGGTATAAGTTATGGGATCCAGTAAACAGGAAAAAGATCAATCAGCAAAGATGTAGTGTTTGATGAAGCTTTTAAGATGAACAGGAAGCAAGATAGCAAAGTCAAAGGGCAAAGTGTCGAAAAAGCAGTTATTAAAGTGATTCTTATTGCAGATAATAAAGGCAAGAAACCAGTATAAAGTCAATTAGAGGCCAGTACATCTGAAGGAGAGGAAGAAGTCGAGGCTGAGCAGGAGCTAACAAGCCTGGCACAGAGAAGAGCAAAGAGAACCATCAAGCCGCCTTAGAGGTATGGATGGGATGACGATGTAGTCCATTTTGCTCTCATCACCAACAGTGGTGATCCAATCACATTTAAAGAAGTCATGGAAAGTAGTGAAAAAGAAGCTTGGACGGGTGCTATGATGGATGAGATAGAATCTCTGCAGATGAGCTTTGTCTAGGAGTTAATCACAAAACCCAAAGACAATAAATAAGTAGGTTGCAAATGGGTGTTTCGGAAAAAGGAAGTATTGCAAGAAAATGAGACACCAAGGTTGAAGACACGGTTAGTAGCAAAGGGCTACTCACAAAAAGAGGGGGTTCACTATGATGAGATATTTTCCCCAGTTGTGAAGTACACTTCTATTAGGGTGTTGTTGACAATGGCAGCACAGTTGGAAATAGAGGTTGAATGGTTAGATGTAAATACAGCCTTCCTTTATGATGACTTGGAGGAAACAATTTACATGGAGCAACTTGAAGGATTCAGAGAAGCCGAAATAGAAGACTATGTCTGCAAATTAAAGAAATCATTGTAAGGGCTGAAACAATCTCCAAGACAATGGTACAAGCACTTCGACTCCTACATGTTATAGATTAGCTACTATCGATGTGAGTATGATCACTGTATTCATTTCAAAGTGCATGATGATAATTCATTCATTATATTGCTACTTTATTTGGATGACATGCTTATTTCATGCAAAGACATGTAAAAAAAAAAAAAAAAAAAAGAACTACAATCTCAATTGAGAAAGGAGTTTGGGCAGCCACAAGGATGTTGAGTTTGGAAATTAGGAGAGATAGAAAGGCTGGAAAGCTATGGTTATTAGAGAAGAAATGCATCTCAAAGGTACTTGAAAAACTCAATATGCAGAATGCCAAGTCTGTGTCTACTCCACTTATAGGTCACATCAGTTTAAGTGCCAGACAATGTCCAAGTATGGGCGAAGAAATTACAGAAATGTCTAAGATACCAAATGCCAATGTGGTGGGATATTTAGTGTATGTCAGTGTTTGCACAAAACCAGATATTACTCAAGCAGTCGGTGTGATAAGTAAGTACATGGCGAATCCAGGAAAAGAGAACTGGAATGTCGTAAAGTGGATTCTGAGATACTTGAAAGGCACCAAAGACTTGGGAATACTATTTAAAAGAAAATAGGACTTGGAAATCACAATCCAAACCGTTGAAAATGTTTAGGAGGTCAAAGATTGCAATGGATCCAATTTTCTGCCATTGGATCATCACCAATCTCTAGATGTGTGCAAAGATTCAAAAGAAAAAAAAAAAAAAAAAGAAAACATGAAACATTTGATTTTTTTTTTCTTTTTTTTTTTTGGAATTTGCGAGCCCCAAACACAAGATCCAATCCGTTAGATCTCTTTGAAAGGCTGAACACGGCCATGGGGTTAAATTTCAAAACTTGAAACCTTGTGAATCTTGAGAAATTTGTGAAAAACTTTCAACCATTAATTTAAAAAAAAAAAGCCCATTTAAAATAGATCATTGTATTACCAAACACCTTTTTTTAAGGTTTCCAACCCTAGAGGTAACTATCAACTTTTATGGCTTTTTATATTTTTTTGAATTTTTTTTGTTGGTTACTCATGGGTTTTTTATTTCTTCTAAATAAAGTTTCTTATTTCTAGATATTTCTTTTTTTTTTAATGCATTTTCTAGTGTTTAATGAATTTTTTTTTTTTGGATTTTTATCATAGAGCTATTTAATTTTATTTTTATTTTGATGGGTTTTTATTTAGTTTCCGCGGTGATAGGTTTTCATGCATTTATGGTTTTTCTTTTATTTCTTGGTTTTACTTTTTGGTTTTTAGGTGTCGGGTTTCCATGCATGAGTTATTTGTTTCTACTAAGTTGTTCTTGTCATTGAATTTTCTATGGACTTATGTTTTCAAGTTATATTTTTATGGTGTTTATATTAATTTATTTTTTATTATGGATATATTCTTCTGATTTCAAAAGAATATTTCACCTAAAATATTCAACTAATTTTAAACAAATTAAAAGGCTCTCGTTTTGAAATTAATCAATTATATTTCTCGGTTATTATCATAGGTTTTAATTTTGACTGCAATTTTTAATATCTCAACATAATCTAAACTAAATATTATTTAAAAAATATATTCTTTTTAATATTATAAATTAGATTGGCTATGCTAAGTACGGGCATTTACATACTTGGTTGCCAACTCGATAATCCAATCGTCGAATTCTAATTCACCAAAAACGCTATCACAGAAACTGAAAGCAGTTTCGCAATAAAAGTGAGTAATCTTAGGGCGGTCATCACTAGTGATGTGGTCTCTGGCATGCTTAGCATCTATTCTTAGCAAAATATTTAGGCTTGTTACATTTATGGAATTTTCGTTTGGGTAGACTCTAATTACTCCATCTTGGGCTTATACTAATCGTTATATCCTCTATTAGGTTTACATTTACGTCTAATCCCCAACCTAGACTCGAGCTGCTTCTTAATAAAAAAGGTATTGCCCAACAATATCTTACTTGGACTCCACAGGACTCTAATTCAAAAGATTATATAAATCTTTAGGAGTCTAAATCGTCTCACCATGCAGGTTAAAATTTGTTTTATTGCCACCTAATTAAGAATAAGGTGCAGATTGTAGAACCATGATAGTCTTTTGGTCCTCCAATAACATTTCTGGCCCTTTAACTTATAAGATCCACTATCATCAAATTCATTTTATTAACGTAGTTTATAAAGGACACACAAGGAGCCAAACACTATATGTCAACTTTCAGGGACTTTATGCAGGTCATGTCGGCTGTAATTTAAACGAATTCCATTTTCAAAGCCTCTTATAGATATCTGTTTGTGCTGTAGGACTTATTAGTTGGAATGAGTTTTAACATTTTGTGAGCAGTTAGTTTCAGTTTTGGTTACCTAAAACAGAACCAAATTCAATTGGGTCTTAATTTGCGTGAGTGATCTGAAAGGGGCCATGCGGAAGCTTTGATTGCAGGAGAATGGGCCGGTACCGGCACTAACTCTAACCATGTATCAGGTAGGATCGGGCACTCAATTTGTAGATTTGAGATCAGCTACCCGAGATTGATATCATCTAGTTCATGTTGCATGATCTGAGGGTGAGGATGAACACAGATCTAGAGATGGTGGGACCAGATGATGCGTTCTTAGATGGACTTGGTCAGTGTTGTTCCACACAGAAAGGAAAATCCTATTTCTTAATATTACAATTGGATGATAACAAGGCGCAGTCACCCCAATCATTTCCATTTACTAACGAGAGACGAGAAAGATCTGCACCAAGTGCAAATGAGATGAATTTGAAAAACTATACACTAAACTCACAACGCTAGGAAATGTGAGGGCCTGAGAGGGGTCCTCTTCCGTGTTTGGAGACCACCCATATTCACATGCCCCCCGTCAAATGCCAGCAAAATGGAGTATGTATGGCCCATGTGAGATTTATCATTTTCAATTCACACGTGACCAGTTACTCCAGTCAATGGATATAGTGAAGGCTCTCTGGACTCTCATCTTGGTCCTGCATAGATATTAGCATCAACAGAGAGAAGTTATATGAACATAAAAAGACTCATACGTGCCCACATTCAGAAACATGTCAGATCAACTTAGCAGACTGATGTGTTTTTGAACATTGGGGTGCATAAAATGTGGGGGCAGCTCACCTATGAAATAACACATCTTTTACAAAGAACCTTGTAGGATTGAATGGACCAATTTTGGAAGAATAAATTTCCCTTTGTGGAGAACAGTATTTAGTAACAAAAAAAGGCTCTCATGTTTATGCACTTAAAAATTTCAGGTTAACAGAGCTAAATTTAACTTCATTGAGAAGTCTCTATTAAGTATTCAAAATTAAAAACTTCAAGAAAAGCCACTTAAGAAATTAAAAAAAAAAAAACTTAAAAAAAAACAAAAATCATAATTTGTTGAGGCACCTGATGAAGTCCTAGC
The DNA here is from genome assembly GCA_029852735.1 of Persea americana. Taxonomy (NCBI): domain Eukaryota; kingdom Viridiplantae; phylum Streptophyta; class Magnoliopsida; order Laurales; family Lauraceae; genus Persea; species Persea americana. The sequence goes on from CM056811.1 coordinate 20,816,769, forward strand.
TTCCCTGTATCAGTATAGAACTTGACAATGCAGACATCGGGTGTCATATTTGGAAGCACAGCCTCCACAGAACTAACATTAGAGTGCTTCTTGATAAAAGCATGAGCATCTTGGATTGCTCTTTCAACTAACTTATTGACTGTTTCTGGAATAACAGGTGGCTTCACATTATCCACTGAGCGTCTTTCTTCATACTTTCTTCCCTCTGGATCCCAATTTTTACCCAAACACATCATCCACAAACGCAATTTTGCACCATTGGAGTAACCAGGTCTATAGAACCCTCCCGAACCAATACCAAGTTCACGGCATGTTTTAATAATTTCAACCTACAATAAATACAAATAGTTGAAATTCGAATACTAACAGAGCACAAAATTAAAAGGAAGGAAACTAAAATAAAGTTTCCTCTAAAATTAAAAAAACGTAGAGGCAAATCCTCTAAAATTAAAATGCCCTCTTTTTTTTATAGCTCTTTTTTTAATAACGCTATTTTAAATAGTGTGTCAGAAAAAGAGTAGATATGCTAAACATGGCCTAAGCCTTCGTTATGGGTTCACTCTTGATGTATACTTGCATCATAAGATAAATGATTTATCTTACCCAATCATGGACCTCACTTATACTAAAGTTTGCATCAGGTCCAACCCAATTAACTTTTGGGTAATCAATATTCTTACATTCCTCCAATAAAGAGAAACTACTTTCAAGTAGATCAGTGTGATCAATTAAACACCATTCATACATCAAAGTACCTTCCAAACACGTGGTGGTGGTGGCTCTATAATTGAGAGAAGAAACTATCGGATAAGATCGTATTATATGAGTGGACAACTGTAAAGGTACAAAACCGACTGTTCGATCTTGATAATTATTGTACCAGCCAGGATCGTCATCCAAATAGGTTCACAAAATTGACAGTTCGATCTTGATAAGTTTTTTCTCCCTTTATTAATCTGTCAGCTTTTGCACGTGGGGAAACAGCCAAACAGGCTCCCACTCCTTCTCCAGTAGAAGATTATTCAGCGGGAGAAGGTAAATCAATATCTAACTATCGCCCATGACAACCATCATCAGTCAGGATGATTTTCTCTTACTCTAAAGATAATAATCCTATTATAATTAGTATTAACAAATTTATTAAGCATCGGACAAAATCTGAAATTTATAATTATAATTTTAATGAAGCTACTCACAAAAGATGATTACATGATTTGAACTTTAGAATTTCTCATAGCCATCCCATGTGGACTACCGTAAGAAAATTGGCCACGATGACATCATTGAGTCTTGCAGCCATCACACCTTTAGAACGTGCCACTCCACGTGGTGTTAAATGAGAATTGTTGCCATGCCATCACCTGCCAAGCTTGACATCATGAGGTCACATGGAAATATGGCATGAAGACTTGACATGGGAATGGAGACACAAAAGTCCCACTTGACATGTCATCTCCTTATCACTTTTATCCTGTTTGGCATATCTATACATTTAAAATAGGTCTTGCTCAAATAGATACGTGAGAAAAAAGTATATGAGATATAGACTCTTTTCAAATAAATCGTTTGGTAATACATACAATATATTTAATTTAAATAAATTTATTTGAAAAAATATATTTGGTAAACTTTCAAATAAGAGCTTATTACAGGGGTATTTTTTGTCTTAAAAAAAAAAAGGTAATTTATAATAGAAATTCTCCTTGACCTCATGTTGCTGTTGCTTATAGATTCCTGCCTCCTAATGCTAGATTCAACCATCTTGGATACATTGTCTCTGTTGCCCTTTGCCCTTCTCTCATCTTAATTTCTTCTTTTGTGATGTGTTTTTCATGTAATACGAATAGCCTTTTGCTTTCTAATTGTTTGTTTTGAATTTTCTTTTCTTTCTGGTTTTTTTTTTTTTTTTTTTTTTTCCTTTTTCTATTCTATGCAGAGTGAAAGTCATCCTCCGCTTTTGAGAGCTCAAAGAGGAATTCAACTCATGTAATGTTGCAGTGTGCCTTGAGCATTTTGAGGAGGATTTGGATGCCAATTTGGAGTGTGCCTCAGAGAATTTTGAGTGGAGTCCAAGTTAGAAGACACTGTGGAGATGAATATGATTAATTGATGATTTTTTTTTTTAAAATCTTGGGTCATTACCCATTATTGGCTGACTTAATGTATTCAACATGACGAGTCCGTCTTGGAAGACACTGGATGATGAATTGATGTTTTTTTTTACATCTTGGTTATTACCCATTATTGGTTGACTTAAAGTTGTATTCAACACTCTCTTCTTAATCAAATTGTGGGCTTCATATGATATGTTGTGGATGGCTAATGGGTTGCTTCAACATGCAAAGAAAGGGTTTAAACCTGAAATTTGGAAAAAGAAATTTTAAATCTATAAATGAAGAATGGAAGAAGACTTTAGTGCTTGAAGATGGCATTGAATGATAAAAAAAGATTTTGTTTAATGCACAACTTGGATGTTTAATGAATAAGTTATAGTTGATGTTGAATGTGAATGATGATCGGCAAAACCAGATTTGATTTTGAATGTAAATGGCTGTGTTGATGTTCACAGATTTAATGCACCTAGTGGGAATTCATGAACATCTCAACAGAAGATAACCAGTCTCTGCAATAACGTGTCACAAAATTCACAAAATATCACTACATCTCTATAAAATAACATGTCACTGTAATCACTTCACAAAAATAGCACTACATCTCCACGGCTAAACTATTAGTGCAGTAAGGAATCTCCAACACAAACAAAATACATTCTACAAAATTCAACAATGTTTGTTTCCAATTTCATAACATCTCAACCAATATAAATTTCCATCATTTCCATAACATCTCCATAACATCTCCATTCACATTTAAATGCAGAATTCATTCCATCATTAAAATTACATGAAATCCATTACGTCATTCGAATTACATTTATTCGATTTGAAAAAAAAAAAAAAAAACCCCGAATGCCCATGGTAAATTCCATCACAACAAATGCTCTCCAATATGTTTTTCATCTTCTCACTCTGGACTCCTTGAGGACCATAGCTGTGCATGCTTGTCTTTTTTCTGAAGCTTTTTTACGAGAGTATTTGGATCTACATTCCCTGCAACTGTCACCTTCCCCTGTTCTGCATCTAAGTTGAAGGAATACACCCTGAGAACCCAACAAAAATCTCCATTAGAGATTGTTTTGTAGAAAAATAAATACCAAAATATTCAAAAGAAGAAAACTTGAAATGTAATCCAGGAATCCTATTACTTGCACTCAATAAGAATCCAAGTCTCAAAAGATGATATTCACCACAATTAATCATTCAATAGAAGCTTAACATGTTGAAGAATATTATTCATCTTCCTCTCTGTATTCACGATCGACAATCCTAACTCTAAGACCAATGGACCTTTCATTACCTGAAGAAAAGGTCAAATTCAACTGACAGGTGATGGTAAAGGGTATTTAAATTGAAAGCAACTAAGAGGCCCTCACCCCAGGTCAAACTTCCTCTCCACCAGATTCCCCTTCCATAGCCCTCAAACTTTCAGCGATCATACTATTCCTGTTCTGTGTCTGTCGCTCCACCGCAACCATATATAGACCTAAGCAAGCAATACAATTTTAGTAATTAAATTCAGCAGACAAATAACATCTGAGTCTTCAATACAAGTGGTGTCTTTCTTCATTTTCATTTTTAACAGTTTCAAGAGAAGTGTGGTTGCAAAGAACCTACCTACTGCACTTCCAAGTGCACCTACTCCTCTTGAATTGTCCAAAAACAGCTCAATCCTGCTGTAAATAACACCCAATTGAAACCATGAGATCCACCCAGGAACAAAAACATACCGTGCACTGTTTCAAAAACATTAGACCTATATCAGAGATAAAATATAACAAATTGGAAGATGGACCTACAGTGAAATCTCATTGAATGCCAAAGCTAGCTGCTTCAACATGATAAGAAACTATGTGAATTTAATTGGCTGAAAAAACTATTATACATCTTGAGAGCATTTGGCTTTATACAATATTGTAATAGTTTTTATTTTTGAATAACGATCAAATCGTTAATTAGGATATTCTGTAAATAAAAGAAGCACATAAAGCAGGGGTTTCCCTATCATGGGAATAAACTGCATCTTATAAAAAGAGATCGATCTATTAACACTCTACTTAAATGTAATTCTTGCTATATGTAAATGAGTAAGGAGACTGTTAAGATCTTCAATCATGGCCGCAGCAGGCAAGTCGGTTTATGCATAAATAAGTGTTCATGCCCCTAAGCATATCCTAAGTTAGCTTTAGCCTGCATGTGACAGTTGTTTTGTTCTTTTGCTTAACTCATTACAGTTAAACAGGTTAGAGAAAATCAGATCCTGGCATAAACAAATTGCAAAAGCAATCAAGTTCCAAGGATCAAATGGGCCAGGCAACCAGATTTGCATGCTTTTATTTTTTGGCTCAGATTTTTTGAACCCTGCAGTTCAAACATGTTTCAAAAATAAGTAAGTCATTGCCCAGTGAGATCTTTGAGGTGTTGATTACTCATAACAGGGTATCTGTTCAGGTGAATTTCATAATAGATGTTCAAATCAAATAGTGATTGAAAATAGCCCAACATAATTACTTGCAACAAATGAAAGAAAGAAAGTAAAGCCCACTTCTGATGAACCTTTCTAATATTGATGAGAATGGGAAAAAAGCTATCCACTATGAACTTTTAGTCATGCCTCTGAATTTTTCTGTATATTTTTTAATATTAAAAACATGCTATGCACATTTATAGATAAAATCGAAAACGTACTATTCGATACCTTAGAAACTCCTTATTTAGATTTAGACACTGGTCAAGACAGCTATATAGGCAATATATATTTGGTAACAAGATACTATTCATATGAAAAAAAAATGAGGGGAGGAATTTAAGTTTCTAACAATGACCATCATATAAACATTAGCTAACCCTATGTTTGGGAAAGGGTGGGGGGGGGGGGGGGAAAGGAAAATGAAGGGGAGGGGAGGGAAAATTATTTTTCCCTTCTCTTGTTTGGGAAGTAGGGGAGGGGAGGGAAATCTCCTCTTTCCTCATTCTTTCTCCCCAAATTTTGAAGGGAAAATTTGGGGGGAAAATTTTGAAAATTTTACCCCCGAATTCCCCTCCCCCATTTTCCCTCCCCCTTCCCAAACAGCCCCCATTTCTACTTTCCCTCCATTTTCACCTCCTTTTTTTCCTTCCCCTCATTTCACCCCCTTCCCAAACAGAGCGTAAGAGTCAGTTTCTTCATTTAATTCATGACACAAGCCACATGTAATTTGTTAACAATGACCATAATGTCATTGAAGAACAAAATTACAACGTGCTCTATAAACTGAAAAGCTAAACTATCCTTCCACTACCAATCACCCAAAAAAGAAATGAGTATTGAACACCGTGACTTCCATCCCACGTGCTCTAATCTTCACCTAATTCACATTGATTTCCTTCACCAATCCATAGTATTTCATCAGATCCTCATCTTTCTCATTCTAAGTGATCCAGAAATTCCACAAGGCCTCAGATTTTCTATCTAAGCACCATCAAGAATCAAATTCACAAACCTGGATAATGGGAGCAACCACTATGCCTTCACTTTTATCATTCCTAGTTTAGTTTAAAAGGTCAACAAGTCACTCTTTCAGTAACCAGCTCAATTGGTCTCTCAATTGGTCTCACCTGATCCGTATGCAGTATTATGAAGAAGTTAATCACAAGCCTCATTGATGGATGAAGAAGTTAATCACAAGCCCCATAGAAATGAGTTGTTCAGAAATTAAAAGGTCTCTGCCAACACAGCATACCAAGATCTTCGCAAGTATAGCCAAAAAAAAAAAAAAAAAAACAAACCCAAAGATTCAGTAGCCAACGAGGAAGAAAAGGGGAGGAAACTCAAAACCATCTTTGAATTTGCAAAATCAACACTGCCCCCAAAAGAGTTACAATTGCAACATATCAATTATTCAACAGAAACAAAAAGAGAGATAAGAAAAATCTTCATTATCATGAGAGAGGGGGATGGAGCTTACTTGAGACGTAAAGAGCAAGAGCAAGGGCTGTCGAGGAAAGAGAGGCAACCTTATTTGGATCTCCATACTATCATTCTCTTCTTCATCCTGTTAGCCTCTATGCTAAGATACTGCCAAACTATATTCAAATCAAGAAACAACTATACAAAGAGCCAGGAAAATGCAAAAAATTCTCCTATATCATATTAGACCAGTGGACTGGAAACTTTTGGTGAATGTTCATTGTAACTGCTGATAAGTCTCCAAAGAGCCTAATTAAAATCCCAACTACCAAGCACAATATTTGTTACTGACAGTCTTTGCCAAAAAAAGAAAAAGAACATAAGAAAATAAGAATAAAAACACATAACATCATGATTGAAAGAGGGTATCTGCTATTGCATCTCTAACTTCCGACATCTCCATTTGTTCTGCAATATCTATTGCCGTATCGGTGTCAGAGATACCATTGTCATCATCGTTACTCGCCTCTAAAGATATATTTTCATTCTCATACTGTCGAAAGAGTGCGTCTGCAATAGCTTCTTTTCTGATAAAGTTGTGCACAGTCATTGCAGCAACTACTATACTCCTTTGTACAGGGAATGGGTAGGGAGGCATCCTTTTCAAAATCGGAAAACGAGTTTTCAATACTCCAAAAGAACGCTCTATTACATTTCTTAATGATGAATGGACATAATTGAACTACTCCATCCTATCACGAGGATGACCACCTCCCCGAAAATCCGATAGCCAATACCGAACATTACGATATGGAGCAAGAAAACCACGCATATTCGTAAACCCAGCATCAACAACGTAATATTTACCTGAAAATAGAAAAAATTAATATCATGATAGAAAATGAGATTTGATTGATAATTTACTAATCATCGGTACCTGGAGGGGCATGTGGGAAATTCATTTGTGGTTTATAAATAGTATCCAATAAGATGCGTGAATCATGTGCAGTGCCTTCCCACCCAGCAATAATGAAAGTAAATTGCATGTCAAATGAGCAAGCTGCTAAAACATTTTGATGGCATTCTCCTTTTCTTCCCCTATAAGGCACCTGGTTCTCAACGGGAATCACAACATTTACAAGTGTACCATCTATTGCCCCAATACAATCCTTCGGAAAGAGACAAAAGAATTAAAAAAAGTAAAGTTAATTTCAAAGCTGGAAAATACTTGCAAATATGATTAAGTGTGAGATTATGCCTTGAAATATGGATGAAATCGAGGGTTATGCAATATCTCCTTTGGTGTTTGGTCGTATGAAGGGGGCTTTATAGTGTCCATCAAGAGGTGAATCAATGTTACTAAAACTGCATGAAAGTGACGATGGATAGTTTCACCTGAGTGTTGAAATCTATCTTGCAAGATCCTATTCCTATGATTTTGCCCAATTGTCATTAAAAATATAGCCACTTACTCCTCTAATGAAACATATTGGATGTCTTCAAGTAGACTCTTTTGGCATAATACCATACACAATCGTAAAAAGACATGTTTCTCCATACGCAATGACTCCAAACATATTGTTCTATTACCCTCCAAAATGCATTGAACAAAAACATGATCTGATAGAATTGAGGTCCTGCATGGCTCCTTAGATATATACATCCCTCGCTTTTTTAGAAGTAAAAAAGTGAGAAATGCTATCAATCTTCGCCTCCTTGGCGTCATAGTTTCCTGCATTCATTCCATCCCACAATAAAGAAAAAAAAAAAAAAAAAGAAGAACCAAATTTCATAATTCCATCCCACAATAAAAAAAAAAATCACAAGTTCATTCATTCATTTCATCCCATAATTAAAGAGAAAACATAAACTTCTTGCATCCATTTGGTATCTCACAATAAGAAAGAAAGCCAAGTTCATATATTCATTGCATCCCACATCAAAATAATTGGTGGGGTTCTTACATTGATTCTATACTACTAAAAAAAGATACTGCTCCAAAAGTCAAGAGTCATAAGTTTTTACATTCTATATATATTCAAAAGTGACAAGTCATAAGTTCTTACATTTGGTATATTCAAAAGTGACAAGTCATAAGTTCTTACATTCAATGTATTCAAAAGCGATGAGTCTTAAGTTCTTACATCCAAATGTGATTCCATACTCCTCCAAAAATTCCACTATATTAAGAAAAACTTATCAAGGCCCATGTTTCAGTATCATATTCAGCCAATAGATGCGAGCATCATCACTCTCAAACGACATGAAAATATTTCTATTGTCCTTATCCTTAAATGCCCTTGTACCAAAAAAATACAACTCTGAGGTCTCTTTGATATTTGGTATCAGTTTTAAAGTAGCAATATATTCCTGCATTGTAGGACCTTGCTTCATCTCTTCCACTTTCCTCTCTTTATATTTTTCTTTCATCTCTTCTTCTTTCCTTTCTTTCTCTTTTCTCTTTTCTTCTTTTCGTTCTTCATCTTTCCTCTCTTTCTCTTTCATCTCTTCTTCTTTCCTCTCTTCTTCATTCTTCTCTCCTTCAAGTATAATGACTATACGTTCAAGACTGTCATCAAACTTAGTAATCTTAGCATTCTTCTTGCTTCGTGAAGGACCAGGTCGTTTTCTCCTCACATTTGACATTAGCATTAGCTCTTCCATTTCAACGTCCAAATAAGGCTCTTGTTCAACAGCATTCTGAGTATTGCCTATATCAGGTAAAAGAGAGGCCATTTGCATATTTAAGTCTTCTGGAATAGAACCTGAAGACGGTGTCCAAGCATCTTCTCCCCTAGCTTGGGTTCCACCAAAGAGAGTTGTCATTTCATTGGGAAATGACAAAGACTTAGTCCTAAATATCTTTGCATCAGGGTGTCCCTACATCAAATGATATAAATTTAATTAATTAATATAAAAGAGGATTTTACATACTATAAATTCTAGAAAATGTAAAAATATATTACCTTTAGATATTCGTCCCATCTCTCAGGTTCCATTGTAATTGTCTGAGTTGCTTCGTTATATCCTACACCAGTTTGCCCACATAAGGTTGTCCAAGCATTGTACTGTTTTATCATTAGATCCCATTGATTCTTTAATTGCTTTTGTTCATACAATAGCCCGGTTTTCACCTTAAAACCCTTGATAATCTTTGTCCATGATTGCGCTTTAAAATTTGACCCTGGTCTCCCACCTTGCAATACTTCTTCAATGCATAGATCCAAGAAAATCTTCTTCATATTTTCTGACCAAACAGCCCTACTTGTCTCAGCTTTTTCCTTACCCTTTTGAGATTGAGCCATTCTTTCGGCCATCTAAACGTCCCTAACAAAATTTATGTTTATTAGTCATGTGATTTCACAAATACTTAACACTAGTCAAACATTCAGATGGAGACCTCAAAATAGTAAAGTAGAGCCTATGCTAACACATGTAAGTAACTAGCTATATCCTTAAAAAAATACAAGTATAGTTGTTCCCTTGGCATTTAGAAATCTAGCTAATATGTTGATCACAACAGTTTTTCCTAGGCCATTGAGAGGAGAACACCATGAAACATAAAATAATAAAAAGGAAAATGATCAACACATCAAGAATGCTAAAAAATTATGGCTTATATATGTATTAGATAAGTATTAGAAAAGCTACTGAAAACGAAAAAAAATCTCAAAAGCTCATCCAAGCCTTATTGTCCAACAAACACTCACAGAAAAATGGTCCCTGGCTGTAGCTCAACTCTGGCATGGAAAATCAAGTAGTGTGCTCTACTAGGGTGCTTAAGTTTGAGTCTCTAGTAACCAAAGATAAAACACTTCAATATGATTACCAATTAGGGCTGTCAAAATTGGCATTCTTAGCTAGAATTTCCAAGTAATTGAGTAGCACATTCAGGCCAAACCTATTAAAGTTTTAGATTCTCCTATGCTCAAGCCTACCTCACTGACAATCCCAAATCTCAGCATCATTAATGCTCCGTCCCATTTAATCTATAATCTCCCTGCAAGTTCTACTTTTATACTCAACTTTATTTAAAATCATCATCTTTCATTTCTGACTCTCTGTAACTTCACAATTTCATTTTTTTTTTCTTTGGATAGTTGTCTGTAACTTCACATATTATCTCACTGCTTCATTCAGAGTCTTCAAGCTAAGGGCATCCCCTTCTTTTAAGAACACTTTCATGCTTTGTTTTGAGGCTGGTCAAGGATTTTTGTTTATGACTCCAAAAGTCCAAACCATTGACTCTCTTTCCTTGGAGCTACTAAACATAGTACATGCATGTTAATCAAATCACCCCAGTACAATGAAAAATTGATCTTGGGTCCTGCTCCAACCACAGTACTATCCATGGTTTAGAATTTAACTCAGGCCATGAGCAAGGGGATGTGTTCATGCACAGAAACTCCTTTCTGTGCCCTTGTATGCATACTTTTAATTCAATTGGCCTATAATCAAATTACATAAAATTTTTAGTTACATAAGACTTGAATTACTTGCATTTGGTAATCCAAATTACATGTTCCTCACATTTGTACATAGCATTTTCCACAGAAAATGAAAATGGTTTCCAAGAAAGAATGATTTTCAATCACTCCATGTGGACATTTTCCACAGTTTATGAAATTTTGAGATAAAATCATTCTCCACAATCTTGTAGAAATCAGATTAAAAACCAAATAACCATTCAGTCTACACAAGAAAGAGAAACACATTCAAATGTAAAAAAATGTTTTACCATATAAACAAGCCATCCCAGAAAATGAAAATCTGAAATCTGCATCAATTCTCATTTTATCCAAGAAATGAAATCAAAGTGAAAATAAAGATGATTGATTTCCTAATATCCAAACAACCCCTTTGCAATTATATTGTTACTCTGCTATGAATCTTCCTCTAGCCAATGCAGGGCCTCATCTGATCATCCGGACCGTCCAAAATGCTGGCCCCTCAAAGGATGATGATTGTCTCAAAACAAAACCTTCAAGAAGCTTCATTCATGGACCCAAAAACCAACCTTAGGACCCACCTAGCAAATCAATTTACTACTATCTTTTCGTGGAGAAGGGGAAAGACAAAAAGATATCTGAAGTTTTTGCAATATATGATTCACATTAGTTTTTAAAACACATTGGGACACACATTCAAAAGCTCATGAGCAAACCAAAATGCACAAAGAACAAGCAGTGTTAATTCAAGGCATCTCCATAATCAAAGTAATTTCATTTCTAATTCGGAATCAAAACCCTAGATGAGGGAAGCTTGTTAAAAATGTTTGAATTCTTACCTGGAAAGAGAGACAAGTATTTGAAGATGAGGAAATCTCAAGAGCTTTTCAAAAACCTTTGAATCCTTTCTTCTATTGTGTGGGGAAGAAGATCCAAGGAAGAGACGTGGGTTTTTTTTTTCCTTGTTCACCGGAAGAGGAGAGTTCTTCCTTCTCTACGAAACATAATCGAAGTTGAGAAAAGGACCCATATGCATGGGTAAACTTGTCATTATAAAAAAAATATGATGGTAAACTTGTCCAAAAATGTTAATGGGCTGTCTTTCCGCTTCAGATAGATTCATCTATTCCAATTGGCCCATTTTCTGATCATTTTTGAAACAGACCTCTATCACCTTAATGTGGATTGAAATGGTGCTCCTAAAAAACTTCCCAAACAAGCTATATGTGGTTTCAAAAAGTTTTAAGTTAAATAGAGCCTCTGAATAGAGTTGCCAAACTGAACCTTAGATTGTTTGGAAAAGAGGTCAGACATTGTTTCCTTGGCAGACATATTAACATGGGTTCCATGCAACAGCAGAGGATGGGACAATCGAGCGTGTTATTGAGCGCTCTAAGCGAACAAGTGGCAGTAAGCCAACCGCTCGAGCGCATGTCGCTCTAGGCGGACAAGTGTAGTAAGCCAACCGCTCAAGCGCATGGTATACAAAAGGCCCAGTTTAAATAGGAGACTGCTTTTTAATTTGTTTCAACTTACTTCTTTGACTCCTACTTGTTCTACAAGTATTGAGGTACAAATTAAAGCCTATATATTGCATTCTTCTCTCAACTCTAGGTAACCACTCTCCCATCCAAAAACCTAGAGATCTATTTTCATATTATTTTCTTCTCCAAAGCTTCAAGTCACTGCGTTGAAGTTCAAGTATTTGGAGTTTCTTTCTACTACTTTTCTGAAGTGGATTCATCTTGAAAAAGCATTCAAGGTGGTTGGTTCAAGCACGGTGAAGGTGCACGGCAAGCAGTCGGCAAGTTCAAAGTAGTCCTTAGCTTGAGTTAACAATTGGGAAAGGGTTGTGAGTTTTCTTGCAACTTTTGATTTATAGTGCTTGGTTGTCTTTTGGCCTAGACGATAAGGCCCGTGGTTTTTTTCCGAGTAGGGTTTTCACGTATAAATCCTGTGTCATTCTCTTTATGTAGTTTGATTATTCGTAATTAGATTTAGGGTTAGTAATTAGTTTAATCACTGTTATTGAGATTTAGTAGAGATCTGTTGGTTGAGACCTAAGCCTGTGTTAAGGCCGATTTTTTCACTTGCTCACATGTGCACTGCAAACTATATATACATCGTGCCTTCAACCATTGCTTAAACAATCCGTGAGTCCGATTACCTTTATACCAGCGCTTATATGAGTAAAAGTGTCAAATCTATCCACTCAATATTTTATATATATATATATATGAGAGATGCTCCTATAAGAGATGTCCCTCGCCTTATATGAGAGACAGGGCTGGGAGCCCTTGCATTTAAGTTGTTGATATGTATATACTCCAACACATTATGTGAATTGTCATCCATCAAAGGCCCATTTTGTTTGTGGACACTTTCCCTCCTCTCACCACTTCTTGTGCAAGAATGGGATTAGCCCTTTTCAAGGGAGGATGGGATGAGCATGAAAAGCCATGGGCTCAATTGTACACAATATTCCTCTCTCCAATATGAAAAGCCTTCTGTGCAATGCATTGGGAAAATCACCGACATCTGCACTTTGCTAAAATAAAGCACCTGATTCTCGGGAGGAAAATCTCGAAAGAAAGTTTTTTTTTTTATTATTATATCAAATAAATGAAGAAATCTGAATGACATAAAAGGTATATCAATCCACTATCCTTCAAGAAATCCAACAAATCTTCAATAGTACTAGACATTAAAGCCTCTTTCAAGAGATCAACAATTATATAAATAAATAATATGATAATTCAACTTTTGTTGTGCGCAATTGCCAGGTGGCGCAAAGTAGGCTCAATGTGTCAGCCGTCAACTGTAAAATTTCTCAAATAAAATATCTTTTTTCTACTAAAATCAAGCCGGGATCCCCTATTTTGTTGAAACAGAGAAATATTGTATTATCCAGAGTATGCAAAGAGACTATACAAAACACAGAGAATATGCAATCTTCTTGGTCCTCATGTATCTTCCAGTGGCCTTATGCTTGTTGATCTGAACTTCTTAACATGATTAGACCGTGCCTAGAAAACCTCCCACATAGGATAATCTTAACATCTTGATTGTCAGCCTGCAAAGAGATTATAATATAGAACTGCAGTAGCAGACTATATGAGGTGCGAAAAAGGTGAATATTCCAGCAGCAGTTGCTCTTTCCATTTTCATCAATTCTATAACATGGAGTCCTAATTTATTGAAGCTACAGGTACTCTGCAACTTCTTATTCCACCACTGAGGTCAGTTCCCACATTTGAAGCGGCACAATTTCCTTATCTCATTTTTTCAGTATTGTGCACTAATCCATGTACGAGATTATTAAATTCATGCTTGTTTGGATTAAAAAAAAAATACTTTACACCGAATTATTGAATTATGAATCCATTATTTGTGATAATTCATTACATAAATGAATCAAACTTGGCATGTGCACAGATTAATAGAATGTATTAATGGATCTCAATAAATATACTCGCTCTAAACCAATAAATAATGAATAATGATCGATAGGGAGAGTGTATTTTCTAGGGCCTACCATTAGATTGACCGGTTGATTTAAAAAATGTGCCCATCTTCTCTTTCCATTAGGAAAGAAAGGGAAAGTAGATTAAGTTGAATCATGTGTTCAGGATTTAGTTAATCCAATGGTGTGTATATTGCTGATTTGAATAATATTTTATAACTTAGTTATACCACAATGGGTGCTAGAACCAATGAACGGATTGGATTTCTTAAAGGTGGGCCCCACCCATGTCACTATGATCCAGCGCTGCTATATTGTAGCTTTGCCCTGATAGAGTAGCATGAGTTTTTCTAAAACGTGCTAATACATTAATCCGTTCATGGGTTAGAGTCTATGGATGGATTCGTGCACTAAGAAATGGGTCTATGCACTAGAATATCTATTAAATAAGGGAAATTCTAATTGCACCGTGGAAATAACTAAGCACACCCACCTTTTTAAAAAAAAATTATTACCAAAATACCCATGTGCGAAATGACGAAAATACCCATTGCGCCGTACACATGATATATCCATGGGGTTTAACAGTCGTGCACCTCTTTATGTGCACAGCGCTAAAACTCAGTGCACACTACCAGTGAGCGATACACGTGAAGAAAGAGGAGAAGATGGTCGCCGGTGATGGTAGGGCGGATAGGGGAGCTCGCTTGTGGGAGAGATGGTCACCAGTGATGGTGTGACAAAGAGGGGAGCTCGCCGGAGGGAGAGACGGTCGACGGTGATAGGGCAAACATTTGGGTTCGGTCACAGCTAGTGGGAGGAGAAAAGAGGGGAGCACACCGAAGGAAGAAGAGATGGGAGCTCGCCGGAGGGAGAAGTGAAGAGGAGAGGAGAGGAGAGAAGAGGAGAGAAGAGAAGAGGAAAGGAGAAGAGGGTGTTTTGGGTATTATCGGGGGTGAGTTAAGCAAAAAATGGGCTATTTATTTTTTTAGGTGTGGTGAGCTCAGAAAGTGGGTGAGCTCACGAAAGCATGTGGGTGCAAATAGAATTTCCCATTAAATAATGTAGTCATTATCAATTAAATAATATAATAATTATCTATACGTGGACCATCCGTCAACCCATGGCTCACTATCTCCATCACTCTCCCCGAGCTGGAGTGTGGAGAAGGCTTAACTGCTGGCTTGTGTCTCAAATTCCAAAAGATTATCTTGGTGATTTTGGTGATATCGGACTTCCTCGTGGGAGGAGACAAACTAGTTAGGAGAGCTTCGATTACGACTTTTTCTCATACCAAGTAATAATCAATCTATATATGTGTCTAGTTCGTGCATGTATCAGTAGATTGACTGTAAGATGAAGGAGCGTTTCTGTTATTTATAAAGAGTATGGGGGGCTTTCTGAGGTACACCCCAATGTCTTCAATTGTTGCACATGCAAGTACAGCACTGGATCTAGCCACTATATACAGGCTGCTTCTTAGATATCCAGGAGCTGCAGTTCGAACCCAATTTAATGCAGTATCTAGTGGTGGAATGGTCGGTGGGTAGCCATCCTGAGAAAAATCTTATCTGAGAAGCCACATAGGCCGAGTGGAGATTGGGAGATTATGCACATTCCATGATGTAGAGTCCATTTGATATACCTTAATATCTACTTGACTGCTTGATAATGGGCCTCAATTGGTGCGGATCTGAACGAGCACACAAAGTGATTAAATGAGCAAGCTCAGGGCAAGAGTTAAATATTACAATGCTCCAATGACACTTCTGTTGCAATCCCATCACTACAGGGGCTTGAGTAAATATGTAGGTTGTGTTTTTGAGCTAGAGGTGTGCGGATAAGCTTTGAGTTCTTATTTTCGTTTTTGATAAAAGGTTGAGTCCATCTTTTGTTTGTGATTAAGTACATTCCACCATCAAATGGTGCGACTTAGATGCCGAGGCAGTAGTAGAGGAGACCAACGTCCTTCATCGCACGTTATGTCTCTAAATTGATGGTGAGCGGTGATAGTAATTATGGGTTACACTGATAATTTTGTCATCAACATATAAAAGTAGGAGGAATGGTCCCCTGATTGCAACTAATAAGAACAAACAAGGAATGTAGGATTTACTGCATAAACACCAATTTGAAGCAGATGAAGGCTAAATCCATCAAACCATGCTCTAGATGCCTGTTTGAGGTCATAAATAGCCTTTACGAGATGGCATGTTTGATGGATGGAAAGTGTTGACAAACACCGGTTGCCGTTCCATATAAACAGTTCGATGAAGAAAGCCATGCAAAAAGGCATTTTTCACATCAAGTTGATGAACAAGCCACATGGGAACCCGGGCAAGGAAAAAGATGATGTGGTAGGCGGTAGGTTTCCAATCAGGCAATAAATTTCATCATAGTCTATATTATCTTTTTTTGTTAAAGCCTTTTGCAACTAAAGCCGGCCTTGTGCTTGTGTACTATCCCATCTGACTTTAGTTTTGTTTTTAAAAACCATTCATGATCCTACTACATGCATCCCATCAGTGTAGGGAACTAGCCAACTAGGTTCCATGTTTTGTTTGGACCAGGAGCATTGAGTTCTTGGACGGCAGCGACCCAGTTTGGGCGATTTATTGCTCGTTGAATGTGGCTGATTCAATAGAGTCATCATCAAATACCAAGAGCGCCCGGTCAGTTTGCCGCTAACTTGGAGCTTATGATCATTGGAGGAGTGATAATTGTAGCCTTTTGGGCCTGACCACTCTCTACCATACCAGACACAATACAAATGAAAAATGCAATAGTAAAAGAAATGGAACAGATCTGAAACAATTGCAAGGTTGGAAAAAAAAAACACAATTTCCATCTCACATTCTCGGATCCAAAATCTGTGGAACAGCTGTTGAGGGAGGGGCCTGGACCGTTGCTGACAGAGAGATGACGTGAGGTAGATTGCAGCAGGGGAGACGACACCATGCAAACACTGCAATGAGGTCAACATCTGGGAGCGAGCGATGGATCGACGCAGAGCTCTAGTGGGAGATACAACACGAGAGAGGGAGAGAGAGGGAAAGCAGCCGCGAGAGAGATAGAGCTGAGAGGGAGAGCAGTCACTGGAGAGAGATCGACACAAGAGAGAGAGATCGAGCTGAGATGGAGAGCAATTGCGAGAGAGATCGACATGAGAGAGAGAGAGATCGAGCAGATAGGGAGAGCAATCTTTTGATGTGATCGTTGCCTAGGTCTGCCGAAGATGAAAGGGCGAAATGAAATGGGAAATGAGAAGGGGGGAAATGAAATGGCAAACAGAGAAGTGCAGGCCTGTTTTCATTTCGTTTTTTCTCTTGTGTTCCACCCAAACCACACGCAGGTCTCGCACGATGCAGTTGGCTATACTCTCAACTGTAACTCAGGGGAGCCCTCACATATATATATATAAATTTTCATGTGACTATGAGCTCAAAATCGGTATATGCATGCAACCAATTTGTGGATTTGGCTCAAAAGATCCAACAAGCCTAATGAATAGTTAACATTGGGCTCAGGGTTAGAGCTAGTTCTTTATAAATACTGTATATGGTTATTCTTTGTAAAAGAAAAGAGAAAGCAAGCAAGGGGAACAGAAAGAGCATTGCAAAAGTACGATCGATAACTAATGGGGATAGAGTAGGCTAACTATTAGAGGGTTTGAAGTCCTTGCAATGAGTTACCCAATTTTTCTGCATAGTGAAATCAAGCGGAAAGCTCATAGCCTCGTGGATTTATGCAATTGTCGAACAACATAAACGTGTTCTTGTGATTGATTGATTG